>OY744529.1:13183720-13331220 GCA_963556195.1 Sepiola atlantica | reverse complement strand
TAAACATAAGTGAACTCCAGAATGTCAGTTTACCCGGTCATAAAGTCTTTGAAATTAATGGAAGCATTTACACACACACACACACACACACACACACACACACACACACACACACACACACACACACACACATATATATATATATATATATATATATATATATATATATATATATGGTGGCTGTCTGAGAGGCTTGGGTGTGGATCTTCAAGCCTGCCAGGCTTTTACAGACCACACACACACACATATATACGCACATACACATGTGTCTATACATATATATATATATATGTATATATATACATACACATGTTTATATACATACATACACATATGTATATATATATACATATACATACATACACATATGTATATATATATATAAATACGTACACATGTCTACATACATACATACACACACATGTGTAAAAATATACATACACACACATGTGTAAAAATATACATACACACACATGTGTATATACATATATATATATACATATATATATACATATGCATGTGTATATATATATATATACATAATCATACGCACACACGCATATATATATACATATACATAATCATACACACACATATATATATACATATGTATATGTACATATATATATGTATGTATAAACGTATACCTACACATATGTCTATATATATATTAATACATACACAGGTCTATATGCACATATATATGCATATACACATACATACAAATTAATCCTAAAATTGCAATGTATTATGTCAAATTTATTGGATTTGAAGTACTTATATTTAAGTTAGTTATATCAAATAAAACTAAAAATCGCACTGAACAAAAAAACAACAACAACAGAAACCATGACTACGAAAAGAAAAACAAAAGTACGAATTTTCTCCAATAAATGTTTATAATTGACGGCGATTGTGTCACTCGTGAGCACAAAATGCTGGCGGCAGCGAGGGCGCTTGTTTGTGGCGGCGGTTTGCTGAGAATCGATTTACACTTTTACCCCCCGGCACAAATATGAAAGGTCTAAACAATATTTCTTAGCTTCTTCGCTTGGAACAAAGTGCAGTATTAAAAAAATTTTTAATTGAAAATTGGTTCAATTACTTTCAGAGCACTGAGTTTAAAGAATTTGAAACATTTATTTTTTCAGTGGGGATATACTCAGAAGGGAAAATCCATCAACCTTCGTTCTATCCTCGTAAGGTAACAAAATAATAAACAACAAAAAATGTGTATGGGGGGGGGGTATATGCTAACGATTCATAATGAAGACTATTCTGTTTATAAATGACGGCGATTGTGTCACGTGAGCCAAAATGCTGGCGGCGGGGGTGTGCCGGGGGGTGCCGGGGTGTGCCGGGGGGTGCCGGGGTGTGCCGGGGGGTAAAAGTGCTGCCGTTTCAAATCAAACGTAAAGGTGTAATATGATGAGTTATCTCCCTTGCACTGTTCACTTATAAGTTATCTCCCTTGTAATAGTCATTCCTAAGTTATATCAGTTTTACGGAAGATAAGAGCTTAATCATAAAATATAGGTGATAAAAGTCAAGAAGAAATTGCGCTTTTCTTAATTCTTGATTTCAGTCTTTGTCTCAATATATTACATATATTATGAATAAAGCACTGATAATTTTGTTTTTGGTTGGCCTTTTGGCCAAAATCAAAGTGTAACCATATTTATTTATTTTATTTATATATATAAAATGAACACACAAAAAAAAAAAAACCTAAGGAAAAATTTTAAGATTGCCAACTTATTTTATAATAGCCTAAATAGGACGTCCCATAGAGTAAATGTGGTATTATGGTGACTGAGATGATTCTAGTTAAGAGTAGGATAGACAATTTTATTACCTTAGACAAAGGATGACCAACGACACCCCCTTCCCTACACTTTTGATGGCCTTGTGCCTAATTTGTTTTGAATATAAATATGTATTTTCTGCAAATAAATATTTCAAAGTGTAGTATCTGTTCCGATGGATACTGCACCCCATAGACTGGTATTGTCTTGGCCTTTGGGGTCTCATTTACGCCGGTCTATGGGTCTGTCCTGTGCAGTTCCTTCTCACCCTTTGAGAAGGGGTTAGTTTATTGCTAATCGCCTGAGGCGCTCCTACCAGGGAATGCCGACGGGGCTGCCCAGGCAATTTTTAAAGACACCAAGTACTCTTCCTCTAGAGTGCGCGATTCCCACTTTCCGACCTTGTGTCACATTCTACTTTGTGGGAAGTAGATAAATAGGTGTTTTTGAATGTATTTCTTATCAACAGGAGCAAAGTTTTGTACCTGTTCTGATACTACACTTCATCATTTCTGTCCTTAGTCAGTGAAGGAGAAATACTTCTAGACTGAGGCAACGTTTATTTTTGTTCCAACCCAGAGGGCTCCTTTTGGGGGAACTGGATTTTTCCCACATTAAAAAACCGACCTTGTGTCTAACTTTGCCCTCGTAGGGAAAGCAAGTAAATAGGAACAAAACTATCAAAAAAAGATTGTGTAACGCGAACAAATTTCTGTTCCTGCAGCCCCCCCCCCCCCCCACAAAAAAGGGTTGAGACCATTACAAGCGTTCGCCCCTAAAATGTCTGTTTATCCATTCCTATCACGTTCTATATGACGGGGGGGGGGGTCTGTGTAACAAGATTTAAAGGGAGTGTATAAAAGTAAAGTAAAAAAACCGGAAAATTCCATAAAGTTAGGTGAAGCAAAAAAGTGGAAATTTCCACTAGAAGTTAAAAGTTTAGAATTAGAGCTACGTGTCATGATATTGCATCATAGGCAGAAAATCGCCTGTGACACAGCAGATAGGCTGATTAAATTCCCCTCTTTTTTTACCATGTTCAAGAGAAAGTATGTCTATGTTTTGGACAGCTGCTCCCATTCCCCTATGGAAGATTAAGTTGTAGGTATTATATATATATATATATATATATATATATATATATATATATATATATATTAATGCAATAATGAAGGGAAGACGTGTTGAATCTTTCATAATTAAAAGATTTAGGGGATTTAGGGGATGAGAAAAAAAAAAAATTGCCAGTCGACTAGATTTTTTTTCCCCTTCATAACATAACGCTAATTTCATTTTAAATATAAAAGGTTTTCTTTTTTTTTTAATCCCACGATATCAGTCTTGTAAAGTGTGGGCGAAACTAGTCGACTGGCAATTTTTTTTTTTTTCTCATCCCCTAAATCTTTTAATTATGAAAGATTCAACACGTCTTCCCTTTATTATTGCATTAATAAAGTTTTGTACCCCCCCACCAAAATAATGATATATATATATATATATATATATATATATATATATATATATATATATAAAGTGATTTTAGATCAACAAAATTTGAATATTAATCCAAGAATTCAAAACCAACGAATTATACGGCAAGAAATATATATATATATATATATATATATATATATATATATATATATATATATATATATAAAGAGAGAGAGAGAGAGAGAGAGAGAGAGAGAGAGAGAGAGAGAGAAAGTTGAAACAAATAAATTTATAATATTATTTATTTCAGTTCCAAGAATTCAAGATCAACAATAATCAGGCGTACTATTCATTTACAGGTAAACATATGTACATAAATCTTTAATGCTTCTACTAATAGACACGACAACAACAACAACGAAAACAACAACAATAATAATAATAATAATAATAATAATAAAAATAATAATAATAATAATAATAATAATGACAATAATAATAATAATAATAATAATAATAATAATAAAAACAATAATAATAATAATAATAATAATAATAATAATAATAATAATAAAAATAAAAATAATAATAATAATAATAATAATAATAATAATAATAATAATAATAATAATAATAATAATAATAATAATAATAATAATAATAATAATAATAATAATAAAAACAATAAAAATAAAAAATAAATGAGAAAATATAGAATGGATTAGAAAATGTTTATTCTACCCTGTTACAAACCTTTTTTCAAACGAAACGTTAGGGTTAGTAAATAATATTACTTCATTTGTTATCAGCTTGCTTTGCCAACTCGCTATCACTTTGCAAAGTTTACTACTTGAAATACTTCTAAATAATAAACATTTCATTCATACGTTTCTTATAAACACAAGACAAAAACTTTCACATTTATTCTTATGAATAAATAAGTATTACTATTATTATAATTTTGATAAAATGTATTTTGTCTTTTAAATAAGACCATAAAGAAATGAAAAGAAAGAAGAAATCAATTCGCCTGAGCGATGGTGTCGTGGGGCTGGGGACTCTTTTTTTTTAACTTACACTTTAGAAATCAAGTCAGCCTCCCATAAAGAAAAGGCCACAAAAGTAACATTTAAACACAAATCTGAAACGTTTGTACACCGGATCAATACAATCATTGAATTTAAAAAGAATAAAAAAGAAAATGTAGCATCGCCAATTGGAGGGAGGAAGGGATATATATATATATATATATATATATATATATATATATATATATATATATATATATATAGATATATATATATATATATATAGAGAGAGAGAGAGAGAGAGAGATAGAGATAGAGGGAGGGAGGGAGAGAGAGAGAGAGATAGAGATAGAGGGAGGGAGGGAGAGAGAGAGAGAGGGGCCAAGCAAGAAATCACTCTCTCCCCTTTCTCTATGCACTCTTCTTGGTATATCTTTCTTTATAGCTAGCGATGTTAGTTTAATGTAAATTGTCTTCCTTGAAAATTAATGAACAAATATTTTAAGAAAGTTTTTAATAATTTATCCTTTTTTTATTAAATCACTTTAATTACTACTAGCCGGACCCGTGTAAATTACACGAAATGATGTTTTCAATACTAATTATCTTGTTCCTAACCTATACATGTTTGAATAAAATATGATATGATTTGACTTGTATATTTATTTAAAAAAGATTAACAATGCATAAAACAATTTATACTTCTTTATATACAATATTTCTAGTGAAGGTAGTTCCTCTTCTCTGGCCATGAGTAGAATTATTCTGAGGACAAAACCTAACTTTAGATTAAATTAAATTTGGCTCCAATTCAGGAGTAGCATAAAAATATTTATATACAATATTTATATACAAAATATTTATATACAATATTTCTAGTGAAGGTAGTTCCTCTTCTCTGGCCATGAGTAGAATTATTCTGAGGACAAAACCTAACTTTAGATTAAATTAAATTTGGCTCCAATTCAGGAGTAGCATAAAAATATTTATATACAATATTTATATACAAAATATTTATATACAATATTTCTAGTGAAGGTAGTTCCTCTTCTCTGGCCATGAGTAGAATTATTCTGAGGACAAAACCTAACTTTAGATTAAATTAAATTTGGCTCCAATTCAGGAGTAGCATAAAAATATTCGGAAGGTCGTTCCTTTTGATGTAAACGTGACACACAAAAAAAAAACACACACGCTATCGTATTAATATGTGTCTTCCCGGTCGTCCCCTCCCTACCTCCCTTCCCCCCCCCCTTCGATCTAGAAAAAAAAATATTAAAGGTCGGTTAGGATCGAACTATAAACCAGTCGGGCCGACGTAAAAAAACAATGTCAACATCGTATGTCGCTGACCGTTGCGCCAAAGGGAAATACTTAAAAACATTACGAAAATTAGATGACTTGAATGCTTTTCCAAATCTAGGTGCGGCACGCATGCACAGAGCTTTTGATGTAAGCGTGACACACGAACACACATGCTATAGTATTAATATATAGATTAATATCGACAAGACTATTGTATATATATGAGAAAAACAGGACAATAAAATTACAAATGAATAGCACCAAACATTAACTTATTATGAACGGTTAAAAAATAGTTATGCAAATTAGGCATTCAAATAGCTGTATTTAGGTCTTTCGTCTGTACTATATATAGAGTATTACAAAATATTATGTTGCATTATTGATTTAAACAACAGTGAGCCGTTTTGATGATAATATAGGTGTGATAAATAGAAACGATTTTCGACTTTTATTCATTTAGATAATCGCTTGTTTTTTTAAAAATATGTTATACTTGTTTATTCGGTCATTTTGGCTTGCATTAATGGGTTTACTATTAGAGTCAAAGGGACGTAACTCTGAGATGTGGGAGAACTCTGCTGCACTGGATGTTCGCGGTGTAAGCTGTTAATTGGTTTCTTAATCATCCTTACAGCTAGATAGAAAATGTGCTGTCAGGATTCTAGGGGGAATCCCGGTTACATGTTCATAATAGAAACAATGTTACATGCAAGGCAAAATAATAATTCACAGGCAAAAGGTTGTTTAAATAAAGCGTTTATTGAACGTGTGTAACGACAATGAAACAGAGTACATTAATACGTATACACTGTGTATGTGGAATGATGAATGCTGTGTGTGCATATATGTATGTATGTATAATGTGTGTGGAGTTGAAATAGTTCATATGATTGAAACGCACATGGGAAAATATGTTCATTAAAGAAATTGTGTACGTGAAAATAAAATTTTATGGAGAAGAAATTGTCTCTGTAGGAATATGAATGCGTGTGTGAAGAAAAATCTCTTACCAAGAAAAACGTGTTTATGAATTTGAACACGTGTGATTTTGTGGGTCAGACAAGGAGATGAGCAGCGTCTCTGATGACTGCCATTTGCTGTGGCCGGAACTGAAAAGAGGCCTGTCTGACGTTGTGCACCGGTTTATATAATCAAGAAGGGCATATAACTCTGTGGTCGTCTTCCAACGCTACTAGATGGTGAAAAGTAATGCCTACTGGCAAACCGGTGCAATTATGTTTGAGAGGGGGAGATAACTGCTACAGTGCTTATAACAATACTGGACCAGGACATGTAAAATTAGATCAGTTTTGCAAGATTTCTATGTCCTCTTACAAAGATTAAAGTAAAGATAAAATAATACCAAACTTATAACTAGAATCCTTATTCTAGTTTATATCAAAATCCATTACATGTTTTTGATTCTAGAAAATGTTTGAAACTCAAGGTTTTTTTAAAGAAATTGAAATTTAGGGAATCTTGCTTAATTGGTGTCTCATGACTATGGATCAAATTAAATGCAAATCTGAAATATTTTAATTTCCAAATGGGAGGTTGTGCCCATATTATGACCCTTAAGAGCCCTTGAAAATACTAAAAAAAAAACCTGAAATTTAGGGGATATTTATTAATTGATGTCTAATACCTATTGTTAAAATTTCACAACAATCGACGGTATCTGAATTTTCATGAAGGGTTTTCACCTGTCTTTTTACCCCTCCCCTTTTGCATAAAACTAAATTAAACGAAATATTGCGCAGATTTGGTGCCCTTAGGCCTAACGGCTGTGTTCCAACATTCATAATGATCAGTTAATTAGTTTAGGAGTGAATTCTGTACATACAAATGTATAAACATAAACATACCTAAGTAAGTGGATTTATTTACATTCACATGTAAATATACGAAATGTTTAACAGATGTTACAAGTTCCTAATGTCTGGAGATATGAAAAAGGCAGACTTACACCAGATGTGTCGGAAAAGACCACATGTCACCGGATTTGTCTGCACAGAATAAGTGGACAAACGAATGTAGTCGCTTCAGTGACTAAACCGGGAAAAGGGAAAAAAGTTTCCTTCGATGGTCAGCCCCAGAAAAGTTGCCGTTGAGTAGTCGTCGTCGTCGTCGTCGTCGTCGTCGTCGTCGTCGTCGTCGTCGTCGTCGTCATCATCATCATCATCATCATCATCATCATCATCATCATCATCATCATCATCATCATCAGTTTAACGTCCGTTATACATGCTGGTATGCATTGAACAGGCTTTTAGAAATTGACTTCCAAAATAACTTAACTCTGGCCAGGTCTTTATTTTTTAAATTTTAATTTTTATTTTTATGGAAATCGCTCCAGACAAGGCATGAAGCCACTTGATGTAAGGAGCTAACAATAACAAATACGATTATCGCAAAGACAGGAGATGCCTATTGACCTTTTTCTTGAAAAGACCAAGATTATAGATAGGAGGAAAACAGTCAACAGGAAAAGAGTTCCACAAGCCTGCGGTTCTTGGAAATAAACCACTTGAATAGGAAGCTGCATTACAATGAGGTATCAAAACAGCGAATTGATGGAGACCACTAGACCAACGAGTCAAACGAGCTGGAACAAAAGTCCATTTTTATCACTTCCTCCCGTGTTTTCCTTGACCTTCTCCTGTGAACTGAACCTGCTACCTCAACTGTTCTACATCTACTAACACAAGTACTCTCATCCATTCTTTAAACATGGCCATACAATCGACGCCGACTCTTCTCACACATCTCTCTATACTGTTCAGATTTAATTTTCCTCTGAGGTCGTCAGAACTAAGCGCGTCTTTAAGACCCACATGACTAAATAAACTAATGACTGACTACTCTATCGTCACATAATATGAAACCCCACGCATAAAGAATTTGTGACCCCAATATTGGAAACGTAAACAAAAAAAAAACAACAGACTCTTGCCTGATAAAAAAACAAAAACAATAAAAAAAAACACTTTATTTTCAGGGGGGGGGGGTAACATTTTCGACTTTTTCTTTTGTTTGTTATTCATTTAATAAATGGGAAAGTTGGGCCAATTTCTCACACTAACGATAAAGTCAAAACGCCCTATTTCAAGTTAATTCAACTTGACACAATAGACGCATCATCTTTTTTTATATACTGCCTATGTATATGCAATATCAGTCACAAGGTTAACTAATTTGCATATTGGTTTTGAAAAAAGACATTTTATTAATTAACTATTATTTGTTTTGTTTTTTTAATTAAATGATTGTTTTGCTTTTAATATAACAAATATTTCTGTTTTGCGACATTGGTTTATTTCATGTTCAAATGTTTAGCATTTGTGTTTACATGTTCCTTTCTTTAGAAGGACTGACTTGATTTTCAACAAGTTGTGATCTATTTCTAAATTATAAGTGAAAAAGCAAATTGATTTCTTAGTCTTTTTTTTTCCATTACGGTCAGATTTTAAAGATAAATAAATTTGTATCGAAATTACCAAACTGCCATTGTTTATCTATCTATATGAATAAATGAGAAAGGTTTTGTTTCGTGTTTACAACAAAACTATGAATGAAATGTTTATTATTTTAAATTAATGTTTCAAATATTTCAAGTAGCAAACCTTGCAAAGCGATTTTATTTAACACAATAAAGTTTTACAATATTTACAAATATATAAAAATTCCATTATGCTTAGACCTGAAACCCGAATCGTTTTGGGGAAGAAGGGGGATGGTGGGGGGCGGTGGTCATGCAATTTTGTCAAATACTTTTTGACTTACCCTACGCTAGACGCTCTCACCAAAATACCGCATTCACTCTATAGCCTAATTCTACTCAAATGAACTCCAAATGGTTTAAATTAAATTTTATTTTTATGAAAAACAACAAAGATACATGAATGATTATGGGGAGTGGGGCAGTTAATAAATATTCAAAAAAGAAAGAAAAATAAACAAAGTAAACAAAATGCTAATGATGAAGGTTAGTAAGGCCCTCTCCACCCGTTGCTAGGTGTTAGACCGCCCACTGTGATCAGAAAACAAGCAGGGCAGTCTCTAAATGGAAGTGGGAGCTAAGTGGGATATAAAAAAATAAAAATGATCGGGATAGAATATGGGAGTAGATATAAAGCAACAGTTTGGGGGGGGGGGCGAAATAAATGTGGGGAGTGGGCATCTTTGGAGGATCTCTCATACCAAAAAACAAAACAGGGTCAGGAATCATTCACTCCACTAGTTAATGATCTTTTAAGATTGAGAGATGGGTTTCCGCAGAACTCAGAACCGTGCATGCCATGCTTAGGCTGGGAACACAGATTCGTACTCGGCTCCTCGTCAGATGCACAAACTAGTGTTGCGACCCACCTCCTTTGCGAAGCGATAACGAACCAACAAGGCCAGCTAGTTACAAATAAAAGAGTGCTAATAATGGCCGATTCGTTTCGGATAACTGACAGAGAATATTCAATACAATCAAAAAAGATATCCACAAATGGAAAAATGTCATTCTTTTTAAAGAATTTCTGTACCATAGCCCTTTAATTTTAAGAAGTCGTTTGGAACACGGTGGACGAATTTTCGCCATATAAACAAATATAGCCAGTATGTGTCGACTAGTGTTGTCTGTGATGTCTAGTATTGTTTGCGATAGCATAGCATATCTCTCAAGTAATAACACCATCACCTTAATCTTTTGGATTTTAATATTTATCTTTGTTTTATTTTTCTGTAAATTCCTTTTAGTGAGTTATGCATTATGAGTCTTCCCCAAACATTCTCCCATCCCCTCCCCTGTAGTAGGAGGAAAGAAGTCCTTCAAAAACACGCCTGCCAAGTGATTGGACAAGACCATACAGAGTGGAGTTTGGAGACAGTTGATCTGCTGAGAACTGTAGAGTGAGCTTGCGAAATATAAAAAAAAACATTGTACCTCTAGACTAGGAAAACGTGATGTTAAATGAATCGAGAGAGAGAGAGAGAGAGAGAGAGAGAGAGGGAGAGAGAGAGAGGGGGGGGGGAGATTTAATTCACTTTAACCTTTCTTCTTTCGAGTAATGTAAAATTATTATGTGAAAATTAACTTTTTCACATCATAAAATGTCGTAGAAAAATGAAGTAAAAAGAAATGAATATTCAGAGAATTGTCGTGTTGACTACAAATAACGATCAATGTATTTTACATCCAATTTAATATTCCTTTATTCCACAAATCTGGAATGTGTATAAAAGTATATAGAATAAGACAGTCAGAACGCCCGGAAGAATGAAAGTGTATTTCTAGGGGGCGTTCGTTATTTAGGTTGAAAATGTGTAGTATGCTACAGTAGGTTTTTCTTGTGGTGTATGGCAGAGCCTACTGAACAGCCTTGGTTGGGTTGGTTGGAAGAGTAGATTTGATGTTGAAAAACCCCTCCAAATGTAATATAGCACCTTAACTTTCTTAAAGGGATCACGGCTCCAAGATGCCGTTTGTAACACAACGGACGAATTTTCGCCGTGTAAACAAATATAGCCAGCTAGTATCCCCTGATAGAAGTGGTAGCAATATGCGTCTCCATAACGTGACGTTGTTTGTTGATCGTAAAAAAAGAAATTGTAGCTCAGCCTCTCTCCACAGTAGTCAGAAATATGTAATAATAACAACAAGTTATCTCTTTTAAGTTTTAATATTTTTTAGCTGTATTTTCTTTCACCCTCAACACGTGGGAGGGGGGAAAACGTCCTTCAAAAAAATGTTTGTCGCATCTGTCAGACAGAATAAGTGTGTGTGTGTATGTGTGTGTGTGTATGTGTGTGAGAAAGAGAGAGAGAAGGGAGAAAGGGTCTAGTCTTCCTTTTTGCCACGTTTCACTATACTATGTCACTGGAAAACGACTTCCTGTTTCCTACATCACTCCTATTTGCTAACCTATATTTTGCGTAACCTACAGTACTTATCTCATGTTTAATATTGTTACCTTTCTAGTAAGAGGTCTATAATAAAAACGTGTAAAGTATAGATTTATTAAGATTATTGTCATGTTGTGATGTTGATCTACCCTATTTCGCGTGTAGATGGACTCTTCCAGAGACTATGAATAGAGTTATGACTAAGTGTCGTAGCAATCTTAGTGGCAGTCATAGCCACAGTATCGGACGCAGACTTTCTGTAGCATACTATTTCTGTACTTCTGTAAATACACTCTTGTAAATATACCACCATGTTGTCTTATTATTATCTGCCCTTCAAGGTCACAACACTGGCGACGAGGATTCGAATCTATGTCCCACAACACTGTCGACGAGGTACTCAAAACTTCTCGACAACCTCAATAGCCTCGCCATCCAAATATACTTTCTCCACATCTGAGTTCTCATCCGTCTCCATTGTCTTACACTTCTTGGACACAAACTGGTTATCATCTTTCAACCTACTAGTACTTCCACTGCACTTCTTGTGTACCCAATGCTTACAAGTATCACAAAAAATTGAGTTGCACTCGACCCTGTTTCTGCAAATTATAACCACTGATCATCACTTTGACCTTAGTCATTCATTTATTCATTTCCTATGAATCAGATGATTATATTGTTGGCATTAGTTTCCCCCGATATGTTTCTAGTTAGAATTCTTTCTAGAAAGACATCAGTGTACTTACATCAATAGTTTTATAATATCGTGGTTAACTGTACGTGCCATGTCGCACATGGAAAGAGACCCTACAGTTATCTCCGGTGGGCTTTCCCGAGACTACAACCCCCATGGACCAAATCACGACTAATGGACTGGTTGCGTGAGCTTATTGGCACCAAACAAGCACCCACTTTGCCCACTCCACTCTATCTCAAAACAAATATATAATTGCAAAATCAAAAAATCAAATCTAAACCAGACACCCAACAAAAAACATCTTCGCCCTTGAGGCTCGCATTCACAAATATCCGGGGACTTAGAACCAACATCAACGATGTAGAAACCTTTCTCCGGATATCCTAGCACTAAGGGAAACAAACCTTCAATCCTTAATCTCCTCTCACCACTTTGACATGACTGATTACCTCCCATTCTACCGTAAAAACTCTGATAAACATACACGGGCTAGGAGTTTATGTTCGGAACACCCTCCCTTTGACTAGAGAACATAGGTTAGAATCAGATGACCAAGACTACATGTGTTTTAGATTGACTTTACATCACAGCGTTAGTTACTTATATTTCTTATACCGTTCCCCGTCGACCCAGACTCTGTCTCTGAAAGCATAGATAAAGCACTTTCACTCAACACGAATGACCAAATACATGTATTTCGGGATTTTAATGCACATCACCGTGACTGGCTGTGTTTCTCCAGCTTTACTGACGCAGCTGGTAATTCTACATATAATATCTTCTTAACTCACTCCCTCTCACAGACTGTCAATTTCCCGACCCGCCTCCCTGATCGTGTGGACCAGCTGTTCTTGACCTCATTGCCTGAGGCTTGTGTGACGAATTCCCATAGCCCGCTCGAGTACTTACAGAAGGGACCACGTGAAGGTTGCCAACATCCTAAGTGAAAGTGTTTCTTTGGAACGAACTGGATTCGAACTTGGCACACCCAGGTTGTCAGTCCGTATCATTAACCACTGAGCCACCGTCACTTCCCTTTGATCTTGGTAAAATCCATTCTCAAATTGTTTTTAAAAAATCCTGAATAATAAAATAAGCATTCATTTATTTAAATTACTTAGCTGTACTTATCTGGCGTTGTTTCGTTCCCCCACCTTTTTACAAAATTGATTGCAAGAAAACATTTACTTGTTTTCAAATAATGAAGGGGTATATGTTATAAAAAAAAAAAAAAATCAGTTTTACAAAAAGAATTGATTGGATGTCTTTAAATCCTGCAAATAATAATATCAGAACCAGTTTTTTTTTTCACAAAATTATTACTTTTTTAATTGTATTAAAAATGGATTTTAAAACTTAAATTTAATTATTACGTTTGGCTTATTAAATGAACCAAAGTGTTAAAATTCTATGACTAAAATCAAGAAAAGATAGATTTTCTGATCTAAAATGATCGATCGAGTAAAGCAAAATCAAACAACAGCGTGGGTTAAGACGTCGGAATTTGACTTTGAAACATGGCCTGTGTTCCGGGGTTCCAGTCCGGCGACTGGTATGAATAATCATCTCTACACTGACGATTCCCGAAATGATAAAACGTATACGTGTGTAGATAAAAACAAAATTATTATCATATATATATATATATATATATATATATATATATATATATATATATATATATGGGAAAATGAAAAAGGAAAACCAAAAAATGGATGTTTTTTATGTGTACATCAACGTTTCGTCTTTATTTATAAGACTTCATCAGGATGATAATATAGAGCAAAAAATGTCATGCAAGTACAGATACATGTAGGGTAGACATATTGGGAGGAAAAATAAAATAAAATAATGGCCACTACTGGGTGGACGTCCGTTTTATTCTCCAACAAGTACGGACGTCCACCCAGTAGTGGCCATTATTTTATTTTATTTTTCCTGCCAATATGTCTACCCTACATGTATCTGTACTTGCATGACATTTTTTTGCTCTATATTATCATCCTGATGAAGTCTTATAAATAAAGACGAAACGTTGATGTACACATAAAAAACATCCATTTTTTGGTTTTCCTTTTTCATTTTCCCATCACGTCGGATTACCTTCATCCTTCTCTTCCCATATATATATATATATGAAAGACAAATGGAAAAATACAATTATGGGTTAGAATTTATTTCAACCGACCAGTTAAGTCTTAATACCCAAATTAATATCCAATTCTTTTCCTGATAAATAATGATAAAAATTTACATCTGGTTTTCTGAAAAAAAAATAACTAAAAAACTAAATGTTCATTTGGGTCAGATGAAATGAATAATCACAAAAAAATAACAGTTGTTTCCGATCATCAATATAACTTTTTCAATATTGTTCTGTTATTGTATCGTGTTTTCTAACTAAAGTTACCCCGAACAAAACCTATATTAAACTTAGATATACCAAGTTATATACATAATATATATATATATATATATATATATATATATATATATATATATATATATATATATATATATGTAGAAGGATGAAAAGGAATTAGAAAAGCAAAAGTCAAATCGTATTTCTATTCAGTTGCTCAGAGCAAGGTATATTCCGCAAAAAGGCAATTTATTCAAGTTAAATTTTTCCTTAAGCCAGGCTTTTCAAAGATCAAAATCTTATCATCAGAGGAAGTTGCTGGGATAGATAAGTTGGCAAAGGCCAAGATTTAAAATTTGAAAAAGTAAAATAAAAATTGTAGGGAAAAAACACAAGGCAAAACTCTGCCCGAATGCATGCAAATGTCCGATTGCAAAAAAGTCCGGTGTCAAAAAGTCCAGCGGAGAAAGTGAAATGTAGATAGGTACCTTTCCTAAAAGTTCGCTTTTAGTTCACCACTTTATACAAATATATTTCTGTGTATGCGTGTAAATTCTTTAAATATAGAGAATAAAACTGGAAAAAGAGGGGGTTTTCTATAAATATTTCTACATATTAACATTCATAAAAAATATATCTTAAATCACACATATAAAATTACAAGATTTAACACGTTTATACATAAAGTGAGAGTGTGAGTTGAATTGTAGGCCAAATTGATAAAAATACGGTATATTTGTATATGGATATATATCCTTTACTCTTCCTCTCTCACGCTCGTTATCTATTGATGCGGCTCGATATATTGATCGATTCGAATCGGCTAAAGGCTCGGATTCATTTTGGCAGCCTGTTCCACGTTTGAATAAATTCACCTCGCCCCAAAAGACTTTTTAGTCAGAAATTATAGTCGGAATCAGATTCTTGAAAGACAAACAAATTCCAATAAAGAACAAACAAAACGCTTACATTAACGGGGCTAGTATGCTTACAATATCAGCAGGCAGACTTGTAGAGAAAGTGAGTGAAGATTTACATGACGAATGCAGGGAGGGAGCAACTGGTATGTGCTGTTGGTTTCGTGTGAGAACGAAACGAAAAGAAAAGCGTTTTTCTTTTTAATTAAATAGGTAGATCAGAAACCAAACTGCACTCTGGTGGATTTAAAAAAAAAAAATTATTTTCTAAAATATGATTTTTTAATTTTTGCTATTTTTTTATTTCAATAAATATTTTATTAATAGTAAATAATAAAACAATAATTCAATGTGTAATTAGCAAAGTTATGTTAACACGAGAAACACACATACATGAAAAAAAGAAATTGGAATCTTAGGAAGATCTCCATCATTCCAGTAATCATAGAAGCTACTGGGTTCATGAAAAAGAATTTCAAATACGACCAGACGAATATACTATCAACTACTATCCGGTGAATCAAGTGTGAGAGAGATCCAAACAATTGCGCTGAAAAGGACGGTTAGAATCCTAAAAAGATCTCTCGGTTCGAGTTTCTGAAATAGCGGAGTGAATATCTGGCATCTGATAGGATGTCTCATCTCTAACAAAAACAAAAAGATAAAAAAAATGAAAAAAAAGTTGTCTCATAATTTTATTAATATAAATAAAACATGCAATAAGAATTTGAACAGAGAGTATTAAAACAATGTAACCTTGGGTTAGAGGCTAACAAAATGTTTTTAAATTTTTTTTTATTGCCGAATCGATAGTAATGTAGCGAGAATGGTGCCACATATGAAATAGACAAGGCCCAGTCGTTCAGTATACCACGACTCCCACTAATAAGAAAAAACAAATAGGAGTGATGAACGTGACAACATCAAAACGGAGACAACACGGATGTACAATACATACGAGAGTGCTTTCATTTTGGGGAAATAAATCCGTCTCAAATAAAGAGCTGTTGAAGGAGATGATGATGATTTTCATACAGTGTCGGGCAAGATCAGAAGCTGCTGCAGAATCGCCGCTACTAGTTGTAGTGGATAAGAACAGAGCTGCTGTAGTAAATGCTGCTGATGCTGATGATGATGCTGCTGCTGCTGCTGCTGCTGCTGATGATGATGCTGATGATGACGACGACGACGACGACGATGATGATGATGATGATGATGATGATGATGATGCTGCTGATGATGATGATGACGACGACGACGACGATGACGATGATGATGATGATGACGACGACGACGACGACGATGATGATGATGATGCGGAGAAGAAGGAGGAGGAGGAGGAGTAGTCGTTTTGAATCTTATGGGTAGGCAGTCGCAGTGTATGATTTATGATGTTTGGAATACTGCAAAGGTTTATAGTGAGGGTTTGTGTGAGTTGAAGAGTCGCTTGCCGGAGATGGGAGATAGCCATTTTGTAGAGGTGGCCGTGTCTGAATTTATCCGACTGAGCTGGCTTGAAACAGGGAAGAAGAAGAGAGTCACCAGAGTTCCATATAAAAATACCAACATCTTCACGATAATAAAATCAACTTTATTTAACGTTTCATTAAAACAGGAATATAAGCATGCAAGGCACGTTTGCTTGGCAGGCAGGCAGGCTCGGGCTGAAGACAGAAGATTTTGATCTGGAGTTCCATCTCGTCTTGCTGTTTACTGGCAATGAACGAGAAGATGATTTTAGCGTCTCGGTTCCACAGCATCTCTTCAGGAACTGCATTATATTTTCGTGTGCACAAGATGGGCAAAAACGGAAAGCTGCGCATGTGCAGAAGTGTTCAAAATGGCCGGTGTATTGCGTGTGAATGCAAAAGAATAGATTTAAATCATGTAACAGCTTGGTGCTGCTATGGGTAGAATTGGGGCTGCCACTGGGGCAGGATCGGAAGCTGCTACTGATACTGATCGTCATCGAGGCAAATTGTCAAAGCCCCAATGTGTCTCAAGTGTCAAAGATGCATTTCTTTTATACAGGTTTTCAGCTGCTGCTGATAGCACTGTCCTGATGTCACCTGATTGGTTGGTGAAAAGGAAGATGCACGAAGAGAGACAAAATTGTTTCTATCCCTGTCACATATGCCGAAGCTGTTGAAAGGTTAACTTCTGGTTTTGTTATATTAAGAGTGGGATACGATAGTAACATCATATTCCGACTATACTTGCACAACCTTTCACTCATTGACAATTAGTTGTTCTCTTGTAAAAGTTGAAGAAAAAAAGGATACTTTTCGGTTAACAGGGAACATTTTGAATAAGTTAAATATTGATTCTTTCGATTTTTTTTATTAGTCATTTAAAGTTTTACATTTTAAACTATATAGTTTTGAAATTCGTCTTATTTTAGTCAAAACTGTAATGGTGTGATGCTGATCTACCCTATTTCGTGACTATATGGACTCTTCTAGACATTATGTATAGAGAAGCCTACGACGAAGGACGAGCAATCTTTCTACGACATTGTGAAAGAGAGACGCCAGAATGGTAAATACCAGTCGAGAATCCGTTCTCGACAATCAGTCCAGCAGGAACTGGGCCATTTCAGTGGCCGTTTATCTGTCAGGCCGAAGTATTAGTCCTGGGTAGTCCTGGGTAGTCCTAGTAAGTCCACCCTCCCAGACCTTGCCTCTCCTCTTTGGGGAGGAGTTATTTTATTGCTAACTGCCTGAGGCGCCCTGACAGGGGAATACTGACGGGGCTGCCCAGGCAATTTATAGTAGACCAGAGTGCTCCTTCTTTAGGGGTGCCGGCTTGATTCTCCCCACCTTCCGACTTTGTGCCTGCGGTGGAAAGGAAGTAAATACCAATGGCGTCAATTGCTACTCTCTTTTTTATCTTTGCATCGTTTGGATACACTTTCATCACCCTCCTTTCCTAATTATTGCGAGAATCATGTGGATTTTTAAAAAAAGAGGCAAATAAATAAGGATTTGCTGCCATGAGCATTTGTAAAAAGAAAAAATCTTATTTATTTGAACTAATAAGCACACTTACCAAATGAAAGAAAAGGAACTGTTACCGTTATTGCAAAGACATTTTTATTTTTTGTATTTTCTTCTTTTTCTTGTCTGTTGGAAAATGTGTGGAAAAAAAGGGAAGGTTTTTAACTGAGCAGGAGATGGTTAGGTTACTGAACAGTGGTCTCTGGCAAGCTAATTTGCATACGTGTAACGAGCGGTTATAAAAACGGTCAAAGAGGGGCATAATAAAACATGATATATAAAAGGGTGTGAAAATTACAGACAGACGTAATTACTAACAGAAAATCTATGTTAAAAGACTACATTAATTGTCCCAAACACAATCAAGAGCACATGTATTGTCAGTATACTGCCTCAGGATGTATATGTTTCGTGGAAACGTGTGCAAACCTCGACAGTCAGATAAACTCCTATCGACAGTCAAGACTCTGAGGCATGGTATATTTTAGACACAGATTTTTTGATAGTCGAAAAAGGTAAAACTGAAAAAGACGAAAAACAGTTTCACAAACACGTAAATGCAAAGTGAAGATTTAGCAGAGATGAGGAGTTTTACTCAAGTCTAAAGAGATCCGTGAACTTAATAACATGGCAGAATAAAGATAGTTTAAGTATACAGATAATGCTAGACAAGAAAAAATACAAATTATGTTAGGTGATAGCCGAGTTACAAGCAAGAAGAAATATAGGCTCACACACAGTGAAAAGATAAACAAAGTTCGTTGGATAAAGGAAATAATAACAAAAAATGATATTAGCACTATTTAATTCTATTCTTAGAGCGAAGATAGTGTTGCATAGCCCCCTCTTGTGCCGCGACCGTACTTATTTCGTATACTCGTTCCTGAAAGGGCCGTGGCAGTTCACATTTAATACTCGTAATGTTTAAAACATCATAAATCACATAGTTCACATATTGTTTGCATACCTTTAGATTTCTCCCTCGCCGTGTAGAGGGTCGCCGTCTCATGTCGTCTAGTGGATGAATTCTTTCTTCTTTCCTTCCTGCCGTGAGCCATGCCGTCCGTTGTCTGCAAGAAAAGCTTCCTGACCGACTCACCAAACAACAATCTCTTTAAGTTTCAATTCTTTTTATTACAAGCGTTGTTATTTATCGGCCTGAGAGAGAGAGAGAGAGAGAGAGAGAGAGAGAGAGAGAGAGAGAGAGAGAGAGAGAGAGAGAGAGAGAGAGAGAGAAAATCACTACTTTATCGTAGTTACTTAACAATTATTTTCTTAAACATTCATAGAGGGGGCAAACGATATATCTCGCCTGTATTTTCTTAGGGAAATATTTCCTTGATCTGTTGTAGTTTACATGGTAACAATCACGTCTCATCGGTTTGCCTCCAAAACCCAGACTGACGAAACTCACTTCTCACGAAGAACGAGTGACATCATGGATCCCTCTGTTTCCCACACAAGGGCCTGTGACGTCACAGCCTCTCGCAGATGCACACTGACCATTGATCTGGGATCTCGTCACACGGTGACCATGTCACGTCTGTTAGCTCTGACTGTGAGAACAGGCCCTATTCTGCACTCGACTGCACCCACGCTAATTCGCGCAAGTCAAACCAACGATTTCCAACAGATACGTCCATCCCCATAGGGCCATTATCCAACAATAGAAAACTGTGCCATTAAGTCATGAAGTTATCAGCTACATATATCAAGGGACAAGCACCGGATGCATATCGCTGGTGACAAGTCTAAGAGAATCTCCTAAGAAACAAAAGGCTGCCTAAGGGAGATAACTGTTAGGGGATCTATACTACGTTAGACAGAACAGTCAGGGTAAACAATTATAAAGATATACCTGAGTAAGGTACAAGTAAATACGACTTACTCTGTTGATAATATATGGAAACATACAGCGGGACATGTAAAGAAAAGTCATGTAAAGATATCAAGCTATCTGGGAGCCTCGTTTTAGTGCGGCCAGATGTGAGGTCTGACGAAACATTGTCAAAGTTTTGAAAGTCATGTAAAATGGAGATCCAGTCAGACCAGCTTGAAAGTCAGCTAGGAAAGAGACAGAATCCGGTTTCTCAATCCCTTCTGTTGGGTCGAATTATATTTTTAGTTTCCGGAAGTAGAGAGTACATTCTTTCGTTGACTAGTATAATCAGGTAGGATGACTGGAATATGGTTCAAGAAGAAATAACTCATGAATATTCTGAGTCAACAAAGAGTTATTTTAGCTACCGGCATCATAGGAAGAGTTGACGAGGAGTTCCTGGTTGTGTTATTTCTCCAACGTTGTTGGTCGAAACATGGACATTACTGAGGTCGGAGAAACAGCTCGGTAGGTTTGGTCTCTCGTTCGAATAGATGTGGACGTCACACCAACGTTGGATAACTGCTGCGCAAACTGAAAAGGGAGTTGTTCTGGAAAGGACGGGTGACACATTAGATTGTAGTTTGTAGGTTGTCCTGAAAAGGGCAAGTTGTTTTTCCTGAGTTGGATGAAAAGAAAAATGCCAATGTCTTTTCTTGGTTTCTAAATAAAAGAGGTATTTGTATATTTAAACTATTTTAGCTAAAAATGTATTCACTAGTCACATTTATGAAGGCGGTGAGTTGAAAAGAAAGATAACTATGATCGCCATTTCCAGTTACTTCAATTTTTCTGAGTATCGTCATGTTTGCTAAAAATAAATATCGATTGGATCTTTTGTAGAAAAGCTACCCCCCCCCTGCAAAAAAAAACAGATAAAATGCGATTTGTAGTAAAAAATCTTTTTATTACTTAAGTTTTGGTCGTCAATGTGTACAGCTTTTGGTTAGGCTGAGATGCTTGTCGTAGATTGGAGATAGACATTTTGTAGTAGCGTCTTTATTCATTTTTATTTTTCATTTTACTTCAGAATAAACTCTCAGAAATCAAGGGGCCCCTTTCTGGGGCTAACACTTGAATTCTATATGAGATACATGGATATCCGTGTGTTCAACTAAAGTTCTGTAACTCTCAAACGTTTTCTTGGTAAAGAAGTGAAAAACATTAATTTTCTTCTCCCCAATTGACCAATTAACTACGTTATCGTATATCTTTCTTGTGGTCTCTTGGTCTTACCGGATTCCAAGACAAGAATTCATCTAGTCTAGTGGAGTATCTAGCTAAGTGCTATTACTTGAGGTAACATCACTAGGAGAAGGTGCACCTCGTATGAGCAAATGTATAGCCATGTCGAGGGGACATTATTTGGGCTTTGAATACTGTTATTTCTAATATTTAATCAGGGTTTACTTGTAGGGTGAAGTATCCTCATGCCAAGTTGTCCTGACAAACCATTGTACAGAGAAACCGAAGCCACTCGAGGATGGTGTCTAGAAGGTTATTCAAACTCTCTGACTAGCCTTGCGTGAAACGAAGACGAAGAAGAAAATGGTCACCAGAGTTCCATTTAGAAAGACAAACATCTTCTCTACATTTTATATTATTCTATTTAACAGTTTCGTCAACACAGGAACACAAGAATATAAGACAGGTTTGGTTGACATGTATTAAAGAAAAGGAATTGAGTCCAGGTTCTTTGATCTAGGTTTTTAGTCCTGCCTCTCGTCAGTCATAATGAGAGACGAGCAAGGAAAATGACACGTCTGTTTTCATTGGCGTCTGGACAGGAACTGTTTATATTTAATTCCAAACGGTTTGGGCGAAAACGAGAAAAGGTGTAAATGCGCAGTGATGTTCTAATCGCCTGTGTATCACTACACGAGTTTGAACATGCCTGTTTTAGCCAACCAAACCACGTATCAATCACTATGCAAGAAATTACATGTAAATACAAAAGAAATTAAATCTCAATCATGCAACTGCTACAAATTGTTTGGGCGAAAGTGTAGTATAATTAACAACGAAAATACAACAAATAACTGTTACCAAACGATAGAAAATTTAATATTCTATCGACCTGTTAGTTTTAAACTTTTGGAAACTATTTGTAAGTTTTGTTATTTCAAAAGTTGTGTCGTTACTTTAACTTAACCGATTTTTTAAAAAGAAAATGGCGGTCGAACTTTCTTTTTTAGGTGGTCGCTTATTTCAAGCGTTAAATATATATATACATAAAAATTTGGTACTTCTATCGATCCAGACCCAATCTCCGTAAACTTCGCGTCGGCAGCGTTCGGGCATGCGACGTTCGTTTTTTTTGTTTTGTTTTTTTGTTTTTTTGCAATCTTTCTTGAAAAAAAAAAAAAAAAAATAAATAAATAAATAAAAATCCGACCCAGCAACGTATCGAAGGTATCGGCTGCCACGATTCGGCTCGTCATCTCTCGGATGTTTACGTAGCACGCCCGAACGCGGCCGACGGGTGGTTTCCAGTCGGATTAAGTTTTTTTTTTTAAACTTTAAAACCCGAAATAAGCGACCCTCTCAAAAAGAAGAAGAAAAAAACTACGGCTATTTTGTTTGAAGGAATCGGTTAAGTGAAAGTAACGAAATAAATGTTGAAATAGCAAAACGTACAACTAGTTTCCAAAAGTTTAAAACTAACAGTTTGATAGAATATTAAATTTTCTATCGTTTGGTAACAGTTATTATTTTATCTGTTTGTTCCCCCCCCCCTTTTTTTCGTTGTTAACTATACTATACTTTTGCCACGTTTTTTTTTTAACGCAAATAGGTTACACAGGTCAAATAGGTAAACGAAAATAAATTGTTTTTGACTAATTTCCCAACTGTAATTCCTTTAAAACAATTTCTGTCGCCAGTAGTAACGTTTACCATAAAATAATTCAGTAAATGCTAGAATTAGGGGATGGGTGTGGTCAACTTCGTACGCGTCCGTCCCAAATATTTTTGATAAATACGGAAAATGACATACTTTTGGTAGCCATTTTTGAAACTAACACTTCTGATCCTCTCTTCGTATGCAAATGATCACGGGTCAAATGTATTTTAATTTTTTTTGGGGGGGGGGGGGGGGGGGGATGGGGATAATTATAAATACGCTTTAGTTCTGCTAGTCAGATCGAGTTGTCATTGTTGTCGCAAAACGGTAAGCGTAGGTGGAAGAACAACACAAGCTGAATTATGTTATCAAAACTTATCAGGAGAGTACTTCCAAATTCTTGGCTCGAGCGAATGTCTGATAAAAGTGGTCGGTGAGTAATTTTAAAAATTTACGCCCCCCCCCCTCACGCCCGCGTTTCTATAAAACTGATGCTGCTTCTTGACGTAACAATCCCCCCCCCCCGCCCCATTCATTAAAAAATAGCTTCTAATTTTGTGTAATGTTAATACTTGGCACAGACTCTCGCTCTTATATCGGTGGAGTATGGTTCTCTTCGGCTGTAGGAGACTGTTCTCCCAGGCATTATTTCTCTTCGGGAGGGGGGATTGGTTTATTGCCGATCGCCTGAGGCGCCCAGTCTCCATTGGGGAATGCCGACGGGTTAGGGCAAATTTCGCAGCCCCTTTCATGGAGCAGGGTTTCCCGCTGTAAACTAGCACCCTGGGTAATAATTACTTTTAGCAACTTATTTTAACGGAAATACTGTTGGAAAGTAGTCAATTTATTTGTTTAACCTACTCATTTGTGACTCTGACCAAGGCCTGACCCATAGCGTTAAAAATTTAATTTTAAAGTTTTAAGCTAATTTAATTTGCCGTCAATAGTGACTGACTGGAAGAATCCGGGTTAACCGGATTATTTTATTTCGTCAAATTAAATTAGCTTAACGCTTATTTTAACGTAACTAGGTCGTAAAGCGAAATTGTTTTTGAATTTTTCAGCGGTATTTTCTTAAATTGCCTGTTGTAGTAATATCAAAAGTTACGATGCCTCTTGACGGAAAAAAAAAATTATAATTTTTATATTACGCAGACAATGATGCTTCTGTAGAATTTGAACCGAACCAAATCCGACTTTTTGTCTAACTAAACCTAAAAATAATGTGGGAGATAAACAAAACGGAGCCACTCTGAATGGGACAAATTAAAATTGACCCAGAAAAAATTGTCCTCCACTGAATGAGGGACAGAAAAGATACTACACCCTGGTCTTAATTCCGGAAACTGGTTACAAACGGAGTTTAACATTTTAAAACTTTCTAAGCGAAGTGATATCGTCATCTTTTAACGGTATCTGCTTCACTTCGAACGTTTCCTTAATTTATATATTTGAGGATGGAAATCTGCCATTGATTTTCTGCTTAGTAGACCCAAATTCAAGATGGCCGCCATACATCTTACGAAAAGCTTAAAGCTTCAATGTTTTTTCCCTTTTCATTCGTTAAGGCTTTGCTTATGTCCGTTTAGTTGTAGACTCTTAATCATATATTCGCAAAATAAACCTGTCCCGATTGCGTATATGCTCTATTCTACATTCTTAAGTTGGCAGCCATTTTGGATTTGGAACTAGTGGAATAAAATCTTCAGCACTTTATATCCGCCAGGATTTGTCTCGCGTGACTCGAATGAATCCAATCGCAATCACTTAAAACAATTCTTATTAAAATAACCACCAAATTGTCATTTTTATTCCCGTCCCCATGAATGCAGTATTACTCGGACAAGTCTTTCATTCAATGTAATAAATTCAGACTCCCCCCCCCCCCGGTTTATTTTATCAACTGTTTTGAGCTTGTTAAATCAAGAGTCGATACGTAATAGTAATATTTACTGTCGCAGCTTCCAACAGTCTCGGTTCATCAAACCTAAAAGGTGTTACGGTAATACTATTACCAATTGATGAAAATTTAATCTCGTTAATTTAGTTCCTTCGTGAGTCACTAGCGCTAACCTTTTTGAAAGTCATAAAAACACTTTACGAGCAAAATAAGTGGAAATGTTTTTGTGGTCCAATAAAACACTAATAGTTAATGCTGTTGAACGATAAAAAGAATATAAAGACTAAAACGATTTGAACGTTTCAATAATGTTCGTTCGGTATTTTTATGTACTGTTAGAGTGCTAAATGTGTAGTACTGAACATTGGCATGTCTTATAGTGAGGTTGTTTGATCATACGATAACCATCAGGTTCCTAGGCGTGTTAATTTCGACCTGACCTTTTTGAAGGACTACATTCAGACCTTTAGAAATTTGCAAAGAGCTTCCAGACCCCCATAAAGAAAGACGTTGATACACTCCTTTTTGGTTAAGATCAAAGTGTAGTATCTGTTCCGATGGATACTACACCCCATAAACTAGTATTGTCTTGGCCTTCGGAGCTTGATTTATGCCGGTCTATGGGTCGGTCCTGTGCAGTTCTAGGAGGTCCACCCTCCCAGGCTTTGCCTCCCCTCTTTGGGGAGGAGTAAGTTTATTGCTTACTGCCTGAGGCGCCCCTACCGAGGGAATGCCGACGGGGCTGCCCAGCCAATTTTTAATGGCCAGTGTTCACTTTCTCGGGCGCTGGCTTTTCAAACCCCACTTTCCCGACCCGACCTTGGGTCACATCCTACTTGTAGGGGTAAGATAAAACTGGCCTTGTGCCTAACCTCCTGGAGAGGTAAATAAATACTCTCCTGTCGCCTAGACACCGAGCAAGGCTCACTTCAAGTGAAAATGTACTGCTCAAAGAAAATAATTTCGTCAGCCGACCTTTATTACTATCCCCTTTCTTGTTTTAGCTTCAGGTAACTTACACCAAACGGCGTAGGTCACTTAAATATAATTAATAGAAGGTATCGTAATTTTCCGGTCGTTAACAAAATCGGACTTTAGTATAACAAAAAAGGCGATAGAAACAGAATAACGGAAAAAAAATAAGGGCAAAAATAAGCAAATAAGGGAGTGATTCAATCCAGTTTTATTAATATTAAAAAAAAATAGCTGCTTTTATTTTCCAAAGCACGTTTAACTACATTAACCAAAGTAACAATAATAAAAAAATATATAAGGAGTCACAAAGATAACTTAGCAAAAATATTGTTAAACACAACGATGACTAAAAATGTTTTTTTTTTTTTACATAAGTACAAGGTCTTGGATTGTACTCCAACCAAGAATAACCGCAGGGGGGTTCTCGGAAAAACAACCCCCCCCCCCCAAAAAAAAAAGGGGGGCATACAATTAAAATAATACGTGCATACAAATTAAAAACAAAACAAAAACACTTTAAATATCAGGCCGCCGAAGTTCCTTCTCCAGGGGCCTCCGAACTAAAGTCTTTTCTTCGAAAATCTTTTAAATTGTTCCCTTTTCGTTTTCTCTCTCAAATCATATCTTGGTTTTAAAACCTTTATTTATATATAAATGGGGTTCCTCATCGAGTCTCGCTCTCGCTCTCGAATACTTGTAGGGTCTTCTTCCGCTAATATTCTTTAAGAACTTCTGATTATTTAAATTCCCTTTCGAGAACGTCGCTCCGCAAATGACGAGATCCGACTTAAAAATCCTTTTTTTTCTTAGGGCACTTCTCTGGAAATGTTCTTTTAAAGGTCTCCCTTTTTAGAGCTTATCTGCCTTTTTAAAAGAGGGTAATCTAATTACATTGACTTCTCAACGGAACACACGTGCCCTCTAAGAATCGGCCTCTGGTACTGAGGCTAAAATTGGCGCCAGTAGCAGATAGACCGGTAAGGGGACACTTTGATTACACGGTGGGCCTTTGGTATATCATCGCCAAGGCCGACTACTAAAAGCCCCACCCATTCTAGCATAAGAAAGAAAAAAGGACAAAGATGATCAAATTAGGGTCAAAGGAAAGGCCAGCCGACCCCATCAGCCAGAAACATTGACCTCAGTGGGGAAGGAAATAAAATTTCTAAAAAGGGCTTTGTTTTCCTTTCTTTGATACTTTTCTTAAAAATTAGTTTGAATATATATCTCAATAACCCTTATCTTCGAGTGGTCTGGGAGTCTTGATAAGTGGTGACTCCTTTGTAAAAATATATGTACGGTCATCGATGTTCTGGGTAGGAAGCGGTAATATGTAATCCATTAGCGAATATGCATGTATGTGCCTGTAGAGGGAAGGTAATATCGAATGAAAGAATGACGGCCTATCCATACAAAATTAATTATACAGGTACATATCAGTCCAGGATACGTCCTCGACAATCAGTCTGGGTCATATTTGAGTTGGTGACCTTGCTTTTGTCAAACTGAGGTATGGTTCTGTGCAGTTCTCGGAGGTTCACCCTCCCAGGCCTTACCTTCCATCTCTGATAAGGACTTGGTTTATTGGTAATCTCCTGAGGTGCTCCTACCGGTGGATGCCGACGGTTGTTCAGGCATTTTTATTTCACACCCTCCGACCTTGTCACATCTTCCCGTGTTTGAGGGGAGGTAAATGCAAACACCTCTTAACTCCGGTTACTTCAACTTATTTTTTTTTTTTTTTTAGTACAGCCATGTTTGCTAAAAGTAAACATTGATTTAACGTCTCTAAGATTCTACTTGCCATTTTTTATTTAAAAGTTTTAAAAAATTATTTTTTAACCTAGTTTTAAGTTTGGGAATAGTTTCCTAACACGTTTAAGCTCCGGATTGTTCCTATTTACTTGTCTCCACACGAGCAGTTAGAAATAGTCGGTTTTTAACGTAGGGAAAATCCAGCTCCCCAAAAAGGGCACTCCGGATTGGGGCAAAAATTAAAATTGCCGTAGTCTAAAAGGATTTTTATTTCACTGACCGAGAACAAAACATGAAGTGTAGTATAGTATCGGAACAGATACTGCACTTTGCACCTAGCCAAAGAAGCTTTGTCAATAATTTGGGTTCCTAAAATGGATTTAACTAGCTTACGGTTTTCACAATTTGACAAGTAATTTCATTTTTCAGGGTTTTGTCACGAATCGTTAATCAGGTTCTTTATTTTTAGTATTGTAAATTAACACCTTAGCTAAATCCCCCGGCACATGTTCGTCTTTTCTCACAGTCCGTTTTTCACAACTTTTTACTGACCAGTTTTTTTTTCTTTTTTCGGTGTACACTTACCTATCAGGCTGCTAGAGAATTCCGGGGTTTTTGGAAATTTTTTTTAAATATTTTACATTTTAGGAGGGGGGATCAGTTTCCAATGTAAATTCAACGTAGACTGATCCCCCCTCTTTTTGACCATCTCAAATTTTTTTTAAATCTTTCTCGGTGTATAATTACCTATCATGTCAGAATTCCGGTGTTTTCGGAAATAAATTTTTTTAAATTGAGATTCTAAGACGGGGGATCAGTTTTCAATGTAAATTCAACGTAGACTGATCCCCCTTTTTTTGACCATCTCAAATTTTTAAAATTCTTCTGCTTACAATTACCAATCATGTCGCGATAGAATTCCGGGGTTTTTGGAAAGAAATTTAAAAAAATAAGATTTTAAGACGGAGAATCAGTCTTGTTCGCCTTTTACCATAGTCCGCTTTTCGCAACTGTTTACGTCTAAAATCTCAATTTTTAAAAATTTCTTTCCAAAAAAACCCGGAATTCTCTCGCGACATGATAAGTAATTGTACACCAAAAAAGATTTTTTTTTTTAAATTGAGATGGTCAAAAAGAGGGGGGATCAGTCTACGTTGAATTTACATTGGAAACTGATCCCCCCTCCTAAAATGTAAAATATTTAAAAAAAATTTCCAAAAACCCCGGAATTCTCTAGCAGCCTGATAGGTAAG
The DNA here is from genome assembly GCA_963556195.1 of Sepiola atlantica. NCBI lineage: Eukaryota > Metazoa > Mollusca > Cephalopoda > Sepiida > Sepiolidae > Sepiola > Sepiola atlantica. The sequence continues at coordinate 13,302,174 of OY744529.1, read as the reverse complement.
TGTACACCGAAAAAAGAAAAAAAAACTGGTCAGTAAAAAGTTGTGAAAAACGGACTGTGAGAAAAGACGAACATGTGCCGGGGGATTTAGCTAAGGTGTTAATTTACAATACTAAAAATAAAGAACCTGATTAACGATTCGTGACAAAACCCTGAAAAATGAAATTACTTGTCAAATTGTGAAAACCGTAAGCTAGTTAAATCCATTTTAGGAACCCAAATTATTGACAAAGCTTCTTTGGCTAGGTGCAAAGTGCAGTATCTGTTCCGATACTATACTACACTTCATGTTTTGTTCTCGGTCAGTGAAATAAAAATCCTTTTAGACTACGGCAATTTTAATTTTTGCCCCAATCCGGAGTGCCCTTTTTGGGGAGCTGGATTTTCCCTACGTTAAAAACCGACTATTTCTAACTGCTCGTGTGGAGACAAGTAAATCTCAATTTAAAAAAAATTCTTTCCGAAAACACCGGAATTCTCTATTGACATGATAGGTAATTATACACCGAAAAAGATTTTTTTTTAAATTGAGATGGTCAAAAAGAGGGATCAGTCTACGTTGAATTAACATTGGAAACTGATCCCACCTCCTAAAATGTAAAATATTTGAAAACTTTTCCAAAAACCCCGGAATTCTCTAGCAGCCTGATAGTTAAGTGTACACCGAAAAAAGAAAAAAAAACTGGTCAGTAAAAAGTTGTGAAAAACGGACTGTGGGAAAAGACGAACATGTGCCAAATCCCCTCTATCTTAAATGTTTTACGTTTGAATACTCTGAAAAACTTGGCAAAAAGAAAAATTTAAGTTAGGATAGGGGGTTCAAAGGTTCTCATAAATTTAACGTAAAATAATCCCCATTTTCCCATCCAGTCTAGCGTTTTAGGACATTTAACCAATTTTTTTATTTGGAGGGTGGGATCTACATTTTTGATTACGTATGATTTTATGACTTTACTATGACTTAGGATCAGTGTTAAATGTTTTAGTTAACTGCCTTAAAAAAAAAAGTAGCATGGTCCGAGAGCATGGTTTATTTTGTTTGAATTTACATGCAAAACTGATCTCCACTATAAATTCCAGTTTTTTTTTTTTTTTCTTCAGTTTTTCCGGATGTTCACACGTAATCGCCTAAAAGTAGAATTTCATTTTCAGGGGGGGGGGGGGGGGGCTTTAGATGTTATTGTACAAATTGACCTTATTTTTTAATATCTATTAAATTATAGTAACGCTAATTGCTTTTTAAGGATTAAACCCTCAACTCTATCCTCGAGTGGCCTTTGGACCTTAATAAGCGGTGACTTGTTAGTACACAAAAAAAACCCTGTTCCAGTATGTAGCGTGAGGCCTTAAAAACTAGCGTCAACGTGTCACAGGCATCAAGTCACACCTAAACGTGTCATTTCTTTCGTCGCTTTAGAGTTAAGCTTCCTTTGTTGTTGTTGCTGCATTTACCGCTACGAAACAATTTAAATATTTTAGCTAGACTAGAATACTAGTAGGTCGATGTCGGCTTGGTAGAACATGAAGACCCGACCGCTATTTACATAACTAATAACAAATAAATAAATAAAAACTGACATATTTCTTAAGTAACTGAAAGTTAAAACTGTTCAGGCTCCTCTTCCCACGGTAGCTGACGTCTCGCACTTGTTTATATTTCTCGAAAGCAACTTGAGTGTCATTTTAAACTTTCTGCATTTTCTTGTTTTTTTTTTTCTTCAATCCATCCTCATTATCCATCATGCTTGACGACAGTGACCGTCCGCCCGTTAAGGACTTTTCAAAGTTGGACGAAAACCAAAAAACAAGGTAAGCTTCTATTTCATTTTTTTTTTTATTTGAGATGATAAACGTGACTAAACTTAATGGCTAATGTATTCACAGCTTCCCTAAAATCTACATTTGGAGTTTAAAAATTACTTTACTAAAGATTAAGCAGTAAACAAGATATATAAAAGCATGAAAAATCAACTTTTCGGAATCTGAACAGAGCTGAATCAAGACTGATCTACTTTCCCATACAAAGGGTATTTACTCCTCCCCAGGAGTTAGGCACAAGGCCAGTTTTATCCTACTCCCACAAGTAAGATGTGACCACAGATTGGGTCGAGAAAGTGGGGTTAAAAGCCAGCGCTCGAGAGGTGAGCACTCTGGCCATTTAAAAATTGCCTGGGCAGCCCCGTCGGCATTCCCCGGTAGGGGCGCCTCAGACAGTAAGCAATAAACTTACTCCTCCCCAAAGAGGGGAGGCGAAGCCTGGGAGGGTGGACCTCCTAGAACTGCACAGGACAATCCCATAGACCGGCGTAAATCAAGCCCCGGAGGCCAAGACAATACCAGTCTATGGGGTGCAGTATCCATTGGAACAGATACTACACTTTGATCTCGACCAAATCCTTTCAAATAGAACTTTATAACAAGTGTTTATCTTGACATTTTACTAGTTTCACTGTCAATCCCATAAACTTTTGATCGGATTTATTGCTCAACTAAAGTGTTGAGCCTTAAAATTTATTAGCTATATATATATATATATATATATATATATATATATAGCTAATACGTAGTACGTATACGTACATAGATAATAAACAATAACAAATATTTATTTGTCGCTCCTTGAAAGTAGAGCACTGTAATTGGTAGTATGAACACAGCATGACGTCACTTGCTTATAATGCATCATTCCTTCCCTTAAAAGAAGTAGAATGCCTCGACGTCAAAGCCGCCGTTAAAGTGTTAAAATTATCATAGTTTATTCGCTGTTTACAATTGGCCCAGCGATTGGCGACTGGAGTTGAAAAATACTTGCGGTCCGGGGTTTCGAATCGCATGACCGGTAGTGAATAGTCATATCTCTATGCTGATGAGTCCCGATTGAAAAAGGACGAAACGTATACGTACATAGATAATAAACAATAACAAATATTATATATATATATAAAACTTTGAAAGTTGACGCTTCGTACATACTCATGGTGGCCGAATGTGACGTCAACATTTTGACGCCAGTGATCAGCTGGAAAATAGTACTCGAGCTTACATCGGCCGTTTTCTTAATGAAATAACCCGAAACAATTTTTGTAATATTTTTTCAAACAAATTACGATCAGGCATGAACCGAAATAATTTCGAAAGTCATAAATTTTTTTATGGCGCCGTCGTATTAAAAAATGCCTTCCTTCGGCAATATACTCTATTGGATACGGCATAAATTGGTGTAAATTTGTACGAACACCGATTTTCTTTGAAAAATTAAAGTTTAGTATTTGATATTTCAAATCGAATTATATATATAAAAACCAAAAAAAACTGCAAAATCACTTGATTTCAAATAGTTAATTACAATTTGAACCAAAAAATCTGAAATTGCTATGTTTCAAATCCATTTATAAAAAAACACTGATTTTATTTTCACAATAAAAATGAAAAACTTGTAATATTTTTTTACGGTAAAAATCAGAACAAATTATTTGCCGGCCGAAGTAAGCCCAGGTACTTTTCAGCTTGTCAGTGCTGACATCACATTCGGCCGCCATGGGTAGGTACAGAAGTTTCAACATAATTTTTTTTTTTTCCACTTGTAAGAGGTAGGGATAGGATCTGTTCGTGTAAATGTCTTGTAAAATTCACCCCGACTATCGGAACAGTACCTGAACAAATTCGATGCGGTACTTAATCTATATGGACATCTAATAAAAGTATTTTTTTTTAAATTGCATGTAAATTTTTGTAATTGTCTGTCATTGTTTTTCTATTTTTATTTATTTTAATAAAAATTGGGTTTATATTCACTGATTACAATTTGTTCAGATAGTCAGGGTCCATTTTTACTCTACATTTACATGAAGAGCCTTAAGTAGGAACTGGCGCTCTTGTATAAGCAGTGATCGATCTGAGGGGGACAACTCTACCTTACCCAGCCGCCGCCATTCCGAACTCGCCAACACTTCGGCAATGGAGACAACTTTGACACGCATTTTTACAAACCCTTTATAACAATTAATGCGTTAGAAATAGCTTTTGAATGCGTTCAGAGTAACTTTTAAACAATTAATAAAAAAAAAACATGTTACGGGTTTTAAATGCACTTTTAAGCACTTTTATTTACATGCCACAAATTGTATACACTTTATTACAATTAATAAAACAAAATGTTACGGGTTTTAAATGCGTTTTAAATAATTTTACATTTGAGACCACAAACCTTCATTTAAAAAGAAGAAAAAATATCAATGTTAATTAATAATTTGTTTAAAAGTTATTTTTAACGCATTTAAAACCCGTAACATTTTATTAATTGTTATAAAGTGTATACAATTTGCGGCATGTAAATAAAAGTGATTAATGGTTATAAAGGGTTTGTAAAAATGCGTGTCAAAGTTGTCTCCATTGCCGAAGTGTTGGCGAGTTCGGAATGGCGGCGGCTGGGTAAGGTAGAGTTGTCCCCCTCAGATCGATCACTGCTTATACAAGAGCGCCTAGGAACTTTATATTTAATGTAGTTTAATATTTAATAATCAAGTTAATTTTTTATAAATCTCAAATCTAGATATTAAAGCGGGGGTGGAGGGATTTACATATTTTATCTTTTGGACAGAATTTTAAATTCTGACTCCTACTCCAAAAACTGTAAAAAAAAAAAAAAAATAAATAAAAAAATAAAAAAATAAAATAAAATCTTAAAATTTGTCTTTCGGTAGAAACTCTTTAGTTCCTCTTCTCAATCTGTCAAATTTTACGACAATCTCATTTCGTCCTTCATTGCTAAGAAAACAAAAGTAATATTGACATCTTGCAGCCATTATGCAGTCTGCATCTTATGTGCAACGTGTTTATTTTTCAGTCGAACTGACTATTTCCTTCGGATAATCTAGTGTTATTTTTATCCCCCCCCCCCCGAGTGTTACTCGGAAAGGACCTGTTCTTGTCACTGTCCCTATTTACCCCCCTCCCGCACACACACACACGCACTAAGGCAAAGTTAGGCACAAGATCAGTTTTTAATGTGGGAATTGCTGAGGGAACTTACTTTTTATTTTTTATTTTACTTCAGTCGAAGTTCTCAAATCGAGGGGTTAACACTGTATCTCTACAATAGATACATAAATATTCGAATATTCCATTAAAGTTCTCTTTTTACCTCTCAAACATTAGTTAGTAAAGAAGTTAAAAACATTAATTTTTCTCTCCCCAATTGACGAGTTAACTGTTATAGTATCTATCTTTTGGTCTTATCGTATTCCCGGACAAAAATTCATCTAGTCTGGTGGATTATCCAGCTAAGTGCTGTTACTTGAGGTAACATCACTAGAAGGTACACCATTCTTCGTATGAGCCAGTGTATAACTGTCGAGCGGATCTCATTTGGTCTTCGAATACTGTTATTTTGAATATTTGGTTAGCGTTTACTTGTAGAAGTATCCGCATGTCAGATTGTCCTGAAAAACCCTTGTACAGAGATCGAAGACACTCGAGGATAGTGTTTAGTAGGTATGTGTGGTTGGTTACATAAGGAAGAAAGTCTGGACGAAGAACGTGACTTGGTAGAGTGAGCTGTGTCTGGCCGCATCTGACTGAAATAGAATATTGAACAAGAAAAGGGCCACCATCTTCCATAAATAAGACCAACATCTCCACTGTTAAATAAGTATCAACTTTTATTCAAGGGAACACTGGAACATAACGAATTGTTTGGTCGGCTGGCTTTTGTCGATAAACGAATGCTGTATCCTGGAGTTCCGTTCTAGCAGGTGGTTGAACTAGAACAGAATAGCACATCCTATCTAGACTCTATCAAAACTGGAACTAATTTGAATCGTGTTTTTGGTGTCTAGCCTTGTTGGTGCATATTGATTTCGATTATGCACAGACGCATCCTAACTCCCATGCAATTATAAGTCTAGGCTTAAGTGTGCATACATGAAGCCAAATCACAACCCTAACGCATGATACTGCGTGTACGTTTAAACAAACTCTACTGCAACTGCTACAAAACTGTTCCCCTGACCCTCAATAGGGATTCTTATCCGCACCAAACATAAAAAAAACAAACTTGTGTTCCATCCTTTCTGCGAAGGGGAATTAGGTAAAAAATATATACAAAGATTTCAGTTAGCAAAAAAACGGTTGAATGTTAAAAATGGTTAAATAGTTTCAAATGTACTTAAATTCCTTGAAAAAATCCATCTTTATTGATATTCACTTGCATTTTTCTTACCTGTTAACATCGATATGTAGAGCAGCCAAACAATTGTTCTCTGTAAGTAGCAGTAGATTTAGCACTAGCATTTCTTCTATTGTAAGCTGAGTACTTGACTGCTGATCGCATTTTTCTTTTCTTTGCTGATAAGGAAAAACTTTCGGACCCTTTCGATACAACAGGGACTCGTGTGAATGTTCTGTTACTTTAGTATAGAGATTTTATGAAGATCTGACTTAATCTTTTTGAACTTATGAAAATGTGCCCCCCCCCCCTCCAAGTTAGTTGAGAGGGGGGGGAGAAATAGATGAAAATACAAAAATGATGCGGAAGTGCATAACAATATAGGAACTGACATAATGACGCCATAACAATTCCTTGGTGGCCGGATAACGATGAAGAAAAAAAAAACTAATGTGGTCAGTTGAGAGTAACTGCAAAAAAGACCAGATAGTTTCGACAGGCAGATGATCAGTTATATCTAAACTGATATCCTGGACTTGGGGGAAATGGGAGGCCTAGCCAAGAAGAGTAGATGCCAACGACAGGGCCCCAACGACACACACACATACACGTGTTCAACCAGTCTACCTTACACAATGTATGTTTGCATTGTTACTTGCTTTGAATGCGAATTGTAAACTAGTGCTCGTGCCCGCTTGGCCATCATCAAGGCTAGGGTCGACATGATCAGGATAAGAAAATGGAGACTAAGAGAAAACGATGACACACATGCGTTTTGAGGGTGCGCGATCGTCGGGGGTGGGGTCTGGCATCGTTATACATGTGTATGTAATTTTATTTTAGACGATGCAGCATTCCTTTTTAATTTAAACTGAATCTAAGATTGTTAAAGATGTCGTCTACGAGTTGGCAGTAAATGTAACTTTAAGTTATTTTGAATTTTAAACAATTTCACTTAATTTAATGGCCGAAAGACACCTATTAATAATGGAGATTTGGTATCTGTCTGAATCCGAAATTATGCCATTTCAGTTTTGTATTACTTCCAGTTCAAGGTTAGGGGTAGTGTTGTATCTGTTTTGCCTGGTCAGTCGTTTCATTCGTCTAGTTAGTCTCTCACACACTAAAATGGATGAAAGTATTAAAAAAAAAAAAAAAAAAAAAAAATGTCCAACGATTGTTAAGTTAAACTACATACTTTCCTGAGAATTAGATTTTACTTTTCATTTGTTTCACAAAATAAAAAATAAGTAAATAAAACGCAATGTCCATGAACAACTTCAGCTTGAACTTCCCCATACAGAAAAGGATGTGATAAGGTTTTAATGCTCGCTATTCTATTTCATGTGAAAATTCATAAACTGACATATCTGTTAAAACATTCTCGCATAACTAAAATGGAATCTTCACTTCTATATTATTCCTTACGGACTTTGTCACAATTTTTGTTGTACAGACATTATGCAAATTAGATGGAAACGCTGAAGAGACGCTCTTTCTCTAAATGCTTAGACATGATGATGATGATGATGATAAAAACTATGGAAGGCGACGGGGAATGTATGCAAATTTTATGGCTTTTAACCGATAGAAGATTATGCAACAAGCAGAAAGACATTGCAGTGTGGCGGGAAGGGAAGAAAAAGGGCGAAGAGGATGAAGAGGCCGGTCACATCGACATGCCTTTTTTTATTTATCTAATATATACAGGGTGTCTCAAAAAAATGTACTCACTCGTAGAATGACGAGAAAACTTTTATTTATGAACATAGAGTGAAATGAAATAGCATCGAATACATGAGACAGATGTAATTGAAGAATCATGTTCGCAAATGTTCAAACTGATGACCATTATTGTTCAAACAAAGCTGATAACGCGCACCAAGGTAAATAAAGGTTTTCTCGTCATTCTAAGAGTGAGTACATTTTATTGAGACACCCTGTATATATATATTATATGTATATGTATTTATTGTACATAAATATTTATATCTTTTTATGATCTACTATTCACATATAGAGGAACTCGCATAGATAGCGGAACATCAATCCATTTTCAGAGGAAAATGAGAGAAATACATAGCTGTAATGGGTGACTTGTTCAGTTAATTACAAATTCTTTAATTAAAAACAAAATTATGCAACAAGCAGAAAAACATTGCAGTGTGGCGGGAAGGGACGAGAAGAGGATGAAGAGGCCGGTCACATCGACATGCCTTTTTTTTATTTATCTATATATATGCATGTGTTATAAATATTTATGTACAATAAATATCTTTATGATCTACTATTCACATATAGAGGAACTTGCATAGATAGCGGAACATCAATCCATTTTCAGAGGAAAATGAGAGAAATGGGTGACTTGTTCAGTTAATTACAAATTCTTTAATTAAAAACAAATTTTTTACAAAAGTTCACAGTATAGCAAATTTTCTATTAAATAAGATGTGGCACAAGGCCAAATTTGGGTGGGATGGGGCCGGCTATCTTCCTCTTGGTCTATTCTTTTAACTAGTTTGTCACCAAAATACCACATTCACTCTATGGGTAAAACCTACTTAACATTATCCCCAATGGTTTGAAGTTTTTTATTTTAAAAAAGATATGTACAAATTCATCGGTTGGGGGTGGGGATTCTAAAAAAAAAAAAAAAAAAAAAAAAAAAAAAAATTGCTGAAAAATAAGATGCTAAGTGTGGTAGTTAGTAGGACCCCTCCCAAATCTATCACGGTGTGAGCTGCTCACTGTTCTCCGGGTTGTTTCGAGAGCCGAAAACAAGCAAGACAGTTTTTTTAACTGATAGAAAAGGGAGGGCAGGACTCATTTGTACCACTAGCTGAAAAACTGCTAATTGGGATGGAGTCTGATAAGACCTAAGGTCGGTGTGTACCATGCCTAGGCAGGAAACATGTACTCAAACTTGGTTCGTCTAAACACACAAACTAGTGATATGTAGTCTCCTATCATACCTTGTAACTCAACCTCACAACTTCGGTATACTTTAGCATGTTTTTGTTTTTTGTGTACTAAAAGTATATAGGAAAAAGCCTTAGGGAAATAAACGTTGATTAACTCAGCTTTAGTATAATTGATTAACTTTTAACGATTTAAAAACAATTGTAAAAAAAGAGGCATGATATATAATTATTTTTCATATTAATATCATGTGTAATCAATTAAAACCACCCTCTGGGTATTATGAAAGAGATAATGCCTGGAATGATGATCTCATAAGAGAACATGCTACAATACTCTCTGGATTGAGCATTCAAAGATAGTAATAGTATAGGTTCGGCTTCAGACACACCCAATCTCCATAAGAAATAGATTTGCAACTATGACTTAACGGTGCTATTTTGTTTCAGTGATGCAGTGAGAATTCGATGTCTCTAAAGTCTTAGAACCTTTTCTTTTTTTTTTTTTTTTTTTTTTTTTTTTTTTTCCCCATATATTTGTGCACAATTTATAAGCCTTCTTTAAAAAAAAAAACTATTTTAATAAGATGGAATTAATGGATAGTAAATTTTCAGACAATAAAATAGAAAATAATTGTCTTGTTAAAAGGCAATAAAGCCTTTTAACAAGACAATTATTTTCTACTCATTTGAAAAAAAACTTACCTTAATTGCTAACTATTAAATTCAGTAATAAATCTTTCCACAATTTACTCTTCTCCTCTGTATATCTATATTAAATAATTGTCAGTCATGAAAACTGATTTTTTTCTCCTCCTCCCCCCCCCTCCCTCCAGTAGTCAAAAAATGGAATTTTTTTTTTTTTTTTTTTTTTATAATTTTTTTAAAATCAACCTTTTCGGTTATGTCCTATTGGACTTATAATTGTAATGAATCTTGATCTCTAAGTATAAAAAAATTGAATATACATAGCAAATTAAATATTTCATCAGGTAGACCCCCGTCCCCTCTCATTTTAAATGTCCTTGTAAATCATTTTTTACCGTTTCTGAATTCATCCAGTTCGGGATTTTCTATACGAAAGCCAATAACTTCTGAATTTCTCCCTAAAATAAATTTAGCCTTTAAAATCTATTGTCAGTAAATTTCCAGTGCGAGATGACCAGCTCCAATACAATTTCCCTTTTTATTCATGTACTAAAAGTCACCATTTATCAAGGTGTCCATAGTCCACTCGAGGGGGGGGGGTTAAATGAGTTTAAGTGGATGGTGAGACAACACCGTGAGGATTGGTAACGATGGTTGAGACTGGGCAGAAATTATATTAGAGGACGACTCAAGAATTTGAACATTACTCAAAACCGATCATTCTATAGTCAGATGAAAAGCAACCACGTGGTGTTGTATTCCGGATAGTTCTTGGAAAGAAACTTTGCTCATGAAAGTTCCTTTAGTCTTAGAAAGGAAAATTATTTAGTGGTTGTAGCTAGATGAGTTGTTCTTGTAAATGTCTTAAGCTAAGTCGAGCACCTACCATGAAAATAATGATGCTAGAGAAAGACTAGCAATGCCTTCTGTGATAAAGAGGCTGTAGGGTAAAGAGGGCCCCCCCCCCCCACACACTGTTTTTGAAGTCGGTTTTGTATTGTCAAGGGAATAAAGTGCTCTGAGAGGCACCTCCCCAGATGTGGCAGCAATACTCCATCTAGGACGTATTTGACTCTTATACAAGTAAAGGATTGCGTTGGGGATGCTTTACTTTCTGGAGCAGTAGAAAGATCCAACCATTTTTCCAGCAACCTGAGATCCCATTTATTTGAAGTCTATTTTAAATGTTGCTGTTCAATAACTTTACGTCTCAAGTAAAACACTTGTTGCCATGGTAACTGACCAGACAGACCATTCAGATTGACTCTTTATTTACATCATACTATTTTTTTAAAGTTACTGCTTGTCTCTCATTAGTCTAATAGATATCTACTTAAAATACTTTTAATTCGGAACATAACTATTTGTACAGCAGCATTGCTTCCAACAAAGCCTTTGTGGTTTTTGGACCGAAGTATCATTACTACTATCCCAGTGTGCCCCAGCAGTATCTCACAATAACACCAGACTTAGAATTGTCATTGCTTTGGGGTCGCCATATCCACGCTGATGCAGTTAGAGCCTTGTCTTGTATGCTTACGTATTTTCTCTTGTCTGATGGGAAAGTCCAAGAATGCAGAAGTTGCATAGGCAATGAAACCTCGCTACCTGACCTCTATAGGAAATACAGTAGTTTTCCAGCCATTTCTGACACCTTGTTCTAAAAAAAATCTTCGTGTTTTTTTCAACTTGCGCTGGTATGCCCAGTCAAAATTTTCCTGAAATGGAACCGTTAACTCAATAAAAACTTTATCAAAAATCATAGAATCACTTGGTGTAAACACATGTGCACAGGTTTGATTTGGAATGAAATTTATACTTATGTAATCTATATTTACATGATCTAATCTAGAGCATCATGTCATTCTTGTTTTTTACTGATTCTCTGTAAAAACACAACTGAGCTTTAGAGGAAACTATAAGTCTTACTTTATTAGCTGTATATTTAGTTTTTGAAATATTTCTTACCCATAAATTTCCAGTGCAAGATAACAAAACTAAATTCTATTCGGTTTAATGTCTTTTACACGTTGGACGGTTTTTAGAAAATCTATCTCTGACCAGGTCTTTTTTATTCCTTCTCAAGACCATCCTTATCACTTCCAATGTTTTCCTTGGCCTTCTCCTGTGAACTGACCCTGCTACCTCAACTGTTCGACATCTAACCCAAGAACTTTCCATTTCAACGTGGCTATACCATCAAAGCCTTTTGTTCTCCCTATACTGTCCAGATTTAAGGTCATCAGATCTAAGCCCGTCTATAAGACTCAAATTACACTTCGATCGTATCACTTCTCTCCATGCAACGCATTTCCTCAACTTTCACTAGCCAGGTTTCACTTCTGTACATCACACTGCGTACACATGCCTGATAGACTCTTTCCTTGGTCGACAGTGATAACTAAATGAAAAACTTCCATATTTAGAAATCCTGAAGATCTCAATTTCAATCGTCCTCATTATCCTCGTACTCAGTGCTAAACGATTGAAAGCTATTAAACCTTATTTTGCTCTTAGTTGGAAGTTTATAACATTCCCAATGATAAGGACATTCGTGCACATAGATCTGCCTATTCCATAGTTTTCATTAATGACACTTGGACCTCCTGCACACTCCTAATTTCTATGGGTCCTTGCAGTTTAGTATGACTTCGTAATTTAAAATAAAACAAATCTTTCGTGAATTGTGTACTAGTATAATTATGTTTCAGAATTTAAGATGAGGATGTATTATTTGGATTATTTTGGACAACTGTTATCTTGAATGTTATTGTAACATATCGATTGATGATGTAACCTCTGACCTTCTTCCGTTACGTCTTGTCGAACTCTGGAATCTGTATGGAATTTTGAACGAAACTCTTTATTTAATTCATGGAGGTAGCTTGCTCTTGTTCCGTCGGCCATGACTGAATAGAAGTTTTAAGTAGCATTTGGACGATTAATCGGAATCGGGAATCGAATAAATCAATTTTTTATTGTATTGGAATTGTAAAAAATTTTATCCTAATTTCCGATCACTCAAAACTTTTTTTTTTTTTTTTTTAAATTTTCTATTGCTGGTACTAATAACATAATAAATTTAAACTAGTAACATTAAATTTAATGTTACAAGTGGATAAATAGAAAAATGGCACAAATAAAAGATATAGATGAAAATCTCAGAATAAGTCTATCAAAATCTTGGTGACAATACATAAAAAGGAAAACATTAAGTTTAATGAGAAGTGTTACTACAGTTTGAACCGCCGTTGATATGATAAACTTTGAATTTTTAGAACCAGACATGACGCGAGATTTTGTCAAATGAAATTTTTTTTTTTAATTTTTTTTTTTACATCCAAATTTTAGGTTTTAAAAAACCTTATTCATGATAATAGACAATGTTTTCCTTTTTTCTTTATGGTCGAAGTTTTAAGGCGTAGCTGAAGATCGATCTTCTGCTGTTACCATGAATAAGGTTTTTAAAAAACGAAAATTTGGATTTAAAAAAAAAAATTTAAAAAATCCATTTAAAAGGATGAGATCCCCCATAATGAAATTTAACTTTTTCAGCGATTTTAGAACAATTTGTAATTGTATAGGAATCGGAATAATATTGGATTCTTCCCATCACTAGTTTTAATTTGTAATTGTATTAGTATCGCCTGCACTGAGGATTGAACCTTCGAAAGACTTGCTTAGGACTGATTATTACTTAGCACTTATATCCTTTCCACCATATCTTAAAAAAAAAAAAAAAAAAAAAAAAAAAAAAAAAAAGTGGCAAATAGACTTGTCCGTTTCACTTGTTGACCTAAATCATGTCCAATACAATTTGTTTCTAGTCAATACTGTAGAATAAAGTATATTTAAACATCTCTACCAAAATCGATATTTTGTGATTATCTTGCTGAAGCCGGGATCTGCAATAGATTTTTTTTTTTTTTTTTTTTTTTTTTTTTTTTTTTTTTTTTTTTTTTAAATTTTTTTTTAAGATTTGTTCGATTGTGACGGTTAAACCCTAGGTAGCACCATCTGTTGCCAGAACTCTGATTTTATGTATAGCACCTGGTATTCCCAAATGATCACCTAACTTAAATGATCTTATGGGGGCTGGTGTGTTATGACTATATAGCCATATTTATGTATACAATGTCATCAATGGACTGTTTAGCTGTATCACAGCTCTTCAGTGCAGCTAGACCATCATTCTCTCCAAGCCGGGATCCAACTTATGACTATCTAGTTTATAGTAGGCCACTCTAACCAGTGTAATTTTCCTTTATGCCTTTGAAATGTGTGGCTTGTGAATCTTGGATAGGACGAATGTAAAATAAAAAAAATTCTTTAAAGGAATATTGTAACATTTTTATAAAACATTGTTTTCATATATATATATATATACAGGGTGTCTCAAAAAAATGTACTCACTCGTAGAATGACGAGAAAACTTTTATTTATGAACATAGAGTGAAATGAAAGAGCATCGAATACATGAGACAGATGTAATTGAAGAATCATGTTCGCAAATGTTCAAACTGATGACCATTATTGTTCAAACAAAGCTGATAACGCGCACCAAGGGATTCGCAAACGTCGCAAAACATGTCATTAGGAATATTTTTTTTGAGACACTCTGTATATATTATAATTTTTTTTTTTTTTTAACATTTGAAAACCAATGAATTTTAAATTTATTGTAAAGGCTAAACTTTCGGCAAAAATGCCCTTTTCAAAACGAGACTAATTTTATTTTTTATTTTACTAGTATTAACTTTAGGAAAAGTCTCGCTTTGAAACGAGCATTAATGTTGAAAGCTTAGCCTTTAAAATAAATTCATTTAAAAAAAATATTTTAAATTTCTAAAGATAAAATTGTTTATACATTGTATCCTAGATGGAACGCTCATAAATGCTGTAACATAAAGGTCGCCAAACTTATATGTACAGGGTGGGCCAAAATAAGGGTCCTATTTTTAAAAATTCATAACTTTTTTATTTATTGATTTAAAAAAAAAATTTTTTTTTTAGGATAAGTAAAGGACCCCTTCCGAAGCAAGCATGAGCCGTATTAGCCCTAAGGAACGTACCCTCATTTAGAAAACATTATTTTTGCTTAAAAAACTCAAAACAGTGTAAAAAAACAATACTTTAGTTTTAAGTTTTAAGTGTTTTTTCGGCTAAAATTTGTTTTGTTTATTTCAAAAAATCTCGGAAGGGTCAGTCTACACACACATAAAGTTTGGTGAGTTTAACTTTTATTTTGTGGAAGTTATTCAAATTCAAGTTATTCAAATTTAAAGATAGGATCCTTATTTTGGCCCACCCTGTATATATATATATATATAAGTATAATAGATGGAACGCTCATAAATGCTGTCACATAAAGGTCGCCAAACTTATGTGTATATGTCCTATATGTTGATAAAATAGTTATTCTGATTAGCAATGGAGTTTTACGATCTAAGATAAGATTTTGCCTCCCCCCCCCAGCTGTTAGGGTTCAATTTATCACTTTTGAGCAATGCCAGATTTGTTATGTAATACTGTTGTCATATTTGGGTTGGTGGATCTGTCCCATTTTGAGGGTTCTTGATAAGGTGCAGAAACGTACCTGTAATTTGATTGGCCCTACCTTTCTTCTCTACACCCTCTCCTCACGGACGTGATTTTGCTAATCTCAGTATTTTCTATAAATACTATTATGGCATGTGTTGAGAGTTGTGATCTATTCCCTGCTTCTTTTGTTCCAGCTCGTTTACTCGTTGGTCTAGTGGTCTCCATCAATTCGCTGTTTTGATATCTCATTGTAATACAGCTTCCTATTCCAGAAGCTTCTTTCCAAGAACTGCAGGATTGTGGAACTCTCTTCCTGCTGACTGTTTTCCTCCTACCTATAGTCTTGGCCTTTTCAAGACTAAGGCCAATAGACATCTCCTGTCTTTGTGATAATCATATTTCGTTCTCGTTAGCTCCTTACATCAAGTGGCTTCATGCCCTGTCTGGAGCGATTTCCATAAAAAAATAAGGATTTATTTTCTTTATGACTGTCCACTTAAGAGATTTGATTCTATGCTATTAAATGAATCTCAATTAAACGGACATTAATTATGCCGCACTATAAACTCTATTGCATCCATTATCCAAGACTTTGCTGACTCGACTGTTTTTTTTTTAACTTGTGATTGATTTTAGTGATTACGTAGCTTAGAGAAAACTAGAAATAAATATAAGATTGTCAAAATATTCTACCGCCATCTTACTATTTATTACAAATTCGCACATTTCAAATGAAAACAATCAAATGTTTTTGTCCGATTGATAATGTTATGATAGTTGAGATGTAAAATGTCTTCAGTCCCTGTCATAAGAATTATCTGATGCTGCCTGTAGATATTTGTTGGCTTCCTCATAGGATCATTCCTATTGTTACATAACATTGGAAGGAATTTTTAGCTTTCTGGAGTTCTTGTGCAAACCATATCAAATGAACTTTTCAATCTGAAAACGAGTGTCAAATCTGAAAATAATTGACAAGAGTGCCTTTTCATAAACAATGTTATTTACACATTCTGCGATGGCTATTTTAAAGCTTCCTTTATAAAAATAATGAAGGACTTTATACTGCTAGAAAGTTAGACACAATAACGAAAAGAACTTTGATCCATTTTCGTATATGCGTGTATATTATTAGTATTAAAATGCACTTGGTTTTAACACTTTACGACAGTTTCATGGTTTTATCTGATCATAAGTGTAATGTCATGTTTTGTTATCAAACAAGATGCTGGAGATTTTATCCACTCATTTTTTATTTAATTTATTTTAACTTATATTTTAATTTATTTTAACTTATATTTTAATTTATTTTAACTTATATTTTAATTTATTTTAACTTATATTTTAATTTATTTTAACTTATATTTTAATTTATTTTAACTTATATTTTAATTTATTTTAACTTATATTTTAATTTATTTTAACTTATATTTTAATTTATTTTAACTTATTAAAATTTAAATAAATATATTACTGTTTCTATTTGATCATTAATAGAAACTTTTTTTTCTAAAATTGTTCTATATAATTTGTACAAAGGACAATTTTTTTTCTATTTTGAGGATTTTTTTTTTTTTTTTTTTTTTTTTTTCAATACTAAATTTGATCTTAAATAGTGACTTAAATTTTTGGCATAAAAAATTGACTTGAGGCATAAAATCTTTAAATATTTTGCTGTAGCCACACAATCTTTTACAAGCTCTGATTTTAATTTCTAAAAATGTTATTGCTCCAGAATATCTGGCTCATGTAGACTTGGTATTTCTGTCTGTAATAGATAGAATTTGATCAGTTTCTTGTAAACAATTTCGTTAAAGAAAATTTTAAAAGAAAATCTGAGCAATGCTTTTATTTTGTCTCAAACTTGAAATTTTAAATTATTCCTTGCATTGTGCGTTGGTCATTCTCACTTAAGCTTGAAATTTTAAATTATTCCTTGCATTGTGCGTTGGTCATTCTCACTTAAGCTTGAAATAGCAATTTCCCCGTTAAAACTGGATATCTTGATACATTCTTATTGAATAAATTTAAATTTGTAAATGAGATCCGTTTGATTGGTCACCAGAAGAACACATACAAAAACATTTGAGGAATTCTAAGTTACTTGATCGCAATACCACATGGAGTTCTTCAATCCTCACCAGGTGACCTGCAATCTTGACAAAGCGACACTTTCGTTAGCACATAAGTAGTTGGCTCAAACCTAAATACATGCATTTATACAAAGTGATTATATCCAAGTAAATATCTATAATAACAAAACGAATTATCTTTTCACATTGAATGTTTTGAACAGGAAAGGCGAATTCAGATGAAGTGGTTGGAGAATAGCTCAATGGGTAGTGATGTCTAGTTGTGAAAGTTGTAGTGATGTAGCAGCCATCAATGTTCTTTCTGTGGCTGCACTAATGGAAGCAATCTAAAAGAACCCCATTATTTGCTCTGGAATTTGATCTACATTTTACAGCAAGTACGTCTAGAAGAACTGCATCTTCCTGTGCGGGTGGCAAAAGCACCAAAAAAAAAAAAAAATTGGCTCAATGAATAGTGACATCTTTCTGTAGGAGTAGCAGTTATAGATATGTTGGTCTTTGTTTTTTTGTTTTTTTTCTTTGACTGGAATAATGAAAGCAGTTAAAAATGGAACTCCATTATTTGCTCTGGGATTGTTAACTGTTTACAGCAATTCCATCTAGATGAATTGCATTTTTCGCCCCCTCCCCCCAACCTGGAGGTGTTAGAAGCACCTCGGACACCCATTCGCCTTGACAGAAAACACCAAGAGGCACAATTGATCACTTTTCTGCCACATACTTCCTCCCATGACGCAACTTCTGGTACACATCAGCCTAACCCATCCTCCAATGAAAAATTCCTTTTTGTTACTTATTCTAACCATACATGTTTTTACACCTGCACATCCAATATCGCTACAATACGAACCAGGATTTGTTGGTTCATTGTTCATTAGTGTATACACTTGTGATTTTAACCGATCGTGAAGATACATGGATCTTTTAAAAATGCATCCAGAGAGTATAGTTAACGTCTTTACTTAGCAGAAATTCGTAAAATTTCATGAATAAGCTTAGATGTTCGTAACAAATGGAAATTTTACCATTTCAAATGCTACTACTGAATAAAACTATTGAAGTCCTTCAATCAAAACCTTGTTGCCAAAAAGGCAACGATTCACAGGTTAATATCGAATTTGTTAATACTTGTTTCCTTCTAATCTTTGCTCAATCCACCAAAGAATAATAATTTGCATAAAACTAATATTGATGATCCAAGAAAAACTGTTCCCCCCCCCCCTTCTCCCCTGGCTAGAACTGAACCCTCCTCAAATTGGCAAAAAATTGAACTTTTAAAAATATTTTTAAAATGCTGGCGTGCCATAAGGATCACACCCTCTTTCTGATCTTTATCAATGATCTTCCAAATCGCATTCTAAGATCATTTGTTGACATTTATATAGATGACACATCCATCTTTGACAACACTTCGAAGAGCATTAATGATCTTTCTCTCTTCCAACCTGGAACCCGTAGTGCAATGGGGTGCAAAAGGTGTCTGCTTACTTTTAATGTCTAAAACCAAGCATCTCTCCTTTCACCACCAACGCTCTGATCCTCACTTTGCCCCAATTGAAATTAATGGCTCTCTCCTTGAGGAGACCCGCTGCTTTGATAAGCTTCTAGGACTGACCTTTACTCCAGACCTGAAATGGACAACTTGCATCAAATCTGTTGCTAAGGTTGCTGGAAAATGGATTGTTCTACTGCCCCAGAAAGTATATTTTCTGACAATCCTCTACCTGTATAAGAGTCAAATAATCTTCCAAATTCAAATACGTATTGTTGCAACATCTGGAGAGGTACTGCCTAAGAGCACCTTTTCCTAGAATACAAAACTGACTTCGAAATCTAGTGGGTGATGTCCTCTTTTTCCTAGAGCCTCTTTCTCACATAAGAGAGGTTTTTAGTTTTTTACCTACTCTATCATTTTGGCTAAGATCAAAGTGTAGTATCTGTTCCGATGAATACTGAACCCCATAGACTGGTATTGTCTTGGCCTTCGGGGCTTGATTTACGCCAGTCTATGGGTCTGTCCTGTGCAGTTCTAGGAGGTCCATCCTCCCAGGCTTCGCCTCCCCTCTTTGGGGAGAAGCAAGTTTATTGCTTACTGCCTGAGGCACCCCTACCGGGGAATGCCGACGGGACTGCCCAGGCAATTTTTAGTGGCCAGAGTGCTCACCTCTCGGGCGCTGGCTTTTTAAACCCCACTTTCCCGACCCGACCTTGGGTCACATCTTACTTGTGAGAGTAAGATAAAAACTGGTCTTGTGCCTAACTCCTGGAGAGGAGGAAATCAATACTCTATCATTTTCATTGTAGGTGCTCGACAGCTCCAATATCCGGTTTCCCCTGTAAAACATTTACAGCAAGAACTCGTCTAGCTACAACCACTGAAAATAAGTTTCTTTTCTTCCTCCGTACCTAAAACTAAACAGAACTTCTATGAGAAGTTTCTTTCCAAGAACTACCCGTGTGGAATGCAATATCACAGGACTGCTTCCTATATGACTACAATATGATCGTTTTCAAGTTCAATTTTAACATTCTTGTTGAGTTGCCCTCTTAAACAATGAAACTCTGCCCAGTCCCAACCATTGTTACCAATCCGGACAAACTCATTAACCCTTATCCTTGAGTGGCCTTTTGGTCTTCATAAGCAGTGACTCGTTTGTACATAAAAAAAATGTACGCATTAATTTTCCCCAAAATACTATTCCCTCTGTTTCTCTTCCCACCACCCCTTATCCCTATTCCCTTCTTCCAATCCTTTCTACTCTCGATTCGCCCTTCATATCAAAAACATTCTGTGCGAGATAATTATTTTAAGTAGCTATCTATACAATACTTAAACTAGACTTGGTTTGGAATAAAATGTAAATTTAAGTAATCTATATTTACATTATCTAATCTAGTAACTTTGTTTACTTACATTATTTACTCAGATCTGTAAACGGAAAAGAACTTGAAAAAAAAAAATTAAAAAAAGCTATATCTACCGGTGTTTCTCAGGAGTGTTGGGTTTTATTTTATTTTTTCAAAAACTTTTCCTTGAGCTCTCAAGTCTACAGGGAGTCGATGTTCAACGGTGTGATTATGATTGGTTAGCCATCTCCTGCAATCGCTATGATCCAGGATGTGGTGCAGGCCATGAAAGAAGCTGGCTCAATCCAACCAGGGTGAACACCGTTGCAACAAATCGCGTTTCTTTCCAGTTTGATATCAGTTAGTCTTGTTTATGGAAAATAATGGACATCAGTTGACTTTTTTTTTTTTTCTTGTTTTCCAGAATGTCGTCAGCTTATAGGATCTTGTTTTTATTTGCATATAGCAATGCGTAGAAGAGTAACTAGATTTCTCTTTGATAGTAGAATCGTGTGGAGATTGCCAGGTCACATGTTTAAACAGTGCTGTGCAGGTGGCACTGTCGAGACTGTCTAGATCCTGGAAGTAGCCGTCTCGACCCTTCTTTGGTGATGGCCACTACAAGTATGAGCAAGTTGGTACTGCTTGTACACCGAGCCGAACTCTAATGCCTTTTTATGAAAAGTGGATGTAATTTTACTGTTAATTCCTTATCACAGATATCAAGAATTATCAGCCAGCTTCAAAGAAAAATATGGTAAATTGCCGCAGTTCTTCGCCTCCGTACCAGGAAGAGTAAATCTCATAGGTAAGTAAACTTTTTTTTTTTTTTTTTTTTTTTTTTTTAAACCGAGTGTGAAAGAACTATTGACAATCTTATTTTGAAATAAAAACTTTAAACTGTCAGAACGTTTTTAACAGTTTAAAGTTTTTATTTCAAAATATACATGTTGGTAGAAAATTAAATTGTTTGGCAAGTTATTTCTTGTAAATATATATTTTTTTTTTTTCGATTTCTCTGCTGTTAACAATACTGCAAGATTACTAATCCTTGTGGCAAAAATTCGATCACCCTGTATATCCCAAATGACTTTTTTTTTTTTTTTTTTTTTTTTTTTTTTTTTGTGAAAGGTATAGAGATTTAGATAAAATGAAATCTTTTAAGATTTGTTTAAAAACAAAACTATTGGCATGGATTGACTGGTTGTGACCGCAATAATGCTTCCGTATTTCATGATAAACTTAATTTTTATCTTTATATTCTCACTTCCTTTATCAAAACACTTCAGGAGTCGAGTAGAACTTGTGTTAAAAAAATCCTTTGAATTGTTTGTAAAAGATATGAACATCCTTAAAGATTAGATTCGTTTATCGTAAATTTGTTTTCAAGTTAAGCATGTTTTGTTTCCCTATTTGTTTACTTCATAAGTAAAAACAAGTTATTATATTTAAGTATATAAACGTTTGTCATTTTGGTTGATCTTATAGGTGTTACATTTCCCTTTTTCTTCCATGTCGAATGTGTTGCATTGTACCTTTCTTTCCTCTTCGTAGCCGTGTGGTTTCTTTGTTCCTTCCTTGGGGTCGTGTTGTCTCTGCTAGTGTGGCATACCCTTCTACTTGTGGCGGTACTCGTTTACTATTTAGTCCCGGAAAGGGCTGTGGCAGTTCACATTTAATACTTGTCATTTAAAAAACCCCAAAACAAAACAAAACATAAATCACATAGTTCATATTGTTTGCATACCTTTAGATTTCTCCCTCGCGGTGTAGAGGGTCGTCGTCCAGTGGCCGAACCCTTTCTTTCTTTCCTGCCGTGAACCACACTGCTGCAACAAAACTCCATGATCAGGTCGAAGACAAACAATCCTCTTTCAATTTAATTCTTATTACAAGCGTTAGTTATCAATCAGCTGGGAGACATTCACTACGTCGAGCATAGCACTACTTTATCGTAGGTACTTAACAATTTTCTTAAACCATTCATAGAGGGGGGGGGAAGGATATCTCTCGCCTGTATTTTCCTTAGGGAAATATTTCCCTGATCTATTGTAGTTTACATGGTAACAATCACGTCTCCTCGGTTTGCCTCCAAAACCCAGACTGACGAAACTCGCTTCTCACGAAGAACGTCACGGATCCCTCTGTTTCCCACGCAAGGGCCTGTGACGTCACAGCCACTCGCAGGTGCACACTGACCCTTGATCTGGGATCTCGTCACACGGTGACCTTGTCACGTCTGTTAGCTCTGACTGAGAACAGGCCCTATTCTGCACTCGACTGCACTCGCGCTAATTCTCGCTAGTCAACAGATACGTCCATTCCCATAGGGCCATTATCCAATATTAGGACCCGGTGTTCTAATAACTTTGTTGGTTAAAGAATTAAGATAAGACTTAATTCTGGAAATGGGTTAGGGTTATTGAGAATTTCGCTGATCAAAAGTGCAATTTATACCTCAATATGAAGGAGACGGTCATATTCCTGAGTAACTATTAGCTAGACAGACTAGCAAATATATATCCTTCCTGTATATATATTTTTGCAGATAACGATTTAAATTTTTGACTAGAATCGGTAACTTAACTAAATGGAGTTCCAATTCCTTAACTCTGAGTTGATTCTGGGTCCCCTTCATACAAGAAACGGAGTCTTAACACCCTCTATTTCTAAGGACCATTGCATCCACTGTCTTCAACTTATATTGCGTTCTTACTGACCTTCCGTCAAAGTCAAAAGAAAAACAATTGCATTTGGAGTACTCAATATACTTTAGAAATTCGCTTAAAAATATTACTGCTGTAGAGTTGGGAGATGTTGGGAACGCTGTTTCATAGATGAGGTTCGCCGTTTAGAGCTTGTTCTTTTTTAAAATTTTAAGAGTCGTCACTTATCAATACCCAAAGTCCACTCAAGAATAAGTGTTAATGCGTGTCGGATGGACGGTGAGGCAACACTGATGCGTGATGATTGGTAATGATGGTGAAAATTGGGCAGAATTTGTTTACATTGGACTTGAAAACAATGTTGTAGTCAGCTGGGAAGCAGCCCCATGGTATGGAGTTCCACAGCCGGATAGTTCTAAGAAAGAAACTTTGCTCATGGAAGTTTTAGGCACAGGGGGAGAAAGGGAAATAACTGACAGTGGTTGTAACTAGACGAGTTTTTGTTGTGAATGTTTTACAGGGGGACCATAGATTGCAGATCAGATGAGCACCTGCCATGAAAATAACGATAGAGCAGAGAAAGACTAGCAACGTCGTTTCTGTGAGAAAGAGGTGGTAGGGAGACGACATCGCCCACTAGATTTTGAAGTCGGTTTCGTACTTTGTCAAGACAGGAAACGGTGGCTGAGTGGTTAACGACGCGGACTGAGGACCTGGGTGTGTCTGGTTCGAATCCAGTTCGTTCCACAAAAACACTTTCATCAGAACCCACACCTGACCTTGTGTCTGGCCTCCCCTCGAGAGGAAGTAAATAAAATACTTAAGTTTGAAGAGTCGACCATTGAATACACCCCACTCGAGGTAATGTGGTAAAAGAGCAATCGCTCATGGATTCTTCATAATTGGTTCCCCCCCCCCCCCCGATTTATAAAATCGGGGGGGACCTATGTTTTGAGGCATGTCCATCCGGATTTTTCTCTGCAACAATCCATTGAATTTCTCTGAAATTTTGCATGAAGTTGTAACTTTGGTCAGGTTAGAAAGTGACATTCTCCGTTTTTGAAAAATATCTGGTTAGCCCCCCCAGGGGGTCAAAAGGCCTCGAAATGGCAAAAAAATGACTTTTTTTGCCCCCTAACTTTTTATCCATCGATTCAATTTCTCTGAAACTTGGACAAAATGTGGAGGCAATTGTTCCTAATAGAAAATAAGTATCGCTGATCTTGGAAAAAATCTGATTCGCGCCCCCAGGGGATACAAACCCCCAAAATGGCAAAAAATGACCCTTTTTCTCCCATAACGTTTGATCCATCCATTCAATTTTTCTGAAACTTGGCCAAAATGTAGAGGCAATACCATTAAATAAAGTTAATTTACTCCATGGGGCTGGGAATAAACACAATGACTTGTGCAGCTTGTTAGTTAAGTGGTCAAACCCACATAAGGTACTCCTGTAGCAGCAGTGCTACAAGTGGCGACAGCTCATGGTTTACGATTTCGAATCTGCCTTATTCATAAGCTCAGCACTGTTTTTGGTACACGCATTAACTTCCTTTCCGGCTTGCCCAATCGGGGGGGGCCATCTCTCATGTGAGCTGACCATGTGATTATAAAAGTGGTTAACAAAGCATGAATTTTCTCTTTTCTTTCCCACGTGCAGGGACTGACAACACTTCCTCGAACTAACTCCCAAACTTCTCTCTGGGAACGTAACAGGACCCATCCCCCCCCCCCCCGGAACGCCTGGCCCTGGGGTTTGACAAGAAGCTCCAAGGATCCAAAATGGCTACTACCACACATGTGGACTTAATATCACTCGCTCCCTTTTTGATTCCTT
Source organism: Sepiola atlantica (assembly GCA_963556195.1). Lineage (NCBI taxonomy): Eukaryota > Metazoa > Mollusca > Cephalopoda > Sepiida > Sepiolidae > Sepiola > Sepiola atlantica. The sequence goes on along the minus strand of OY744529.1, from coordinate 13,277,459 downwards.
ACAAAAAGGACCTTCATGCTCTTCATCTATGAACCCTTCCCTACTAGCATGCCATTTATTAACCCTCACATGGATTTTCTAATCCTTCCTCTCCGTCCATATTCATAGACGCATTCATTTACTAACACATTTCATTTCTCCTTTTATACATGTTAACAAAGATGACCAATAAAGTTGTTTTAAATGTTAGAATGACTTTGTCCTATTCTGCACTCCCTCATTTAGAGGCATAGGTTCGAATCCTGTAAGGGTCTTATTTTTTACTTTGATTTTCATTAATTCCCAGCCCTGTGGACTAAATTAACTGTTTATTTAATGATATTACTTATGTAAACGAGTGTCAGCAAAAAAAAAAAATTACATAATCTCTAAGTGTATGTATGTCCGTGGATTGTTAGTATATCATGGATATGCTAATATTAGGCTCTGAAGGATATCAAATGATATTCTTTCTCTCCCATTCACCCAATAGTTGTCTGAAAGCTGTCTATCCATTTTTGTTTCATTTCCTTCTTCCTTAGGTGAGCACATTGACTACTGTGGTTACTCGGTGTTGCCAATGGCCGTAGAACAAACGATTATTATTGCTGCTCACATGACAAATGATGACAAGATATCTTTATCAAATAAGGATCCGGAATTCGAGTAAGTTGAACACTTTTGGTAACTTCACATTGTTCAAGACTCTTAAAGAATTTCATTAAATAACAAGACAGTTCTGCCTGTATATTCATGTTTCTGATATTCCACTTATTTTTAATAAAGAATTGAGACAACTTTATGCATTTCTCGTGTCTATGTAACTTCGAATTTTATTTACTATTAATCAAGTATTTATTGAAATTATAAATGCAATTTAAAATAAAAATAAATTTCAAGATTCTATTTAAAAAAAAAATTTAATTACAAAATTAATTTCGCCAGAATTTCAGTTTCTTAAAGATTTTTAAAAATATTTTATTACTTTGAACCTTCGTTATTTGGAAGCATTTAAAACTGTCAAATAAGTTACTTTTGGCTTTAAAATTCTTAGCAAACCCTCATATTAAAAGGTTGAAAGATTTTGGAAGCTATTTACATATAATAATTTTATAAATAAAAACAATACCTTCATTTATAATAAACAGCCCCCCATAAGAACACTTGTTTTGCACAATTCACCAGGAAGAGCTCACTATTAGTAAAGAAAATTAATTCCTATGGTATTACTGGACGAATATTTAATATAATTGAATCCTTCCTATCCAAAAAGATCCAGGTTGTCCTCAATGGCCGTTTATCCAAACATGACCTAAATGCAGGTGTACCCTAGGGATCGATCCTTGAACCTTTATTGTTCCAGATTTTCATAAACGACCTTCTTGATGACATTGTGTCTAAGATGAGTATATTTGCTGACAACACCACGTTCTACTTTCATGTGGGTAAAACGGACGGGCACATATCTGAGACAACTTAGAAAGTGGCCTCCAGTCTAGTAGAATGGTGGTCATAAATGGATGGTAACTTTTAATGCTGTTAAGACGGTTCCTTTCCTTCAACAACTACAAGAAACCTCTTCAACCGCCGATTGCCATGGTCAAATAACACCCTACCTGAGAGTCTGTTTAAACTCCTCTGCCTAACATTCACAGGTAACATGAATTGGAACAAATAAGTAAACATTGCCAAGGCTACTGCAATGATAGTGGGCTCCCTCTACCGTGCTAGAAAACGTATCACATTTGACAGTATCTTATATCTCTACAAAGCCACAATCCGCCCATGCATGGAGTATTGTCTCATCTGGGCTGGTGCACCATCCACTAGTCTCTCCCTCTTAGAAAAGGTCCAAAAACGAGTATCTAATCTAATAGGTCCTTCACTATCCACCAAACTCCAGCCCCTGTCTCATTGCCGCAATGTTGCATCCTTGTGCTTGTTTTACAAGTACTTCAATGGAATGTGCTCTTGCTGCTCTGGTGGCCTCTCGCCGTAAATAAACTCTACAATCAGCTAAACCCCATCTATTCACTGAAGGTCCCCAGATGCCGGAGAGCCTTCTACTCCAATAGCTTTCCTCGAGCTGCCAACCTTTGGAACTCCCTCCTTGTTTCTCCAACTGTACTGACATGCAGAAGTGAGAAAGCATCTCTCTGCACAGCTCCCAATTTAGGATGACCTAAACTTTCACCCTAATTCTTAGTAGCTCGTTATGTCTACAGTGGCAACTTGCCTTGCTTGGGCTGAACTAACTTTAAAAAAAAAAATTTTAAAAAGTGACTGACAATTTCTTTAAGGCAGTTAAAATGCTTCCTTATTTTAAATTTTTAAGGGTCATAAACAATAGTTTTTTGTTATTCCTTTTACTTCGTTCTTCTATGTGATGTCTTAAAGTTTCTTGTATTCGCCAAATAATTCCATTTATTTTTTTTCTTTCCTTTGCATCCCTTCCAGAGACCACGAATGTAGCATTGACAACGTAACAATTGACAAGTCCTCAATTACATGGCATACCTATTTTCTCTGCGGACTGCAAGGTATAAAAGATAATGAGGAAGATAAAAAGCTGCGTGGCTTGCAATGTATGGTTGATGGTAACATCCCTAAATGTGCGGGACTCTCCAGCTCTAGTGCGCTCGTCTGTTGCTCTTCCCTCGCCATTGCGTATTCTAATGGACGCAAGTTTTCAAAGGTTTGCAAATTTTTATTTCTTCAATAGTTATTTACGACACTGGAAGAAAATAAATGTTTCGGCTACTCTGGTGCCCCCTCAACGAAAATTCGCTAGATTAACTCGACAAACTAATCTAATTCATTCACTGTGGAGATCCCCAGATGTCTGAGAGCCTTCTACTCAAATAGCTTCTTTCCTCGTACTGCTGGCCTCTGGAACTCCCTTCCTGCCCCCTGTTTCCCCGACAGTACAGACATGCAGAAGTTTAAAACTAATGTAAACAGACATCTCGCTGCGCAGATCCCAGTCTAGGTTGACCGCCCCTTATCTTCTCCCCTTTTCTTTTTTCTCAGTAGCCCCTTACGTCTACAGTGGCGGCCTGCCTTGTTTGGGGTGAACTGTTAAAAAAAAAATTAAAAAAAAAAAAAAATTGCAGAATGTTTATTTTCTATGCTTATTGAAATGTATGCAGATGATAGATTTTGATGTCTTGTAATGAGGAATTGGTCTGTTTAAAAAATTATTACAGGGTGACCCCCCCCCCCCCCCCCGAAAAAATGCCACCATGTTATCAATAAAATTCATAATCTTTTCTGCAATCCAACCATATTTATAACAAATAAACTTCTGTCTACACCTGACTTGTCCACTGAAGTAATGGTATTTGTGAGTGGTAAGGCACTGAATATAAAGACTGAATTTGATAAACGCTTCTGTATAGATCAATAAATATAATTTATATATTTACAAAAGAATTGATTTATAATAAGCACATCGTTATTTGTAGTCACTTTGCAGCACGTCCATATCCCAAGAATGTTTGCTGATCTGGAATCCAAGGGACAAAAACTGTATTTTAGAAAGCAGTTATATCAAGGGAGATAACAAAGAGCAAAGAGTTACTTCCTTTTAAATATAAATTTATTTTAGGTGGTATGTAAACACCTAACATCCAAGTTTCAGTCATGAATGTCCAATTGTATTTGTTTTATCACTGTTCAATGTGTAGAAAGTGTAATCCTGAATGAATAACCCTCAGATATAAATCTGGTATTATCTTGTAGATAATGTCTACAAAAACAATCCCTCAGATTATTCCTGAATTCAAGAGGGCCGTCACAGGCCAAATAAGCAGTGCCAAGAGAGAATTGTCAGTTCAATTTTGCACATCGCATCCAGAATTACTTGCCAAAAATAATGTAAGAACAGTATTGAGAAAGAGGTTTAATAAGTTTAGGTATTTATATTAAATTAGAATACCTGTCCCAGGATGGGTAAAATGAACTTCCCCTAAACAGAACAGTTTCGTGCCACTTTTGTTACATTACGAGTATTAAAATCAAGATATAATACTAAACTGTATCTCTAGAATCCGTATTTTCTAAAATGAAAATCATAATGGGATTTTGATCACAATTGTAATGTCTAAAATGTAAGCCTTCAGAAGTTTTAAGAAATTGAAATTTGGAATCTTGGTTAATTGGCGTCTAATGACAATGGATTAAATTTAATGAAAATCTGAATTTTTAAATGGGAGGTGGTCCCCATATTATGGCCCCCTAAAAACCCCTTAAAATACTCAAACTGAAATTTGGAATATTAATTGATGTCTAATACCTAATTAGAATTTCATTAACATCGGAGGTATCTAAACTTTCGCTAAGGGGTTCCACCTCTTTGCATAAAACTAAAACTATAGCCAACATTATGACCTTATGCCGAGCAACTGCGTTTCAAAATTAGTGAACAGCTAATTAGTTTAGGAGTGAACCCTGTATATATAAATATCTAAACATACACATAACTTTATAATATAAAATTTAACTTAATTCTATTTATTTATATAAATAACCTAAATTTCAACATTTAATTAGAAATAATTACTAACGACTAGAGAATTTTAGATATTAGTTCTAAAAAAGTGGAGAAAATAGAAATTCACATCAGGGTGGGGATTTTTTTTTTTAAATTTTATTCATTTTTTTTTTTTTTTAATTTTATTTTATTTTTTTTTTTTTCATTTTTTTATTTTTTTTATTTATTCATTTTTTTTTTTTTTTTTTTTTATTATTTTTTTTTTTTAGAATCGATCTTTTCAATTGTTGTGGCTGCTATTGGATTAATTTAAAAATGAAAATAATCAGTTTCAGTTAAATCTTGACAGGGTATGCACTTTTATCTAATAAAGTAGAGACGATTTTTCCTCTGTACGTTCTCGGAGTATAGGAAAATAACCACATGCATCACAGGCTACTAAACTCACCATTATATTACACTTATTCACTCGAGCGTATTTTAGTAAATTTGTTATTTTTTCCTACCTAACTCTAAATATTACATTTGGCCCACCATCAACGTCTCTCCGAAAAACCAACTCCATATAGATGGTAGCAAAAACTTTTCTCCCTAACAATTCTGTACTTTCACTCTACTCATCGACACCGGGAACTAATACAGTTTAATTTTCACAAAACACCGGTTATTTATTATTTGCCTGGTATTAATTTAACACGCATGCCAATAATAACGCTTAGGTTAATTGGCCTATTTTCACATGTGTTTTTAACCCGGAAGCGTGGCGCAGACGGCAAGAAAGTAGGTTTCATTATCGCCAGTTTTAGAGTTCGATCCCATTCCACTCTACCACTTATTTCTTTTTTTTAATGTAAAACATTCGCCAACACGGTAGACGGGGCAGAAAAAACAATAGGCCGTTTCTTTTTTTATTCGACGTCATGCAATAGGTAGTACTTTCTCCCATGCAACGCCGGGCGACGGGTTCCGCTAGTAAATAATAAAACCCTATTCTAAAATTTAACGAATTTTAAAGTTAGAACACAATGTTTATTTTTAAATGAATAAATCATTTAAAATACGAGACTTTCATCAACAAAAATGGACATACATTTTGCTCTATCCACGAGAGGGCGACCCTTGGTGGGTTAATACCAGCAGAATGAACAGAAAGGTTTTTTAAAGACATGTTATGTCTAGTCTCATATTTTAAAGGATTTATTCATTTTAAAAAATAACAGTATTTGGTGTTTTAACTTTAAACAATTTACGAAACTGTTTTCCATGATGTGACCAACTCTTTTCATTCAATTTTTGTTTCATCAAATCAAGATAAAGTTGGCTGAAATGTGTGCATCCAGTGAACGATACTGTGGTACAGAAGGTGGCGGAATGGACCAATCCATTGCTTTCATGGCTGAACCTGGACAGGTATTCAATCTCTTATTCCTTAAACAAATATTTGGCAATCTGTAATATCGATAAAATATGCTAACGCATTTCATGTTCGTATGTATATTATCACCTTTCACACACATTAAAAGAAAAATTTGATCTGTTAAGATGGTAATTAATCTGATGTTGCTAAGGGTACAAAATTTCGACTTCACCATTTTTTTTAAGTGAATTGTTCCAAAATCAAATTGTCTCGGTGACTAAAACAGCACAATTTTAAATACATTTCAAAGTGACATCCATTTTTATTGATTTGAAGAATATTAAGCTGACAAGTATTTTTACAGTAAAAAAAAAAAAAAAAAAAAAAAAAAAAAAATTTTGAAAGAATAAAAATTTTCACTTTTTTTTTTTTTTTTTGTTTAGTATTGACCCTGACAGTTATTAAAAAAAATATTAATAGGAAATTCTACAGATTGATGTAGAAAGCACCATGAAATTTCCACTGTCCTGCTAGTCTATAACCGAAACTACATTACAATACCAATAGGTTTTTAAGGATTTTATTTTACATTTGACCTACCTTTTTAATATCTGGTCACATATAAAGCGAAAAGAGGAAAAAATATATGGGCTAAAAAATTTTGAGTTTCTTAATCAAAATACTAATGGAGGATTTATGAAAGATAACATTTTTCTTAGCGTCTTTTTATAATTTTTGTTCCTTACCTACATAAGGATGTAACTACGAAATTTGTTTCATTAGGGTGTTTTAAAAAAAAAAAGAAGATTAATTAAGAATCTTAAGTTATATTTTTATTAAATCGGAGCTAAAAATTCACTGAATTATCAAGGAAATCTGTTTTGAAAATGGACGGATATGAATAAAGATGTTTTTAAAAATTGAATTCAGACATTTATTAATATATGAATGAGATGCCTAATTTATATTTATTTTAAAAATCTCGTTTTAAATAATCAGTATTTCTAATTTTATTTTATTATATATTGAAAATAATTCTGAATAAATCTTAACCGAAAAGCAGTAAGAAATAATTGTAATGTTATCATTCAAGTACATTTTACACTGAAATAAAAGTGAATGGCAGAGCTATCATCTTCCATAAGACATCAAAATAATCTGAATGTTTTTTTTTTATATTTACAAAGCAAAGTTGTACTTGATGTCGGATCGTGCGAAGTTTAGAAATATTTTTGTTCTATATAAACACTGAATGTGAAAGCTGAAATTATGAACACTGAAAAATATTTTTATTTATAAAATTATCGACAACCAGAAAAAAAAACTAAAATTTTAATTGTTAAAAAACGCAGATTGCCAATCAAAATGCTTGAATCAAAAAGAATCATAAAATGATGGGATGGGGCTATTATGCTTGCCAGTGTTCGCACTTTTATTCATAAAATATCGTCTCAATCGGTGAAGTTAAAATATAAAAAAAAACGTCTAAAGCTGGAGTTTAAAAAATTTAATATAGAAAGAAAAGTGTCTCATGGAAATAGTGGAGGATTTATTTCTGAATTCATTTCAAACAGCGGAGGGTGTCTGACTTGCTATTTACTTTCTCTCTTCCCTTAAACACTTGAAATGGTTTCATCCGGCACAGTTTTTACTTGCACACATGAGATCATACATTGGTCTTTATTATAGAACGCGGATAACATTGCTAAATCTAATTTACTTCTATTGGTAATTGCATCTCTACTGATAAACCTAAGTCATTGACTCTTCTGACCTTTGCATTTGGACTTCTGTCCTTAGCTTGGAACAATTTTTATTGTCACATACTTTTGGGAGCTAAATTTTTCCCCCACATTAAAAACCGACCCTTGTGGGATAGAAAATAAACAAACTGGAATGTCATTCATCTCTGGAAACGTTTACATGTACATTCTAGTCATAACATTAGAATTTATTGGTTATTTTTACTTGTAAACAATGACTTTAGGACCTTCTTAATGTTTATCAGACATTCTCTGAACTTTAAAAAACGGTACTCCCAAAACAAACAGCAATTTATTTGCAATTGTACATCCACACTGTATCTGAAACTCATGAAGCTCTTTTCCAAGTAATATTAAAGGGAGGTAACTCCATATAAAACAAGGGAGGTAACTCCATATAAAACTGAAGCAAATAACTGATACTTAGTTCCATTTACTTAAATTGTTTGAAATGCAAATAATTCAACCAAATTTTTTTTTTTATTTCCTTCCAGGCCAAGCTGATATCTTTCAACCCCTTGACTGCAGTACCTGTGCAATTACCGCCTGGAGTTGTATTTGTTGTAAGCAACAGTTGTGTGAAGATGCATAAAGCTGCAACCTGTCACTATAATGTCCGTGTTGTAGAGTGTAGACTTGCAGCCCAGGTGAGTAATCCTTTGAATACTTCAAAATCTATTTGTACAGTTTGTCATCGGCGAGAGCCAGGTTACTAGTCTGAATGAATAACTGATACATTCATGAATGTGACCACCAGTCTCAACTTGAATGTTATTTACATAATGGGTATGTGATTTCCTTAGTCGTTGATTCTTGGCCCACGTTAGAGTTGCGTTTCGACCCGCTATCTACAAGGACCTAAAAACGGGTTCCAAAACTTTTAATACATGAGGATTTATTAAGTCATTTCTGTAGTGTCTTAGATTCAAGAAACAACAGTTACCTCCCTTACATTGTGTAATTATCTCCCTTTGTATATTTCTCGTGCATATATAAATGGATTGCTGACGTAGATCACTCTTTTTGGGAGAAGGTCTCTGAAGCATAAACATCAACCATGCCTCTCTCTTATTCATTCCATGTTCTCTGCTTCGCATTGTATGTATATGTATCTATTACGTCGCGAGCCGAATACTAATAGATTCACATATCAATTGACAAGCGAGAACACTATAATTTCTGGCTTAAAATTATTTCTATTCAAGTTTAAATGCTTTTAAATTTTAAAATGTCAACTACAAGATTAAAATGGGAAAATAATTTTTTTGGGCGATGTGTGGAGGGGCTTTTTTTTTCTTTTTTTAATTTAGAGCCCCCCCCCCCCCTTTCCAAGAAAAGGCTGGAAAGGAACTTTGAACACAAATGTTAAACATTTGTCCCAAATAAAACCATATTCCTAAACAGACCTGTAATATTGAAAAGTCATTGAATTAAAAATAAAACTCAATAAAATTCTTTTGCAAAGCAATATGCAAATAGGTTGTATTACATATACATAAGCAATACAAAGGATGAGGTACTTTTTAAGTGTTTTAATCTGTTAGTGCAAAAAATTGGCCCCGACTTTAGATGTACAAATTATTGATATAGCTCTATTGAATGGTATATAGAGCTCTTTATTTGTTCAAGATTCGTCTCGGGTTCAAGTTTAAACTTGCTTTCATATATTAAGACTGATTTTTTTTTTTTTTTTTTTTTTTTTTTTTTCTGGAAACGAAACTAAAGTGGATTAAGACACAAATACGAAATGGATGAAAACGATTCTATGCAAATTAATGATTTAAAAATGTACAAGTATGAGCATGACTATGTAATAAGGTTTTAATTCTGTCGCTGAGCCAATGTCTGTAAGCATCCTTCATTGAATTTTCCTGTTTTGAAGTCTAGTCAATCTAGGGGCAGATAACTTTTGGGTATGAAGTTATTTCCCTTTAAATCGAAAAACATTTAAAAGTATAGTATCCACCTAACAAGCATTGGTGCTTCTGATTAGGCATATGTATTAAAAAAATATATATAGCTATACAAACGTATGAACTTAGCTACTTACGTGTAGCTTAATAAAAGACTGTACACCTAAAATTACGCAAATTCATCCGGTATTTATTAAAAATAAAAGCGATTTTAGCGGGTCCGCCATCTTGTATATTTCAATCGCCAGATTTTAAATTGGTAAAAATTTAGTTATCTCCCTTGTTACAAAATGTCTAATACGTAAAATCGTTTCTTTCTATAATTTAATAAATACTGGATGAATTCACATATTTTTTTGTACAATCGTATTTTCAGCTAACACGCAAGTACATAAAGTTTATACATTTATTAAAATATGTTTGTCTTGCCTAAACAGCAGAAGCACCCAAGCATTTAGTATGAGCTTAGTATAAAGATATACTTATGACAAGCAAGCTAAAGTATTGAGCATTGAAGTAAATGTGGGTGTGTGCCTTTAAAAGATTCAGCTCGATGATTGTCAATCGGTAACAATAGAGCACATAAGTCAGTTTCATTTTATATTCCAATAACCATGTTATTTTTTTCACATTTCTAAAAAAAACATAAAATTTATGTGAGATGAATTTTTTTTTACGGTCCATTTCATTTGCCGTGAGTCAAACCTTATGTCTATCGTCTCTGCAACACGACAAAATCATCAGGAAAATCCACAAAAGAATAAAGTTCTTGGATTGAAATGTCTAGAAAAAAAATCTACATTATACAGTGGGTCATTTTTGGGCGAAAACAAATTTAAAAAAAAACAAACAAAAAAAACAATAACAAAAGAGCAAACTCGCATGTGGGGAAACTCGCTAGTACGCCATTTTTTGGAAATGTTAAAAATTTAAAATTTTTTAAAATGGTTATTGGAATATAAAATGAAACGGATATATATATATACTTGCATGACATTTTTTCTCTATTTTATCATCCTGATGAAGTCTTATAAATAAAGACGAAACGTTGATGTACACATAAAAAAACATCCATTTTTTTGGTTTTCCTTTTTCATTTTTTATATATATATATACACACACAATTTCATGTATACACAGGAAATAGTAAAAATAAAAGAATTAGATTTGCACACATAACATAAATTGATATTTTTAATTACTCCCCTCCCCCTCACTCCAATTTATAAAAATAGTAAGATTGAAATCATGTAACTAGTCATGTGCCAAAAAGTAGTCAAGGTTCAAAAAGGAGAGTAAAGTGATGCCAAAGCAGTCGCATATCATTGTCTACAGTCAGAGAACCTAGACGGCAAACGCACGTATAGTTTGCTTATTTGGGTGGGGAGAGTTCATTTTGGTCATTCAAGAACATTAATAGTTGCAGAAATAATGATCTGAACCAAAAACATTTGAGATATAAAATGTTGTTTTTTTTTACCTTTGTGTATTTATTAGCATCATTATGAAGGTGTGGACTATTGGTCCTCGTGTCAATTTACCATTGTTTAAACTGAAATGGATTACGTATCCTGTTGAAAGAATTATTGGTGCTAATTTTATTTTTAAAATGTTATTTTGTTACTACTGTATCGAATAGTATTGATTGTAACCATGGCAACTTAACTGTAGTGAAACTGATATTAAAATGCACTGCTTGTATAGTTTTGGTTTATTGCGTGCTAGTGAAATTTTTTTTATTTTTTTTATTTTTTTTTTTTTATGAAAAACTTTGAATTTCAGAAAGGTTGTTTTTGTGGCTGACGGTTTTTTTAAGTTTGCAGAGTTCAGAATTCGGGTAACAAATTTTATAGGAAGCTAACCTTGACATAAACTGAAAGACCAACTTCTATAATATTTCGTAACAAAATGGTCATCAAATGAAGAGAAATTCCCTTTTATAAACTATGTAGTTAATTAACCTACACCATTGGGTGTGTTGACAGTGAAGAAAGGAATTAAAGTAATAAAGTTTGGCTTCCAAGAGTATTTTCTTTGATAGGCGAACTTCAAGTGAAGATAGCCTCGCTCGGCTGTCCAGTTGACAGAGGCAGAGAAGACGTCTTATTTTCGTTGGTGCCTCGAAGCTCTAACTTCTGTGCAAATTCCAAAGATTTGGTTTAAAATATGCCCTGGAGTCTAATTGTCCCTAATATGACTAAACAACCGCAGAAGGGCTGCTCCCCATGATAGGAGAAAAATATTACAATTATGACTATATTACATATATTACAATTATGACTATATTACATATATTACAATATTACAATTATGACTGCTACAATTAAACTCAGCTTTCAGATTATGATGCTCTAGTGTAGACTGACATCTGGGACAACAAAGCTAGTGGTGACCAGATTTTTATTTTTATTTATTTTATTTATTTTTTTTTTTTTCAAAAAAATCGGAGAATGTCAATTTCTAACCTGACCAAAGTTACAACTTCATGCAAAATTTCAGAAATTCAATGAATGGTTGCAGAGAAAAATCCGGACGGACGGATATGCCTCAAAACATGAGTTCCCAATTTTATAAATTGGGGGACCAATAAATATTTGAAGATATAAAGAACTTGAAGCATAACTTTTACCAAAATGACCGGATTTGGCATTAAATAACCTGAAAAGGGTTGATATGCCATAAGACAAAACTTCCAATCTACTTGAAGCCTTTTTACTATGAATTTACATGTCCTTCTCTTCCCTCCAACCTTTTTAATGGATATTTCCCTAAAAGTATTTATTGATGAAAATAATACTACTCCAGCTCTCCTGAATATCGATCTAGTCTAATACTAAACCAGAAGTGACAATGGAGTGTAGACATGGACTATAACTTAGTAATGCTGAAATGAACACCTTTAAATTCTTAATATAGAAAAATAACTTAATCCAACTTTGATATTTGGGTGCTGCAAGTGTCCCAGACTATAGGGTATTGATTTACTCCTCTCCAGGAGTTAGGCACAAGGCCAGTTTTTATCTTACTTCCACAAGTAAGATGTGACCCAAGGTCGGGTCGGGAAAGTGGGGGTTTAAAAAAAAAAAAAAAAAATTGCCTGGGCAGCCCCGTCGGCGCCGCAGACAGCAAGCAACAAACCTACTCCTCCCCAAAGAGGGGAGGCGAAGCCTGAGAGGGCAGACCTCCCAGAACTGCACAGGACAGACCCACAGACCGGCGTAAATCAAGCCCCGGAGGCCAAGACAACACCAGTCCATGGGGTGCAGCATCCATCGGAACAGACACCACACCCTGATCTTAGACTATAGGGTAGGCAACATCTCATGCCTGCCATCTATACAGTCTAGTCCGAAGGGTTGAGATCAGCAAGGTTGCATGCAGTTATCTCTTATGCACTCAAATCCAGTCTTCCTCGGTCAATAACGCTCTCTAGTGCTTGGAATATACAAATGCATTATTGGTATCCTGGGCACTAGGCAGCATCATAGCCCGAGGAAGACATGATTTGAGTGCATAGGAGATATAACTGCAGACAAACTGGCTGATGTGAACAGATGGTCTACAGACAAGATCTAATTATTCAACAAAAGGAAGACTTGGATATTAGTATTCACATATGCTATTGTTACTGCTTGTTTAGTATTGGACGTGGCTGGGTTTTTGGAGAAGCATATACAATTATAAATTAACATCTTCTGTAATTAGTTTTATCTATATAATATGCCAAACCACTACATGTGCATTACCACCAGTCGCAAACGTTAAGAAAAAGAAAAAAAAAAAAAAGTTAGGGTAAAAAAATTCTGACTTTACCTATTTTAAATTGAATTGTTCCAAAATCAAATGTTAGTGCCCCCCCCCTTAAACTAAAAGGGTAGTTTTAAATAAATACATCTTAAAAAAAAAAAAAAAAAAAAAAAAAATTCAAATTTTTTTTTTTCTCTATAAACGAGTCGCCGCTTAAGGCTCACGGGCCACTCGAGAATAAGGGTTGTGTTTGACAGGTAGACGGTGAAACACGGGAGGGGGATTAGTAACAATGGTTGTAACTGGTCAGAAAGTGACTTTAAGGGGACAGCTCAACAAGAATTTGTTTACATTAAACTTGAAAATGGCAATGGTATAGTCAGCTGGGAAGCAGCAGTGTGGTACTGCTTTCCACAGAAAGCAGTTCTAGGAAACTTTGCTCATGCAAGTTCCGCTTAGTTCTCGGCATACAGAGGACGAAAGGGAATTTATTTTTCGGGGGGGGGGGGCATAGATTGAAGCTTAGTAAAGCACCTGCCATGAAAATAACGGTAGTAGAGAAGTTCAGCTGACAATTAGTTTTACGGTAGAATATTGTTTTAAAATTAAATTGCTACAATTTTAAATACATAAATAAACATTCGTTTTATTTGAAGATTGTTTAGCTGAAAATTATTATGGAAGAGTCATCTTAAGTATTGACACTGAAAGACATCATTTCAAAAATATTAGCAGTCGAAAGCATTGTGTAATTTCAAGTCCTACTAGTTTGTATATTAATATTAGGGGTGGGACGTAATGGGTGAAAATTTCAGATTCATGCGAGTAGTATTTTTTGTGTTCATTTATACATAAATAACACTAAACAATCGAACATTTTGAAAATTTTGCAAAATTCAGAAGGTGCAGGCCAAAAATAGCCGTTAGGGCTCCACGGGACTCAAAATCCATCATTTTTCGGTGAAAAAGTGGTTTCATGCGACATTGCAGGTCCTAAAACATCCTCAAAAGCTATGAATGGATATAGATGGTTAAATCTGATATAGTACTTTAATTTAGGACTATTTTCAGGCTGTGAAAGGGTTTTCAATGGATGTAAAATAGCCAAAAACTAGTGGCCTGCACCTTCTGAATTTTGTAAAGTTTTCAAAATGTTTGATTGTTTAGTGTTATTTATGTATAAATGAACACAAAAAAATACTACTCGCATGAATCTGAAATTTTCACCCATTACGTCCCACCCCTACTAATATGCTTGTCTCTACTTCCGTTTGTTGCGCTTTGACCATTTGTTAGCTTAGACCCTTTCTCATGTCTTACTGTTGTCGGAAGAGAGCCCTATTCACTGGGTAACTGATCTCTTATGTACGTTACCCCACCCCCACCCCACCTGAGCACCAGTTGGGAAGGTGTTGGAGAGGATAAAAAGGAGGAAGGTGAGTCTGAAAAAGGTAAAGTAGGAACGCTGAAAAACCTTAATCTTTCTGTTAGTAATAGAGATTTGATATCTATCTGAAGCCGAAACTTTATTAGTGTATTGTACTATATTTTTAATGCTCAATTCATGGGAAAGGGTAGTGTAATATCTTATGTTATCATGATACCATCTTCCCAGGCATTACCTCCACCCAGACTAACAACAATGTGACCGGAAGCAGCAATGATTTAAAAATAAAAATAAAACATCCTCTCATCAATGTTTCAGTTAAAATACTTGTTTCATGTAATAAATGCTTGTAGGATTAAATTTATTTTCATTAAAACTTTTTGTATTTTTTAACATTAACATTCAAAGAAGCTGTTTGAATTTTCTTCAGGTAATTGCAAAAAAGAAGAATCTTGATTGGCAGTCTCTCCGAAAATTATCTGAAATTCAAGAAGCTCTGAAATGTGATCTGAAGGAGATGCTTGTTTGTGTGAAAGAACTGCTTCACCCGGAGCCGTATACCAAAGAAGAAATATGTTCTTTGCTTGAAGTGAGTCCACAGGAATTGGCGGAAACCAGCTTAAGTGCTAACACTTTACACGGTAAAAAAAACAAAACATTTCTTCGTCTTCGTATTTTATAGACTAGAATACCAGTTCCAGGTCAGGCAAAATGAATTCCAGAACAGTTTTGCACCATTTTTTTTATGCCCCCCCCCCCAACTATGGAAATTAAAATACAGATATAATGCTATTAAACCTTATGTCTAGAATCATTACTCCACTTTTGATCAAAATTTATTATGGAAAATGCCTAAAATTTAAGCTTAAGGGGTCTTAAGAAGAAATTGAAATTCAGGGAGCCTTGATTAATTAGTGTCTAATGACTCTGTTGCGGCATTCACCCTGGGCGGGTTAAGCCGGCTCCATCCAAGGATATTTCAAAGAAATATTTAATTCACAAGCGGTACCCAGTCGTATGTATATCTCAGTCGGGGGAGATGGCGATAATTTTTGCAGGGGTTTATAACCATCCTCCCAAATAGTATTCCCAAATGGTCACCCATCTGGTACTGACCAGGCTCATGTCGCTCAACTTTGATCTAACGATAAGTGTGTCACTGATTTATACCATATATAATGACTATGGAGCAAATTAATGCAAATCTGAAATATATGAATTGTCAAATGGGAGGTTGTGCCTATAGTATAGCCCTTAAAAGCCCTTTAAAGTACTCAAAATTTTAATGGGTATTAGACATAAGTAAATATTAAAAACTTCACCTAAATCGGGTATGTGAATTTCCACTAAGAGCTTCCACCCCCTCTTAGCCCCATTCGCATAAAACTGCATCAAATTAAATATAGCCCACATTCTTTAACCTTTCGCTTAGCAGCTGTTCTATAATTGGTTAATTAGTAGTGAATCCTGTACATAGAAATATATAAACATATGCGCATACCTAACTTTGTCGATAGATAACTGTTTAGACAGAAGCCTGAAAATTTGTCATCTTTGGGTGATTGTGTGCGCCCCCGCACCCACCTCTGCTTTCTTTTTTCTTTTCTATCTGTTATGCTTAAGTTTGAAATATCATTTTCCTCGCTAAATGAGCAGATTGACTCTAGCGTATCATAAGACCGAATCTGTTCATCTTTTCACATATAGAATATTTTTCGCAATGAATACACTAAGGGAGGTAACTATCCTTGCATGTTTTCACTTCTATTCTGTTTTCTTTGAATTTGTAAATTCACTTACTGCAGAATTAACTAAATATTTGAGTTTCAAAAACTTGTAAATCACACTAGCGGGACTTGTGTTCAGGAAAATTGAAGAATCTAACACTCCTGCATCCACCTGAATCCTGTGTAAGTGGGAAGGGTAAAAACAATTTGCTACTTGGAAAATTAAGAACAATTTGCTGTGCAAATTCTTAGTGAGGAAACTTTATATAAAACTGAAATTTTTTTTTTTTTTTTTTTTTTTTTTTCTCCTTTCTTTAATAATTTTTATCTGCCCCCCGGATGAGTTTTCAATGTTATCCTACCACCATTGTTAGGAAAGTAGTATTTACTTAATAGCTTTGTACTCACAAATTTTGGTACTCACAGCTGAAAGGTGAAAATCGCAATTCCAAATAAATAAACAGGAAAACTCTGATATGCTTACGTATCCGGAAAAAATAGGTATCTACACTTAAAAATAAGGAAAAATACTTTTTTAAAATTAAATAAAAATCAGTTTTATCTTATTTTGCCGATCTGCCTTTGATATGAGTGGAATACCCATAAAGCAGGAGGAGATAAGTCGGTCTTTTAGACAAGTAATAATGAATGGCGGAATGGCAAATACGATGAAACTGGTTTTTATTTTTAATTAAAAATTCTAGTGGATAGTTTTCCTAATTTTTGGTGAGGATATTTATTTTTGCCTGATACGTACTATATACGGTAGTTGTTATTTGGAAATGCGTTTTTCACGTGCTTTCAGCTGTATAAGCACCCAAATTACTAATTAAAGAAAAATGAGTACAAAGTACAAGTTTGACATTTATTACGGTCAACAAAATATTTACAAAAAAAAATAAAAACACAAACATTTATAAATGATTCTTACTCGGATAGTGGCCATTCTTATTCTATTTGAATAATGCTAATGTTCTTCATTTTGCTGGATGTTAAGCCAGATACATCTGTTATTGACTCTAGATTGTCTAAGCTTTTTGGGTAAAAAAAAAAAAAAAAATTTTTAAGCTATAATTAGCCTGTCACATGACCCATGTAATTAGATTTATTTCATTCCTACAAGTTTTTTGAGCTAAACTTCATATTGGGAGAGGGATTCAAATGACGCAAATTGAATTCTAAAAAATAAACACCTCATTGACTAGGTGTGATAATTCCTTCGGACATTGGTCTCTATTTCTAACGGTTAGACCGTTCTGTAATTTAACCAATGAAACAGCTCGTTTTAAGTTCTTCTAGATAATGCTATATATCATAATGCAAGGGGGGGATCTTTATGGGTCCCACAGCCTTAAGTCTAAAGTTTCTCAAATGGTTATGTATGACATTGCTTTTTATACTTATGTGTCACACAGCAATTATCTTTG
This sequence comes from Sepiola atlantica, assembly GCA_963556195.1. Classification (NCBI taxonomy): domain Eukaryota; kingdom Metazoa; phylum Mollusca; class Cephalopoda; order Sepiida; family Sepiolidae; genus Sepiola; species Sepiola atlantica. Next base: position 13,259,667 of record OY744529.1, on the reverse strand, counting down.
AGGTTGCCAATTTTTCAATCACTGATAGTATTTTACAAATCCTTGAAAAAAACAAATAAAACGAAATGCATTACTTTCCAACTCATGGTCTGTCAAAAACACCCGAATTCCAAAATTTCATTAAAAATTACATTCCAATCTTTACCTATATTTTATCAGCTCACTATTGTAACAATCCCAGCTCTCATTTAAAAAAAAATATTACAAAAACTCCCCATGGGTAATCATGTTAAAATAACTCTTAAAAGTACTATTTTCAACATTAATTTTCAATCAAGGCTCATGTGGATGTAAATGGCACCTCACTTGATGTTGAAGCCTTCTGCTATTTGGGCTAAATGTTGAATTCTAGTGGTTGTGAACACTCTATCCACTGTCTGCTGTTGTGCTGCTTCGACAAGGTTCAAGAAGCTGCTGCCAATCCTTACATCTAGGCACATTTCTTTCAGGATTCAAAGCAGTCTTTTCTGTCTCTTCTCTATCTTGCATGGCAGTGACATGGGCTTCTGATCTGTAATGGCTCTAGCATAATGATCGTGTCATGATTAGGTGGGTGTGTGGCTGCTAACGGCGGGCGGGGGATGGATCACATCAACTGTGCTTCATCAGAAACTTGATATTGATATTAAGGATGTATTATATGCTTGGCATCTTGGGTGGTGCAGCCATGTACAGCGTACCATCCACTCCATAACGTCTTTAAAAAAAAAATTTTTTTTTTATATATATTATTCAAATTATTGTTAGTATTCAAATTGTTAGTATTCAAATTATTGTTAGTATTCAAATTATTGTTATTCAAATTATTGTTATTCAAATTATTGTTAGTATTCAAATTATTGTTAGTATTCAAATTATTGTTAGTATTCAAATTATTGTTAGTATTCAAATTATTGTTAGTATTCAAATTATTGTTAGTATTCAAATTATTATTCAAGGCTAAGAGTTAGTGAGTTAGGTGGACGGTGAGACAACACCGTGATTGGTAACAATGGTTGAAATTGGGCAGAATTGGATTATTTAAGAACGGCTCAAAAGGAATTAGTTTACATTGGACTTGAAAACGACTGTAGTAAGCTGGGAAGCAGCCCCGCGGTATTGTTCCAGACGGGTAGTTTTAGGAAAGAAAATCTGATCATGGAAGTTCTGTTAAGGTACACAGGGAAAGAACTTATTGACAGTGGTTGTAGATAAACGAGTTTGTTGTGAATTTAAAGCACTAGTGTCTGAAGCGTTTAACTGCATGCAATCTGACTGATGTCAACCCTTTAATTTCTATTGTGATTAATGATTAAAAAGTTTTAAGATGTATCCCTTCAATCTGTACATTAATGATCAGAATATTATTTCAAACTTGAGCCTGACTGACCCACTGGACAAAATCTCAGATATGCAAGGAATAATTTAAAATATTGCCTTTTGATTCATGTCGACTTATTAAATCTGGTACGAATAAGTGATTTAAAAATTTTTTTATTTTTTATTTATTTTTTTTTATTTATTTAATTTGACATGTCTTTTGTATTTGGTGAAGGCACAATTTCCACATGTTGCCTTACATTGATTACTAATCTGTTATAAAACTTTATTCAATTTTCAAATGCAAATGTTAGTGAGAACAGGGACTTACCTTATAAGGTACTCTTTTGCCGAATTCCCTAATTTTTTTCTTTATAAGAAAAAAACAAACAAAAAAAACAAAAACTTACAAAACCTACAAGCCAAGTAATCAATATACTGTGGCATGTGGACATTTTTTTTAATTTAAATGTTTATGATAAATGAATTAATGAGTTTGGCAGAACAGTACGTTATAGGTAAGTCCCCGCTCTCATTAAGATTGGTTTATATTTTTGTATTTGTAAAAATATGAAATACCTTTATTACTATTGGATAAATAAAATGTCTAAGTAAAAATTTTTTTAAAAATTTTGTTGTTTACCTAATGCATTACTGTATACTCCAATTTTCAGTTGAACAATTCAAGCTGTATGACCGTGCAACTCATGTGTACGGTGAAGCGAGTCGGGTCTTGGAATTCAAAGCAATCTGTGACATGCCGAATGAAGACGCCTGTCAAAGACTTGGTCAATTGATGAACGACTCTCATACAAGCTGCAGCAAGTTATATGAATGTAGCTGTGAAGAACTGGACAAATTGGTTGAGATTTGCTTGTAAGTAAAGTCTGGTTCTCTGTGCCGAACGTAATCAAAGAACCATAAGTTAATGATTCTAGGTATCCCTCTATATTGCATACTCGTAAATAAAACAATCTTTATATTGGCAGAAAACATTTCATAATTCTGGTCCTAATTTGCAGTTTTCAAAAAAAACATAGATTTTGTAATCTTACAAGAATTGTGACCATTTAATCACATTGAGCTCTTGTTTGAAGGGGGGGGGGGGTGCAAAACTAATTGAATTTAAAAAAGACAATTTAATTTTTTTTTCTGCTCTATAGCTCTTATTCCCCTCCCCCTTTACAGCTACAAGTTAAATAGTATTGCTGCCAGTGTTGATATTCCCTTTTGTCTATAATGGACTATTCCATTCTTTCTTTACCTTCGACTGTTAATAAACAGAAGTGAGTGTAATAGTTACAGAAGAGGGGATGGGGCTCAAACAAGGGTGAAAGTGATACAGTTAGTAAGAGATGGGTCACTTCATGAATTATTTGTAAATAAGTTAATTTGAAAATAAAAATCTTCCATTTTAATTGTTCTAACATAACTCTATCCAAAATCTATAGAACATTTTAGCATATTTTGTGAAAATCCAATTTATACAATAAATTAAAAAAAAAAAAAAAAAATTTTTTATTTATATATATACATAGGTACATATATATATATATCAGTATTTACAAAATGACATTAGACAAGAAAAACACAACTTGATTAAGAAAATAATGATCTTGTCATCAAGCAGACAATTCAAAAATACCTCTTAAAAGAATGACCCAATTAATACGTTCCTTCCTACTCACCAAAAAGCATACCAAAAGCAAACAGTGATTATACATTAAGAACAGTCAAGTCCTGCTCGATAAAAACAACTTCCCAAAAGAGGAAACATACTTAAACCATTTGAACTTTAAAAAGGAAAAAAGTTTGACCTGAGATGACCTTATAAGGGTTGAAAGGTCGTTAAAACCCAACAAACAGTTGTGTGCGTATGTCCCACTTTAAAGTCCAAAACAGCTACGAAGTTGGTATATTCTTGATCAGCGTTGTCCTGCATAAATATCTGAAATTTAGAAAATTATTAAATCTATGACCCTAAACCAGTGCAGATTTCACCAGGAAAGGTCTGTTTTTCAGCCATTTTTATGTACTAAAGGGAAGTAACTCTTTTTTTTTTTTATCAAGGAGTTGTTTCTCTTATGCCAACTCATTCCTTGAACCTATAAAAAGGTCTGTATATCCAGAGAAGAATGGGCTGAGCAGAGGAAAAGGTGGTGGAAAGACTGGAGGAGGAAAGGGATAGATAGAGGTAAAGAGAAGTTTTAATAGAAATGTTACTTTTGCTCCGGGCAATGCTGGGTAGCCCAGCTAGTTAAAATATATAGGATAAAAAGATTTAGGGAGAAACAACGTTGATTAACTCTGATTTAGTATAATGGATAAACCAATAACTGCCAATTAAATCAATTTGTAAAAGTTTTTCTTTTCTTCTCTCTCAGGAAATCTGGTGCTCTCGGCTCTCGTCTGACCGGTGCTGGTTGGGGTGGCTGTGCTGTTTCTTTGGTGCCGCAAGAACTCGTGGAATCTTTTCTGGAGAAAGTGAAAACTGAATATTACTTGACAGACCCAGAACGAGCTAACAAAGTGAAAGAGTCGTTGTTTGCTTCAAGGCCTGGCGGTTGCGCTTTCATCTGCAAAAAAATTAAGGAACAGTAGTGCTCTACCCTGTTCACCTTTTTTCTCTTGCGGAGAAAATTGGTTTCCTCGTTATGCATCGGTGTATTCTATTCGAAAATCGTCTTGCAGATTAAATTTAATTACTTTTAAGATTTGTTATAGGCTTAGAGTATTAATATTGTTAGAATTATTTTTAAAAATTATCTAATATAAGGTTGTTTAAAATTGTTGAAATTCAAATCTTTATAAAAGTCTATATTTTTAGACATATTCTCGACTTCCTAAGAGTCGACAAGGATTAACTTTCTTTTTTTTTTTTTTTTTTTATTTTTTTTAACCTTATTGCATAATTTCTACCAAGATTAAATGAATGATTAAAAAAGGTATGATAAAAGTGTATATTTTGCTTATCAAAAAATTTACTGAAGCATTTTAAGACTAGATATTTATGAATATTAAAATAAATTACTTTATAACCCGAGCTTAAGATATTTTAAGATCCAAATAGTCCCAAATACCGTTTTCAAGTTAAACTTATGCCAAGTATTTTGAAAAGATAACGCATTTACCAGAATAACGTATTCCAGAAAGTTTTTATACTTATAATTTACTATCTTAAATTTAGGCAATACTGTTTTTCTTATATATATCATATCATAAAGGGTTAAATAAAATTTTCTGATTGGAATTGCCTCCCTTTGGAGAATGCTTTAACGTGTTGACTTATTGAATTTTTATGTAATTAAAATATAAATTAAAATTAAATTGTGAAATTAAAAACTAATTTCAACATGGTGAAAACAAACCATGGGATATTTGTTTAAAGAAATGTGGGATATGAATGCTTTCATTCAGGTGATGTATTAGTTTAATACTAGTTTAATACTAGTTAAATACTAGTTAAATACTAGTTACCTCCTGAAGGTGGGGGAAATCCTTTTGACTTTGCTATATTTGTAAGCTTGATCTTATTGGTGCAAATAGTCAACTATGTATTTTTGTGATTCTCTTTTCCAAGGAAAAGAATAATATAATATATATATATATATTTGAAAGACTTTCTATTTTTTTTTTTTTTTTTTTTTTTTTTTTTAAGATTGATTGCTTTCTAATTAACTTTATTTTGCAGACTCTAAATTTCTTAATTTCTCTAGAGATAAAAATTTATAACTTTTTTCTCCATCTTTGGGAGGGGTGGGGGGGGGGCAGTTGACTCCCTTCACACCCTAACCCATTGAAAAATAAGTTAATCCGTCCATAGAATTTTTTTTTTTCCTCTGCATAAACTGATTCTCTGAATGGAAAATTAAAAGACTATTCTTTCAAATTAATTGTTTATCCAACTCTTTTATCTTAAAATAAAAGTAAGGATTCCTTGTATGGTTTGTTATCCTTAGGACAAAAAATGTTTATGGTTAATGTCGTGCTGAAAAACTTTGTATAAAATCGATCCTTAATATTGAAGGATGTTGTGCATAATATGAATTGGATCAAATTTATTTTTGTTAAACCGTCATTTACAAATGGGGAAAATTAAAATATATAAATTTTTTTTTCCTGGTATTCATTTGCGGACAAATTTATTTGAAATAAAATTTACAAAAATATTAGTTTTGTATTTTCTTTTTTAATTTTCTGTGGACACAAAGAAATTGTTACTAATCTAAAATGTCACCAAAGTAACCAACCCCAAAAAAAGGGCCCACAAGTTGAGTGTTGGAAAACCTTTTCTCTTTTTTTTTTTTTGGGGGGGGGATCCTATTTCAGTCACCAAATTTACTGATGGCTTGGACATTAGACCTAAACAATTTATTTCTACTTAAAACCAGGGTGTCCAGATTTGTTAGACTCGTAAGAATGCTTGGAGTGATTTTTTTTTTTTTTTTTTTTTTTTTTTTTTTTTTGATTTTTTTTTATTTTATTTTATTTTATTTTTTTTTTTTAGCTTCTTACATCAAGTGGCTTCATGCCTTGTCTGGAGCGATTTCCATAAAAATAATAATTTAAAGAAAACAGCATTACCACTGTTGACTTAGGGAAGACTATCGGGCATGTGTACGCAGTGTGATATATGGACGTGAAACCTGGCTAGTGAGGCTTGAGGACATGTGTTGCATGGAGAGTATGTAATGCGAGTCATGAAGGCAGGCTTAGTTTTCATCTTGGATGTTATTCTCACAACGTTTCGGTCGATGTAATCTCCGACCTTCCTCAGGTGTATCTCGTTGAACACGGAAATTTTTCTGTCAACTCGGGAATCTGTATGGAATTTCGAATGGAACCTTTTTATTTAATCCACTGGGGGTAGCTTGCTGTCGTTCCGTCAGCCATTACCAGGTAGAAGTCTTAATTGTATTCTTAGTATCACCTGCACTGAGGATTGAACCTTGAACCTCCAGAAGACTGTCGCTTAGAACTGATTATAACTTAGCACTTATATCCGTTACATCACTTAAAACTTCTATCTGGTCATGGTTGATGGAACGATGGCAAACTTACACCCGTGGATTAAATAAGGGGTTCCGTTCGAAATTCCGTACAGATTCCCGAGTTTGACAGATAAATTCCCGAATTCGACAAGATACGCATGAAGAAGGTCGAAGTTTACATCCGTTGAAATGAGAACAGTAGTCTAAATAATTCAAATAATACAGGTCATGTTGAGACGCAAAACAAACAGATGACCATGTATGACGATCTCTTTCATGGCCACCTGGAAAAGAAAATGATAAAGGTTCTCGGACGATGATGATTTGTAGACGTAATATTTTAAATATTCTACATACGAAATATAAAAAATATAAGAATGGAGAGTTTGATTGGTTTGCATATTCTAGGGAGCTTCGCCGCATGTTTGAAAACAAAATTCTGCTACTTATCAGGGCCTTGAGCCAGTTTTAAAGCTGTCAGGAGCAGCATGCCAGTCTCAACCCTTATCTGGTTCGTCCATTTCGTTGGTCATCATCTTGATCTTTCTTGAATTAAATCTTAATATGATTTCTTTAAATAGCTGGAGTCTGGTAGCCGAGAAACATGCCCAAACAATGTTTAATTTCTTTTTTTTTTTTTTTTTTTTTTTTTTTTTTTTTTTTTTTTTTTTTCGAATAACATTGAAGAATCTGTCAATATTGAGCCCCTTTCTGATATTTGCATTTCTTTGTCAATCTCGCAAAGTTATTTCAAAGATAGTGCTTGAACATTTTCATTTTAAAGATATTTAACATCGCAAAATGAACGTAGAAACTAATAGAAAGAATATTAATATTGCTACATGTTTAATGGCGTCACAAATTTAATGTAAAAAAAAATAGGAAGAATATTAGTATTGTTTAATGGCATCGCAAGATGAACGTAGAAAATAATAGGAAGAATATTAGTATTGTTTAATGTTTAATGGCATCGCAAGATGAACGTAGAAAATAATAGGAAGAATATTACTAAATGTTTAATGGCATCGCAAGATGAACGTAGAAAATAATAGGAAGAATATTAGTATTGTTTAATGGCATCGCAAGATGAACGTAGAAAATAATAGAAAGAATATTAGTACTGTTTAATGTTTAATGGCATCGCAAGATGAACGTAGAAAATAATAGGAAGAATATTAATATTACTAAATGTTTAATGGCATCGCAAGATGAACGTAGAAAATAATAGGAAGAATATTGTTTAATGTTTAATGGCATCGCAAGATGAACGTAGAAAATAATAGGAAGAATATTACTAAATGTTTAATGGCATCGCAAGATGAACGTAGAAAATAATAGGAAGAATATTAGTATTGTTTAATGGCATCGCAAGATGAACGTAGAAAATAATAGAAAGAATATTAGTATTGTTTAATGTTTAATGGCATCGCAAGATGAACGTAGAAAATAATAGGAAGAATATTAGTATTGTTTAATGGCATCGCAAGATGAACGTAGAAAATAATAGGAAGAATATTAGTATTGTTTAATGTTTAATGGCATCGCAAGATGAACGTAGGAAGAATATTACTAAATGTTTAATGGCATCGCAAGATGAACGTAGAAAATAATAGGAAGAATATTAGTATTGTTTAATGGCATCGCAAGATGAACGTAGAAAATAATAGGAAGAATATTAGTATTGTTTAATGTTTAATGGCATCGCAAGATGAACGTAGAAAATAATAGGAAGAATATTACTAAATGTTTAATGGCATCGCAAGATGAACGTAGAAAATAATAGGAAGAATATTAGTATTGTTTAATGGCATCGCAAGATGAACGTAGAAAATAATAGGAAGAATATTAGTATTGTTTAATGGCATCGCAAGATGAACGTAGAAAATAATAGGAAGAATATTAGTATTGCTAAATGTTTAATGGCATCGCAAGATGAACGTAGAAAATAATAGAAGAATATTAATATTGCTAAATGTTGAATGGAATCGCAAAATGAATGTAGAAAATAATAGGAAGAATATTAGTATTGTTTAATGTTTAATGGCATCGCAAGATGAACGTAGGAAGAATATTACTAAATGTTTAATGGCATCGCAAGATGAACGTAGAAAATAATAGGAAGAATATTAGTATTGTTTAATGGCATCGCAAGATGAACGTAGAAAATAATAGGAAGAATATTAGTATTGTTTAATGTTTAATGGCATCGCAAGATGAACGTAGAAAATAATAGGAAGAATATTACTAAATGTTTAATGGCATCGCAAGATGAACGTAGAAAATAATAGGAAGAATATTAGTATTGTTTAATGGCATCGCAAGATGAACGTAGAAAATAATAGGAAGAATATTAGTATTGTTTAATGGCATCGCAAGATGAACGTAGAAAATAATAGGAAGAATATTAGTATTGCTAAATGTTTAATGGCATCGCAAGATGAACGTAGAAAATAATAGAAGAATATTAATATTGCTAAATGTTGAATGGAATCGCAAAATGAATGTAGAAAATAATAGGAAGAATATTAAAAGATAAAAATCTGAATTGATAATTACAGCCAGCCTTGAAGTAACCGTTTTGAGTGGAACTTTTAAGAGAATCTCCAAAGACCATTCTGCCGTGAGTGGCAGAATTCTTTGATGGCTGCTTATTTCAAAGCATTAAGCTTTGCCAGATTTATTTCTTCATTTCAGCATCATTATCAGCCATTTTCGTTTTTTCAGCAGTTTTTGTCCGCGTTCAGACTTTTACGTTTCCCTATGTTTCTTTTCTTTAGTGCCAAACCCCATCAAGCTAATAGAAATCACTGCCGGACAAAGAAATTGAAAGATAAAAGCTTCCATCATTGGTATATAGCGGTCAAGTGCTGTACCGACTGCGCCATAAGACACCGCCACGTGTAAGCGAGAAGTATAATTGCTTATATATAATCGCAATTACGAAGCTACATGAGTGCCCTATTCATTTACGAAGCGCTACGCATTTTACGCTAAGTGGAAGCCAGTTATCTCCCTTACCAGAGAGACCGACCTACATATATACATATATATATATATATATATATATAATTATTTATTACCTACAGGCGTTTCATGCTAACGCAATCTTCAGTGCAGGAAGTTAATTCTCAACGGTCGGCGGGCTCTAACTCCGATCACAAATCGCCACTGATTCGTAGTCAAGAGCGTTAACCCCTCGGCCATAGGGAATTAGCTAATAATTAAAGAGGAATTTTATAGTGAGTCGGCGGCTAATTTACACGAGCAGTGTTTGGATCTTGCATGAAGCTATTTGTACTGCTTGTTATTAAACTCGCTCAGATATGTATATATATATATATACTAGAAAAAAAGGTGACCCGTTGAGTCATCTATTGCACTTGGATTAAATAGTTTGAATCAGAAAAAAGTGTTTGCAAAGACAATTAAATATATAAAAAATAAAGACAAAATCCCAAATTAGCGTCTTTCCCGCTTTTCCTCTCCAACTATGGCTTAACTATTATCACTGTCTGCACGATATTCCCTTTTGTTTATAATGGACTATTTCAATCTTTTTATTCTTTCCTTTCTAAATTAACTTTGACTGGGTCGTCACGGGAGTTAAAGTGGATAGACATTGTATAAAATAAACAACATAGCGAGAGCGGGTGAGAGTAATAGACAGAAACCTAGTAATAATAATAAAACATGGGTGACTTGGTGAGTAAATTGCAATTACGGCTAATTAGAACAATGAAAAAGCATTAAAAAAATGCAATCCTAAAACCAAGGAATATTTTAACATGTATTTTGTGTGACTAAAATACATAGGAATAAAGACTTTGGGAAACAACGGTAATTTACCCAGCTTTACTATAATAATAGATAATAATCCACAGACAGACTGTTTAGTTATATATATAATTATTTCCACAATCAGACAACGCCGCAGCCCACAACCCATGAAAGAAACAAACCGGAAGTCCTAGACTCGAGTTTCGCCCTCCTTTGGGCTCATCAGTAGAACACATCCGAACTCAGGATTCGAAACCCGAGTCACTTGCATGCCAAGCGAGTACTCTGCCACTGAGCTGCCTCGCCACATACAAGAATGTCTATTAATTAAGGATGAAACTCGAGTTTAGGACTTCTGGTTTGTTTCTTTCATGGGTTGTAGGCTGTGGCATTGTCTGATTGTGGGGAAAAAAATATATCATCTCACATTCAAAAATCTAATATATATATATATATATTTCAGAGGAAACATTTTTTTTTTAATCAATGAAACGGGCGGGTGGAAAGAAAAAAAAAAGAAAATTGCTAAAATTTTCCTTACGGCCTTATCGTCTGACCCTCTAAGAGGAAACGTCAGAATGATAAATTAAAAACTAAGAAAATCGAATGCGATATGAGAAAATTGTTGGAGATCTTTAATGATCCAAAGCCACCATAACGTTGAGAGTTACTTTTTTTTTATCCCTCTCTCAATCGTTTTCTCCAACTGAAACAATTTTCTCATATCGCATTCGATTTTCTTAGTTTTTAATTTATCATTCTGACGTTTCCTTTTAGAGGGTCAGACGATAAGGCCTTAAGGAAAATTTTAGCAATTTTCTTTTTTTTTTTTCCACCTGCCCGTTTCATTGATTTAAAAAAAAAAAAATGTTTCCTCTGAAATTTATCCTACGATTTTATTGTACGAGAAATTTACTTATATATATATATATGTATGTGTATTTAGACAACATTTTCTTATTCATTCAAATTGTTTTAGAAACGATCATATACCAAATATTCGTTGTGTTGTAATTCTTGGAACTAATATAAATAATGTTCTAATTTTGTTTATTTCAACTTACTTTATATATATATGTGTGTGTGTGTGTGTATTTAGGCAGTATTTTATCATTCATGCAAACATTGTTAAGAATAAAAGAATTCGTCTGTTTAGCTATACTTTTCAATTTTTCCAATGATTGATTTTTTATTAAAATTTTAAAAAAAATGATAACCCTTCCGTATGTGTCACACACGTTTTCGATTCCTCTTTGAATCATCTTCAGGTGTAAAAAATTAAAATGGACCAAAAGGCTAGAGAAAGGAGAGAATTTTCTAAATACAGCCGTGAGACGCGCACGTAAAAGAACGCGTTCATATTGTTCCAGGAAATAATAAGTAATCATTCCTTCCCTTATAGAAGTACGTATCGCCGCTTTAAATGTATTAACATTATCATTGTTTATAAGCTATTCAGAATTGGCCGATCGGTGAGCGACGTTGGATTTGGGTTGAAAAATACTTGTAGTCCAGGGTTTCGAATCGTGTGACCGGTATTGAATAGTCATATCTCTATGCTGAAGAGTCCCGATTGAAAAAGGACGAAACGTATACGTACATAGATAATAAACAATAACAATATATATATATATATATATATATAAATATATATATATATATATATATATATATTATTAAATTATATATATATAATTTAATAATAAATATTTAATTATCTGCATACGTATACGTTTCATCCTTGCAGAATCATCAGTGTGTATATATATATATATATATATATACACACACTGATGATTCTGCAAGGATGAAACGTATACGTATGCAGATAATTAAATATTTATTATATATATATTATATATATTATATATATATTTATTATATATATATAATTTAATAATACATATTTAAATATTATCTACATACGTATACGTTTCATCCTTGCAGAATCATCAGTGTAGAGATAACCGTTCAAACCAGTCGCACGATTCGAACCTCAGAACAAGAGTAACCTTCAACTAAATTCCGAGTGCTCTAACCAATGAAACTTACTTTCAACAGCTACGGACGAGATGAGAAATAAATCATATGTATGTGTTAAGCGGGCAACTATAGTCAGCCGTCATAACAGTGTTCAATAGAAAAGAACTTGCATTTATAGCTTAGATTTGACGGCTTCTATTATTACTTATTAAAGGGCCCATCCGAAAGGCGGCTACAAATTATTATTTAATGATGGAAATTTAATTATTATCTAAATACGTATACGTTTATTCTTTTGCATTTATATATATATATATATATATATATATATATATATATATATATATATATATATATATAGTATAATTTTTTATTCATACAAACATTATTGGCTACATATTTGCATACATGTTTTTGCTGTGATTTTATTCAGAATTTAGCTTCTTCGAGCCATTTTTAAAACTGTCTTGAAGAAGCTGGATTTTGAATGAAATAGCATCTCAAACATGTATGCACATATGTAGCCAATAATGTTTGTATAAATAAAAAAATATACTATAATACGGCTCTACCTGAGCACTATCTTATAAACACTAGAATTTCATTAACATCAACAACAATACAAGTAATATATATATATATATATATATATATATATATATATATATATTATCTGTATTTAGGCAGCATTTTCACATTTATGCAAACATTGTTAAAAATAACAGAATTCGTCTGTTTAATTATACCTTTTTTATTTTTTCAAATTTTCTGATGGTCTTTTTTGTAATAAAATAAAAAATAATAATAAATGTTCCATAGGTTTCACATGTTTCACGAACATTTTCGATTCTTCGTCGAATCATCCCAAGGTGTCAAAAGCAAATGAACAAAAAAACTGAAGAAAGAAGAGAATTTTTAAAAGACGGTGGAGAAACGCGCATAACGGTTTCTGCATTGTTCCAGGAAGTCGTTGGCGATTTTAAATTCAGCAACGCTGGATTGCATCAAAGAACCAAATCGCATTACGTTAGCATGTACTGTTGTAATGCCTAGTTTGTTAAGTGTGTTGCAGATGGATGTGTTATTAGAATGCGTGGGTAAGAGAAGAGGTCTGTCTATGAGAAAGGTGTTTGGTATTTGATGCCCAGAAGAAGGCCTTTCAAATATTCTCGAAAAACAACACACAAAAACATCAAATATCAAACAACTCTTTCATAGACAGACCTTATCTCTTACCCACGCATTCCAATAACATATCCATCTGCAACATATATATATATATATATATATATACAGGGTGGGCCAAAATAAGGGTCCTATCTTTAAATTTGAATAACTTGAATTTGAATAACTTCCACAAAATAAAAGTTAAACTCACCAAACTTTATGTGTGTGTAGACTGACCCTTCCGAGATTTTTTCAAATAAACAAAACAAATTTTAGCCGAAAAACACTTCTTAAAACTTACAAAAACTAAAGTATTGTTTTTTAGACTGTTTTGAGTTTTTTAAGCAAAAATAATGTTTTCTAAATGAGGGTACGTTCCTTAGGGCTAATACGGCTCATGTTTGCTTCGGAAGGGGTCCTTTACTTATTTATTCTAAAAAAAAAAAAAAAAAAATCAATAAATAAAAAAGTTATGAATTTTAAAAAATAGGACCCTTATTTTTGCCCACCCTGTATATATATATATATATATATATATATATATATATATATATTACTTGTATTGTTTATAATGAGTACTGATTGTAATTTAGGCTTTGATCGCCTAGTTTTTCATGTATTCTTTTACGTTTTTCCTTTGGTTTGTAAAATTAGCATTTAAGATAACCACACCAAAAAATAGATGCACAGGAGCATTTTACAAATATCTTGGTGTTAGCCGAAACAATTGTATGCTGAATAAAAAAAACAAGTTTTATGAAATGACGTGAATCTGTCCTTTATAACATTGAAATGGTATACAATTACATAAAAAATGTTGATAACATAGCTCTAACCTTACACTATTGAGCTATTATAATTATTATAATTACTTTATGTTATAAAATTTATATTTAAATCGAGAAAATTCTACATATAAATTTTAAAAACACACACACACATAATATATATATATATATATATATATATATATTCTTTTCAATACTTCAGATCGATTCTTATGAGAATCAATTTTCAAAGCAAAATGAAGCTCAACATTCAATATTTAAACCTTTAAAGAGTTATTTTAAACATTTCAATTGAGCTATAAATAAATACAATTACAAATCAGTTATATCATACTTTAATGTCAATTTAGGAGCAAAATAAATCTTACACGTGTTTCTGGAGAAAAAGTCAGAGCAAACAACATCCAAGTTATCATGTCAACATTCCCCGTCCTCAGAGATAGTTGTCAGATGAAAACCACGGCACATCTAGGTAAAATCCATGTTAAAAGCTTTCAGATAAGTATCAGAGACGTCAATGGCGATATAGAGATGACTTGTTTATGGGGAAACGAACATTAATTTTTGTGATTTAAATTACGTAATCAAATTATTTTGTGAAACAGTACATTTTTTTAGTACTTGAAGTTAATCGAGTAATAGTAAAGAACAAATAATAATGGTTAATTAATGTGAAAACTTCCATTTCATGGTTAAAAATATAGCATGTTTTTATGTTTGTTTCTGCATTACATGATTATTCCCCTTTAATGATTACGAAAATTCGGTGAGTAAGAGAAAATGTATCCGCTCTTAATGTTTTCTTAGAATAATTATTTTCAGACAAAAAATGTCCTGAAATAAAATATATTTGTTCCAATAAAATAGAAAAAAAAAGAACAGGCCAGTCCGAATCAAATATCGATATGTCAGACAGATTGCTATTTAGGTCTGACTTTGAAAATCCGGCAAAATAACTTTATATGTTAGAAGATAGTGAAGAAATTGAGGATATCTAAAAGTATAACCGGAAAAACATTTGACATCGGCTTTATTCAATTCATATGATTTTCAGTAAAAAATGATACATTCTTCAGATCTGTAAAAGCCTAGAAATTAGTCCGAATCAAATATCGATATGTCAGACAGATTGCTATTTAGGTCTGACTTTGAAAATCCGGCAAAATAACTTTATATATTAGAAGATAGTGAAGAAATTGAGGATATCTAAAAGTATAACCGGGAAAACATTTGACATCGGCTTTATTCAATTCATATGATTTTCAGTAAAAAATGATACATTCTTCAGATCTGTAAAAGCCTAGAAATTAGTGTTAATGCAGAGACAGCATTTACAATTGTTGTGATGGGATACCGGACTCCCATCAGTCACTAAATAAGAACTAGTCTTGACAATAAATGCGACTACGAACAGTAGTATGGGGATTCGATAGTATTCTGTTAAATCCTATTGAATTATCTGTAGTTGTTTGTACAATATATGTACGTTGGAATAAACCATACTATTTTAAGACCTTTACACTCTGGGTTTTTTTTTGTTATTTATAACTACTTACCATCAACAATATGAATCATGTAAAAACGAGAAACAAGAAAATAAACAGAAATACATATAGGGGTGAGAGAGACAAAATATATGCAGAATGGAGCGAGAAATAATGATTTGGCGAGTTAAAAATGTTAAAAACTTTTTATTGCATTAGTTTACATGTCTTCTCAACCTTATTTCAAATTTTTATTTTCAATTTGGTAAATTTATGACAAAAATAAAATCTAAAAATCGACACTTGTTTTACCTTCTTTTTCTCCCTCTCTCCCCCCCTCTCTCTCTCTCTCTCCGCCCATATGTGAATTCCTTTTATGTCTCTTTTTTTCTCTCTCCATCTAATTTTACCACATTCATATTGTAATATATTTTCTCCAAATTAACACGAATTTCTAGGATTTTATATATCGCAAGAAGGTGTTGGCTCAGTATATTCAGAGTTATTTCCCTTGAACTATGAATTATACTGTGCAACAAAAGAATGAACTCTTTAAAAACTCTCTGTGCATGTGTAAGATTCGAAAACGAGGCTTATCCTCTTTTCTGACTGGGCTTAAGTTGTGTGAACACTCTCTTGATGGCTGTCTTTAATAGGTTTAATCTCTCGTTGATTTATTGGATTGTTGATAGTGACCGCGAGGGCTAAAGCGTCAGAGCTTGAGTTATAAACATGACTCGTGTTCCGGGGTTCGAGTCCAGCGCTCGTTAGCGGTACTGAAAGATGTATCACACATAAATGTTACCATTTTTATTGTTATTATTTTTGCAATATTGACAAATGAACCTATTCAAATATCGTTTTTTTTTTACGGGGAAGCATTTTTACCTAAATGCTAAGAGGAAAACGTTGTACCCTCTTCACGAGTTTGATACCTATATATGGGGAGCGTCTATATTTATAAAATATAATTATCCACGGACATGTGTTTCGTTGTTTTACGGCTCATCGGTGTGGCTTATTCTAGCAAGATTCGAAACCAAAATCTATATATTTATAGATGTATCTGTATATTGTGACGTGATCCAAATAATTGCTGTTGTTTGCCGTCTGTTGCCTCAGCATTAAAATAAAAAAATAAAACGATGGTCTTATATATTTCAGTCACAATAATTTCAAAGTAAAAATTAAAACTGAGCGAAGACATACATTGTCGGTTTTTCCCCTTTTTCTTTCATTTCAATTTGATTGTTCGTCCCCCCCCCATCTGGTCTTGTGAACCAATGCATCTGATCCTGTGAACCAATGCATCTGATCTTGTGAACCAATGCATCTGATCGTGTGAACCAATGCATCTGATCGTGTGAACCAATGCATCTGATTTTGTGAACCACTGCATCTGATCTTGTGAACCAATGCATCTGATCCTGTGAACCAATGCATCTGATCTTGTGAACCAATGCATCTGATCCTGTGAACCAATGCATCTGATCTTGTGAACCAATGCATCTGATTTTGTAAACCAATGCATCTGATCTTGTGAACCAATGCATCTGATCCTGTGAACCAATGCATCTGATCCTGTGAACCAATGCATCTGATCTTGTGAACCAATGCATCTGATCTTGTGAACCAATGCATCTGATCTTGTAAACCAATGCATCTGATCTTGTGAACCAATGCCTCTGATCTTGTGAACCAATGCATCTGATCTTGTGAACCAATGCCTCTGATCTTGTGAACCAATGCATCTGATCTTGTGAACCAATGCATCTAATTCTGTGAACCAATGCATCTGATCTTGTGAACCAATGTATCTGATCCTGTGAACCAATGCCTCTGATCTTGTGAACCAATGCATCTGATCCTGTGAAGCAATGCATCTGATCTTGTGAAGCAATGCATCTGATCTTGTGAACAAATGCATCTGATCTTGTGAAGCAATGCATCTGATCCTGTGAACCAATGCATCTGATCTTGTGAAGCAATGCATCTGATCTTGTGAACAAATGCATCTGATCTTGTGAACCAATGCATCTGATCCTGTGAGCCAATGCATCTGATCTTGTGAAGCAATGCATCTGATCTTGTGAACCAATGCATTGGATCTTGTGAACCAATGCATCTGATCTTGTGAACCAATGTATCTGATCCTGTGAACCAATGCATCTGATCCTGTGAACCAATGCATCTGATCCTGTGAACCAATGCATCTGACCCATCATACATAAAAGCTAAAATGAGTGCATAGGTCCGCATATAATAATCCGACATCACCTGCCTCACTCTCTGACTGGTCAAAGCCATCTATTCGCGCATATACACCAAACAGTTTCATGTTTCTTGCTGCCAAATTTCGATGAGACGAAGTTGGTTTTTCTATTATCTGCTTGCCAAGTAAAGACGTGATTTTACTCTCAACTGTAAAAAGAGAAATATCTTTTTTCGGAGCTTCGTTTGTCTCGAAAACATGAAATTCTGGATTCCTTACATACTTTAATTTTGTACCGAAGTCCCACTATTATCAGAAAGAATCAAATAAATGAATCCTCGTATATTTGAACTCTAGGGCAAATTCCGCCATCTTTGAATTGGTGAGCAGCTTCATTGATGCTGGATAAAAGAAAAAAAAAGAAAGAAAAACATTTCTCGAATCATACGCAGCAATAATCGACGGAACCTAACCCTCCCCTCTATAATAAAGACCAACGTATATATATATATATATATATATATATATATATATATATATATATATAATTATAAATGATAATTTATTTCATTTTTATATATATATATATATATATCATTGTTTATAAGCTGTTCAGAACTGGCCTATCCGTTAGCGACGTTGGATTGGGGTTGTAATCCAGGGTTTCGAATCGTGTGACCGGTAGTGAATAGTCATACTTCTATGCTGATGAGTCTATATATATATATATATATATATATATTTGTTATTGTTTATTTATCTATGGACGTATACGTTTCGTTTCTTTTCAATCAAGACTCATCAGCATAGAAGTCTGACTATTCACACGATTCGAAACCCTGGATTACAACCCCAATCCAACGTCGCTAACCGATAGGCCAGTTCTGAACAGCTTATAAACAATGATAATTTTAACACTTTTAGAGGCGGCGAGACATACAGGCATTCAACTTCTATAAGTGAAGGAATGATGCATATAAAGCAAGTGACGTCACGCTGTGTTATTACTACCATTTACAGTGCTCTACTTTTTAACGAGGAGCTTCAAATATAAATATATATATATATATATATATATATATATATATGTGTCAAATAATGTTAGACGCACTATAGTGAGGATTTTTTTTCTGATTTATATTATAAGAGAGGAATAAAGAACCACGAGAATGGGAACAAAGATGAATCACTTCGTAACTTTTTTTTTTTCTGTATGACGATGTTTTGTTTTTGTTTTTTTTATAAACGAGTATTGAGAAAAAAATGAGGTAAAAAAAATTAATAAAATTACCGAGACGTCTTTTTATTCATATATATATATATAATTATTTATACCTACAGACGTTAGCGTTTCAAACTTATTGCTCTCATCAGGAAAGTAACAATTTCAGACGGTCGGGTGACGCGAACCCAGTTCACAGAGGCAGCCTAGAATCTGCAAGCAGTCGCCATATCCACTAGGCCACCGGAAACTGTCACGTGATTTAAGGAAATTAAGATCTTTATGCATCTAGAAGCGGGCACAGAAAGAAGACTAGTCAAAAGTGTTCGACGAACGTATTCGATATATATATATATATATATATATATATATATATATATTATAATATAAAATGAAGTAATAAAATAAGGTGTCAATCAAATTTTATTAGAATTCAAACTTGAGTTTTGCTTGAACTTTGAATTCTAATAAAATTTGATTGACACCTTATTTTATTACTTTATTTTATATAATAATATTAATGCACTATCCAGTATATTGAGCTTCAGTTTTTATCCGGATGTTTCACTAATTATAAGATATTTGTTGACGCTTATATCTTTTGTTGGATTACTTCATATATATATATATATATATATATATATATATATATATATATATATATATATATATATAAAGATGATTTAATGAATCCGAACATTCCAATTGTTCAAAGAATTAGAACAACAAGTCTAGTATGGCGTACGGTCGTTTCCAAAACATTCTGGAAATACTTTAATTTTTATTTATTTTTTTTATTTTTCAATTTAAAATTTTTTAAATGTTTTTTTTTTTATACAAAGCCACTCCAGAACGTCTTCATCAGCGCCTTTAGCAGCACATCTTACAGAAAATTCAAGGAAGAAAATAACAAGTTCGTCTTAGAGGAACATCTATTGACAGGAGGGGATGCAGGGACAAATATTAGAAAAAGGAATAAGTTACAAATATAAAATAAAAATATAAAGATAAACCGATAATAATAATAATAATAAAAACATTATAAACATTATCAAAATTATAAAGATAAAATGAAAATAAAATAAAGAATAAAATAAAGTAAAATATAATGTAAAATATAAAAATAATAATAGAATATATAAAAGAAAGAGAATAAGAGATAAAAATAAAAAAGAAAATATGCAATAAAAAAAGAAAAAAGGAAAAAAAACTATAAAAAATGATAATATAAAAAATAATAAAATTATAAATAAACAAAAATCAGAAATATATAAAAAATAAAAAGAAAAGGAAGTATAGTAGAGTAAATAAAATAAAGTAAAAAAATAATAAAACAATCAATAATAAAAAAAATAAAAATAAAAATAAAAATAGAATATTAACAGATAAAAAATATATTAAAAAAAATAAAAAAACACTCCCAAGTATATATATATATATATATATATATATATATATATATATATATATATATATATATATATATATATATACTCCCAAGTCCTTCGTTAGAAAATTACCTTGCTTGTCAGTCAACCAATCTCCTGTAATCACGGTATTAGATTGCTTCCAAGAATTTACACTTGTCTTAATATTTTTGAAGAGATCATCAATTGTTTACAATGAAAACTGTTTCCGTGATTTAAAAACAAAAAAAGTATTTTTCTCATTGCACCCCAGCAGTGTTGATCAGACACCGCCTCCCTTAAAAAACAAAAACAAAAGCCAAAAACGTTCCGGATATCAGATCTGGTTTTTTTTTTCCAGATTAATCTTTTCGTAAACTATTTTGTTATTAAAAATATTCGCCTTAGCTGTGTTGTTCGTCTTTGCTCAAGAAAAATGAATTTGTTATTTACAAAACTATTGTATTTTATTGAGTTCGGACGAATCCACTATACTATTAATCACCCCCTCCCCACTTTGATTATTTTTAATTTGATGTATTTATATTGCTATTCATTTTATTTTATATTTATTTTAGTTTCATTTAAAATATTTTACAATTAAAAATATATTTTATATATATATATATATATATATATATATATATGTAATTTTTTGTTTTTATATATATTACACTATATGTACTATTTACATACGCTATACATTTTATACTGAATTTATATATATATATATATATATATATATATATATATATATATATATATATATATATATATATATATATATATATATTAAATTTCCGAAACAGTTTTTCATGGTAAACAACTGATGATCCCTTAAATAATGTTAGAAGCAAACTAATAGAATAACTGAAAAAGTTAAATTTACTTACATGAGTGATTTTCCACTGAACGACTTGGGACATAAGTTTTTTTTTTGTTTTTTTTAAATATAGTTTTAATGGTTGAGAAACTTCCAAGACTATATATATATATATATATATATATATATATATATATATATATATATATATATATATATATATATATATATATATGTGATTTTATGAAGGCTTACCAAAGCATTCCTTTCAAGACACCAATGATCACCATTAAAGATATTTTTTCTTACAAATACTATTTATTCAAATTAAATGTTTTTTCCTACACGTGTTTCACTACCATCCCATACTATCATTGGATTGAAATGGTAACTTGTGAGCGGTATCTTGAATGATTTAGTTCTTTTGTTTTATTGTGGGGGGGGGATTTATTCATCATTGTACCGGCTAACGTGAAAGTGTATTGTCGCACATTGTTCCGGTTTTGTGGTTTTATTGAATGTATTTGGGACCGATTACTTGCTTGTTGGCTTGGTGGAAGAAATAATGCACAAGCTACTTTTCTAAGACTTTTCTAGGACTTTCTTTTCTTATCGTTGTTCTTCCTTGCTTTTTAAGTTTGACTTTTATTTTTATTTTTATTTTATTTTTTTCCTCTTCTCTTCTTAAGTGACCTCAACTATTACAACGCCACATTGTGTTTTGTCGGCAGTTGAAACCAGTATTCCAGACATTTAATTTCCCCGATGATCTGCCAAGCAAGTAACTGCTTGGTAGTGAAACACGTGTAGGAAAAAACATTTAATTTGAATAAATAGTATTTGTAAGAAAAAATATCTTTAATGGTGATCATTGGTGTCTTGAAAGGAATGCTTTGGTAAGCCTTCATAAAATCACATATAAATGCTCTGTACTCTGTAATCGAGTATCATCGAGCTTGTTTTTTATTGGAACAACCCCGGTCTTCACTGAATGATCTATTTTATAAGTGAAAAATCTGAATCTATATATATATATATATATATATATATATATATATGTGTGTGTGTGTGTGTGTGTGTGTGTGTATGTGTGTGTGTGTGTGTGTGTGATAGAAATATGGATAAACCACAAAACATAAAACACACACTCACCTTAAAGAAACAATCGAGGAGACTAATAATTTGCTTATTTTAATGACAGAAATTTATTCAGATATCGCAGCGATGCGTATGTAATACCTTTGACCGGATCTTTCCTAAAATGCCGAATACAACTCAAAAGAACGACCTACATTGCTATTTCCTCCCTTGACAAAAGTGTCAGTGTAGTCATCTTATACAAACAAACCTCTATCGCCAAAATAAACACCCTCCTGTCTGATCATATGTCCTATGACGAATCCACTAATTTAAAAACTATCAACAAAGACACCGAAGCTTTCAAGAGGTCATTAAAAAAGGTCATGAACGATCAAACGTGGACATCGCAGATCGTTCACCACTCCACCACCCCTACACTATACGGCCTAACCAAAATCCACAAAACAAATATCTCATTCTAACCTATTACGTTCAGCACCGGAAGTGACACTCACAAGATGTCCTAAGCTATCGTCGAAATATTAACCCTCCCCTTCATCCTACTCGACACGGTATGCGTGTTGGAGGTTCTTCTTTTTTCAGGAGATATGAATGAGTTAAGTGAGTATTTTATTTACCCCCTCTCTCCAGGGGAAGTTAGACACAAGGTCAGGTGCGGGTTTTGATGAAAGTGTTTCTGTGGAATGAACTGGATTCGAACCCGGCACACCCAGGTCTTCGGTGGCGTCGTTAACCACTTAGCCACATGACCGATTCGTATTCTTCCTAATATCCCCCCTCCTCGGTCTTCCGTGTCTTGGTTGCCATTCTTTGATGATAGGCATTATAGAATGTAGTTTATTTATTGGAAAAAGATTCCACATGTCTTGCCATTTGGTTGACATGTAGTTTTTGATTTTTGTTTTAAAGTCACCCTTCACCGTTGAACACATATTCATTGCCTGTAAAGATCTCTAACAACCCAGACAAAAAAAAACTACCAAGTAGACAAATTTGAAGGATCTGTTTAACAAAGTTCACGTATGCAATATATTCAATTTCCTGAAAGCTACAGAACTTTACAAGAAACCTTGAAAAACACAAAAATCTCTTTACCCATCTCTCAAATATTCCTACCACTATACGTTTTAAAAAAGACATACGACCCAATTCTACTGCAAATAACCTACACATAAGAATCTACGATAAATAACCTTTCATGGCACTAAATGACCTTACAGCATCAATATGCTGTTAAAAAACGACCAACCAAGCAAGCAACCAAATCTTACTCGGCATTATCAGCTCTTCTCACACGAACAGAAACTTTAAAGAGCCCCTCTGAGTCAGCTTTTTAAAAACTCATAAAGCATTATGTGCCTTAAATTCTCCTTGAATGCTGTCACGATTTTAACGGTCAAATTATCATTCATTTTGTTTGTAAGAAAAAAATCTTATAAATATAATTGTCCAAATATATATATATATATATATATATATATATATATATATATATATATATATATATATATATATATATATGCATTCTAATGCCCAAAGGAACAATCAATCCACACCTTTAATCTGTTCTTTCATTTTCGTCGTCTCCATATTTCATCGAACGACCACAACCATAGTTTTGTTCTGTTCTTCCAATCTTTCTCCTTGTTTTACAAACAAAATTCTCTTTATATGTTCATATTGTATTTTTTATTATTTTCAAAATTAATGCTTTCTATACATCCTATGCGCGTTTCGCAGCAGAGTCAAGAGAAAATACACAGTCTTTCATCTCAGCTATGCAGCTCATCAGGGAAAAAGTTAATTCAGTAGCAAATAATAATATGCATTGAAACGTTGGTTGATTGACGTAAGGGTACAATATTGTTTATGTAATTTTATAAATGCTCTACTTGGTATTGAGAACTCTTAAAAAACTTGGTTTTATGTTCACTTTATTAACACATTTGAACTTGATCAATTAATATATATATATATATATATATATATATATATATATATATATATATATATATATATATATATATATAATATACACGCGTCGTTGAAGACCACAGGAGGCTAGTTAGGTGCCATACTCAACCAATCGCTCACCGCGTCAAGAAATTAGCAAGAAAGATAGCGAAGTGAGAAAACTCTGTGGTCTTCAACGACGCGTGTATAATAAATTACTTGCTGCCAATATATATATACGTTGGCAAGACATCCCAAAGATTAGAATTTAGAATATCCCAACACATACCACGTGATATTCGCCTACACAAGGTTTCGAGATCATCCGGGAACTTCCAGGCACAGGAATCAGCCATCGGTAATCACCTCGTTAGTACAAATAGTTGTTCTGACAGGTATTCCGATGGTTGGTTTTCTGTTTTACACAGTGCCAGGTCGAACTACCATCTCAATATTCTTGAGGCGTTAGTCATTAACAACTATCGACCTAGCCTGTGTAGACAAAAGATTTTGAAACATCAGTTGGAGATTTTTAATGATTCAAAGCCACCATAACGTTGAGAGATTTAATTTTTTTTTTTTTTTTTTTTTCCCTTCTCATTCGTTTCCTCCAACTGAAATAAGTTTTATTTATTTATTATTTTTTTCTCCCCCCTTCATTTCTCATTCGACTTTTAGTTTTTAATTTACCATTCTGACGTTTCCTCTCAGAGGGTCAGACGACAAGGCCTTAAGGTAATTTTAACAATTTTCCTTTTTTTTTTTTTTTTCCCACTCGTCTGTTTATTGATTTTAATAATGCTACCCCTAAAATTAATCCTACCATTCTGTTGTACACGTAATTTACTTACATATTTTCAAGGTCGGTACAACCCCCAATTCATCAAAACGTTAAATAACGTCATACGCATTAAAAATAAATTAATCGTTTTGAGGTGTAGGATAAATTTTCTCAAATATTGCCGCTTAAATCATGTAGCTCCCGGTTATATCTGTCACCGAATTTCTAAAATTAAATGTAGAAATTCGTTGTCAGTTCAACGTGTATTTTTACAAGACGAAATCCTATTTAACTCCGATTCTTATAGTTCGTTACGAAGTAAATATCTTATACTTTGGGCCATGGTTTGGAAGGAATTTTCTTTCTTTGACAAACTTCGCTTTTCAAAGTTTCTGTCTAATGGCGATATTTTCACCCTCAACAAAACCAATTCTTCATATAATAAATATTTGCAGAATTTGATTACCAAAAAGTTCGGCACTAGAGCATATTCGGATAAACATATATTTAATTATTCGTCTTATGCTCTATCAAATACTGAAAAATTTGTCTTGTCTGCCGGCTTAGAATTTTGCATTCCTCCCCTCCGCGTTGATAAAATCAACATATTTAGTGAGATTGAACTATTATATTCTCAACTAAAAAGACATTCGCCTATTTCCACTGATGAATTAACTAGCGTTAAAATCCAGTTGGGTGAATTAGGTCGGAGGTTTTCTGCTATACGTACTAAATCTAGCGATTGTATTTGGACGAAAAATCATTTTGAAACTGCGAAATTACTTAAGTCGAACTCTGATATTTATATCACTCGTCCAGACAAAGGTTCAGGCGTTGTAATCCTGAACCAAGTAGATTATATCTCCAAAATGTGTAACATTTTGGATGATAAAAATAAATTTTTCAAGATGGGTGGTTTAAGCCACGATGACACTTTTCGTATGGAAATAAAAATCCAGAAAAGGCTTCTTCAACTTTATAAAAGCAAGTTTATTTCTAAAGAGATATATGAAGGAATACGACCTATCGGCTCTCAAAGGCCTAGAATGTACGGCTTACCCAAGGTTCATAAACCTAACGTTCCTTTACGGCCTATTCTATCAATGTTGGGTTCTGCACAACATGCACTTGGTAAATGGTTAGTTGATATTCTTAAGCCCGTACTTACTTTTTATTCGGACTATTGTATCTCTGATTCCTTCCAATTTGTGTCTTCTATACACAAATTATCTCTCTCAAAGGACACCGAGTTCTTGGCTTCCTTTGACATTAGTAGTCTGTTTACCAATGTACCTTTGGATGAAACCATTGGTATATGTGCAAATTATCTTTACCGCGGCCCCTTAAAGTCTCCACAGTTTCCTGAACGAATTTTTGTTGAACTGATGGAACTTGCTACTAAATCAGTTTCCTTCAGTTTCAATAATATAATGTATCGGCAAATTGATGGTATATCCATGGGCAGCCCTCTTGGTCCATCGTTAGCCAACATTTTCGTTGGATTTTTGGAAAACCAATTATTTTCCAAAGTGACCAAGCCGGCTTTCTACACACGTTACGTTGATGACACTTTTGCTTGTTTTCCCTCTCGGAGTGATGCTGAACAGTTTCTCCTTCTTCTTTGTGACTTGCATCCATCGTTGCAATTCACTATGGAAGTCGAGGATTGTGGTTCCTTACCATTCCTCGATGTTTTGGTGTCTAAATCTGGTTTATCATTTGAAACCTGTGTGTATAGAAAACCAACATTTACAGGCCTTTATCTAAATTGGTTTTCCTTCGCCCCAAGAGCAAGAAAAATAAATCTTATTGGTACTCTCACTCATCGAGCTCTTATGATTTGTTCACCAACACGACTCGATGCAGAACTTGGTGATATTACTAATATTTTTCTTGCCAATGGATATCCCATCAATACTATAAAAGGCACCATTGCACGTAAAGTTGCTTTATTTAATGGTGGTAAATTTATTGGCCCGTCACGTTGCCCTATTTATTTGAAACTCCCTTGGTTGGGTTCTGACGGCCTTGACATTGTTAAAAGGATTTCTTCTTCTACTCAACGTTGTTTTCCGGCAACCATGTTGAGGGTAGTTTACACGACTCGAACCTTTTTCTCTTCTTTTCGTAAGGATGTTTTGCCAGCCATTCAAAAGAATTCTGTAGTTTATAAATTCATGTGTCAGTGTGGAGCTGACTACGTTGGCAAGACATCCCAAAGATTAGAATTTAGAATATCCCAACACATACCACGTGATATTCGCCTACACAAGGTTTCGAGATCATCCGGGAACTTCCAGGCACAGGAATCAGCCATCGGTAATCACCTCGTTAGTACAAATAGTTGTTCTGACAGGTATTCCGATGGTTGGTTTTCTGTTTTACACAGTGCCAGGTCGAACTACCATCTCAATATTCTTGAGGCGTTAGTCATTAACAACTATCGACCTAGCCTGTGTAGACAAAAGATTTTGAAACATCAGTTGGAGATTTTTAATGATTCAAAGCCACCATAACGTTGAGAGATTTAATTTTTTTTTTTTTTTTTTTTTTCCCTTCTCATTCGTTTCCTCCAACTGAAATAAGTTTTATTTATTTATTATTTTTTTCTCCCCCCTTCATTTCTCATTCGACTTTTAGTTTTTAATTTACCATTCTGACGTTTCCTCTCAGAGGGTCAGACGACAAGGCCTTAAGGTAATTTTAACAATTTTCCTTTTTTTTTTTTTTTCCCCACTCGTCTGTTTATTGATTTTAATAATGCTACCTCTAAAATTAATCCTACCATTCTGTTGTACACGTAATTTACTTATATATATATATATATATATATATATATATGTGGAATTGTATAATCAATAAATATAGAATTAGTTTTAAATTTTAATGTTTTTTCTTTCTTTGGAGGTATTGTACGGTAAAGAGACAAACAAAGCGTTATGCTGATGACGACGGTTGACTTCACCACCCACCCCCACCCCCACCCCTGACACTGCTATACGACAAAGAAAATGAAATTTTCAAACCATTAGATATTCCCATTTTTATTAAATTTATGAGAACTAAAATCTGGACAGAACTTATGTGATGACCTGATGTTTACCGCGCACACACAATATTAATACTATTTTTTGTACAAAACAAATGTATTTTTATTTATTTTTCAGAAAGTTGTTTTCTATAATATTCTTTATTCTTTATTATTTTTTTAATTATTTTTTGTTTACTGTGTTTTTCTTTTTCTAATTATTTCTAACTAGCAGAGCTACCCGGTGTAACATCCGTCTCTCTATCTTTCTCTCTTTCTCCCTCCCCCGTTCTCCCCTCCATCTCCCCACCCCCATCTTTATTCTCCGCCCAGACCATTTCTCTCTATAGAAATACATACACATACACACATACAACTCTCCTTTATATATATTCATCGAGGAATGAGTCGGCATAGAAGTAACTTGGCTGAATAAAATGGCCGAAAAATCCACCCCACCACAAACACCCGCCCACCCACAAAGTAATCTGTGTCAGTTCACCCCTAAAAAATGAATATTTTTTTAATTTTTAGATATTATTCAACCAGGGAAACGCCGATCAAGAAAATACAAACTTTGTAGTTTTTTGCTTTTAGCTGGACATACATACATACATACATACATACATACATACATACATACATACATACATACATACATACATACATCATACATACATACATACATCATACATACATACATACATACATACATCATACATACATACATACATACATACATACATACATCATACATACATACACCATACATACATACATCATACATACATACATACATACATACATACATACATATATACATACATCATACATACATACATAATACATACATACATACATACATCATACATACATACATACATCATACATACATACATCATACATACATACATACATCATACATACTTACATACATACATCATACATCATACATACATACATACATACATACATCATACATACATACATACATCATACATACATACATACATCATACATACATACTTCCTAAATACATACATACATACATAATACATCATACATACATCATACATACATACATACATAATCATACATACATCATACATACATACATACATAATCATACATACATACATACATACATCATACATACATACATAAATACATCATACATACATACATACATCATACATACATACATACATACATCATACATACATACACACATACATACATACATCATACATACATACATTCATACATACATACATACATATATACATCATACATACATACATACATCATACATACATACATCATACATACATACATACATACATACATACATACATACATCATACATACATACATACATCATACATACATACATACATACATACATCATACATACATACATACATCATACATACCTCATACATACATACATACATCATACATACATACATACATACATCATACATACATACATCATACATACATACATCATACATACATACATACATACATACATCATACATACATACATACATACATACATACATACATCATACATACATACATACATGCATACATCATACATACATCATACATACATCATACATACATACATCATACATACATACATAATGCATCATACATACTTACATACATACATACATGAACCCGAGTTCAACAGAGATACAAACAATTGCACTTAAAGGGACGGTTAGAATCTTAAAAAGATCTCCTGGCTGGAGTGTCTGAAATAGCCGGTGAATGTCTGGCATCCGGTAGGATGCCCCATCCCCAGCAAAAACAAAAAGATAAGAAAACATACATACATACATACATACATACATACATACATACATACAGACAACTGTCCTTTATATAATAGATGTCAATTTTGTTGTTGCATTATTTGTCGAGGAGTCGAACCGGAAGTTGCTGAAACAAAAGCTAGTTCTGTTTTCTTCATCTAGCCAGCGTCAGCTTTTAAGATAGTTGAAGACACATGCCCAATTTAAAAATAATTTCTTGCATGAAAAGAAAATGTGTTTTTAATTAAATTTAAAATTGTGATAATTCAACTTCTACTGAACGAATTAAACTAAAAATTGTTTTATTTATAAAATCTGTAATATCTCAAGAATATTATTTCACTCAGCCATTTCTAAGATATTTTAATTTTATTTTCTTAATTTTTATATATATATACAGCGTGGTGAGGATAAATTTGATCTTTCTTTTAATGTTATTTTATGTCAGAACCATTTGATCTATTTTATATCAATAACGTGCCACGGATAGTTATTTTTGTGTACTGTTAATGGGTTTGAGAGCTGGAAGACCATGGACGAGCGGAAAGCACCTGAATATTAGATGAGAGTCATATGCATCCTGCTGTTTTGCACCGGATGCAAAATTTGAGTAAATCTTAGCTGCAATTCACTGCTCCTAGAATACACTGATGGCCTTTTACGGACCGAGGCTGCAGTCGTATTTAGACTCCCTTTGGTCATAGATGCCAGCTCCTAAGACATCATCAACAAAATGTAAGCCGCATTTATTTATACATCGTCCATGCATCTCTCTCTCTCTCTCTCTCTCTTTCTCTCTCTTCGTTGACCCTGGCAATACATGTTCTTTATCGATTGTGTTGTGCAATGATTCTAGCGGAGAATGGTTAAATTGTCGCTTATCAGAAGTTTTTAAGATGCTGAAACAAAGCATATAGAAAAAGCACACAAGACTAAGATAAAAGTATGATATATATATTAAACAAATGTAGGAAATGTCTTGCAAAACTAATTGTAGTTTGTGGCTATGAAACTATGAAAATATGTCTGTTTAACGTCTGTTTAGACCAGGGGTGGGTAACCTCCGGCCCGTGGGCCGGATGTGACCCGCGAAGACTTAGCGTCCGACCTGCCACCTTGTTATGCTTTTGTTACACCGGCCGTTCTTACACAGAAGAAACTACACCGGTTGTCACTATAAATAGTGCGAGTCACCAGAGACACAGAGAAGACAAAGCACAGTCTTGTAACTGTCTAGCCAAGCGCTAGTCAGTTTCTTACTTTGTTAATACGTTTGTTAAACCAACCCTCGACTTGACTTCCTTTATTTATTATTTACTGTTGGACAACTTCACAACAGCTTTATTATTGCAATCCGGCCCACGGACCTCCCAGTAAAACTCATATCATTTTGTGACATAGACGTAAAAGTAGGTTTCAATTAAGATTTACAGTGGGTTAAAAATGTATAAATATCAGCGAGCGATGATGCATGTATATTTCATTTTTCTTTAACTATTAATTTCAAATCCTTGGCCTGAGATAAAAATAGAAAAAGAGAAAGAGAAAGGCAAAGAGGAAACGAGAGACGAGGAAAGGGCATAAAACAGAGAACTTATGTGAGGTGTGTCAAAACGAATGCTGGATCAACTTGCTACTTCCCCCGTCATTATTTTTTATGATTCCAAAATGGCTCTTCGTCGATGCCTTTTATAACATCACATACAGAAGTCTCTTGAGAAAAAATATCAGATTTGTAGAGTGCTAAATGCAATTTTTGTACAATTTATTCATGTAAACAAAATATGGTAATTCTGAGATTTCGTTTTTCACTCCGGCCCGCGATCTCCTTCCAAAAGTCTGGCCCTCACTCTGAAAAGGTTGCCCGCCCCTGGTTTAGACGGATCTTTTGTATGTGTCAGATACAAATGAAGTGAAGGTCCTTGCATCTAGACAGGTTTGCAATCATATTCAAAAGGAGAAAGCAACGTTTCTCAATGTCTCCTCCGATTAAACACAAAAAGAGGATGGACAAAAGAATTGTGCATCTAGCCGTCAAAATTATGTGTCGGTTGATTGGTCAAGAAGAATTGGCTTAGCCAATCAAACTGCAATATTTGAGAAATCAAGAGAGATAACTCATCGTCATGATGAACAAAGGGAAAATCATTTGGGAGAAAAGGGGAGATAAGCCTTTTTTTATAGTGGGGACATTAGTATATCCTTTCACTTATTAATTATCTCTTTGGTTTTTAGACTCCTTCTCTTCTGGTTATATAGACCAACTCCCAGAACATCATCAACAAAATGTAAGCCGCGTTTATTTATACATTGACCATGCATATCTGTCTCTATTCATTGACTCTTGCAATACATGTTCTTTATCCATTGTGTTGGGACATTAAAATAGTCTTTCACTTATTAATTATGTCTTTGGTTTTCACTCCTTTATCTATCATGTTTTGTATATCCCTCTTATGTTTATCTTCAACAAACTTTCTACGAGTAACATGAGATTCCCTGAATGGGTCAGCTCAAATGTAAGCAATATTTACTTATCCATCAAATTTATTTGGAAAAATAAATAGCAAAGTGCCACAAGCCATGTAAAGAGACAGGTTGAAACGATTTACATCCACATACAGTCTGAATGTTTGTCTAAAGCCGCTTTAAATCTGGATATGGTAGCAATCGTCACAGGTTGTTCCACGAAGCAGAAACACGGACAGAGAATGCTGCCTTTCTTTTATTGGACCGAAAGCGACGGTGGTGCATCTTTTGCCGATGCCCACAGAGACCATGACTTGGCTCTGAGGTGAAAAACTCATCGAAAGGTAGATTTAAATTCCTGTTGATGATGTTGTATGCCAGAATCAAGTCTCTCGCATCTTCCACAGCTCAAGTGAGAATAGATTTAGTCTTTGGAGCCGCTCTTCGTAAGTAAGCATGGAGAGTCCTGTCAACATCCTGGTTGCCAACTGTTGTACAATATCTTTTTATAGATAAGGATTTGTTGCTTGAATGGCATACTCAAGAATGGGACGTACCAGCGTTATGTATAAAGGACGGAAAGTGTCTGCTGTTAGGTTGAGAAAAGATCTCCAGATCTTTTCTTCTTCCTCTTTGTGGCTGAATTAATGGAAGCAACTTTTATTTTTACTAATGAATCACCACTTATAAAGGCCAAAAGCCACTCGAGGATAAATGTTAAGGCGATAGATTGATTGTCAGTTGAATGATGACGAATATTATGAGAGGGTTGTAAATGATGAGTGGAATGAAAAAAATTGAATTACTTATGAGGACGGTTTATGACAAGTATTTGTTGATATTTCATTTGAAGACGACCATGTTGTAGTCTGTAGGGAAGCAGTCCCGTGGTAATGTGTCCTATAGATGGGAATTTCTTGAAAAGAAACTCTGTTTATGGAAATTCTGCCTGACGCTAAGCACGTGGAGGAAGAAAGGAAAGTTCTTTTCAGTTTCAAAAAGAACAACAAATAGTTCCATTATTTGCTCTTTTTACAGCAATTTGCAGCAGGTACATTTAGATTAATTGCATCCGTCCAACAAACCTTTGTAGGGGTACTGGCAGCCTCAAAACCAGATGTCCGCTTGCTTTAACACTGAACACCCATGAGACAGGATCAAGCTCGCTTCTTTGTCATTTCCGGTTTCCTCTTATGATGCAACTGTTAAATAATAGTGGACAAGTTAATGGAAAGGTTGAGGGGTCAGAGGGGGTTGCACAGTATGAAAGTTACGCAAATCACGTTACTTCCGATGGGACCCGTCTCACTCGCGCTTAGCTGGCGAGATTTCAACAAGGAAGGACGTATCTGACTAATGTCCCCAATGGGGACAGTGTGGCCGAGCTATCTCTCTCTCTCTTGTTCTCACGCGTATACAAGTTGTATGTCTGATGTTTTTTTTGTGACTGTCTTTTTAAATAGACCTTTTATATAAACATCGGTGTTCGAGTATGTTTATGAGCAGACGAAAAGAACCTGGGTTGACGTTACAAGTGTATAGCTGTTTATACACCCATCGGTAAGTAAAAGTATAACACATGGTTAGTGATGAAGAGTATTGATTTACTCCTCTCCGGGAGTTAGGCACAAGGCCAGTTTTTATCTTACTCCCACAAGTAAGATGTGACCCAAGGTCGGGTCGGGAAAGTGGGGTTTAAAAATTGCCTGGGCAGCCCATCGGCATTCCCCGGTAGGGGCGCCTCAGGCAGTAAGCAATAAACTTACTCCTCCCCAAAGAGGGGAGGCGAAGCCTGGGAGGGTGGACCTCCTAGAACTGCACAGGAGGTACCCATAGACCGGCGTAAATCAAGCCCCGAAGGCCAAGACAATACCGGTCTATAGGGTGCAGTATCCATCGGAACAGATACTACACTTTGATCTTAGCCAAAAGGTCAAGAAGTGATGAAGAGTAGATTTGTCTAAACATTACATTTTCATAAAAATATTGAATGGGGTGGTTTTTAATTTCAAGATGGAAGGACGTATCTAGCTGCTGTTCCTAATGTCCCTAATAGAGGTCAGCGTGCACAGTGTGTCTATTCCACTATCTGTCTGTATTTCTCTCTGTCTCTCTTTCTCTCTCTCTCTTTCTCTCTCTTTCTCTCTCTGTCTCTCTGTCTCTCTCTCTTTCTCTCTCTCTCTCTGTCTCTCTCTCTCTCTCACACATATACAAGTTGTCTCTCTGATGTTTTTCTGTGACTATCATTGAATACACTTTTTATAAAAACACTAGCGTCCGAGTGATTGTATTCCACAAACGATAAACAACCTTGGTTCACAACGACGACACGGGTGTGTATAATGATTTATACACATCCATCGGTTTGTGGAAATATAACACAACTTCCTGTCTGTGTAACTCTAACCTCTAACTTGACTTCTAATGGAAAATTAATTTTTCTTATTTATTATCACCTAATGTGGAATTTCCTGTTTTTAACCTTATTCTTACACACCCAAGTCTAATATCGCTGCAATATCAACATCAGTTTGTAATTTCTCATTTTTACTCATTAGTAAGAGTTAATGATAGTTTCCACGTGACACCCAAATATAGACCAAATCTGAAAAGACAGCCTTTTTATGAAGATTGCCTTTTTTTCATTAAATAAGTTATATAAAAATAGAACATTAGGTGTGAGGAGTTGGATAAAAAAAAATAGAACATTATGTGTGAGGAGTTGGATAAAAAAAAAAACTCGTCTTATCAGTTTGAGTAATTAATAAAGGTTTAACAGTCTTTGAAAATATAAATAAAAATGGCGTCTGTCTTGGCCGATGAAAATGTCTATTCCCTTTTCTGGTTTCAGATGCAATAAAAAGTTAATTGACCTTGTTTTAAAAATAAAGAAAAAAGAAAAAGAAAAAGAAATCCCTTTTTTGAGCATATTGCGTTACTAGCCGGAATACCCATCCCAGGATGGGTTCATGATAATTTCCTTAAACAACTATAAGAACATTTTTCAACCACCGATTGCCACGGCTGATTGCACCATACCTGTGAGTGTCAAAAATTTATACTACTCGGCCTAACATTCACACGTAACATGAACTGGAACAAATACATAGAAGACATTGCCAAGGCTGCTGCAAAGAATGTGGGCTTCTTCTACCGAGCTGGAAAACTTCTCACACCTGCCAGTATCCAATATCTCTACAAAGCCACCATTCGACCATGCATGGAGTATTGTTGCCACATCTGGGCTGATGCACCAAACACTATTCTCTACCTCCTAGGCAGGGTCCAAAAAAAGACCCTTGAATCTAATAGGTCCCACACTGTCGACCAAGCTCCAGCCCCTGTCCCATCGCTGCAATGTTGCATCCTTGTGCTTGTTTTACAAGTACTTTAATAGAAATGTTCTCTTACGAACTTGCTTCAGTGGTGCCCCCTAAACGTAAATACCCCCGACCAACCCGACAATCAGCAAAATCCCGCCCCTTCACTATGGAGGTCCCCAGATGCTGGAAATCTTTCTACTCTAATAGCTTCTTTCCTTGAACTGCTTGTATTTGGAATCCCCCCCCCCTGCTCTCTGTTTCCCTGACTATACCAACAAGCAGAAATTTAAATGTAATGTGAACAAACATCTCGTTGCACAACTCCCCACTTAGGGTGGCTCCTAAAAATCTGGCCCCTAATTCACAGTAGCTCCTTTTGTCTCTTTTGCAATCTGCCTTGTTTTGGGTGAATAATGTTGTTTTTTTTTAAATCACTCGGATTCTTTAATAAGTAATGGATCAAACTCCAAAACACGTTAACGCAGTGGTTCGTAACCCTTCCATTTGTAGAAGACTAATGAAAAAATAAGTTTTTAAAAAGAAAATAAATAAATAAAATAAAACCCCACCAGACATGGATTAAATCTCGTAACTTAATTACGAACCGGGTTGAAATAATAACATTATTTAGAAAGCCATTCTTAACATGGGGAAGAGGGAGGGGGGGTTAACTATTCTGTACTTTCACCTAACAATTTAATAAACAAAAGATATCGTAAAAATTGAATTTAACTTGAAAATTATATCTAAGAAATAGCCCGGTCCGTAAACTGCACAAGTACTAAAAAGATAATACAAGAAGTGTTCTTTAGGGGGGGGGGGGGGTAACCCCGTATTTACAACTATATCCCCGCAGTTCTAAAATCTATTTTCGATCGATATTTATTCCATAATTGCCGAATTTTCTTACTTTGCCAAAATTGCCGAATTTTCCTACTTTGCCAAAATTGCCGAATTTTCCGTTGTCGAATTTTCCGGGCACCGCACACACACACACACACACACACACACATATATATATATATATATATATATATATATATATATATATATATATATATAAACATTTAATGAATTACTATTGTTCCAAGAATTAAAACATCAAGTCCATTATGACGTACGATCGTTTCCAAAACAGTTTGGAAATACTTTATTTTATTTATTTTATAATTTGATAAAGTTAATCCAAAACGTCCTTC
Source organism: Sepiola atlantica (assembly GCA_963556195.1). NCBI lineage: Eukaryota > Metazoa > Mollusca > Cephalopoda > Sepiida > Sepiolidae > Sepiola > Sepiola atlantica. The sequence goes on along the minus strand of OY744529.1, from coordinate 13,222,838 downwards.
ATCAGCGCCTATAGCAACACGTCTTACAGAAAATCAAAAAACAAAAAAACTCGTTCTAGAGAAACATCCATTGACAGAAAGAATCAGATGGATATGTTGGTAGCATAGGAGGGGAAAAACACAACGATACCTATAAACAAATCACCGGTACGTATAAAAAATAACGCAAAACTTTCCAAAGATTTGCCCTTTCAAATTTCCGCAAAAAATTTACAAAAATTACAAATTATTTTGTCAGAGGGATAGTGAAAGAAATAAAAATAAAATAGAAGTAAAAATAATTTAAAAAATAAATAAATTTTTTTTAAATAAAAAAATAAAGAAATGAAATAAAAATAAAAATAAAAACAAAATAAAATAAAAAATTAAAAAATAAAATTAAAATAAAGAAATGAAATAAAAATAAAAACAAAATAAAAATAAAAATAGAAATAAAATAAAATAAGAAAATAAAGGTTGAAGAGGATGAAGGTTTTTTTTACAGAGGCTTTTTTAAGAAAACATCTTGCAAGAGGATGTGCAGAGTAAGAGGGTATAAGGAAGAGTATAGAGGAAGATATGGACAAGGATAATTTTGGGGGTAGAAAAATACCTCATAAAAAACTCTTATGGTGATAGAAACAGAAATAATAAGGAAATAGGGGGTATAATATAAGAAAGAGTATAGTTGAGATTATACCAACAGCACTGGACATTGAAGTGTGGCTGGTGAATCTCTGTCCGATCTTAGGGTTCTTGATATGGTGCAGAAACGTATCTGTGTTTTGATTGGCCACACCCTTTCTTCGTCTCTGCTCCCTATCTCTCACAGACGTGCTGTTGCTAGTCTGAGTCTTTTCTATAAATACTATTATGGCATGTGTTATTCAGAATTGTGTGATCTATTCCCTGCTTCTTTTATTCCAGCTCGTTTGACTCGTTGGTCTAGTGATCTTCATCAATTCACTGTTTTGATACCTCATTGTAATACAGCTTCCTATTCCAGTAGCTTCTTTTCAAGAACCACGGGCTTGTGGAACTCTCTTCCTGCTGACTGTTTTCCTCCTACCTATAATCTTGGTCTTTTCAAGACTAAGGTCAATAGGCATCTCCTGTCTTTGCGATAATCATATTTCGTTCTTGTTAACTCCTTACATCAAGTGGCTTCATGCCTTGTCTGGAGCGATTTCCATAAATATATATATATATATATATATATATATATATATATATATATATATATATACTTTCTCTTACCACCAGCCACAGTAGTCCTTGCTCACCCCATCCCTCCATTTTTTCCCCACTCACTCTTTTCAACATTCATTTCTATTTCTCCAACAAATACGGACGTCCACCTAGCAGTGGCCACTATTTCATTCTATTTTTCCTCCCAATATGTCTACCCTACATGTATCTGCACTTGCATGACATTTTTTCTCTATTTTATCATCCTGATGAAGTCTTATAAATAAAGACGAAACGTTGATGTACACATAAATAACATCCATTTTTTGGTTTTCCTTTTTCATTTTCCCATATATATTATTACAATCTCGCGTCATGTTAACTGATTCTAAAATTTCAAAGTTATCGTTTCAACGGCGTTTCTAAGCTGTAGTAAAATTTAAATCTCATTATCGTACACACGCGTTTCAGTGTGCTCCACTACAGATCGGACACATAAAAAAAAAACAGTATCTTCATAACACCTGAAGATCGATCTTCGGCCAAGCCGTAAGACTTCGACTATAAAAAAAGAAGAAAAGAAAAAAAAAGGAAAGTATTGTCTGTACCATGAATAAGGTTTTTAAAACCGAAAATTTGGATAAAGAAAAAATGATTCAATAAATATTTCATTTGTTTAATAAAATCTCGCGTCATGTTAGCTGATTCTAAAATTTCAAAGTTATCGTTTCAACGGCGCTTCTAAGCTGTAGTACAATTTAAATCTCATTATCATATATATATATATATATATATATATATATATATATATATATATATATATATATATATATATATATATATATATATATATATATATATATATATATTATATATATATATATATATATATATATATATGAGGCCTCTTTTCACTCTTGAGAGACAATCCTGCACGGAAAGTCTATAATGAAGCAAAGAGTGCGCAATATTAAATAACACCTTTCCTGAACCGGCACATTGAGATCAGTTGCAATAAGAAGTCCAGGACGATTGGAAAGAATGTCACATGAGCAGGGAAAGACTAGTGTCATTTTGGAGCTTTCCTTCTCCTAGATAAGATGCACAACTAAGGATTGGGAGTCTAGTTTACACTACTACTTAATCCATAGTTGTAGGGAAGATATGTCGACCCATACCTTTCCCAAGGGTATTTGTGAATGTAACGGAGTTAACTTGACTCAACTCGAACCTAGCACACCTAGTCCAAAGTCCATAAAAATTAAATACAAATCTACGTCAGAGAATCATGCAAAAAAAGATGTTTTATATTTACTAGTGTTAAAAATGAAGAATTCTTAAAACATTTTTAGATTTGCGCGTGTATTTATTGTGTGAAGTGTGAATTTGCTGATAGAGAGAGAGAGAGAGTAAGAGAGAGAGAAAGAGAGAGAGAGTAAGAGAGTAAGAGAGTAAGAGAGTAAGAGAGTAAGAGAGAGAGAGAGAGTAAGACAGAAAGAGAGAGTAAGAGAGAAAGAGAGAGAGAAAAGGAGAGAGAGAGTAAAGAGAGAGAGAGAGTAAAGAGAGAGAGAGAGAGTAAGAGAGAAAGAGAGAGAAAAGGACAGAGAGAAAGAGAGAGAGAGAGTAAGAGATAAAGAGAGATAGAGAAAGAGAGAGAGAGAGTAAGAGAGAAAGAGAGAGAGAGAAAGAGAGAGAGAGGGAGTAAGAAAGAGAGAAAGAGAGAGAGAGAGAAAAAGAGAGAGAGAAAGAGAGAGAGAGAGTAAGAGAGTAAGAGAGAGAGAGAGTAAGCGAGAGAGAGAGAAAAGGAGAGAGAGTAAGAGAGAGAAAGAGAGAGAGAGAGTAAGAGAAAGAGAGAGAGAGTAAGAGAAAGAGAGAGAGTAAGAGAGAAATAGAGAGAGAGAGTAAGAGAAAGAGAGAGAGAAAAGGAGAGAGAGAGAGAGAGAGAGAGAGAGAGAGAGAGAGAGAGACCCCAAAATAACTGATGAGAAGCCACTCTCCTTGGTAAAGTAAAATCTACAAGGTGCAGGGCTGGCTAATGCTTACCCCTTGTAAGTTGCACCTTTCTAGAATGACTTCATCGGCTTGTAATGTTAGTTGCAAGTCAGAGGAAAGGGGTTTACATAGAGCATCAAATACGGTAAGTTATGTCATGCTAAGATGATGTAAACTCTATCTGTTTTTGTTTTATTCATTCAAGAAAGTGACGTCAGTATCTATATTAGAAATGGTCATTTTTTGTCTGTCTGCCTGTGACTTATATGCTCCAAAACAACTCAACAGAATATCATCACATTTGGCATGAAGTGTCCTTGAAACGTCGGGTCTGGCATAGAGGGTTAAAAATGTGTAGAATTTTGTTGAGGCTATTGAGGTGATTAGATGCTTGTGGGAGATAGCCATTTTGTAGTAACATCGTTGCGTCTGTATTCATCGGACTGACTTGTTTGAGATGAAGAAAAGAAAAAAGGGTCATCAGGTTCCAGTTAAAAAGAGACAAACCTCTTCTCTACAATTTGTATCAAATTTATTTAATAGTTTATTCAACACAGAAACAAAAGAATATAAGACAGATTGTTCGGCCGGTAGACATGTATTATAGAAATGTAATTAAGTTCATGAGTTATTCGTCGTGTTACATTGACATGTCGAATGGGACTTTCATCTCACCTCCCGCCAAAGTCATGGCAAGAGGTGAGCGAGCTAATATGCGTTTTGTCAGCACCACGCTCGTGGTTTGAAGTCGAACTGTTTGTTAAAGGCGCGAAATAGCCATAGGCGGAAATGGAAATAGCCGTGCATGCGCAAAGAGTACTAATCGCCTGATGTATTACTACACGAGTCTAAACATGCGTATGATATCTGACCGAACCACATAGCAATCACTACGCGAATTATTACATATAAGTGCAAAAAAAAATAGCTTTTAATAATGTAACTGCTACAAATGTTAACACTAGTGATGTCCAATATTTTTCCCGATTCCGATACAATTACCGATTCCGTTTTAAATTTTCGATTCCAATACAATTATTGATTCTGATTCTTTTTAAATTTCTAAATATTTAGTTATAGAGTTTGTTGTTTTTTAATTTTCGGATTACCCCCCCCCCCCCCCCCCAAAAAAAAATATGTGTGACGGGTGCATATATTTTCGCAAAAGTAACAATACACTTGTGCGTGGGGGGGGGGGTGTCGTACATTACACGAGTAGATCTTTCAAACTATTTTTTCTCAAATCTTTTCCTCGTGATTGTTCGAAAATAGTTATTTGATAAACTCATTGTGAGGTTTTCATCTATATTTTTCACTTGTGCCATTTTTTTTCTATTCATCTACTCGTGCCATTTTACCGTGCCATTTCTTCTAGTGCCATTTTTACCTAACGTTCTTATTTTAGGAAATATAGATTTTAGTTTTACTGGTAGTTTAAAAACAATAAATATTTATCATTTTATCATTAGTACCAGCAATGGAAAATTAAGTTTTAAATAAAAACAAAATAATTTAAAAAATCGTTTTTTTGGAATTGAAAATTAGCCTAAATTTTTTCCAATTCTGATACCGATTCCGATACCCCAAACAGTTCCGATTTTTTCGATTCCCGATTCCGATTAATCGTCCCAACGCTAGTTAATATTACTTCTAAAATTACTGATAACAGCAAAAACAACAAACGCATACAGACTCCAAATTGCACCAAATAAGATGCCAGGTATGGAAGGGAGTAAAATCGTTGTACTTCTACGAATTGGCCTTTTGGCTAAGATCAAAGTGTAGTATCTGTTCCGATGGATACTGCACCCTATAGACCGGTATTGTCTTGGCCTTCGAGGCTTGATTTACGCCGGTCTATGGGATTGTCCTGTGCAGTTCTAGGAGGTCCACCCTCCCAGGCTTTGCCTCCCCTCTTTGGGGAGGAGTAAGTTAATTGCTTACTGCTTGAGGCGCCCCTACCGGGGAATGCCGACGGGGCTGCCCAGGCAATTTTTGATGGTCAGAGTGCTCACCTCTCGGGCGCTGGCTTTTCAACCCCCACTTTCGACCCGACCTTGGGTCACATCTTACTTGTGGGAGTAAGATAAAAACTGGCCTTGTGCCTAACTCCTGGAGAGGAGTAAATAATACTGCTGTCGGCTCAGTATGTCCAGGAGTTATTTCCCTTGAACCACATACAAGTTATCTCCCCTGAATTATATTGGTAAACAATAGAATAAACTCTTTAATTTGAAGTACAAAATAAAAAGCCTCGCACCATGTGTGAGATTCGAAAACGAGGCTTGTTCTTTTCTAGCAGTGGGCTCGAATTGGGTGAACGTGTTCTACCTAGCTTTACATTTTACCTGTTTTTCACGACTCTGACAACCTATTACAGGTCATAACTAGTGTTCACAGATAGACAGATGGGTCGCTTGGTGAGTTAATTGCAAATCACGACTCATAAAACCAATTAGAATGGAAGTACTTTTAAAACATATTTTAATCCGAAAGCGGAAGAATATTTTAACATGTATTTTGTGTGATTAAAATATATAGGAATAAAAGCCTTAGCGACACAAACGTTGATTAATTCAGATGTAGTATAATAGTAGATTGTCAGAAATAAATCGTAATGTTTAGTTAGGTTATTGTAAAAGTTTTTCACGGTGTTAATCTGAACATTTATGTACTGTTTTTTCAATAGGTAAACATGGTCATGCTAACAGTCCTCCAGAGACGCTATACTTAAAGGGTGTAACACGTCATTCAATAAGTCCCGGGCTGAACTAATGAAACAATAACTTTTAGGTAAACTTCGACTTTATTCATCAACATAGTCTTCTTCTAGGGTGATACACTGATTCCAACGCTTCTCTAACAATTCAATACCTTTTTTGATAAGAAAGATTTGTCTTTGGCCTCAAAATACGCCTCAGTTTCTGTAATGAGTTAGTCAAAAGGATAGAATAGAATGAGTTTAAGAAGACTGAGTTTGCTTGAAGAAGCTTTATTCGACAAAGATCTATGCAGGGATCTAGTCTCTACGAGAAACAATGGCTGACTAAAAAAGAAAGAGTGATCAAGGGAAGTAATTCACTTCCGAAACATAGAAGGGGATAGAAGATTTCTCTTTTCATCACAGTTTCAAATATCACTTCTTTATTTGAGCCAAATCTCTTTCCCTGGAACATTCTTTTGAGGTTTGCAAACATTCAGTAGTTGATAGGGCCAGATCTCGAGAATGGTGTGAGTACGGAAGCAATTCAAAATGCAGTTCATGTAGTTTTGCCATCGTTGCGATCGACATGTGACATGGTGCATTGTCTTGGTGAAATATCACTTTTTTCTTCTTTATTTGTGGCTGTTTTGGGGCGATTTCATACTTCTAATGCACTAATAATGCTATATAATATTCACTTTCGATGGTTCTTCCTTTCTCAAGAACAAAATAAATACTTTACGCAAAATGCGGAGGCCAAAATCTTGCCTGCTGATGTTTGCATCTCGGGTCACTTAGACGGCTTTTACCTACTGCCGATTTCACTCTGGACCGAAGTGGTGGATCCATCTCAGTCCTGGGACTGATTGAGTGATGTGTTATTTTGGGTTGGTGGCCAGTTGTCATACTATCCGGGGTTCTCCTCCTCGTAACCTAGGAGCTGTTCTGAAACACCAGTCTCTTCTTGGTCAGAGTGAGGTCCTAGGAGGTGCACCCTCTCAGAAATTACCTCCTCCTAAATGCTGACACGTTTGTTCTAAGTTATTTTTGCAATGACCGGACAAAAGCCAACCGGGCAAAAGCTCACCGGACAAAAGCCCATCGGACAAAAACTCACCACAATAATTCAAACACAGACAAAAGCCCACCAACATAAAAATAAATTAATTTAAAAAAATAAAATAAAAATATTTTTATATTTAATATTTTTTATAATTATCAATGAATGTTTACTAGTAATTTTTTCTGGACAAAAATGTTTTTGTTTTTTTGTTGTTTTTTTTTTTTTGTTGTTTTTTTTTTTTTTTGTGTTTTTGTTTGTGTTTTTTTTTTTTTGTTTGTGTTTTTTTTTTTGTTTGTTTTTTTTTCTGATACTTTGTAAATACTGCATTCTTTTAAATCTTAATTTAAGTCTCGGTTTAAAGTTTATTTAATAAATAACCAAACACCCCCTTATTATTCATAAAGTCTAAGTATGTCGTATAACTATCGGTTTTGTTTTGTAAAGAACAAAGTTAATTTAACGAATTAACCGAATAAATGAATAACTTTAATGAATAATTTCATAATTAGGATCAGCCATTTTTATTTTTCACAAAATAGAAATAAATAAATGGATGAAATTATTGGTTCTTGTTTTCTTTCTTTTTTCCCCACCAATTTGCAATTATGACTTTTCATTGCGAAAGAAAATAAGCTATTATTAGTGCTCTGCACCCTATGCTAATTAACCCAAAAAGAAAAATGCGATTCTACTTTTTTTTTTAGGCTATTACATGTAAACAGCCTGAAAAACTAGGCAGTAAAAATAAATAAAACAACAAAAAAATTATTTCCAACTTTAGAGTGAGGGATCAGTTTCGCATATAAATTTAATATAAAATGATCACCACTTTCAGAACAGATAGCGTTTTAAGGACATGTAACAAATTTTGTTTGTTTAAACGCTTGGCCATTTTCTTAATTTAGTGAAGATCAAGTGAGTGTGGAGAGGGATGCTGAAAATATACACTAAACATGTTATAAATAAAATAATTACTTTTTGATAGCAAAACTGACTTTTACCAGTTATGTTTCACATACGTCACGCGCACCTTTTCCGTCTTTTATTAATTAGGGACCGTTAAAAGTGAATTTCATCCTTTTCTGCGTGAATGAATATTGATCATGTCTACACCCACCCTTTCCCGCCGCTCAGCCAGAATTACTGTCCATAATTTATCTCTATTTAAAAAATATTTGGTTATATGTCCTTAAAATGCTATCTGATCAGAAAGCGGCTGATCATTATTGCCTGATGGCCCGGAAGTGGATGATCATTTTACGTTAAATTTTATACTAAACCTATCCTCAGTCTAAATTCTAAAATAATTGTTATCTTTGTTTTTGTTTTTACTTTTTAAATTAAATTTATTTATTAAATAAACTTTAAAACTGAAATTTAAATTAGGATGACATTTTTTTGAATGCATTATTTACAAGGTACAGGAAAAATGTTTAAACATGAAATAAAAACATTTTTGTCAAAAAAAAATGATAAATATTTATTGATAATTATAAAATATTCGAAATGAATTTTTTTTTTTTTTAAATTAATTTATTTTTATGTTGTTTTGCTTTTGTCCGTATTTGAATTGTTGTGGTGGGTTTTTGTCCGATCAGCTTTTGTTCGGTGAGCTTTTGTCCGGTTTGTATCCTTCCAGTGCCCTCGGGGAGGGGGGGGGGGATAACACCCAACCCACACCTTTAAACGGACTAATCTTTCTGCAGTTAGAAGTAGGGGTGGGACGTAATGGGTGAAAATTTCAGATTCATGCGAGTAGTATTTTTTTGTGTTCATTTATACATAAATAACACTAAACAATCAAACATTTTGAAAATTTTGCAAAATTCAGAAGGTGCAGGCCACTAGTTTTTGGCTATTTTACATTCATGAAAACCCTTTCACAGCCTGAAAATGGTCTTAAATTAAAATACTATATCAGATTTAACCATCTATATCCATTCATAGTTTTTGAGGATGTTTTAGGACATGCAATGTCGCATGAAACCACTTTTTCACCGAAAAATGATGGATTTTGAGTCCCGTGGAGCCCTAACGGCTATTTTTGGCCTGCACCTTCTGAATTTTGCAAAATTTTCAAAATGTTTGATTATTTAGTGTTATTTATGTATAAATGAACACAAAAAAATACTATTCGCATGAATCTGAAATTTTCACCCATTACGTCCCACCCCTATTAGAAGTGGATAAAAAAAATTACACACGGCATGAAATCAACCCTAAAAATTATCAGGTTGTAACTTCTCTTTTTGGTGTTAATTTGTCATATATTTTCTTAAGCTCTGTAGGTTTCTAACTGTTTACAAGTTATCATTTTTGTTATCATTTATTTTTTTCCTGTTATTATAGGAGAGCGGGTGAAGGGTGTTTCTCTATGTATACATGCTTTTGAAGGTTTTTGAGGGAGAAGTCAAGAATTTCTATAACAGTAATTAAACATTTTTTTAAAAAACTATTACTTCTTCGCTTACATCTCGAGTTTTGCTCTTACGCTCAGCAGTTGAATGGAATGCTTGATAATCTAACCCCTTCCTCTCGCCCATCACTTCTGGAAACGAGGGTTGGATGGTAAGAAGTGCCAGAAGAAGGGACCAGTTTGAAGTTGGAGATAAACACAAGAACATAAAATAAACATTAAAGCAGAGTCTGTGCCACTTACCTAATACCCCCCCCCCCCCGGCACACACACCAACCAGGGCGGTTCTAGTCATGCTGAGCTCCCTCCACAGAAGAGATGCTTTTAGCAGTACTCTGGAGGCTTCCTTAGTTTTAATTTATGACCCCGTTACTTTAAATGTTTTTTTTTAATTTTATATAGAATAACTTTTACTAGAACAAATCTAAACCAGACACCCACCAAAAAACATCTTCGCCCTCACCCTTGAGGCTAGCATTCACAAATATCCGGGGTCTTAGAACCAACATCAATGACGTAGAAATCTTTCTCATAGTAAACTCCCCCGATATCCTAACACTAAGTGAAACAAACCTACAATCCTCACTCTCCTCACACCATTTTGACATGACTGGATACCTCCCACTCTACCATAAAGACTCTGACAAACATATGCACGGGCTAGGAATCTATGTTCGGAACACCCTCCCCTTGACTAGAGAACATAGGCTAGAATCAGATGATCAAGCCTACATGCGCTTAAGATTAACCTTACAGCACAGCGTTAGTTACTTATATGTAATATACCGTTCTCCTTCGACCCAGGATTGTACCCTGATTAACTTTGTCTCTGAAAGCATATATACAGCACTCTCACTTGATTCCAGTGCCCAAATACATGCATTTGGGAATTTTAATGTACATCACCGTGACTGGCTTGGATTCTCCAGCTATACAGACGCAGCTGGTAACTCCACATATAGTTTCTCCATAGCGCACTAACTCTTACAGACTGTCACTTTCCCGACACGCCTCCCTGATCCTGTGGACAAGCAAGCCTCACTTCTCGATCTGTTCTTGACCTTACTGCCCAAGGCTTGTGCTACGAATGCCCATAGCCTGCTCGGGAACACTGATCACCTTGTAGTAATGATTGATATCACCCTAAAGTCTCGTCCCAAAGCTGATGAGCCGTTGCTCAAAACGACGAGATACTACAAGCGGGCTGATTGAGAATCCATCAGAGATCACATCATAGATGCCACATGAAGTGAAACGTTTTCTCTCCCTGCTGATCAGTGCACAAATGAGGTAACCAAGTGGGTCAAAGCAAGCATTGAAGCACATGTCTCCATACGAAAATTCTACAGCAAGCCTCACTTTCCACAATGGTTCACCTCGAACTGTGCAGCTGCTATTGCTCAGAAGCAGCAAGCATTCCAACAATTCAACCGCCATAAGTCAACTACGAATAGACAGAAACTTATAAAGTCAAGATATCATTGTAAGACTGTAATAGATGAAACAAAGAGAAGGTATACAGAGATGTCACAGAAACTAGGTAGTCGAGATTTTTGGAAAATTTTCAATAGTGTGGTGAACAATGGGCAATCAACAATTCCCCACTATCCTACCACAATGATGTCGTTTGCACGGCAACTGATAAGGCTGAACTACTAGCCCAGCGTTTCGCCTTAAACTCCACTTCGGACTCCGCAAACCACTCTTTCCCAAATTTCCCAGTGCGGACTGAAGTCACACTTGATGATCACCCCATCTCATGTCCAGGACAGTATAAAAATCCTGGACACCTCCAAAGCATGTGGACCTGATCTTATACCAGTAATAGTAATAAAGAAACGCTCTGCTGAACTGGTCCCTGTCCTCTTCAAACTCTACAACAAATGCCTTGCCGAATCTTGCTTCCCTGATAGCTGGAAAATTGCCTCTGTGGTACCAGTCTTCAAGAATTCTGGAGATATAAGTGACCCTCAGAATTATCACCCAATCAGTCTACTCCCGATCTTTGCTAAAATCTTTGAATCATTAATCATTTAGCGATAGTCCATTACCCTTAGTTAATGCTAAACTTCTTTCTGATCATCAGTATGGATTTAGGCAAGCACGATCTACTGCGGATATCCTAATGGTCATCTCTGAACGCATATACCATACACTAGACAAGGTAGGTGAGGCTAGGGCAGTAGCGTTTATTATATACAAAGTCTTTGACAAGGTATGGCATAAAGGTCTTCTAATAAAAATTAATTCATATGGTATCACCGGACGAATATTTAATATAATTAGATCCTTCTTACCCAAAAGAAAGATCCAGGTTGTCCTCGATGGCCGTTCATCCAAACAACATGACATAAATTCAGATGTACCCAGGAATCGATCTTTGGACCTTTATTGTTGCCGATTTTCATAAAAATATCTCCCTGATGACATTGTGTCTGAGATGGGTATATTTGCTGACGACACCATGCTCTACTCTCGTCATGTGGGTAAAACGGATGCGCACATATCTGAGGCAATGGCTGAATCCTTAGAAAGTGACCCACAGTCTATAGTGGAGTGGTGTCATAAATGGATGGTAAACTTTAATGTTGCTAAGACAAAGCTCTTTTCCTTCAATAACTACAAGAAACCTCTTCAACCACCGATTGCCATGGCAAATAACACTCTATCTAAAAGTCCAATGTTCAAACTCCTCGACCCAATATTCACACGTAACATGAATTGGAACAAATACATAGAAGACATTGCTGCTGCAAAGAAAGTGGGATCCCTCTACCGTACTAGAAAACTTCTCACACCTGACAGTATCCTATATCTCTACAAAGCCACCATCCGCCCACGCATGGAATATTGTTGTCACATCTGGACTGGTGCTCCAGCCACTAGTCTCTCCCTCTTAGACAAGGTCTAAAAAAAGAGTATCAAATCTAATAGGTCCCTCACTATCCACCAAGCTTCAGCCCTTGTCACATGGCTGCAATGTTGCATCCTTGTGCTTGTTTTACAAGTACTTCAACGGAATGTGCTCCTATAAACTTGCTGCTCTCGTGGCCCCTTCTACATAAATACACTCGACCAATTCGACAATCAACTAGATACCATCCATTCACTGTGGAGGTCCCCAGATGCCGGAGAGCCTTCTACTCCAATAGCTTCTTTCCTCGACCTGCCGGCCTTTGGAACTCCCTCCCTGCTCCTTGTTTCCCTGGCTGTACCAACATGCAGAAATTTAAAGCTAATATGAACAAGCATCTTCCTGCACAGCTCCCAATTTAGGATGACCCTCTAAACTTTCACCCTAATTTTCAGTAGCCTCTTACGTCTACAGTGGCAACTTGCCTTGTTTGGGGTGGACTAAGTTAATATATATATATATATATATATATATATATATATATATATATATATATACAAAAATGCTGTCAATTTCCTTAGTCAAAAAGCGCCAATCTGCGCATAACATCGACCAGACTTCTACTTATCCTAACGTCTTTTAGAACTTGACGTGCTCTTCTGCGTCTATCGTGATTCGACCCCTCGGGGTTAATACCATCAAAATGAGGAAGAAGAAAATAAGAAAAATAATATATATATATATATTTAAGCGAAATATTTTTGAAAATCAACACATCGTGCAATTTAAATGAAAAAATCATTTATTTAATTTTCAATTTTTTTTTCAAACTTTCGTTGTAGAACAACTTTGTCAGGCGAGACTGTCTTATAGTTTTTTTTTCTTACTTTCTTCTTCCTCATTTTGATGGTATTAACCCCGAGGGGTCGAATCACGATAGACGCAGAAGAGCACGTCAAGTTCTAAAAGACGTTAGGATAAGTAGAAGTCTGGTCGATGTTATGCGCAGATTGGCGCTTTTTGACTAAGGAAATTGACAGCATTTTTGTATTTAAGTGAAATATTTTTGAAAATCAACACATCGTGCAATTTAAATGAAAAAATCATTTATTTAATTTTCAAATTTTTTTTCAAACTTTCGTTGTAGAACAACTTTGTCAGGCGAGACTGTCTTATAGTTTTTTTTTCTTACTTTCTTCTTCCTCATTTTGATGGTATTAACCTCGAGGGGTCGAATCACGATAGACGCAGAAGAGCATGTCAAGTTCTAAAAGACGTTAGGATAAGTAGAAGTCTGGTCGATGTTATGCGCAGATTGGCGCTTTTTGACTAAGAAAAAATTGACAGCATTTTTGTATTTAAGTGAAATATTTTTGAAAATCAACACATCGTGCAATTTAAATGAAAAAATCATTTATTTAATTTTCAAAGTGCTGTCACTTTGAAACGAGATAATGATAAATAAGACAACACGGTGGTATATTTACAAAAGTGTGTATTTACAGAAGTACAGAATAGTGTGTTACAGAAAGATTTTTCATAGACTGCCTTGAGATTTCGTCGTAAACTCCTCTGTAAATAGTACCTAGAAGAGTCCATATAGTCACGAAATAGGGTAGATTACAACCACACCATAACGGAGTTTAATTGTTATTTTCCTTACCTCACTTAAGAAGTATTCCAGAATACATAAGTATTTCTCTTACTGATTAAAAAAAAACACGCACACACACAAAAAAGTTCAGCAACAATTATAGCGATATGTAAACAACTAATAATAATTTCGGTGACTAAACTAGGAAATAACACGATCGCCGTATATCTTAGCCGGAATCACCAGGGAAAAATCGACTTTAATTTATTATATAGATTAATAATGCCCGTACTTTGCTTCCTAATAAAAATGTTCGTGTTCTTTTTCCCCTTTTCATGTAAAGAATTATAGACTCACTCCCGTAGTTAAATATTGGGACCTGGAATTTTTTGATTAAATGAAAAACAAATCAGCGACTATTCTACATTTGCAACAAAACAAATAGATTCACTCTCGGGGGGGGGGGGACTTTAATGTAACATGTGATTTTATTACATGCACAATTATTTTAGATTTCAGTAAAAACCGGGCGGAATCAAATAAACAAACACACACATATACAATTACTTTAGAATTTACAATGGGGGATTAGTTTCGCATAGAACTTTAACGTAACATGGTGCTTTTTATTAACTTACGAAGTATTCCAGAATACGTAAATATATACATTAATTCGCTTCCTAATCGTATTCTTCGTGTTTTTCTTTTGTTTCGTTTTCTCTGTAAACAATTATAGACTCACTCCCGTAGTTAAAGGTTGGGACCCGGAATTTCTTGATTAAACAAACATACAAATCGACGATTATTCTACATCACCACACAAAAAAATACAACTTCACTCTCGGTGAAAAAAGTCTTTAAAAACAGTTCAGTTCAAGAAGTACAAAAAACACACATACACACACTTATTTTATAATTTACAGTAGAGAATTAGTTTCGCATATACCTTTAACGTAACATCTTGCTGTTTTTATTAATTTACGAAGTATTCCATAATACATATTTATATAAATATTAAGAATACCCGTACTTCGCTTCACTCCCATACTTTAATGTTGGGGCCCGAAAATTCTTGATTTAATATACTTTCCCGGACACGGGTTCCGCTAATAATAAAATAAACCACACAGATGTACATGTATTCAATTATATCAAAGATATATATTCCATAAAGTAAGGGTTGAGTGCATAAGCTCTTAAAGTAAGTAGGCTTATTAATTGATCAATGATTGTCAGTTCTGGAAATTTTGACTTCGAGATCTCGAGACTGAAAATAGAATCTCGAGACTGAAAATGGAATCTCGAGACTGAAAATGGAATCTCGAGACTGAAAATGGAATCTCGAGACTGAAAATGGAATCTCAAGACTGAAAATAGAATCTCAAGACTGAAAATAGAATCTCGAGACTGAAAATAGAATCTCGAGACTGAAAATGGAATCTCAAGACTGAAAATAGAATCTCAAGACTGAAAATAGAATCTCGAGACTGAAAATAGAATCTCGAGACTGAAAATAGAATCTCAAGACTGAAAATGGAATCTCAAGACTGAAAATGGAATCTCAAGACTGAAAATAGAATCTCAAGACTGAAAATGGAATCTCAAGACTGAAAATAGAATCTCAAGACTGAAAATGGAATCTCAAGACTGAAAATGGAATCTCAAGACTGAAAATAGAATCTCAAGACTGAAAATGGAATCTCAAGACTGAAAATAGAATCTCAAGACTGAAAATGGAATCTCAAGACTGAAAATGGAATCTCAAGACTGAAAATAGAATCTCAAGACTGAAAATGGAATCTCAAGACTGAAAATGGAATCTCGAGACTGAAAATAGAATCTCAAGACTGAAAATGGAATCTCAAGACTGAAAATAGAATCTCAAGACTGAAAATGGAATCTCAAGACTGAAAATAGAATCTCAAGACTGAAAATGGAATCTCAAGACTGAAAATGGAATCTCAAGACTGAAAATAGAATCTCAAGACTGAAAATGGAATCTCAAGACTGAAAATAGAATCTCAAGACTGAAAATGGAATCTCAAGACTGAAAATAGAATCTCAAGACTGAAAATAGAATCTCAAGACTGAAAATAGAATCTCAAGACTGAAAATGGAATCTCAAGACTGAAAATGGAATCTCAAGACTGAAAATAGAATCTCAAGACTGAAAATGGAATCTCAAGACTGAAAATGGAATCTCAAGACTGAAAATGGAATCTCTACGCTTGATTTGCGGATCATGTTAAAAAAATGACCTGTGTTCATTTTTGAACATGTGTATTTTTAAGATTATTTTTTAATAAGATTCAATTATTGTCGATATTTATTTCTAACATTGCAACATTCTCCTTCGTGTCACGTTTGCATTTCTGTGAAAAATACTGCGAAAAATAAATCTGATTCAAAAGCAAGTTCAAGTTAATCTAAGTAAAACCAAGTGCGAAGAAATGGGAATCCCAGTTGAAAAGCGGATTAGAAGAAAGAGAAAACTGAAAATAATATTGCTCAAATTCATAAACAAGAAGTTAAAAGAGATCTATACGAATGTCATAATCGGATTGTTACTGAACTGGAAGCAAGATTTGGCTCAATATTTCATCTGTAAACTGTCTTCGCGGGATTATAGTCTCCAGCTATTGTAGAAGACACTGAGGAATAGTTGCAACAAAAAATTAATAGCCTCCGCAAAGAATACGCTGGGGACTTGGATGTTTCAATGTTGCCTTTGGAAGTTCTCCGTCTTCGGGACTTTTTAGCGGCAGCTTCTGAAAATGAAAGTGGTATAAGCCTTACATTGATGACAATATCATCGACTATTGGATGGCTGAGCTGAATCCATCGCTGGCAAGTGCAAGACACATTGTCAAATATTGTTATTGCTCTGTGGCTCTTATCGACTCTTACAGTTACTGTTGTCACGGTAGAGAGAAGATTTACAAAACTAAAGCTTATTAAAGCTTATTCAAGTTCGGGTATGTTTCCAGATCTGTGTAGCTGACAAGCTTTGACAAAATAATAAGTGACTTGCAAAGTCGGAATTCGATAACTCCGTTTATCAGTTAATTAAAAAGAAAATTGTTTGTTTTTCAAATTCATTGTTCTTCATTGTGTTTTTTAATCAACACCATTATAAATATTTAATTTCTTTTTGTTCTTCAAGAAAAATGTGCGGATCTTATGAATAGGGCCTCAGGCGGCACTTTATCTCGGTACGCCACTGCATCCAACTACTGAGAACCCAGGCCGATGTCTCAGAGATAGAATTTTTTACACTCGCTGAGACGATGCCATCCAACAAGCTAATCCAGCAAGCAAATTAATATTGGATTTTTTTTAAATGTAGGGGTATTGTATAGTTATTCCCTCAATCAGTCAACGACACAGCCAACACAGACCATGCAAGTCACAGACCGGAAGTCCGAGACTCGAGGGGTTCCGGTCCGTGGCTTGCATGGTTTGTGTTGGCTGCGGCATTGACTGATTGTGGAAATGATTATACAGTATCTCACATTAAATATATATATATATATATATATATATATATATAGTAAGTTATGCAAATATATGTATGGCAATTAAGCTACACAGAGGCTTCCACGTTTCATCCCCGTGTTAGATAATGCCCTGTGAGAGTTGGACGCATCTATTCGAGACGGGTTTGACTTACGCGATTTGTAGCGGAGTCATCCCGTGCAGGTTCAGTTCGATGTGTTTTCCCACGAACGCGGGGACATTGATTGACCTTAAGTCAAGAAAAGGTTAGGGGTTCAGATTGCACCAGTGCGATCACGAGGTTTGATGACGTCAGAGTCCCCACCATGGGAGAATTAAATCGAGATTGAATCAGTTACTGACTTGGGAGCGAAGAGTCAACAACCCAATAATGTAGTGGTTACGAGAAAGATTCCGAATGACGGAAAAATATAAGAGCCTTAGTGAAATCTAGTAGAATCTTTCATGTTCCTTCCTCTGCAAGTAATTAAGTGATTACAGACTAACGTAAGAATATTAACTAGTGAATTTAGTTAGCGTAACCTCTCTCTCGATCCCAACGAACTCGTTCAAGTCGGCTAATTAAAATAGTCAAATAAAAGCGGCTCTTTAAAACAGAAAAAAGACTTTGTTGTACTGTTAAGAAATTGATTTCAGAGTGAAGACAACAGCCCGAGAAAAATGATGACAGCGGCGTCTGCGGGGACGGTGATGATGGCGGCCGTGAAGAAGACGACAAAGAATCGCGTCTGCTGCTGTGTGGGAGAACAGGCCACAGAGATATCAAGTTGCAGGCGATCTAAGGCGGTACAAATAGTAGCGACGACGGCGACGGGAAAAGCATGCACGAGTAGCAGTATAGCGACAACAGTGAACGGAGAACACGGATCGGTAGCTACGGTATATCAGCCCGTTTCGAGGCAACGGCGAGAGTTCTTCTAATTCTAAAATTCCCCAATTCCATGAAGGGGTCGAGAACGTGTCAATACAACACCCGTAGGCTAAAATGCATGGAGTTTGTGTTGCTGGGTGTTTTTATATATACACATGGTGTTTAGTCTAGCTAGTTAACCAATCAGATTCTTTGTTATTCACTTAGTCCATCGTTGGGCTTCTCACAAACAAAGATTCTGTTGATTTTACTTCCTATTTCCTATTCTATTGTTCGGTTTTCTATAGGGTAGCCCATCCCTGTTTCTTTGTTGTGTCGAAATAATGGGTGACCTTATTTTACTACATGCTTGCTTGTATTTCTATTTTAGGGTTTGGTTTAGTTTAGTTTTTTTATTCATTCATTTGTTCATTTATTTATTTATTATGTATTGTTAACCTAGGGTGAATGTTATTCTGTGTAAGCAGTTGTTTACTATTTCAATTCTACAGTTTAATAGGTTTTGGGGGCCTTTAAAGTTTAGGATTTCAAATTTCTCATTCAGACATAATCTACATGGGTCGTCTAAATTTCTACATGTACTTGTCTGTCATATTATTTTCTATTTGATTATTGGTGAGTGTCCGCTTTCATTGAGCTCCTAATAATGGTTTGCTAGTGCTGTTTTAATTTGGCGTTCTTTGTTTTTAAATGTGTTGTTGTGCTCGTAATATCTGGTTTAAAAATCTAGGGAGGTCATACCCGTGTAGTACTTCTTGTTATTCGGTCCTTCTTTGGCAAATATTGTGGCTTACAATACTTTTGGTTAGGCATTTATTTTGTTGTGGAAAAAGTGTACGGGTTATGCAGTTACAGCTTTTCTCTTCATTACTAATTTTTTCATTTCTATTTGCGTGGTTGCTATTAGGGTTTGAGTTATTTCTATTTATAGTGCTTATATTTTTGTTCTTCTTAGTGTTATTTTTGCTATATTGGTCACTTTTTTAACGCAATTTGTTATTTTTTCTTCTCTGCTGTTCTCTTTTTGTTATTGTGTGCCTTAATTATCATTTCTAGGTTTTCGCAGCAGCTGTAGGACAGTTTTAGGTTATTTTTATTGAATATTTTATGCAGAGGATTGGTTACAGGGAAATGTTATTCAATGAGATTTAGGAATTTCTTGCCCAGTTTAGTTTTTAGCATCTGATTATAGGGTGGTGTATATCAAATTATATTTCTTTTTCTTTTATTTTTAATTTTTTAATAATTATTGGTGTCCTGTTATTTATATTTAATTTCAATATTATATTTCTTTTTCTTTTATTTTTAATTTTTTTATAATTATTGATGTCCTGTTTCTTATATTTAATTTCAATATTATGGTATCCACTATTTTATAGTGCTGTATTGTAAATGTTACTTGATTTTTTATATACATTTTCGTTGCTTGAGTTATTGATAAGTCTACTTTCGATAGAATTAGGAATCTGTTTTATGATTGATGGGGATGATTGGACTTTGGGTTTACGTATATTGGATTAGCGTTATCTTTTAAATATGGCTTGTAAGTATTTTCATTTAAGTTTAGAGTGACATCTAAAAGGTGAGTTATTTTTATGTTATCCAGTACTTCTACTCTTAGACCTAATTTTTTCATTTCCATATGTATAATTTTCTTGGAAGTTTTCTCCCTTGACCTTGTTGGAATCTCTTATTAACGCTTTGGAGAGTTATGCATGCAAAGAGTATGCCACTAAAACTTCTTAACCTACTGAAAGCCTACTACTAAGCCTTTCTTCAATATTGTTCAATTTTGTTGTCAATTGGATCATGTCGCATGATCTCAAGAACTTCCTAGGATCACTGAGAGCCGAGAGTTTGTACTTAAGGACTTGGACTACACCAACAATGTAGCAATTCTAGGCTACACAATGTGACTTTTTACTGTTTTTTTTTTGTTTGTTTGGTTTTTATTTAATTTTTTTTTATGGAAATCTCTCCAGACAAGGCACGAAGCCACTTGATGTAAGGAGCTAAAAGAATACTACTTCAAGGTCAAAACCTAGCCAACGATAAGTACTTCTACTCTTAGGCCTAATTTTTTCATTTCCATATGTATAATTTTCTTAAAGTTTTCTCCCTTGACCTTGTTGGAATCTCTTATTATAGCTAATCCGTCATCTCTGTATAGGACTATATCTGTATTATCAAATATATTTGTGAGTGTATATAAAATAAATAACCCCACAAGATCTGATGCCTCAGCAGAGTCAAGAGCACCCATGTTCAAATCAAAGGATTTTGTAATTTTTGTTTTAATCCATTTGTCATTATTATTTATTAAAACTGATCTTTTACATTTTTTAATGATGTGGATTTAATCCTTGGATATATCAGTATACATCTCGGAAAACTCTAACACGTTTGGAGCACTGTTGAAGTAAATACTGAAAATTGATACATAAAAGATTATATCTCCTTATAACATTTTATGTGGATACATGAAATAATATTAAAAAATTATATATATATATATATATATATATATATATATATATATATAAGTGTAGGTTTGTAATCCGAGACTGTAGCAATGCGATGTAGTTGCCGGAAGGTGGAGAGGGTGAACAGAAACAAACGAGAAGAGAAAACGAATCTCAAAACGATTTATTAATATTTCACTTAAAAAGTGATTAAATACCAGAATAGTAAATACTGTCAGGTAAATCAAAAGTTCGGCAAAAGGTAATCTTAAATTTTCGAAAGAAAAACTTTCATTATCAAAAGACAACAATAAAAGACCGAAAGGGTCGAAAAAACGGGAAAAACCGGAATCAAACCATTGAAACACCGCAGCAGACTATTGGGAGTAGGAACGCAGAAAATGTCAAAATTTAATTAAATAATTATTCAGCTAAAGTTTTGAGATTCGTTTTCTCTTCTCGTTTATTTCGGTTCACCCTTTCCACCTTCCGGCAACTACATCGCATTGCTACAGCCTCGGACTACTAACCTACACTTATATATATATATATATATATATATATATATATATAGAGAGAGAGAGAGAGAGAGAGAAAGAGAGAGAGAGAGACATATTGATGTGTGTGTGGGTGTGACCTAAAGAAAAAACACCAACTGTTGATGTTTCATTTAGAGTGGAGGATTTCTTTATGAATTCATTTCCGGCAACGGGGGTTGTCTGACTTGCTGTTTGATTTCTCGCTTTTCAGATAGTGAATAAAAATGAAATATGACAACGAGATGTAGGTCAGGGGCGTTTAGAATACGTCTGTGATGGTTTTGATGATTGTAAGGTTGAAACTAAAATGAAAATTGTAAACATTGGATTGTTTTTTTGGTTTTTTTAAATATGCCGACTGATGAATGTATTAAAAACAATTGCAGACGTACATCACCGATCGAAAACAGATGGGAAAACATCAGAAGCAGATCTTACGATCAAAGTGAGTTGACGTCCCGCCTTTTGCTCCCCCAGTTTGGGGTTGGGGAGTTGATTGCAACCATAGGTGGAGTGTGTTAAAATCAATGTCGACGACATTCTACATGCAGTAAATTGTAAGTTATAAAAAAAAACAACACTTTTCTTGTTTTCGATTTTAGCATTTCTGCTTATACTAAGTTCAGGAAACTTTTGCCATTACTAATCAGCAGAGCGTTACCAGTGAGGGCTGATGGGCATGGATCGAAATGATGTGAGAATGATAAAATGAATGTGTAATGTAGGTCTTAAAGTCGGGCTTAGATCTGATAAACTTAGAGATGGATTAAATCTGGACAGTATAGGGAGATGTGTGTAGAAGAGGAGACTCCGATGGTATGGCCACGTTGAAAGAATGGGTGAGAGTTGTTGGGAAGTAGATGTAGAACAGTTGAGGTAGCAGGTTTAGTTGATAGGAGAAGGTCAAGGAAAGCATGGGAGAAAGTGATAAAAATGGAGAGAAAGATGTGACCAAAGATAGGTTAGTTTGGAAGTCAATTTCTAAAAGCCGTGCCAGCATGTAAAACGGATGTTAAACTGATGATGATGATGATGATGATGATGATGATGATGATGATGATGATGATTTCAATAATATTTCAAATTATCTGCCATTTTGGGGGCGTACATAGTTAATGAGTTATAACTTCTACAGGCATTTATTTATGAGAATGGACCATGTAAATAAAACACACAGAATCTCGTGATTGATTGAAGTTCTTATGGCGTGTTTTGAGTCCTGAACCAAAGAACGTTCGAGAATATCTTAGAGAGATAATATAAGCGGTTAGTTTTGACAGACTGACTAGTTTTAGTGAACTGACAAACATGGGAGATTATAGTCGGTAAAAATCACATCTGGGGGGAAAAAAAACACAAAAAGAAAATTTTCGATCAACTACATTCCTTTCTCGTTCTGCATCAAGATCTGAGAAACACGAATTTACAGCGAATTTCTTTTCTTGTCCGTTCTTTATTGTGTGTTCTTCCTTGGAACTGAACCAAGAAAATCAGCTAACTCAGCTTTGGGAAGAACATTCAAGTCACTTACCTTAAAAGAAAACGCATGCGCGTATCGTAATGCTTGACGTAACTAGCAAGAGAAGGCGACAGAAAATCAAAGTGTATGTCGTGGGCGCTCTACAACCACCACTCCCTTAGTAACAAACTAGACGCTGTTAGTTTGTTTCATCTTTCTGGTCATAAGACAATCGAATATCGTCAGCCTGTTTCAAAAAGTCGCTCTAGTCTAGCTACTTGGTCCTGATTTTCAAAATTAAAGTGTAATATCTGATTAACTTAATTTGGCTACTAAAGCACATAGTTAGAGAAACCTCTGTGCGGCTCATTAATCAAATGGTCAAAGACGGCACCCACGTCGACGGCACAAGTTTTGATCATGTACGAATCTCATTTTTGCTTTGTGGTTTTCTTTGTTTATTCCCAACCCCGAGGACTAAATTAACCGTTTATTTAATGTTATTACCTATGCAAAGCAGCGTGATACATAATAAAATGTCGGATAACAAAAAGATTTAGAGGAATATATAAGATGTGGACAGCAGAGAGAATAATATATATCGATTGGTATCGAGTGCTTGCTAGAATCATCATCATCATCATCATCATCATCATCATCATCATCATCATCATCATCATCATCATCATCATCATTTTAACGTCCATTTTACAGGCTGGCATACATTGGACGGCTTTAAGAAAGTAACTTTCATTCAAACTAACCTATCTCTGACCAGGTTTTTATTTATCCCTCTTTCCCCGAGGTCCATTTTTATCACTTCCTTACATGTTTTCCTTGGCTTTCACCTCTTAACTGAACCTGCTACCTAAGCTGCTCTCCATCTACTAACCCAAGAACTCTTATTTATTCTTTCAGCGTGACCATACCATCAAAGTCTACTCTTTTGCACACATCCCCCTATACTGTCAAGATTTAATCTTTCTCTGAGGTCATCAGATCTGAGCCCCTCTTTAAGAGTCGCATTACACATCCACCGTATAATTCTCATATGATTTCTCTCCATGCAACACATGTCCTCAACTCTCACTGGCCCGGTTTTATTTCCATACATCATCACACTGCGTACACATGCCTGATAGACTCTTCACTTGGTCGACAGTGGTAACGCTCTGCTGGTTAGTAGTTGCAGAAGTTCCCTGAACTAACTCTACCCACTCCTACTTCTTGCAATCACACTAGAACCTGCTCCACCCTGTGCTCCAAAGGTATCACCAAAGAATAGACAAGAAAACTGGCAAAGAATATTAGCATTCCTCTGAATGAGGGCCAAGAAATGTAACAGAGAGAAGAGAGACATGTGGGTGATGAAACCTTTCTACTCCAATAACTTCTTTCCTCGAACTGCTTGCCTTTGGAATTCATTCCCTGCTCCCTGTTTCTCCGAATGTACTAACATGCAGAAATTTAAATGTAGTGTGGACAAACATCTTGCTGCACAACTCCCCACTTAGGATTCCCCTATGAACCCGGTCCCTAATGCACAGTAGCCCCCTACATCTCAGTGGTTATGTGCCTTGTTTGGGGTGAATATAAGTAAAACCAAAAAGGGGATATATGATGCACCACTGATGAGTAAAATGAATGCAGACAAGTATGCACACTTCGTACAGATACACATTCATTTTGTTTGCCTTGCAGAAAATCATTTACCTCTCAAACTGCTAACGAATCAACAAAATATTGTTGCGGTCTCAACCTTGTGCCATACATGCTGCAACATAAAAGTTCACAATTCCATACCTTGTTGCTGGTTCTTCTTCCCTGTATGCACCTTTATCGTGATCCTCTCAGATCGAGGGAACGCTATCCTGTAATTAATACTTCTTTCATACCCTCAAAAAGACTAACTCGAGACAAAACTGACAGAAGACGGTGGACATTTATTCAACTTGATCTTCATTCCAAATCACTGACCAGAGGGGAGGGGGGCTAAAGACAGAGAGAGTGATCGCAATCACTAATTAATTATATGTTGTCATCCCATGTCATTTTCACATCCGATGCTAATGTGTGCTTCACAACAGACTCTCTTCTCTATTACTCTCTCTCTCTCTCTCTCTCTCTCTTTGAGCCATGTGACGTCATATCTGTTTCAAGTACATTTCCACCACCTAAGCAATTTTCAACTCGAGACCATCAACTTGGTCTCGGTTAACCTCTCAGCAGTCCCCATTTCCTGTTATTCTCAACTAACTAAATGATATACTAGTGAACCTACCCGCTTGATATCTGACAATATAAATAAATAATTAACTTGTAGCAAACAACTTTGCTTACACAAATGAGAAATTAAATTAAATCAAATCTATTGGACAAACAAACCTAGCATAGTGCAACAAGCCATGTAAATAAGCAGGTGGAAGCTATTTACATCCACATACTGTCTGGATATTTGTCTGAGGCCGCTTTAAACCTGGATATGGTAGTCATCGACACAACCTCCTCTGGCAGGATGTTCCATGGAGCAGAAACACGGACGGAGAATGCTGACTTTCTTCTATTAAGCCGAAAGCGACAGTGGTACATCTTTTGCAGGTGCCCGCGAAGAACACAACTTGATGTTGGGGTGAAAAACTCCCAAACTGTATCCCTGTCGAGACAGTACAGATTGTGTTCTCAAAGTTCAAACCCGATAGAAGTCATGGTTCTGACAACATCGATCCACTCGTGCTCAGAGTTCTTGTCCTCATCCTCTTCAATCTCTCTTCAATCTTTCTTCACTCTCTCTTCAATCTCTTGCTTGCCAAAGGGTGTGCTGCCAAATGACTGAAGAATAGCGATTATGTGTGAAATATTCAAGAAAGGCAACAAGGAGCAGCCTCTCAATTATCTGCCAGTCGGTCTCACCTCTGTTAACTGTTCATACTTTATACTGGCAGGAAGACCCAGATTGAATAAGAAATATGTTAAGTTTCTTTACACCGTTTTTATTTTATTATTTTGATAAGAAGCTTAGAAGGTGGTGGTGATGAAGTGGATATCGACATGGACTGACAACTTTTGCTCCGTGTTCGAATCCTGTCGGATCCATAGCACCATTTTCACTCTTGTTGTAATAGAATATGCTACACCCCCTTTTCTCTATATGGGCTTACTATACAGGGTGTCTATAAAGTCCAAGTCCGTGTGCATTTAAAAAACATTATAACTTTATTTGTATTTGCGATAGAAATAATCGGTAAACAGGGTTAGTCGGGTGGTATGGGAAGGAGTCCGAGTCGGATGGCATGGAAAGGAGTTCGAGTCGGATGGTATGGGAAGGAGTCAGAGTCGGATGGTATGGGAAGGAGTCAGAGTCGGATGGTATGGGTAAGAGGTTGGATATTATGGGAAGGATTCGGATGGTATGGGATGCAGTCGGATGGTATGAGAAGGAGTCGGATTGTATGGGAAGGAGTCAGAGTCAATAGTATTGGAAGGAGTCGGAGTTGTCCAAAACACAGGTGGATTGGAAGAATTTTCTGCGGGAGGTGTGCGAAGACCATTTGTTACGCAATCCTCGTCGACTCAAAGGCCCAGGGCATACGGTCGAAATAGACGAATCTATGTTTAACCGCCGAAAAAATAATGTTGGCAGGGTTCTCCAGCCGCTCTGGGTCTCTGGGGGATACGACCCTGCAGAGAAGGAGGGTTTCCTGGTGACAGTGCCTAACAGGAACGCCGAAACCCTCCTTCCAATAATTAAGCAATTCATGGTTGTAGCGGATTGTTGGAGGGTTTACACCAGGTTAAGAGAGGAGGGGGTATTAACATCTGACGGTCAACTACGGCGAAAATTTTGTGGACCCAACAACGAGGGCTAGCACCAATCACGTGGAGAAGATGTGGAAGGAAGCCAAACAGAGAAATAAGGAGTACGGGACGACCAGGGAACTTGTAGACGGCTATCAGGTTTCGAAACAACCCCTTTAATGCCATATTAGCGCAGATAGCAGAAATCTACCCCGTCGAGATTGAAAAGTATCTTACTTTTCACATTAATAATCTATATAATAATATACTTATATAATAATATACTTATTCACATCTTGTTCGTAAGAACGTTATAACCCTTCACATTAAAATAAAAATGACATCGTTCGATCAGCAAATATGGTGCTTAATCTGATGTCGCTAAAGTAAAAAGATTCCGACTTCACCCCATTTTAAAATGAATTGTTCCAAAATCCAATTATGCCGTCCTGTTTACTAAAAAAGTACACTTTTTAAATTTTAAATAAATACATTAAAAAAAAAAAATGACATACGTTTTGATTGATTTGAAGAATATTTTGCTGACAATTATTTTTACGGTAAGAAGACAGAGAATATTTTTTTGTTTTAAAAAGAATTAAATTTCTACAATTTTAAATAAAGAAGAAACATATTCGTTTTATTTAAAGAATATTTAGCTGACAATGACAATTATTCTTTTACAGAAGAAGAGAGAGTAATTTTTTCTTAATAGCATTTACCCTGACAGATATTTATTATTTCAACAGGAATATTATTACCATTAACAATAAATTATAAAGATTGATGTAGAAAGCACCGTGGAATTTCCACTGGGTCGCTAGTATTTTAATAATGTCCGTCTTTTCATTATTGTACTCTCTTTTGCAATAAACCTTTCTTCCTTCCTTATAATAACGTGTTGATTGTTCTTTCCATTCAACTATGTCTATTGTACCTCTTTATCAAGGATGCAACAACTATGGAGGTTCGCACCCTTCACGTGGCCCGTCTTGTGGGTATGTGGTTCTAAAAAGGAATCGGTGGGGGGGGAGGGCAATGGCAACAACAGAATAAAACTGATTCATAGAAGAAGAAGAAAAAGAAGAAGAAAAAGAAGTTTTATTCTTTGCTTTATTTTTTACATAAAATGTATGGGGGCCCATAAATCGTCCATCTCAAATGTGGTTGAAGGACTTCCCTACACTGCCTAGAGGAGATTGCCTTGTTGCAAGCAAACCACTTGTTAATTTGTTGAAATATGTCCTTCCTTGGAATTGAACCAAATGTGCCAGTTTCTTAGCAGATGTGCCAGTTTCTCTTTGTGTGTGTGTGAGAGAGAGAGAGAGAGAGAGAGAGAGAGAGATAGTGAGAGAGAGAGAGAGAGAGGGGGGGGGGACTAAAACCACAGCCAGGACAAACAAATCCTTACAACTACTGCTGTAAAAGCAGCAGCAGCAGCAGCAGCAGCAGCAGTTCCTTCCGTGATACCAAGGAATTGAGGAGGCTTGAGATCACAGACAGAGATGTGGAAGTCAATAAAGAGGTCAATTACAAGGTTTTCCTTTTAGATAAAAAAAATCTGATTGTCTCAGAGAACTATAAACTTTTTATTAGGAAGTCGCTAATGGCTGCCACCATAAAATGAGTCACCTAAAATAGATTGAATTCTAGACATTGGAACAGAAATCAAACCCTGTAGAATGAGTGGTCAATTCAGATGGGATAATAACTTTAAAAAAAAAGAAGACTTTATATCAATGAATCACCGCTTATGAAGGTTAAAAGCCAATCGAGGGTTAATGAGATTGTCAGTCGGATGATGAAACAATACTATGAGAGGATTTTTATTTATTCATTTTTTAATGGAAATCGCTCCGGACAAGCCATGAAGCCACTTGATGTAAGGAGCTAACAAGAATGAAAGATGATTATCGCAAAGACAGAAGATGCCTATTGGCCTTAGTCTTGAAAACAATGGAGGAAATGGCCAAAATTTTATTACTTAAGAGGACGGCTCGTCAGGTATTTGTTGACATTGGACTTAAAGACGAACATGTTGTAGTCTGTAGGGAAGCAGTCCCGCAGTAACGTGGTTCACAGATAAGAAGTTCTTGGAAAGAAACTCTGTTCATAAAAATTCTGTTTAGTTTTAGTTACACAAGTAAGAAAAGTTCTTTGCAATGGTGGTAACTAGACGAGTTGGTGCTCTTCTAATATGTGATCTTCCGAATGGTTTCTAATCCAATGTGATCTACCCATTAACTACCCAAAACATGGTTTAGGGTTTGGCTTAAAGTAGGAGTTCATCAGGGTTCTATACTGAGTCCGTTGCTTTTCATTTGTGTCTTAGAAGCATTGTCCAGAGAGGTCTGTACGGGTTGTCTTGAAGAGATGCCGATGATTTAATATTTGCCTGTGAAACTGTTAAATATCCAGGCTGGGTGTACCGAAAAGGTAATTTGACAGAAGTAGGTTCACTTGGCATGGACACACACCTGGCCAGAAGAAAACAACATAACATGATTGGGTGTCAAAAATTAAAATGGTCGTTGGTTGAAGTCGGGCACCTGGATTGCTGAACTCTAACCGCAACCGTATCGGAATGGAACCAACTCGACCAAATATTAGAAGAGAACCGAAATGTCAATGTTTATGACTACTGCAACCACTGGCTGGAGATTATGGTAGAAGTGATTCTCTTTAAAAAAAAAAAAGAAGGAGAATATCACATACACCGGGTGTTATGACTTACTCTCCCCCCCCCCCCGCTCCCCAACTAGGATGACAATTCTTTGTAGACTTGCAGACAAACCAATGTGTCATTTTTAATCCTAAAATATCAGAGAATTATCAAAAAAATATGCTTCGTCAGTGTTTGCACTAATATATATATCATCATCATCATCATCATCATCATCATCATCATCATCATCATCATCATCATCATCATCATCATCCCTTGGTCTAGATGACCGTTGAGGCACAAAAGATGACCTGAGAACCAACTTTCTACAACTCTCCCGATCTTCTGCCTTCCTAAGCGTGCAATTCAGCGCCAGTCCTGTCCACTCTCGGATGTTCTCCTCCCACCTCTTCCTTTGTTTGCCCCTCCTTCTTCCTCTCTGTACAGTTCCTTGCAGAATTGTCTTTGCGAGACCTGATGAAGATGTGACATGGCCGAACCACTTCATTTTCCTCCTTTTAACAATGGTCAGTAGATCCTCATATGGCCCGGCTGCTTGTATGAGTCTGCTCTTCACTTTCTCATTAGTAATGTGATACCTGTATGAGATGTAATATTCATATTCATGTAAAATAACGTCTTAATTGGTGAAGTTAAAAAAAGAAGAAAGAAAGAAAACGTCTCAAACTGGAAAGTTTAAAATATGAGAGAACAGAAAACGTATCAATCGGTATAGACAGAATGAAGCGAAAAATAAAGTGAAGGATTTCTTTCCGAATCCATTTAAGACTGTAGATGTTGGACATGCTATTTGCTTTCTCTCTTCCCCTAAACACTTAAAATGGTTTTGTCTGACAATTTTTTACCCATTAACTTTTGTATGATAGAACGGATATATTATATTCATTTATATAAAAATAAATACACATTTGTCTTTATTATAGAGTGGAGGATTTTATAAGCAACTAAAATAAAATTTAATTCTCCGATAAGAACAGTTTTGCACCACTTTTATGTCTCCTTACGAAGATTAATATCAAGATATTAAACCTTATGTCTAGGATCCTTATTTTAATATTGATCAAAATCCATTACATGAATTTGATTATAGAAAATGTCTAAAATTTAAGGCTTAAGGGGTTTTAAAAAGAAATTGAAATTCAGGAAATCTTGCTTAAATTGGTGTCTAATGACTATGGATCAAATTCAATGAAAATCTGATATATTTGAATTTTCAAATGGGAGATTGGGCCCATATTAAGAAATTGAAATGTGAGGAATGTTTATTAATTAATGTCTAATACCTATTGTTCAAATTTCACAAAAATCGGAGGTATCTGAATCTTCTACTCTCCTTTGCATAAAACTAAACTCAACTAAATATAGCCTACATAACGATCACTCACACCTCATAGCTGTGTTTCTAAATTCATAGTGATCGGTTAATTAGTTTACGAGTTAATCCTGTACAAGAAATATATAAACATATACACATACATAACTTTATATAAATAGATGCAAGTTTATGACTGTAAACACTCTGAACGATATCCATATATCTGTCCAGGATGTTGCCAAATTTATCAAGAACGTGGATTCCAGCAAGGCAACTGGTCCTGATAACATTCCAATCATAGTGCTTAAAACACTGCAACTGAAGCTAGCTCCCATTCTTACAAAGCTGTTCAATCGTTGATTAAAGGAGAAATGCTTCTAATCACCTCGGAAAACTTTGTCATTCTGTCCAGTATTTAAAAATACAGGAGATCGGCCCCCTGCATCTCAGTACAGACCAATCGGCCCCCTATGCGTCATGAGTAAGTTGTTTGAATCTGTGATAAATCAAGAAGTTGTCAACCACCTCAGCAAAAACAATCTACTCAGTGACAATCAATATGGATTTCGTCCTGCAAGATCAACAGCTGACTGTAATATCACATAGAATCAGTGAATCTATTGATTGGGGCTTCGTTTCTAGAGCAACAGCTCTTTATATATTAAAGACTTTTGATAGGGTTTGGCACAAAGGTCTATTTCACAAGCTTGCTAGATATGGAATATCTGCAAATGTCTTCTCAATCATAAAATCCACATAGGTTGATAAAAGTAGTCTGATACGTTTATAAAAGTAGTCGTCGTAGTATCAACGCTGGTGTGCCTCAAGGATCCATTCTGGGTCCAACTCTCTTCCTGATATTCATCAATGATCTCCCAAATCACATTCTAAGATCATTCGTTTACATTTATGCAGATGACACAACCATCTATGGCAGCACTCCGAAGAGCATTACTAATCAAGATCTTTCTGATTCTCTCTCTTCCGACCTGGGGCACATGGTGTAATGAGGAAAGAAGTGGCTGGTTACTTCTAATACATCTAGAATCAAGCTTCTCTCCTTTCACCACCAACGCTCGGATCCTAACTTTGCCGCAGTTGAAATGAATGACACTCTTCTTGAGGAAGCCCCCTTCTTTGATAAACTCAAAGGACCGACTTTCACTCCAGACCTGAAATGGTAAAATTTATATCAAATCCGTTGCTAAGGCTGCTGGAAAAATGGTTGGATCATTCTACTGCTCTAGAAAGTATCTCACTCCTGATGCAATCTTCTACCTGTATAAGAGCCAGATATGTCCTAAGATTGAGTATTGTTGCCACATCTGGAGAGGTGCCGTGCAGAGCACTATTTCCTGCCTTGACAGAGTACAAAATCGACATCGAAATCTAGTGGCGGATGTCCTCTTCTCTTCCCTATAGCCTCTTTCTCACAGAAGAGAGGTTGCTAGTCATTCTTTAGTCTATCTTTATTTTAATGGTAGGTGCTCGACTGAGCTCCAATCTCTCTTGTTTTCCCTGGAAAACATTCACAGCGAAACTCGTCTAGCTACAACCACTATAAGTAATTTTCCTTTATTCTTCAGTGTACCTGGAGTTAAATAGAACTTCCATGAGGAGAGTTTCTTTCCAAGAACTGCAAGTCTGTGGAACACAATACCACTGAGTTGTTTCCCAACTGACTATAACATAGTCGTTTTCAAGTCCAATGTTAACAAATTCTTGTTGAGCTGTCCTTATAAATAATCAAATTCTGCCCAGTTTCAACCATCGTCTTTGATCAAGGTGTTTGTCACATCGTCTTTTTAATTTATTTAATGTCGAAACACAATAACTATTGTAAACAATTGTAAATTATTGTAAACCATTCAGTGTATACGATTAATTGAACACAAGTTGCTGTTTTACACATAACTGTAAGGGTCTTGCAGATTCATACTTTTTTCCAACAGACAGGAAAAGTTGGAAATCATTCATCGAACGTCTAACCTCATCATGAGACAATGAAAATAATAATAATGATGGACCGGTGTTCTAGATTGTACGAGGATTTCAACTTTTTTCATCATTTTTCCAGAAAACAATTTTAATTGTCATCAAATGTTTTCTTTTTATTAGTTTGTACTCGTCTATATTTCTTAGTAGATTAATTCAAAAGAAAATAATGGAAACTTATGTGATGAGTAAAGGTCATTTTTATGTCAGAAAAGGTCAAGGAACCACTGAATAAGTCTCAAGAATGTAAAAATGGAGGGTGAGAAATTTTTAGGATCACAAGAAAATTGCTTAATTAGAACTAATAAACTCCTAAACTTTTTTTTATTCATTTAACGTCACTTTTCTGTTGTTCAGGATTCAGGCGTTTCCTGATATTATGCAAGCTCGCTCTCCAGTTCTTATGGTTCAGCGGGTCAATTGTCTCCAGATTCTACTCTGTGCAGTCTTGCCCAATCACTTGCTTCCAAGTTTCCCTTGGCCAGCCAACCTTCCTGCGATTTAAGGCATCCATGCTTCTACAGTAGTTTATCAAGGAGGACGAACACTCCATATGACCATACCAGCATAACCGATTCGTCCTAGGAATAACCTCTATGCTGAGCAAATGTATTGCTTTCAGCAAATCCTCTGATTAAAATATTTTAAGTCACATGATTCCAAACATTTGGCCTCCGAGCACCCGGTATCTCAATCTTTTGAACTACTTTTATGGAGCGTGGTTGAGAAAAGCACACTTATAGTACTAAATAATCCTTAAAGGTCAGACATGTATTCTAATTTGTACGAGGATTTCAACTTTTTTATCATCTTTCCAGAAAACAATTGTTGTATGTTTATTAGTTTGTTATCATCAATCGTTGTTAGTAGGATAACTTAAAAGACACCATTATTAACGGAGAGTTGGCCACTCTGAATGTTGAGGTTTGGTCTTGGTGGGAGTAGCAGTGCAGTGCATATTATATTTACGCATCGACTCTTGATTGGACAAAATCTCCAATCAGCTATTTCTTTCAGCAAATCAGAAAATTCCAGCATGCAATATAAAAACGTAAACACGCAGCTTTCTTTCTTTTTACTCTTTTGCTCTGGAGACAACAGACGTGCGTACGATACAATCCAGCGTAGCCGCTTTGCAAAACACAACACCAAGTGAAGCATACACATGCCGCTCAACGAACACACATGTACACAAATTCATAGATACATACACTCTCTCACTAAATACACCCTGCTAAACAAAGTATGTACACATAACTCCATAATACACTTTCTCACTAACAAAATAAAGGCATGCAAATACACACACACATATCTCCCACATAGGTACAGACACATACATGCTTATACGTTCTGCACTCGTAATCACACCTGCATCAATATACTCATCTTCCATGAACGAAGTTTCTTTCATATAACATCCCATCTGTGGAACAAGATACCACGAGACTGCTTGCCAACCGACTACAGCATAGTCATCTTCAAGTCTAATATAAACAAATACTTGTTGAGCCGCTCTCTTAGATAATCAATTCCTCTTAAGTAATCTTCTGCCCATCCCACCCATTTTTTCTGGTCATCTCGTGGTGGCAACCATCATCAAACTGACGACCTCTTTAACCCTTATCCTCGAGCGGCTTTTGAGCCTTCATAAGTGGTGACCCATGAGTAAAACAAAATACCTTTCACATACACATTGAAATTAGAGAAATGTAACATTATCTCATCTATTCATTTACACACGCGTAAACACAAAAGACGGCAGCCGAAATAAACACGTGTATTCAACTCCTTCTAAACACACAAGGCGACGACCGAAATAAACACGTGTATTCAACTCCTTCTAAACACACAAGGCGACGGCCGAAATAAACGTGTATTCAACTCCTTCTAAACACACAAGGCGACAGCCGAAATAAACGTGTATTCAACTCCTTCTAAACACAAAAGACGACGGCCGAAGTAAACGTGTATTCAACTCCTTCTAAACACACAAGGCGACGGCCGAAATAAACACGTGTATTCAACTACTTCTAAACACACAAGGCGACGGCCGAAATAAACACGTGTATTCAACTCCTTCTAAACACAAAAGACGACAGCCGAAATAAACGTGTATTCAACTTCTTCTAAACACAAAAGACGACAGCTGAAATAAACGTGTATTCAACTCCTTCTAAACACACAAGGCGACGGCCGAAATAAACACGTGTATTCAACTCCTTCTAAACACACAAGGCGACAGCCGAAATAAACCTGTATTCAACTCCTTCTAAACACACAAGGCGACGGCCGAAATAAACCTGTATTCAACTCCTTCTAAACACACAAGGCGACGGCCGAAATAAACATGTGTATTCAACTCCTTCTAAACACACAAGGCGACGGCCGAAATAAACATGTGTATTCAACTCCTTCTAAACACACAAGGCGACGGCCGAAATAAACATGTGTATTCAACTCCTTCTAAACACACAAGGCGACGGCCGAAATAAACATGTGTATTCAACTCCTTCTAAACACACAAGGCGACGGCCGAAATAAACACGTGTATTCAACTCCTTCTAAACACACAAGGCGACGGCCGAAATAAACCTGTATTCAACTCCTTCTAAACACAAAAGACGACGGCCGAAATAAACGTGTATTCAACTCCTTCTAAACACACAAGGCGACGGCCGAAATAAACACGTGTATTCAACTCCTTCTAAACACACAAGGCGACAGCCGAAATAAACACGTGTAGTCAACTCCTTCTAAACACACAAGGCGACGGCCGAAATAAACGTGTATTCAACTCCTTCTAAACACACAAGGCGACGGCCGAAATAAACACGTGTATTCAACTCCTTCTAAACACAAAAGATGACAGCCGAAATAAACGTGTATTCAACTCCTTCTAAACACACAAGGCGACGGCCGAAATAAACACGTGTATTCAACTCCTTCTAAACACAAAAGATGACAGCCGAAATAAACGTGTATTCAACTCCTTCTAAACACACAAGGCGACGGCCGAAATAAACACGTGTATTCAACTCCTTCTAAACACAAAAGATGACAGCCGAAATAAACGTGTATTCAACTCCTTCTAAACACACAAGGCGACGGCCGAAACAAACATTTTTTTTTTACACAAAAAACTCAGATACGTTTCTTTCATTGTCTTAATAATTTGTTGAATTTGTGCCTCCAAAGACAAACGAGAGACTTTCATAGACTTCTAAACACAACACCCAGTGAAGCACACACACACACACACGCTGCTCAACGAATGCACATGTACACAAATTCATAGTTACATACACTCTCTCACTAAATACACCCTGCTAAACGAATGCATATACACATAAGTCAATACATATAATCTCTCACTAAAAAAAAACAAGGCATGCTAATATACGCACACATCTTTCTGCCTATGGCATTTACGCACACCTTAACACATGCTTCGACAGCCGAAACAAACATGTGTACTCAATTTCTCCTCTCACAAAAAACATCTATTTCCTTCAGGAACATTCCTTGGACACTTTAAACTCTCATTCTTCACAAACTTCATCTTTCATTTTCTTAACAAGTTGTTGAATAAAACTAATTAATTTAATATGGATAGACTTTGTCACTTTTTCATTTTATCAAATGGCTTTCTCTCAACAGTCTCTTGCACTTATTAAAACGTTCCAAGTTGGTACCCTTGTTATGGGCCCATCCAGGGACTGGTATTCCAGCCAGAATTGAAATAAAGAGTCAACAAATAGAAAGAGTTTAAGACATTTTTATTTTTGTAAAGCTATTCATTTTAATTGATATTTATACCACTTGGGTATTGCCAGTTTTAAACGTACAAAGACTGACCACTGGGAGGAAGAAAGGCTAGGGCTCATCCAATCACAACGCCTTCACACCCGGATGCACTGTAGTAGTTTCTAAATAAAAACAGTTTTATTTTTAAACAAGCCTTTTGTTTTCGGGTTAGGGTTGTAGAGAGGGATTGAACCACTGAACTTTAAAATCCTCCAATCCAAAATTGCTCTAACTACTGAGCAATAACCCAGGACGACAATTGTTCAAGAGTACAAGATGTTAAAAAAAGTTTGAAAAAAAATAAATAAAAATAACAACAACAACAACAACAACAGCGACAAAGATGGCGACAACAATAATAAAAAAATTCTTTGAAAAAATTGATGGCTTTGATGAAATGATATTCAGAGATCACGTTTGTCAAAAGAAGAATATGACAACATTCTGATACGACTTGTCCACTTGTTTTCTGAAGATGTTTCGGCCGAAAGAATTTCTAGTACATGAAAAAATAAAATAAAACAAACCAATTAAGCCAAAATGAATGACTATCACATAATGGGCAGTTAAAGATGATTTTAATGACTAGCTTATACTATTATATACAAAATTTGATATATATATATATATATATATATATATATATATATATATATATATATATATATATATATATATATATAACACTCACATGTACATATATATACACATATATATATATATATATATAACACTCACATGTACATATATATACATATAGAAATATATATGTATAAATATATCTATATACATATGCATATATATGTATATACGTATTTTTACAGAAATATGTATGTACATATTTCGATATGTACATACATACAGAAATATGTATGTTACGTATGGAAATGTGTATTTACATATATACATACACCCATACATACATATATGGATATACACCTATGTATATACAAATATATATACAAACACATATATATGTATATATGAATATACATATATCTATATAAATAGACACAAATGTATATACATATATATGGATATACACATAGTTAAACATATATATATGGATATACACATAGTTAAACATATATATATATATATATACACTATACGCACACATGCAAATAAAAAACAAGATGTGAGACAGTGTTTTGATTAATTTTATCCTTTGTTGCAAACTCCATCTGATAATCAAATTGCACTAAAAAACAATCATTTCAACTGGTGCTTTGTAACTAGCATTTTGTTAAATATTTGTTTAACCTGTATTGATAGTGAAAACATGAAATAGGATTAATCAAAATAAAAATCTAGAAATTTATATATATATATATATATATATATATATATATATATATATATATATATTAATGATGAGTGGGTGGTGGTTGAAGCATAAAACGATGTTGTTTTTAATTTTTTGTTGTTGTTATAATTCAATATTTCAAACTCACTGCACGCTTCATCGCGAATGATTATGGATGGAATCGTATGGTGGTCCGTTTCTTTTCACCACCATACGATTCCATCAATAATCATTCCTGATGAAGAACGCAGGGCGTTCGAAATATTGAACTATAACAAAACAAAAACAAAAAAAAAACGACATCGTTTTATGTTTCAACCACCACCCACCCATCATCTAAATATCTTAAGAAGCATACGTGGAATATCAAACTACTCTCTCTACCTCTCTCTCTCTCTCTCTCTCTCTATATATATATATATATATATATATATATATATATATATA
The DNA here is from genome assembly GCA_963556195.1 of Sepiola atlantica. Classification (NCBI taxonomy): domain Eukaryota; kingdom Metazoa; phylum Mollusca; class Cephalopoda; order Sepiida; family Sepiolidae; genus Sepiola; species Sepiola atlantica. The sequence continues at coordinate 13,184,850 of OY744529.1, read as the reverse complement.
TATATATATATATATTTATAAATAAATATTAATTATTTATTACCTACAGACATCGATGGTTCAATGCTAACGCAATCTTCAGTGCAGGAAGTTAATTCTCTACGGTCGGCGGGCTCGAACTCCGATCACAAATCGCCATTAATTTGTAGTCAAGAGCGTTCCCCCGTCGGCCACAACGAATTAGCTAATAATTAAGGAGGAATTTAACTTTGTAAATACCGAGTCGGCGGGTATTTTACACGAGCAGTTGAAAGTGATCAACAAACTGTGTTTGGATCTTGCATATGCAAAGAACACACTAGATAGAGCAGAAAAAAATTGCTTCTCTTGATTCAATATTTCGTTTCAGTTATGAAACTTTGTTAAGAATCAAACAAAAATATCGAATCAAAAGAAACATGTTTCTGTGTTAATTTTTTCTGTTCTTGTCCTTTGATCTTATTACCTTATTCCTACCTATACCTACACATTCTATCGGATATTTCATATACACGGAAATATTAACAGATATATATATATATATATATATATATATATATATATATATATATATATATAGAGAGAGAGAGAGAGAGAGAGAGAGAGAGAGAGAGAAAGAGAGAGAGAGAGGAGAGAGAGATTGATTATGTTTTAAATTTAAATAGTATTATAAAAAATCCATTCAAAAACAAACTAAAGAAACTCTCTCCCACTTTAAAATAAAAGAAAATAAACAAATCCTTAAAAGAACTCAATAAGTGAATATTATTGTTTTGTTAAAAAGAAAAAGATTATATAAAAAAAAACACTAATACAAAATGTCAGATAATAATGCCCTTTATTCTTTTTTTATTTTATTCGAACTCATTTTTAGACGATAAAGCACAGATTTATATTTAATTATGATGTGAAATTAGCTTTATAAGTAATAAGTATTTAATTATGATGTGAAATTAGCTTATAAGTAATAAGTATTTAATTATGATGTGAAATTAGCTTATAAGTAATAAGTATTTAATTATGATGTGAAATTAGCTTATAAGTAATAAGTATTTAATTATAATGTGAAATTAGCTTATAAGTAATAAGTATTTAATTATGATGTGAAATTAGCTTATAAGTAATAAGTATTTAATTATGATGTGAAATTA
>OY744529.1:13156220-13178720 GCA_963556195.1 Sepiola atlantica | reverse complement strand
CTAAGAGGGTCCAGTCAAAATTAAAGAAATCGGCACCGGCACCAGATTTGATACTACCATCTGGAGATCGTGCGTCAGGTGGCGAAGGGTCGTCCTTTCGCAACAGGGGCGTAACTTTACACGATGGTACGGTCGAACTAACTTCCACCCGCGAAAGATCAGGAGATCGGGGAACCGGTGTCGGCTTTGCAGCTCGCCCATACGGGGTTATTATGTTAGGGTTAGGGTGTGAGCTTATCGATGAAAAGGGTGGCTGCGGGTGACGCTCATTGCCATTCATAGAGGGTGCTCGATCTTCCCTGATAGCAAGTGAAGTGATTACGTCAGCCGTTGTGGCTGTGGTAATAGTACTGCTAGCGCCACTGTCACCGGCAATAGAACTGTTGCCGTTCATTGCCGGAATACCATTAATGCCACTAGTGGATGCATGCTCCAGCATGAGAGCGGCATCCTCATCAGACACGGGGCTGTTCGCTGCGCTCTGCTGTTGGGGTTCAATGTGAACGTGGGGCTGCTCTAAGTGAACCGGGCCGCTGATCTGTGGACGAGGCCGGGTGCGCGCGCTACGTACATTCTCTGTCGGCGATTTTTGTTTCCGCTTTCTTAACAGAATGAAAATGATGAGGACAATGATGATTATAATCAAGATAAACGACACCACGATTCCAACAATGAGAAGGTCGCTGCTGATATTCGGAATGTCTTCTTGGGTGCCTGTGCCATCATCTGGCTTAATGGCAGCAGACGCAGATGTTGAACGGGGAAACAACGGTTCGTGGAAATAAGTGGTCGACTTGGATCTGTGTTTGGAACCATGTGGATGGATACGTATCTCAAAGCTGCCGCGTGCTGGCTGGACATTCATGGCTACCAGCTTAAATGAGAAGGAATCAGTCACAGTATTATTGTGAGTCGACCAGTCTGCTTCATAGAAGATGTCTCCTCTGGCGACATCTTCATGAGTAAAACTTTTGATTACAGTTCGTCTCCGAATCTCACGCCGTCTGATGGGCGAGCGTTTCACGAGTTGACCATAAAGAGGCGGATCAATTATGTTGAATTGCGGGTTGTCGTTTGTGACGTCGGACAATTCGCTAGCGTCTAAAACTGTAATGTCGATTGCACTCCGCGCTCCGGCAACTGCGTTAAAAGGGTGTTGCTTCAGAAGTGGACGTACGGTGATGTTGAAACGGGCATCGTAGACACGGCTATCGATTTGCGGGAAGTACATGCGGACCAAGAAGTAATCAGAGCCTGAAGCCATGTTCGTTTGGATATAGAGCAGTAGACGGTTTTCAAGATCCGTCTGAGAGAACTGTGTCACTATTACATCCTTGAGGTAAAGGTGGCCGTACTGAGGTGCCCGGGTTATATTGTAGCGTACGTTCTCGGCAATTCCGTTTGTGCGGATCTTGAAGTTGTTTGTGCTGATATAAGCGGCTGACTGTGACTGCAGAACCTCAATATCAGAGTACTTAACAATGTTGATGATCACAGGCGTCACATAAATGTGGAATTCTTTGAAGAATGGCTCAAACTTGCCATCACTGACCTTGAAGTAAAAAGCACCAGTATTCTTACTACCGTCATGTAGAAATAGCACTCTTCCGATGTTGATGTCACGCTGTGTGAAATGTGAGATGGATGTAAAGTAATTATTATGAAAGCATAACATGCCGTTTGTGGGGTGGTTTATTATGGTGTAGGTGATGTTCTCTGGGGGTGTGTCTGGGTCTGTTGTTTCAAGATCCTTGCGGGTAATATTTGCTGTTAGGCCTTGGATGACCTGAATGCGAGGATTCTTAGTGACCAACACAAAATGTTGGTCATCAACTGGCCAGATCGTTATGTTGAACTCATTCTCTAAGGTACGGCTGGCGATGTCCAGAGGCTTGTTGTCAGCGTCTCGGATCTTCACTTTCAGCAAGAATCGGAAAGAGTCTTGAAGTGTTTCGTTACCATTGTGGACATACATCAGCCGTTCTTTGTTGATGTCCTGCTGCGAAAACTTCACTCCCGGCAATAGCAGGCTACGGTCGAACAGCAGCTTGCCATACTTGGGAGGTTCCGATATCTCGTATTCAACATAGACGTGTTTTCCGACAGTCTCCAGTTGATAAACATACTTATCAACATTAATATTGTCTTTGGTCAATACAGCAGTACCCCCTTCCAGGACCTCCAGAGGTGAAAGGTTAATAAGGTGCTTTTTGTTTTCCTTGTTAAGATTTCCAAACGAGATACTTATGTTCAGGATTTCTTGAATGTGTTGCGCATACAGCGTCTCAACGCGGAACTTGAAGAAATCATGTTGTGACCAACCGTTTACTTGTAAATTGTGTCGGTAGAAAATTCGGCCGTTATTAATATCATCTTGCGTGAATTGCCAGACTTCGATGAGTTGCTCGTTAAACTCGGATACAATCTGGCCATAAATCGGATATGTGACCAGCAAGTAACGGATCAAGTTGGTCTGATTCGGATTATTTGTACTGGCAAAAAGATTTTCACTGGTGAGGACCTGCATTGTATTCGGGTAGACTTCGAGATCTTTGTTCACATCCAGGGTCAGGATCAAGGGTTGAGCAGTTATTCTAAAAATGCGGTCTATATCGTAATTAGACCCATCGGAGACTTTAAAATGAAAACTACTGTCTGGACCACCTAGAAAGAAAAATAGAAAAAAAAGAAGAAAAATTAAAATAATTATACATAAAATAGAAGAAATATTAAAATAATTATACATAAAAATAGAAAAAAAAAGAAGAAAAATTAAAATAATTATACATAAAATAGAAAAAAAGAAGAAGAAAAATTAAAATAATTATACGTAAAAATAGAAAAAAAAGAAGGAAAATTAAAATAATTATACATAAAAATAGAAAAAAAGAAAAATTAAAATAATTATACATAAAAATAGAAAAAAAAGAAGAAAAATTAAAATAATTACACATAAAATAGAAAAAAAAGAAGAAAAATTTAAATAATTATACATAAAAATAGAAAAAAAAGAAGAAAAATTAAAATAATTATACATGAAATAGAAAAAAAAGAAGAAAAATTAAAATAATTATACATAAAAATAGAAAAAAAAGAAGAAAAATTGAAATAATTATACATTAAAATTACGCATAAATTAACTCATTAATAATGATCCATTTATCTCTGTTAATAATAGACATTTGATATCTGTCTGTCTGAAGCCGAAACTATACTATTACTTATATCTTTTAATGCTCAATTCAGTTTACTATACTATTTCAGACTAATGTACTCTCTTTCAATGCTCAATTCAGGGGAGAAGTGCAGTGTAGTATCTGTTCTCTTGTCATGATACCATTATCCCAGACATTACCATCTCCCTTTTGGAGGGAAAGGGAGCACTATAGTATTTTCCCTATCACCATGTCACCATCCTCCCAGGCATTACCTCCTCCTATACTGTTACTATCTTTTAACGCTCAATTCAGTTTACTATACTATTTCAGACAAATTTATTCTTTCAATGCTCAATTCAGGGGGGGGGGTAATAATGTAGTATCTGCTTTGTTGTCATGATACCATCCTCCCAGACATTACCTCCTCCTTTTTAGGGGAGAGTAGTGTAGTATGTGTTCTGTTGTCATCAGACCATCCTCCCAGGTATTACTCTCTCCTTTAGAGGGATAGTGTAGTACCTGTTCTGTTATCATGATTCCATCCACCCAGGCATTACCTCCTCCTTTGGGGGAAGGGTAGTGTGGTATATGTTCGTACGGCATATACACTGGCAAAATATTATTGTTAGCATGAGTAGTATACAGTGCTGTGGAGTCAGAGTTCGAAAGTCGAAGATAATCAACTTCATCTGTGACTAGCTGTATCTACAGGTGTTAGGGTTAGGGTTCAATAATGAAATTTTAGGTCGAATTTTAAAATTAAAAAACATAAAATAATAACGTCTAAGTCACACAGAAATGGAAATAAAAATATTCATGTAAGGGAGATAACTCCTATTTTCACCTTCAAGTTCAAATAGTAGTTATATCCCTTATATTTCATGCATTTTAGGTCAATATTTAAAATTGTCTCCTCGCCGGAAGAAGAAGAAGAAGAAGGAAAAGAAATGGAAAAATATGGATGAAAAATATGAAAGAAAAGTTTCTTTAAACGGGAAAACTTTTCTTATTTACTACACTTCATCCATATTTTTTTTATTTTTTATTTTTTATTTCTTCTTCTTCTTCTTCTTCTTCTTCTTCTTCTTCTTCTTTTTCTTTTTCTTCTTCTTCTTCTTCTTCTTCTTCTTCTTTATTCCCCCCTCTCTTTTCCCATTTTAACATCTCTCCGCGTGTGCGTTTTATTATTTTTTATGTTTTCAAATAGTTAAACGCGTGCCAATGACGTCTCACTGCGCGTTCATCTTTTTTCTATGTTTTTACCGTTATCGAATAAATTTAAAATCTTCACTTTTTCTGAAGACGGTCATTGATCCGAACGAAACCGGTAAAATCTCTCATTTCTTGATTTTGTATTGTATTTAAATTTTTTATATAATTATTATTAACAAATAAATATTTTTATATCCATGTTTCGTGTTTTTATTTTATGCTCGTCAGTATGGAATTAGAGGTAACCGCATCGCTGGTCGAACGATTCAAACCCCGAATCCACATATTATGGACCCTGGTTTCGTAATGCCTCGTATTAATGTAAACGCAAGTTGTTTGATTCTAAATAGGAATCTATCTACCAAGGGAGAGAATCATGCAACGTGGCTAATAATAATAATAATAATATATATATATATATATATATATATATATATATATATATATATACAGGGTGACTAAAAAAAAACGGGCCCCGTGTACACCTTATGTGATATCTCCTTTATTTATTCACCGATTGCCCTCATTTTACAGGACATGGCAGAATCAACGACCGTGAGTACACCAAGACCTCAGTGGGAGCTGGGACAAAGAATACACTGTGTTAAATTTTACTACAAGACAGGCTCGTTTAAGAAAACCCAGGACAGTTTCATGCATCAGTTCGGATGTGAAAAGGCTCCACACAAAAGCAGAATTCAGAACTGGGGGGACCACTTCGAGAAGTATGGGACCGTGGAAACTTCAACGCTGCCAGTGAGAACCGTCTAAGCCACTCGGCACATCCCAAGAAGCGGACAGCCGAGCTGGTCGAAAGTGTGAGAGAGTCTCTCCAGGAGAGTCCGAAACGCTCTGTGCGTAAGCGAAGTCAGTCCCTCGGTATCTCCCGTGAGACTTGCAGAAGAGTGCTGGTGAACGATATCAGGGCTTACCCATACAGAATACAGATGCTGCAGACCCTTACAGCCTCAGACAAGAAGCAGAGGAGTGCTATGGCAGTCAAGATGCTCGATAAGATCGAGGAGACACCAGGTTTCCTTAACCTCCTTTGGGCCTCAGATGAAGCCCACTTCCATCTTGACTGAAAGGCTAACTCCAAGACAAATGTCTTCTGGAGATCCTCCAGACCCAATGAAGTAGCCACCAAGCCCCTGCACTCTCCTAATTGCACGGTGTGGGCTGCAATCTCGGTCAGAGGCATCATCGGACCAATCTTCATCGAAGAATCTGGCGCAGCAGTGACAGTCACCAAGGAGCGGTATGTGGAGGTCCTCAAAACCTTCAAGAGTGAGCTCCAGACCCTCTACCCGTCGCTCATAAACAAAGTTCTGGTTCCAGCAAGACGGAGCAAGTTCTCACACTTCAAACCTGTCCCGAGATTGGCTGAAAAAGAACTTCGGAGGCCGAGTGATCAGTCTCAAGACTAATTTTGAGTGGCCATCCCATAGCCCGGACCTAAGCACCCCAGATTATTTCTCTTTGGGGTTATCTTAAAGACAGAATGTACGCAAGGAAACCCAGAACCATCACGGAACTCAAGGAAGCCACCCGGGAGGAGATGAGAGCCATTCCCAATTCAGTCTGTAAGAACGTCATGGACAACTTCGTTCTGCGCCTCAAGAAATGCACGGAGCTAAAAGGAGTCCATCTAGAACACATGCTGTAGAACGGAGAAAAAAAGGCCAAATACCCTAGTGTTTTGATATGATGTTGTGAATATAATAAACTAGTTATGCCCCCAAATTCATTTCATTCGGATGAAACACTAAGAAATGGGGCCTAATTAGATTTGGGGCCCGTTTTTTTGGGGTCACCCTGTACATATATATATGTGTGTGTGTGTGTGTGTGTGTGTGTGTGTATGTATGTAAGATTAGTGAGAGAAAACCTCAGCAGAGTGCTCGATTATTAAGAAAAATTTAAAAAATAAGAGTGTAATATTAATTTATATATGTATTACAGAAGATCAGAACAACAGTGGTACCGTCGGTTTCAAATGCAAACAAAGGGGACGTATAGTTGGTCTCCTTTACCGGACTCTCTTCAGTCTCTGTTTATGTCTGTCTCTCCAGAAAATGGCAGCTCGTTTCTGGGGAGACAGACATAAACAGAGGCTGAAGAGAGTCCGGTAAAGAGGTTTATTACAGGTCCCCTTTGTTTGGATTTGAAACCGACGGTACCGATGTCGTTCTGATCTTCTGTAATACACACACACACACACATATATATATATATATATATTTAAATATTTTCTTTGTCATACAAAACTTTAAAATGGCATTGAAGAGACAATATTTATTATTCATAATGAATTTAAGAAATTAAAAAGATGAAAGGGCAGCTGACCGGTTTCGTACCTCGCTCAACAGAGCCAAATATCGAGGTAATGTATAAAAAATATAAAAAGATGCTATGAGAATTATAGCGAGGGAAAGGGGTAAAAAAAAAAAAAGAAAAAAAAAGAAAGTTCAATCAAATAGAAACAACATTAAGCCCGAGGAGATTTTCTCTTTGTTTGCAAAGAGAAGGTCTCAGGGACTTAATATAAATTGTTTCTAAGATCTTGAGATGATAAGGGGAGTGCGACTTACTAAGAATGGAGAATAAGTCGACACTGAATTTAGAGGCACAGGTGCGATATATATATATATAGAGAGAGAGATAGAGAGAGAGCAAATAATTTTTGGATATTGTCTTTCTATTTTTAAGAATTTAACTGGAATTGCAAACTCACTTTTTTGAAACAATCTACCCTGAGCTCAACGGGTGACCCAATTGGTCACAGTTTTTCTACTATTTAATAAAGTTGATTATCTTCGATTCTTAGACTCCAACTCCACAGCCGCGTATACTAACAGATAAAAAATGCCAAAAAAGGAAGTGGCCAGTGCATTACTTACAAAGTCGCCTCTAAAATGCTAATATAACAGATAAAGTTATCTTGTGCGTTTGTATTATTACTGTTCTCATCTTGGATGATATTCTCACAACGTTTCGGCCGATGTAATCTCCGACCTTCTTCAGGTGCGTCTTGTCCAACTCTAAAATCTGCAGGGAATTTTAAACGTAACCTTTTATTTCATCCACGGGGGTAGCTTGCTTTCGTTCCGTCAGCCATGATAGAACTCTTAATTGTATTCTTAGTATCGTCTGTACTGAGGATTGAACCTTCAACCTCTAGAAGACTGTCAGTTAGAATTGATTATTACTTAGCACTTTATCCGTTGCACCACAGGTCCATACAAATTATCAATCCTCATCTAAATAATTTCCAAACATATTATCGGGCGAGATTTTAAAAGTTAGACCTAAATAGCATTTAAGCTGACAAATCAAACTTTGATTCTGACTAGCCAATTTTCATTTGTTATTGTTGTACCATGTTATTGACATAACATATAAAGTTATCTTGTGAAATTTTAAAAGTTAGACCTAAACAGCATTTAAGCTGACATATGAAACTTTGATTCTGACTAGCCAATTTTCATTTCTTATTGTTGTACCATGTTATTGACATAACATATAAAGTTATCTTGTGAAATTTTAAAAGTTAGACCTAAACAGCATTTAAGCTGACAAATCAAACTTTGATTCTGACTAGCCAATTTTCATTTGTTATTGTTGTACCATGTTATTGACATAACATATAAAGTTATCTTGTGAAATTTTAAAAGTTAGACGTAAATAGCATTTAAGCTGACACATTAAACTTGGATTTTGACTAAACAATTTTAATTTGTTATTGTTGTACCATGTTATTGGCACTATAATAACTTACTTCGCTACAGTTTATTTAAAAAATGATGCAGTCCCAGTTGGAAAACGTGTAATATGGAAACATTTTTCAATTATTACTGAAAAAATCAAAATCAGCAGAGAAAATAACTCATTTGTTTTTTATTGAAGAATATAAAAAGAGTTTTCTCCTTTACAACTCACATTTTATTTCTTTTTCTGTATAAGTTTAAAAAATATGCAAACAAATAAAGATTAAAAACTAAAATGACTTAACTGGATCCCGGGCAACGCCAAGTAGGTACAGCTAGTGTATTATAAAGAAGATAATCCCTACCAAAATTTTATTGAGTAAAAGTTCCATCATCATTATTACAACCCTTCTTGGGACAGGTATCACATCTACTGACGAATAAGCATTAAAAGAAAAATATTTTAAGTATTTTTCTCGGAGTGTTTCTTTAATTCCTTATCGCAAAGAGCAGAAGGCATCATAAAATCAATAAACCTCCACACAACTTTGTGAGCAGACAGGAAACTTAAATATATCTTTAATTAAAAGTTCTTAAACATGATTAATATGTATGTGGGTAACACTGACTAAGCAGGAATTTTATTGAGTACTTTGTCCCGTATAATTAATCGTCTTCAGAACGTTGCCGTTTGAAAGCATGCGGTTTCAGAATGAAAGGATTAGTAAATATAAGATTCTTGAGAAAAGAGCAGACATTTGAAAGCCATTCCTAATTAAGTAAAGCAGATAGAACAGTACCATTGTCCCTCTGGCAAACAATCAGAGGATCTGTATGTACTCTGCCTTGGATCATAGTGTAGTATGTTCACAATGTTACATTATATATATATATATATATATATATATATATATATATATATATATATATATATATATATATATATATATATATATATGTATAACCTAATATAAAATGAAATAATAAAATAAGGTGCGAATCAAATTTTATTAGAATTCAAAGTTCAAGCAAAGTATCTTAAAGTCCTTAACTCATGAGTTTTCAAAGATAATTCTTCTCCTCAGGAGAATTTGTTTTAAATTGTATGACTTGGATTGTATAGCTTTAACAAAAGTATGTTTTGGGCTGATATATTTGATGTGTTATATACTTTTATGCATTTTTGCATATATTTTTATATATTTTCAAAGTGTAATTTTATCACCTGCAGTGATGTCACTGCGGTAATGGTTCTCTGGGGAGAATAATTATCTTTGAAAACTCATGAGTTAAGGACTTTAAGATACTTTGCTTGAACTTTGAATTCTAATAAAATTTGATTCGCACCTTATTTTATTTTTTCATTTTATATTATAATATTAATGCTCTATCCAGTATATTGAGCTTCAGTTTTTATCCGGATGTTCACTAATTAAAAGATATTAGTTGCCTCTTATATCTTTTGTAGGATTAACTTTATATATATATATATATATATATATATATATATATATATATATATATATATATTATATATACTATATTATATATACTATATTATATATATATATATAATATATTATATATATATATTATATATACTATATTATATATAATATTATATATATATATATATATATATAATATATTATATATATATACTATATTATATATAATATATTATATATATATATACTATATTATATATAATATATTATATATATATACTATATTATATATAATATATTATATATATATACTATATTATATATAATATATTATATATATACTATATTATATATAATATATTATATATATAATATATTATATATAATATATATATTATATATAATATATTATATATATATATATTATATATACTATATTATATATAATATATTATATATATATATATAATATATATATATATATATATTATATATATATATTATATATATATATATATATATATATATATATTATATATATATATTATATATATATATATATATATATATATATATTTATATATATATATATATATATATATGTATATATATATATATATATATATGTATATATATACATATATATATATATATATACAGATATATACGTATATATATATATATATGTATATATATACATATATATATATATATACAGATATATACGTATATATATATATATATATATGTATATATATACATATATATATATATATACAGATATATACGTATATATATATATATATATATATATATATATATATATATATAGCAACTAAAAGAATACCTGTTCCAGGACGGATAAAATTAATCTCACAAACAGAACAGTTTTGCATCACTTTTATGTTCTCTTATGAAGATTAAAATCAATACATAATGCTATTAAACCTTTTGTCTAGAATCCTTATTCTAATACGTGATTTTGATTCTAGAAAATGTCTCAAATTTAGGGTTTAAGCATAAGGGGTCTTAAGAAGAAATTGAAATTCAGCTAATCTGGGTTAATTTGTATCTAATGACCACGGATCAAATTTAATGCAAATCTGAAATATTTGAATTTTCAAATGGAAGATTGTGCCCATATTATGCCTTCTAAAACCCCTTTAAAATACTCCAAAGAAACTTAAATTTGAGGAATATTTATTAATTGATGTCTAATACTATTGTTAAAATATCACAAAAATCAGGTCATAAAGGGCTTCCATACGGTCTTTGCCCGTTTTGCAGCTGTGTTCCAAAATTCATAATTATTTTAAGAGTGAATCCTGTACATACAAATATATAAACATATACACATACCTAACTTTATATAAGTAGAGATACCACACAGTTATATTTTATTCAAATGTATCACATCGTGAAGAAACAGTATACACACTTTTGAAGAAGTGGATAACCATGAAACTGCAGTAAAATGTTCAGATAAATAAATATTAACTATAAATTATTGCTTTAAAGCTCTATCTGAAAATATATTGAGTACTTTATATGCATTATGTATAAAGGTCAGTTGTCTTCATTCAGCTCTGTTCCGATTTTGAAAAGTTTATACTGGCGTCGACTGACGACTCAGCTTTCTGTATTCTGGTCCCTTCTATGAATACCTAATTACTGATGCTACCAGATCGGGCTGTCTGAAGATACTGGCTTCCTGACCTAAAATGCACCAAACATTGATGTTATTGTTTTTTTTCCTTTCCCTCAATCATGTTCTGCAAAGCCAAAAACTAAAACAACAATTTTCCTCTACAAAACAGCCAAGCCAAACACCATAAATAGATATTTGAAGATATAAAGAACTTGAAGCATAAAGATTTTTACCAAAATGACCGGATTTGGCATTAAATAACCCGAAAAGGGTTGATATGCCGTAAAACAAAACAACCAAACCAACCAATACCTAATTCTAAAAAGAATCGGGGAAACCAATGTCAACAACAGAAGTAGGCCAAAAAGTCATCAAATGCTGATGTTTACTGATAAATTTTCCTTTTTTTTTGTTTTATTCTATGGCAGATGCAATAAAAAAAAAAAAAGTATTCTTTAAGATATTCCTGAATTCCGATAGTAATCCCGGAATGACACCAAATCAACTTGATTCTTTCTAGGTCATCATAACCTACCTGTAAACGTAGGTCTTTCACATGTTGGCCGGTCATAATTCAAGAAGGGGACATTTTGTATTCAGCACTGTCCTCTTCCGGAAGACATGCGCACGGGGTAACTGTCGTGCCTCTACACCGCCTGCATGCTCAGAGGCGGTCTTTTCGAATCAGTCAACATGGGAGTCGGACATTTGTTCCGCTTGTGATAGACGTTGACTCTGGGGCAAGTAGCTTGGCAAAAATAGAGTTTTACAGTGAAAAGATGTTATAGTTCAGCGTTGGCCACGTGTGCGCAAATAAATACATATTCATCAGTGTAATTCGTGTCCGAGATTTTTGTTCCAGTTTGCTTGCTGTTACACTACCCATTAAAAAAACGTCATCAAGACTCATCACATATATACAGTTAAGCCAGACGGTTGATACATTCTTAAATGGAGCAAAGATTAATATTTCTGTTTTGCCACTAAGACCTGCCGTACACCCGACTATGTTTTTAAATCAACAAAAATATATTTCGAATATATACAGGGTGTTGCAGCAAATTCCGACACTTGATAAAAAGTAAACGAAATACCAGGAGGTGCTGATAAGCGTGGTGAAGCCCTGGATGGACGAGATCGCTTCCGGACCCCCCTACGTTTTCCAGCAGGAGTCCGTTTTTGCACACAAAGCCAAGACAACCAAGGCTGTTCAACAATATTCCTCACCACTGGTCGCCGAACTTTTGGTCGCTCTCCTCATCCGACTGCAACCAAGTTGACGATTTCTTCTGGGACATGATCGAGGTCAAGACCAACAAGCACACCTACAAAATGGTTGACTCTCTGAAGGCTGCCATCGTAGAGGCCTTCGTCACTACAGACGGTTACATTAAAAAATAATAGTGTTGAATTTTTGGAGCATGATTACAAAATATTGATTACGTCATAAATTTTGTATTCTACTGAGTTATAATATATGAGCTCTGTTGGATTTAAAGTCCTAATCATTGAGCTAAATTACACCTGCATTATTCACTTGTATCATAGATTTGAAATGCCTCATTTTTTATATTTATTTAATTCAAGTGAGCTTTTTTGGTCTCCTTATGATACAACCTAAGTTAAAATATTTGAACTTGACTTTCTTTAACATACACAGCAGAAGAGTTTGAATTACCTACTAGACACAATCCCTGAGTGTCTTCGGTCTCTCTGTACAAGGGTTTGTCAGGACAATTTGACATAAGGATACTTAACCCTACAAGTAAACCCTGGCCAAATATTCAAAATAATTTAGTGTTCAAAGCCCAAATAAGATCTACTCGACATGGCTATACACTGGCTCATACTATGAATGGTGCACATTCTCCTCGTAATGTTACCTCAAGTCACATCACTTAGCTGAATACTCCACCAGACTAGATGAATTCTTGTCCTGGAATCCGGTAAGACCAAGAGACCACAAGAAAGATATACTAAAACATATTTTACTGGTCAATTGGGGAGAGGAAAGTTAATGTTCTTAACCTCTTTACCAACTCAATGTTTGACAGGTAAAGAGAACTTTAATGGAATATTCGAGTATCTATGTAACTCATATGGAGGTCAAATGTTAGCCCCAAGAAGAGACCCCTTGATTTCTGAGAACTTCGACTGAAGTAATATGAAACAAGTGTTACACCTTGCATTGAACAATCGAAGATGAAAGATGGAATAGATTTGTCATTCGTACGTATTTATCTCTCTTCTTTCATTTGTCTTTATAATTGCTCTATCTCGTATATTGAGCTTAAACTATTTCACTATAGGTTCTATCCTCTAAAAGTATACTTTTAGTTTCATATTTTATATATATATATATATATATATTATATATATATATATATATATATATATAGAGAGAGAGAGAGAGAGAGAGAGAGAGAGAGAGAAGACAATGATAATAAAACGAATATAAAGTTACATACTTTACAAGTTTAATAATTTCAAACAGTACAACAAAGAATAGTTTATATAAAAGTCTTTAAACCTAGGTTTTTCAAAGAAACAAGTCCCTTTGCCTGTGTTGGAAATTTCTACCAGCAATTATGTAACCCCCTATATATTCTGTATTATATTTATATATTTTGTATCCTATTTTATATTTACATATTTTGTACCCTGTATCATATTTTGATATTCTGTATTATATTTATATATTTTGTATCTTATTTTATATTTACATATTTTGTACTCTGTATCATATTTTGATATTCTGTATTATATTTATATATTTTGTATCCTATTTTATATTTGCATATTTTGTACCCTGTATCATATTTTGATATTCTGTATTTTATACTCTCTATTGATTTACTTTTGTACTTTTGATCTTGTACGAAACTATGTAATTTACATAAAGTTTAAAACCATCTCTTTGAGACTGACGTCAGGGATTCTGGCGCCATATGCTTCCTTTTGGAATTCAGCCAGCTTTGGGAGTGGACGTGGTTCTACAGCCCATTGATAGAGCGAATTCCCTAAGCGTTTCTTTCCATCAAGAACACTGAGACTGTCACTGTGAGATTCAACACAGAAATTCGTTGCCGCACGAAATTCCATAAATTTCGAGAATTTTGCGGCTTTCAATCTTTTCTGAAGAAGGACGAAGAAGTTGTCAACTTTGACAAGATTGTTCATGCAGTGTTGGCATTGGAAGGCGAAGTTGTCGAGCTTGACACGTTTTATTCACGCAGCATTAGAAAAACATTTATTCACAGAGTATTAAAGCCTTTAAACTGGCGAAAGGGTGTTTGTGTCTTTTGAGAATTGTAAGTACCCCATTATATTCATTATTTGTTTAAACCTTAGAAGTACTTACTCTCCTCATATGTGTATAATATAATTCGTCTATGTTGAAACGACAATTGTCTAACATTTGCAAGTTTTTGACTTCTCTCAGGGACTTTTTTGTAAAATAAAATCTTTTCTTTTTGATTTCAAACAAGACCACTTTTAATCTTATTTCTTTCCCCACCCTCCCTTTTATTTTATCCTTTTGTCTTTTGCGGGTTATTTCTACCAAGTCGTATTTGTCTGAAAACGGATCAATTTGCGACACTAGAAGGAAAAAGCAAAACAATTATTTACCAAGCTTTGGTTTACTTATTCATTTGAAAAAGTTTGAAAAAGATTATCAATCGTTTATGAAATCTGAAAAAGTAAGAAATGTATGACAAAAAGTAAACGAAATACAATTGCGTTTTTTTTTCGAGGCAGTTTTAGCATTTGATGCTTATACTTTGAAATAATGTGTTATATGTTATTTATCTACCTCCCACAGCGGTAAGATGTGACACAAGGTCGGGAAAGTGGGATTTGATAAACCAGCGCCCGAGAAGGTGAGCACTCTGGCCATTAAAAATTGCCTGGGCAGCCCCGTCGACATTCCCCGGTAGGAGCGCCTCAGGCAGTAAGCAATAAACTTACTCCTCCACAAAGAGGGGAGGCAAAGCCTGGGAGGGTGGACCTCCTAGAACTGCACAGAACAAACCCACAGACCGCCGTAAATCAAGCCCCGAAAGGCAAGACAATACCAGTCTATGGGGTATCCATCGGAACAGATACTACACTTTGATCCCGGCCAAAAGGCCGAACTGTAATTATCTACTTTTCTATATCCCTCTTAGCATAATTCCTTCAATTAACATTTAATACTAGGTACGTGCAAAATCAATGGCCGATCCCCAAAATGTAAAAACATTTTGACCCCCCGCTTCACTTAAAAATTCACTAAAATTCAGGAAATCAACCAATTTTAATGAAAATTTCAATATTTATTAATCAACAATCACAGAATATAATGAAACCATTAATTTAAAAAAAATCTTAGTGAAAATTTATTATTTTTTGAAAACAAAATACACCTTTACTAAAGTTATATTTTTATATATTAATATAAAAAAATGCATGATTTTTTTATGAAAATAAACCATTGTAGATGTTAACAATTAAATTTTAAAAAAATATTTCGTATATATTACGAAAAAGGCCCCTAAATACCGTGTTAATAAAATCACTATAACTCGAAGAAAAATTAATTTTTTGAATTAGCGATATTATTATTGAATAAGGCATTGTTTAATCAATATTTTCACAAAAAATAATATAATTGCAAAATATATTTCATGCGATTTTAATGATTAGAGTTTCTGGGAAAATAAAAAATGCTACATAATTATATTTCCCTTTCATACATGAACGTGACATCATTAGCGTAAGAATTTTTTTTATACCTGGATAATTTTATTTGTGTTTTAACTTATTTTAAAGGTCGGTTTTCTTTTTCAAAACAGTCGGTGTTGACTGCTCGAAAATAAATTCAAAATGGAGGCTCGCCCATGGCCGTGACTTGAAAATCGATAAAAAATCGAAAACTAAACAATACACTGATAGAAACGCATACAATAAATGTCAACAATCATGCGAAAATGTAATGTTCTATCAGTTTCTATCAGTATATTGTTTAGTTTTCGTTTTTTTATCGATTTTCAAGTCTTGGCCATGGGCGAGCCTCCAAACGTTACGCTATAATAAGACATTTTATTGAATTAATTTTAACAAACAAATTATCAACCGAAAGTGCTTTTTATTCTTCTTTTTGTCACTTTTTATTACGCTTCATAATATTTTCTAATCCCATATAAAATGTTTCCTAGAAAAATTGTTTTTTGTTCGGCGCCGCCAAAGAAACTCTTACAGGTGACTAGTAAAGTTTCATTGAACTAATTAAGTGTCTCTTGTTTGTGGCATTAAATCATGCAAATTTATATTCATACACCATAATTTGGCAGCTGGAATTATATCTGAAACTAACTTCTCCATTACTTTAATTTTAACGTTATCTTATGGGAAGTTAATCAATCATTAGTAATTAAAAAAGAAACGGAAGTCGAAATTAAAAAAAAGTTTTACAAATGTGAAAGTGTAAATAGTAATTTTTGTTATTCAGAAATGCTAACAAAAATGTTTTATTTTTGATTTCTGGTCATCCGTACGTCAGATGACGCACACGATTAAACAGGAAGTCACAAAAACATAAAAATCTTGGATTTAACCGAGAAATTTTATTTTCTTAGAAATTGAATTCCACTTTTCTAGTTTTGTATGTCTTAAGATTTTTTGAAAATTGTCTTCTATTACAATTATCGTAATTCCCAATATTACTATCTGCCTAACAGATTTTAAAATCTTAATCATCTCCCTACTCCTCTTCCTTTTGGCTAAGATCAAAGTGTAGTATCTGTTCCGATGGATACTGCACCCCATAGACTGGTATTGTCTTGGCCTTCGGGTCTTGATTTACGCCGGTCAATGGGTCTGTCCTGTGCAGTTCTAGGAGGTCCACCTTCCCAGGCTTTGCCTCCCCTCTTTGAGGAGGAGTAAGTTTATTGCTTACTGCCTGAGGCGCCCATACCGGGGAATGCCGACGGGGCTGCCCAGGCAATTTTTAAACCCCACTTTCCCGACCCGACCTTGGGTCACATCTTACTTGTGGGAGTAAGATAAAAACTGGCCTTGTGCTTAACTCCTGGAGAGGAGTAAATCGATACTCCTCTTATCTATATAATATTAAAATTTCGTTTTTTTTCTCAACTTAATTTCACTTTTGAGTGTATATTCAATACGATGACTCTCTTAAATGATTTTCCTCTTAATTTTTTTTAATTTGCTGCGTTTTTACAAATTTTTTTTCTCTAAATTTTTTTCTCTAAATTTTCAGCGTTCCCTTAACATTCAACACTTGATGATACAATACGTGCAAAGTTAGAAGAAGAATAAAGAGAAAAAACTCTTTATTCTTCTTCTAACTTTGCACGTATTGCATCATCTATAATGCCAAGGAAGACGTTCGGTGGCATAACACATTTACATATATATTAATCTTTACATATATTGAATTTTTACCGTTTTCACCTATTTTCTGGATTCCAAAATATTATAATATAATATTCCAATTAGAGATGAGCGGTTTATCGAAACAGTGGCATAATTCAACTAAACGTTGAATAATAACTAATCATCACACAAGAGAATAAATAGCTTCCATAGTAAAAAAATTTTTTTCAAAAAAAACAAAAAACTGAACCGTAAACCGAGGTTTTAAGGGAAAAAAACCGAAACCGATACCGAAACCAAAATTTCAAAACCGCCCAACTCTAATTCCAATGAATGATACCTTTTGACACCTCATAATGCAGTTTCATTATCATAAAGACTCGTCCCTACATACATTTCTTTTTTTTTTGTTGTCAGATTTCATAAACGATTGATAATCTCTTTCAAATTAATGATGTAAACAAAAGCTTGGTAAATGCTTGTTTTTTTCCCTTCTGAAGAGAGGACTTGTGTTTTTGAAAAACTTAGGTTTAAAGGACTTTTTTTATAAACTATTCTTTGTCGTATTGTTTGAAATTATTAAACTTGTAAAGTATGTACTTTTACATTTTTTGATTATCATTTTCTTTTCTATAATAATGCTTGAGCATATTTTTATCGCATTAGGAATTAATATGAAATAATTATTTTATAAGACTTGATTATATATATATATATATATATATATATATATATATATATATATATATTTTTAAATACAGATTTTAATCAGACATGGACCAGTGGTTTCTGACAAGAAAAGGGTTTAAATCCCTGATTCCGTCTTCGTCAGCATAGTCTTAAATAGTAAATTTCAGACTATGCTGACGAAGACGGAATCGGGGATTTAAACCCTTTTCTTGTCAGAAACCACTGGTCCATGTCTGATTAAAATCTGTATTTAAAAATAAAAAATAAATATTACGCTCTTAATTTAATTTATTTGAGGACTCTGCTGGTATTTCCCTTTTATTCTTTTTTGAGTATACCTTTATACTTTATATATATATATATACCATAATATTGTTTAATGCTAGGATGGGCCATTTAAGAGAATTATAATTAGGATGTCAAATTGAATGTGTAATGCAAGGTTCCATTCGACCGCGTCGTTGAACACTGTTTATGACAGCCTTATAGGTATGTCCGCTTGTAAAGACATAAATAGATCTTAATTCTCTTCTTTTCACCGTGGTTATTAGGTTGGACGAATGGTTCTAGGGTTTCAAACACAAGTTAAAATATTGACTTAGGTCTAAGGTTCGAATCGTGTGACTGGTAAAACCATCATCCTCCACACTGATGATTCCCGGAAAAGGATAAAACACATGTGTATGTGGATAAGAAATTTAAAAATATTATAATAATTTATTTATATATATATATATATATATATATATATATATATATATATATATATATATATATATATATATATATATATGAGAAAGGAAGGATGAAGGTAATCCGACGTAATGGGAAATGAAAAAGGAAAAACCAAAAGATGGTTTTTATGTATTCATCAACGTTTCGTCTTTATTTGTAAGACTTCCTCAGGATGATAATTTTAAGAAAAATGTCATACAAGTACATGAAAATATTGGGTTGGCTACTACTTCTTCTCATTAACCCATCATGTCAACCCAATATTTCTATGTACTTGCATGACATTTTTCTTAAAATTATCATGCTGAGGAAGTCTTAAAAATAAAGACGAAACGTTGATGAATACATAAAAAACATCTTTTGGTTTTTCCTTTTTCATTTCCCATTACGTCGGATTACCTTCATCCTTCCTTTCTCATATATATATATATATATATATATATATATATATATATATATATATATAAATAAATTATATAACAAAATTATTATAAACAAAATTATTATAAATATTTTTTAATTTTTTATCCACATAATATATATATGAGAGAGAGAGATAGAGAATTATTTTAGAATTTGATGTTTTTTTTTATCACTGTACTACTAAGATAAATCAAAGATTTTGTTTGCTTGTACATTTCTTACGTCAACTTAACTGTGATAAATGCACATTGAATTATTTTTTATATTTACTGAAACTTTTATATTTATTGAAATTAAAAATAAAATCAGGGAAAAATAAAACGAATTAAAAAAAAAATCCTACCCCCCCCCCCCCCCCAAAAAAAATGTAAATATAACTATATTTTGACTTCCTTTTCTCTCAGCCCTCCACCCGGACAACGCTGGGTAAACCTAGCTAGATTATAACAATGCAAATAAACAGACAGACAGACTGAAAACAAATAAAAAAATGACCTCTTTTCACATAGGTAAACATCAACTCCCTATTGTAGAACACTGGGGGAGGTTAATAATGACGAAAGGTATTAAGGCAGAACAAGAATCGCGAGTAGGGACCGTATTTAAGTTTGACTCTAAGAAAGTACCAATTCCACATTTCAGTCTTCCATAGCAGCAATGCCAGAGTTGCGTGTTGTAAAAGAAACTGGATATGAAAAACCAAAAACCAAAAACAACGAAAAGGTACCAAAGAATAGATCGTAGCATAAGAGGAACGGGAAGCTGATTACAGACTTGTCTTATGTAAAAGACAAAATGAAGAATTCATACATATGTATATGTCTTTTACATAAGACAAGTCGGTAATAAGCTTTTCTTAAAATTATTATCATGAATGTAGGTTTGTTCAATTTCGCATAATATATTCTTCACCTTATGGTCTTGTATGTTTGTAAGTAACTTGAACCGCCCCTCTCCCCTTTTACCGGTTTTCCTTTCTTCTTGATCTTCTCTTTCCTTTTCACCTTTTTATCCCCACTTTATCTATTATGTCTATATCATTTATGGTAAAAAACAACATTTTCACTCTTTTTCTGAGGAAGTCTTTTGATAATAAAGACGAAAAATTAAATATTAAAAATCAAACAATATAAGCTAGATTGATTGTATTGGTATATCCGCTTTTTCCCATCTCTCTTTCTTCCTCTCTCTCACACACATACATAAATATCTTAAATATAAAGTAAAGAGAGATTTTACCCTTAACCGGAACAGGTTAATAAACAATGGCTGTATACAAATTAAAAAAAAAACAAACTGTTTCGTAATTCATTTTTGCCATAAATTTGTCCATGTTATGATAAACAAAAATTAATATTTTCACTGACATTAATTGATTTAACTATTTAGTACAGATCAATATTTCCGTTTTTTTCCTGTCTTATTTAGAAAAAATGGAGGAGTTTTCACCCTCTCATTGCCATGTACTACGACCACCACCCATTACACCATCATCATTTATTTAGTACAGTGCGTAAATTTCACTTCATCGCTTGCTAAGGATACGGATGCCCATTCGTTATTAATGATAATATGGGTGTCTATTTACTTCTGTCATGTCTGTGTATATTATTTATAGAATTTTGATTGTAAAAGGGATGGGTTTGTTTATCAAGGTTCTGCGAATTCAGCGTTTTTTCTTTCTTAGTAACAAAATCTAAAGAATTGTTTTCAAAAAGCAATGCGTAACGAAAAATGTCCGAAACAAAAAAAAAATCAAATTCTTTGTGTCGTTAATAATGATACAAAGATTTTGATGAATTTTATTACTTTTTTTTTTATCAAGATCAGTCATCGGTGTACATGAGGATGGAAATGAAAACAAAGACCTATACCAAGGCAAGATTAAATACAACTTTTCTCAAGTAAAATTTTATGAGGAATCCACTGATGGTTTTAATTTTTGTAATTCAACATAGATGAAAGTGATCTTCTTTTTCTTATGTGTTCATCCTGAGCTACAGCGGGGTTTGCAATGATCAATTTTTGTCTCCACTTGACACGATCACAGGTTTCGTCCGGGTAAAGGCCAGTTTTACAGACATCTTTGTGCAAGGTGTCTGCCCATCTCATCATCGCCCTTCCTTTCCATCACTTTCCGGCAACTTCTAATGCAAAAACAAGTTTTGTGGCGGTGTCGTTGTCGGCCCTCACCACATGTCCAAACCAGCTGAGCTGCCATTTCCTCATCTTGCCCTCAATCGGTGCGATGGAGTAGCACCTTCAGATATCCTCATTGCAGACGTGGTCGAGATGTGTAATTCCGGACATCCAGCTGAGCATTTTAGTTTCCATAACAGGGAACATTTGCTCCGCCTTCCGCGTTGTCGATAAGTACTCATAGCTGTACAAAGCGGCGAATCTCACAACAGATGGTCGCTGATCTTGCGGTCACAGAGGATGCCGGAGATGATGCGCCACTTGAGCTGCGTCGCATTGATGCGCGCATCAATTTCGCTGAGGATGTTACCGTCATCGCTGAGTATCAAACCAAAATATTTGAAGGCGTAGATGAAAGTGATAATTTAAAAAAAAAAACCTGAAAATATTTTGTATTGATATTAAAGTGGTGATTATGTGAAACTTCACCGGTAATGGAAGAATCTATGTTATTAAAGTGGTGATTATGTGAAACTTCACCGGTAATGGAAGAATCTATGTTATTAAAGTGGTGATTATGTGAAACATCACCGGTAATGGAAGAATCTATGTTATTAAAGTGGTGATTATGTGAAACTTCACCGGTAATGGAAGAATCTATGTTATTAAAGTGGTGATTATGTGAAACTTCACCGGTAATGGAAGAATCTATGTTATTAAAGTGGTGATTATGTGAAACTTCACCGGTAATGGAAGAATCTATGTTATTAAAGTGGTGATTATGTGAAACTTCACCGGTAATGGAAGAATCTATGTTATTAAAGTGGTGATTATGTGAAACTTCACCGGTAATGGAAGAATCTATGTTATTAAAGTGGTGATTATGTGAAACTTCACCGGTAATGGAAGAATCTATGTTATTAAAGTGGTGATTATGTGAAACTTCACCGGTAATGGAAGAA
>OY744529.1:13113720-13151220 GCA_963556195.1 Sepiola atlantica | reverse complement strand
TCTTAACTGAAATTAATTTAATTGGGAAAAAAAAAAAAAATAACTGCCATAATGGGTGTACTAACTTGTCAACAAATAAATGCCATCTTGAGTCGAATAAAATATCTGATTTCAGTAAATAAATCGTGGGGTAAAATAATCTGACACATTTTTAGGGTTTAATAAAAATCAAATTAGAATAAATAATGAAAAAAGTATTTTTATTTTCCAAATGGACATACGCTGCCATTTTGTTTTTACATGCTTTAATTGTGACATCATATGTAGATTAATTCAGAAACTGACTTCCAAAGGAACCTATCTCTGGCCAGGTCTTTATTAATCCTTCTTTACCCCAGGTTCATTTTTATCACTTCCTCCCATGTTTTCATAAAATACACATATGACATTTACCAAGGAAGAAAACTGAATGCTTTTTTTGTTTATTGATTCAAAGAGAAATTATTATTGTCATCATATATGAAATATATATATATATACAGGGTGGGCAAAAATAAGGGTCCTATTTTTAAAAATTCATAACTTTTTTATTTATTGATTTAAAAAAATTTTTTTTTAGAATAAGTAAAGGACCCCTTCCGAAGCAAGCATGAGCCGTATTAGCCCTAAGGAACGTACCCTCATTTAGAAAACATTATTTTTGCTTAAAAAACTCAAAACAGTGTAAAAAACAATACTTTAGTTTTTGTAAGTTTTAAGAAGTGTTTTTCGGCTAAAATTTGTTTTGTTTATTTCAAAAAATCTCGGAAGGGTCAGTCTACACACACATAAAGTTTGGTGAGTTTAACTTTTATTTTGTGGAAGTTATTCAAATTCAAGTTATTCAAATTTAAAGATAGGACCCTTATTTTGGCCCACCCTGTATTATTAAATATACGTAAATCTATGTAACATTGTTATTTATTTTTTAGTTGTTTTTAACAATGATGGTAAAACTTCGATCTTAAGATTAATACTCAGTGCGCAAACTAGCAAAAAAAAAACAAAAAAAACAGGAGCTGAAAAAATGTTGGAAATTGTTACATAATACATAAAAAAAAAAACAAACACGTCCACTTCTGTAATAAGCATATTTTTTAAAAATTACAAAAAAAAGTTTAGTTTAAAAAAACTATATTTTTTAATTTTCAAGTTTTATTTTACTCTTTTTTTTTTTTTTAACTATTTACCAAACTCTTTTCAAACAAATATGAATAAAGAATTAGTAAGAAAATAAATTTTAAAAAAGGGATGAAATAATAACATAATTTAGAAAGCCATTCTTAACACGGAGAGGTGGGGGGAGATTAACTATTCTGTACTTTCACCTAACAATTTAATAAACAGAATAGTTAATCACCCCCCTCCCCATGTTAAGAATGGCTTTCTAAATTATGACGTTGACCTTTCCCTGTGAACTGACGCTGCTACATCGACTGTTTTACACCTACTAACCCCAAAACTCTCATCCATTCTTTCAATGTGGCCATACCATTGAAGTCTCCTGTTCTGGACACATATCCCTATACTTTCCAGATTGAATCTTCCTCTGAGGTCATCAGATCTAAGCCTGTCTTTATGACTCGCATTACTTATCCATTGTATCATTCTCATATCATTTCTCTCCATGCAATGCATGTCCTCAACCTTCACTGGTCAGGTTTCACTTCCATACATCATCCCACTGCGTACACATGCCTGATAGACTCTTCCTTTTGTCGGCAGTGGTAACGCTCTGCTGGTTAATAATGACAGAAGTTTGATGAACTTACTCCATCCCCTCCTAATTCTTGCAATCACACTTTTCTAAATTCAGTCCCTATTTACTTGCTTCCCCACGAGGGCAGAGTTAGACACAAGGTCGGTTTTTAATGTGGAGAAAATCCAGCTCATCAAAAAAGGGGATTTGGGATTGGTACAAAAATAAAAATTGGCGAAAAAAAAAATTTCCTAAAAATAAAAAAACGTGAACTCGTTCGTAAAAAACAAACAAGCAGCAGTAGCTGAACTGTTACCCCAATTTCTCTGAAAATAGGCGTGTCAAAATTTCTCTGAAAATAGGCGTGTCAAAATTTCTCTGAAAATAGGCGTGTCAAAATTTCTCTGAAAATAGGCGTGTCAAAATTTCTCTGAAAATAGGCGTGTCAAAATTTCTCTGAAAATAGGCGTGTCAAAATTTCTCTGAAAATAGGCGTGTCAAAATTTCTCTGAAAATAGGCGTGTCAAAATTATAACACAATTATTGTTACTATTTGGATTACTATCCACATCTTGATATTTTCACGTTTTGGCCGATGTAATCTCCGACTTTCTTCAGTTGTATCTTTTCGAACTTGGGAATCTTTATGTCAAACTCTGGCACCTATACGGAATTTCAAAGTGAACTCTTTATTTAATCTACAAAGGTAGATTGTTCTCGTTCTGTCAGCCATGACTGGATAGAAGTGTTAATCATTGTGTTGTTCTTAGTTATTATCGCCTGTAGTAGGGATTGAACCTTTAACCGCTAGAAGACTGCCACTTTACTGCTACGTTTGTACCTTTGTATGTACATTATCACATTGCACATCCATTGAAACAAGCCGCGCGTGCGTGGTCCCCCTCTGTATGTGACTCGATGTGGCGAGTGTAAAATGCAATAAATTTGGGCAATTTGGGGCATTTCTTACCCCCTTTGACCCTCTGGGGGCGCAAACCAAAATTTTTCTGAGGTCAAGGATGCTCATTTTATATCCAGAACAATTGCCTCTACATTTTGGCCAAGTTTCAGAAAAATTGAATGGATGGATCAAACGTTATGGGAGAAAAGGGTCATTTTTTTACCATTTTGGGGGCTTTTGACCCCCTGGGGGCGCGAACCAGATTTTTTCCAATGTCAGCGATACTTATTTTCTATTAGGAACAATTGCCTCCACATTTTGGCCAAGTTTCAGAGAACAAGTTTCAAGAACAAATTTATAGGAAGAGTAAGTTAAAAAAAATCTTTGAGTCATTAATCAATCAATCACTAGTCTGCCACCTCATAATTGCTAAACTTCTTTCTGATCAACAGTATGTATTTAGGCAAACCCGTCCTACTGCGGATATCCTAACGATTACATGTGAACACATATACCACACACTGGACAAAGCAGGGGAAGCTAGGGTGGCAGACCTTGACATATCCAAAGCCTTTGACAAGGTCTGACATGAAGGTCTTCTCATGAAAATCAAATCATACAGTATTACTGGAAGAATATTTAATATAATCAGATCCTTCTTAGGCAAGATAAAAATCCAGGTTGTCCTTGATGGCCGTGCATCCAAACAACATGATATCAATGCGGGTGTACCACAGGGGTCGATCCTTGAACCTTTATTATTTCTGATATTCATAAACGACCTCTCTGATGAAATTGTGTCCGAGATGGGTATATTTGCTGATGACACCTCGTTCTATACCAGAAATGTGGGACAAACGAATGTACACAAGGCAATGTCTGAAACTTTAGAAAATGACCACCAGTCTGTAATGGAATCGAGATGTAAATGGATGGTGACATTTAATGCTACGAAGACAAAGCTTCTTTCCTTTAACAATTATAAGAAACCTCTTCAACCACCGATTGTCATGGCCGATAACACTCTGCCTGAGAGTTTATCATTCAAACTCCTCGGCCTAGCATTCACAGGTAACATGAATTGGAACAAATACATAGAAGACATTGCCAAGCCTGCTGCAAAGAAAGTGGGCTCACTCTACCGCACTAACAAACTACTCACACCTGCCAGTATCCTATATCTCTACAAAGCCACCATTTGCCCATGCATGGAGTATCGTTGCCACATCTGGACTGGTGCATCAATCACTAGTCTCTCTCTCTCTATTAGACAGGGTCCCAAAAAGAGTCTCCAATCTAATAGGTCCCACACTGTCAACAAAGCTTCAACCTCTGTCACATCGCCACAATGTTGCATCCCTGTGCTTGTTTTACAAACTCGTGGCACTTGCACCCCCTCGACGTAGATAGATACCCCGACTAACTCGACAAGCAGCAAAATCCCACTCCCTTCACTGTAGAGGTCCCCGGATACCGGAAAGCTTTCTACTCTAATAGTTTCTTCCCTCGGAATGCTAGACTTTGGAATTCCCTCCCTGTTCCCTGCTTCCCTGACTGTAATGTAAATGTAATGTAATGCGAACAAACATCTTGCTGCTCAACTCCCTACTTAGAATTCCTCTGTAGGCATGGTTCCCAATAGTAGCCACTTACGTCCAAGTGGCAATGTGCCCCCTTGTTTGGGGTGAATAAGAGTGAACAAAAATGTGGTTCAACAATTAATAAAACAAGAGAATAAAATAAAATGTATTAAAAAGAAGCTGACATTCTGTAGTAAATAAAACTGAATCAGAGAACTGCTTGTACCCAGACTCCCACAGGACAACAAATGATTTATATGAAGTAATCTATCTATATAATAAAGTAAAGTAGATATTTCCCATGACACTTTGGCAATTATAGATTTGGAACCAAAAGCTTCATAATCTGATCCACTAATCACTTACAGCAGTTCTTTATGCGTGTTTCCAGAAAATACGAGTCATTTTCATGTTCTTTCAAAATTTCTTATATTTATTCTGGAATAGCTGCTTCTCCCAACTACGTATTCAACAAAGAAGGTGCCAGAGATATTCACTCTCCTACAATTATTTACTCCCACGTCCCTCACATTCACTGGGGAATTTCCTTAAAATAGTTACTTTTGCTTAAATCACTGTTATTGTTTCATTTTTTACATCTTACTATTGCCTACATACTACACTAGATTTCAATTTCGATTTTATTATTCCAGTCGTTCTGATTGTATTTGAGAAATAAAGGAATATTGGATTGGATGTCAAATACACGTACCGTCATTCATAGTCAGCAAGACCTTTCTGCGACTATTCATGTCTTCTTATTTTATTTCTTCTATAACATTTTTCTTCTCATATTCTTCATGTGAAACAAAGAATATTCCTATTCCTTTGGATTCAAACACTAAATTTTGTTGACCTTTCTGTCTGCTATTTCATTTTTCACATTCAGAATAGAGTTGAATATACCAATTAATAAACAGTTTGTCAACATGACGGCTTTCGCTGGCGTCATTCGCGTATGTGAATTATTATGATTTTATACATTTTCAAGACCACATACACTTTGCTGCTTTTTCAACAATAAAAACATAATTCCATTTTGCTAGAAGTCAACATATTTTCTTATTAACGCAAATAGATCACAGGTTACTACAATACGTTAAAACCTTTGGAAGAGTCTGCCGATTTAGTGCTTTCCAGAAGCGTTTTTTTTTTACTGGTAAGAACATACATACTTCTCGCTAAAAATCATTGGTTTTTTAATATGTTTTTATTAACTAACATACGTCACACATTTTGTTAACCCTAACCCTAACCCTAACATACGTCACACGTTGGTTGTTTTGTTAACTTTTTCATGCTAGTGTATTTGATCGGTACCAAATTCAAGCCTTGAAAAACGTTAGATCACGTGACATTATTTTAGCCCGTGGTAAAGAAAAAAATGACCCCTCCTCTGACATTACTGCTTTCATCGATTCGTTTTTGTTGTGTTTTAAAAGAGATTTAAATAAGGGAACAATTGCAAGTTCAAATCAAAAACAGAAAACAATTCAATTTCAATTATAATTCTTCGTCAAAGAAAATACAAACAAGAAATGAGTTTCATAAATAAATACATAAACTTTTTACAAAACAAAATAAAAGAATCTTTTTTTCAACGAACAATTTAAAACATATTTTTAGTTGAATATAACTTTACTTAATTTATTTTGTAACTTACAAGTTAAAAATATATTTAATTAAATATAACTTTACTTAATTTATTTTGTAACTTACAAGTTAAAAATATATTTAATTAAATATAACTTTACTTAATTTATTTTGTAACTTACAAGTTAAAAATATCTTTAATTAAATATAACTTTACTTAATTTATTTTGTAACTTACAAGTTAAAAATATATTTAATTAAATATAACTTTACTTAATTTATTTTGTAACTTACAAGTTAAAAATATATTTAATTAAATATAACTTTACTTAATTTATTTTGTAACTTACAAGTTAAAAATATATTTAATTAAATATAACTTTACCTAATTTATTTTGTAACCTACAAGTTAAAAATATCTTTAATTAAATATAACTTTACCTAATTTATTTTGTAACTTACAAGTTAAAAATATATTTAATTAAATATAACTTTACCTAATTTATTTTGTAACTTACAAGTTAAAAATATCTTTAATTAAATATAACTTTACTTAATTTATTTTGTAACTTACAAGTTAAAAATATATTTAATTAAATATAACTTTATCTAATTTAGTTTGTATATTAAAATAATCTCTTTTCAACGAACAACGAACACTTTAAACATCTATATATTTACTTAAAACTATAACTTGCTTTTACACAATACGAACTTGCCAACCTTTAAAAACCTCTTGTAAAAGAACACAACAAAAACAAATCGATAAAAAGTTGTTTACTTTATTGCAATTTTATGGAGGAAAATTAGATTTTCTGCGCCTATATAGGATGGTTAACTCGATTGAAACCCAATAAAAATTGCCTTAGTCTAGAAGGATTTCTCCTTCACTGCCCGCGGACAGAACAGATGGAGATAATAATAAATGTAAAAAAAAAAACGAACATAAAATAGGGAAATTAGAATTTCTGCGCTCACAAAAGATGTCTACTTCATTCGATCAGAATAACAATTGCCTCAGTCTAGAAGGAGTTCTACTTCACTGATCGCAGAATGCTTCACGAATATTTTTGTGTCACATTTACTTTATAACATTTTTTTGTGCAGTGGTTTATATTATTAGGAATAGTATTAGTATGGACTTTGAGATGAGGATTGATATTTGCTTATTTGTGCTAAATGAAAGCCAAACCGATTTCACTGTAAGTAATTCAGGTGATTGAAATAGGATTTAATCATGTAAGGCCCTACTTAAAACTATAGAGGGATATCCAAATCACCCAAAACATATAGAAATCTATTTTGTTTTATTTAAAACAATGAATACTTAGTTAACAAATCCTAGTTTAATCACCTAAATTACTTATAGTGAAATGGGTTCTTTAGAAATCTCGTAATTCTTGATGAGAAAATGAAATAAAACTTTTTTTTTAATTCGTACAATATAATTTTGCAAATGAAAGAAATAAAATGAGATTTATTAGTTGAATAACATATAAAATTGATAAATTAAGTCCAAGTTGTAATTAATTCCGAACCCCTATATATATATATATATATATATATATATATATATATATATATATATATATATATATATATATAAAGTTAGGTATGTGTATATATTTCTATATTTCTATGCACAGGATAATCTCTTAAACTAATGAACAGATCATTATGAATTTGGGAATATATATTCTAAAAAACACGGTGAGTTATATGGGCACATTAGACCCTCATATATATTCATCAGAAAACACTTTTATTAGCTCAGTTCATAAAAGTTCACCCGTCCAGCTGAAATATTTATCACCAGTATCTTTAACTTTTGACATATGTTTTTATCAATGTAATATAAACATGCCAGAATAAAAAGTGAAACGCACCGTTTTGTAAACTTAACATTCAGGAGGTGCATGTATATAAAGTTAGGTATGTGTATATGTTTATATATTTCTTTGCATAGAATTCACTCCTAAACTAATAACTGATTATAATGAATTTAAAACAAAGCTTATAGGCGTAAGAGTGGTTAATGTTGGCTATATATAATTAAATTTAGTTTTATGCAAAAGCGACAAAGCGAGGATGAAAGCCCTTTGTGAAAATTCAGATAGCTCCGATTTTAGTGAAATTTTAACAATAGGTATTAGACATCAATTAATGAATATTCACCCAATTTTGTTTGGAGTATTTTAAAGGGATTTTAGAGGAGAATAATACGGACACAACCTCCCATTTGAAAATTCAAATATTTAAAATTTGAAACAAATTTGATCCAAGCAAGATTCCCTGAATTTTAATTTCTTCATAAGACCCCTTAACCTTTAGCCTTAAATTTTAAACATTTTTTAGAATGTAATGGATTTTAATCAATAAGGTTAAGTATCATTATATCTTGATTTTAATCTTTGTAAGGGGACATAAATGTGGTACAAAACTTCTGTTTGGTGAATTTATTTTAGTCGTTCTGGGACGGGTATTCATCTAATATAACTTTCGCCCATCCACCAAAATCACAGCCCCCCCTTCCTCTCTACCCATCCTCCTTTCCCTGCATACCCCCCCCCCATACACAAACATTCCAACTTACTTTTTCCCCTTCAATCTTGAACCACAGCCATCTGGTCAAACACCCCCCTCCCCCCTCTTCCTCACCTCCCTCTCTGCCATCCACTTTACCCCTGCTCATCCCCCACCTCTTTCTCTTACCACCAGCCACAGTAGTCCTGGCTCACCCCATCCTTCCATTTTTTCCCCACTCATTCTTTTCTACATTCATTTCTATTTCTCCAACAAATACGGACGTCCACCCAGCAGTTGGCTACTTTTTCATTCTATTTTTCCCAATATGTCTACCCTACATGTATCTGTGCTTGCATGACATTTTTTCTCTATTTTATCATCCTGATGAAGTCTTATAAATAAAGACGAAACGTTGATGTACACATAAAAAACATCCATTTTTTGGTTTTCCTTTTTCATTTTCCCATCACGTCGGATTACTTTCATCCTTCTCTTCCCATATATATATATATATATATATATATATATATATATATATATATATATATATATATATATTATAATGATGGGTGGTGTTCGAAGCATAAAACGATGTCGTTGTTTTATATAATTTTTTTTATTATTATAGTTTAATTCAATATTTCAAACATTCAGAAATGATGAGAGAAAAAGAAAAATCCGAAAATAAGGTCACCTATGTGTGGGGTATCAATGTGCTAGAAATTATGTTGTTGTTTTTTTTTTGTGGGGGATAAGTGTTGTTTATGTTTAGAGGCTGTTATTATTTTTTTATAAAAAATGTGTGGTTATTTAATTATTTAAGTATAATTATTGGGTAAGAGTTTTCTGTAGGATTATAGTGACCACTTCTGCTGTGGTGGTTATTAGTTGTTGCGTGATTACCCAAGTTTTGTAAATAAAAGATATGACAGCGTTATTTTGTATTTGGGATCCTGTGTTCTGTTAAGTTAGAGTAATTTTGTATTTAAATTAATACAACTGACTGTTAAATATTTGAACGTTATCTATAATGTTAATGTAGAGAAAAATATTACAAAATGCTTTGCCTAATTTCCATATCTTCTATATAAAACTGAATGTCTGTATGTTTGTGTGTATGTGTGTGTGTGTTACTTATAGAAAAAAAAGTTAGAGAATATAGATAAAATCTAAAAGTGTATCTGATGTAAAATTCACAGAGTAAGTTGATGGGCATATTGCCGAATCTCTAAACCCACCCCTTAGGGGTCTAGGGACAGATTTCATCGGGGCGGGGGAGTCGTTTTCAGTTATTTTTCATTCTATTTTATAGTAATTAGAAAATGCTGAGTCATATTTTCCTTTAATTACGTAATACTTTGAGATAACTTTTAATTTTATTTAATGTTTCTTAGCGTCAATTCTATTTACATGGAGGGGGGTAAGAGACTATGCGAAGGTCCACCACTAGCCGCCACTGCCCGCCACTCTGTAAGTACACAAATACATGTACATGTACATTTTATAATATCTTATATAAGAAAAGTATTCGGCGTTGTCCGGCAAATCATACCTCAAGTGCATAAAACAATTTATGGTTTTTAACGAAATTTATTTGTTAGAGGATAGCTAAGGAAGAACGATAACTCACGTTTAAAACACACAATTTAGGTTTGTTTAAAAAAGGTTAGAGAATATAGATAACCTATAAAAGTGTATTCTTATGTAAAAGTTTTTATATAAAGATGTTACACACACTCTTTAATTTCTACTACTTTGTTTTATTTATCAGCCCAGGGAACGCCGGGTCGCCCTGCTAGTGTATATTATAATATACCATTTTTGTCTGTCAGTTGGTCACCTATAGACTCCAAAACTATTAAACAGAATGTTACTATATTTGGCATGAAGAATCCTTGACATGTGTGTGTGTGTGTTTAGATCAATATTATATTACTGATGTTGTATCCTTCATTGATTGTATATTGTTGCTGTGCATTTTATTGACATCCGGCGTAAACACAGACCCCACAACATTATTGTACCACCTTTGTTCAATTTGAAATATACTTATCTAAGTACTCTGGTTAATGTAGTTTCAGAATATAGGGGTCTATTTTTAAAACCCTTGTAGGAGTTTGTGCCATATTTCTATTCGATGGACGCCCGGCCCAGATGCAGACCCCACAATATTACTGAACCATCTTTGGAGAGAACAGATACAACACTTTGATCCTAGCCCGAAGACCAAGAAAGTGTATTTTCGTTTGAGTTTCATGTTCGACACAACAGCGACGTCATTTAAAAAATAATGTTTTTTGCATTAATTAATTCAGGGAACAATTGTTCTATGTATTCATCAGAAAACACTTTTATTACCTCAGTTCATAAAAGCTCACCCGTCCGGCTGAAATATTTATCGCTAGTATGTTTAACTTTTGACATATGTTTTTATCAATGAAATACAAACATGCCAGAAAAAAAGTAAAACGCATATGGTACGGACATACAAAATATATAAAAAATAAATTAAAATTAAACACACTTCAGCTTTTTTTCAGGTGAATTTTTATGCACTGACAAAGCCTCCTCAAGAAAAATTGTTGATATTTTCTATATCACAAAAATGTATGTTATTAAGAAAGGCAGAAACATTTGTATTCTAACAAAAGTTGTTTTTGATAAATATATAGAAAATTGTTCCCTGAATTTACTAAGGTTTAAGAGGTCTAGTACACTATTGAGCTACAACTGAAACCTTTGTGCTAAGGAAATTTATATATATATATATATATATATATATATATATATATATATATATATATATTATATATATTGATAAATTAATTAAGTTCACATATATTGATAAAATGAACTTAAAACCAATGTTTTTCAAAAGTACTCAATAACAAGTAGTCCATATCAACATGGTACCTTAGGTTTCAAGCTGGGGTGTGGGGCGACCCAGATGAAAAAATTGCTGGGTTTTCTTGAGCTTAAATTATAAAATCGTCCTACGGTTTTTATCAGCCATCTTTTGACCTGTGGGGTTGCGCACAAAGAAAGTTGCATCATGGGAATCATTCACTGTTTTAAAAAATAATTTTTCTTTTCTAGTAGGTAATTGGTGGGAGGAGAGGTCGAGAAAAAATCTCAAAAAGACACTGGAAAATATAATTATGAAATTGACGGTCTCTTCCTGAATCGAATTCAAATAGGCTGGCAATTGCATTCTGGGAGATTTTTTTGTTCCTTTAAACCTTTTATTATTTTTTTTTTATCATTTATTAAATATTTCTCATTTCTTTTCTAGTAAATACTTAATATTGACTTAGTAGTATATATATATATATATATATATATATATATATATATATATATATATATATATATATATATATATATATATATATATAACTTCTTTGTAAAATGGTAGGAAAAATCCCAGCAGAGTGCTCGATTAATTAAGAATTAAAGTTAAAAATTAAGAGCATAATATTTATTTATTCTGGTACAGAAAAATTAGTACAACATTCGTACCGTCGGTTTCAAGCACGGAAGGTCTTACCCATCCGGCTCTCTTCAGCTTCTGTTGAAGGACAACAGAAGCTGAAGAGAGTCGGATGGGTAAGACCTTCCGTGCTTGAAACCGACGGTACGAATGTTGTACTAATTTTTCTGTACCAGAATAAATAAATAAATATATATATATATATATATATACATGGTGATTCATAAGTAACTTAGCTATTCATTTTTGAAATTCTAAAGTTAAAAAATACGGTAATACAAAACAGAAAGTTTATTCAACAAATTCATTTATGGGAGTTTAAAATTACAGCAAATTTTAAAAATGTTCACCTTCGTTCTGCATGCATAGCTCCATTCTTTTTTGTAAGGAATTTACGACTCTTTGTAGCATGTTTGATTGATTATGAAATAAATATATATAGAAACAAATATATAAACGAACAAATTAAAAATAACAAATAGCAGTAATTAGAGAGTAAGATAACAATCATCAAAAGTTCATAGTATGTTTGTGCTTCATATGGTAATCATTTTAAATAGCTAAGTGAAGTGACTTATGAATCACCCTGTATATATTTTTTTTTATGTGTCCATGGATTACTTTTATATACGTATAAAATAAATAAAAATATATATTAACGGAAAAAATACGTCCTATGAAGTTAAGGGCGACTAATAATGCAATTTTCTGCATCTTAATCACTTAGGAAAGTGAGACAATCGAAATAATAGTAAGCAAAATAACAACGAACGCTACAATCACCAATAAAAATACATTAAATATATAGGTGATAAAAATCGTACATATTTCTAGACGGAGCGTCTTGGTCCAGTGGTAGAACGCTGGACTATAGACATCAATATCGAAGGTTTGATCTCTGTCTAAGTTAGCCATGCTGATGACGGCTGTGAGCCATGGATTACTTTTATGTACGTATAAAATAAATTAATATATATATATAGATATATATATATATATATATATATATATAGATATCTATCTCTATATTATATATATATATATATATAGATATCTATATCTATATTATATATATATATATAGATATCTATCTCTATATTATATATATATATAGATATATATCTATCTCTATATTATATATATAGATATCTCTCTCTCTCTCTCTCTCTCTCTCTCTCTCTCTCTCTCTCTCTCTATATATATATATATATATATATATATATATATATATATATATATATATATATTATATATACTAGCAAAATATGCTCCCTCCGGTCGCATATTTTTGCTAGGCTGTCGTGTCAGAAATGACGCTAGTATGTAATTTGGGTAGAGCTTTTTATCACTAAAATTAATTTAAATAATATATTGAACATGATAAATAACAACATTAATGAAAAGAAAAATTAAGTTTGCATTGTTATCGTCTGCTCGCTTTTCTTTCTACACAGTCGTTTTGTGGCAAATCCACGTAAGAATTTACAAAATAATAAAAATAATAATAGTTTTAGTTTTTCAAAGAGAAAAAAGAAAAGTGCACCTGAAATAAAATTAACAATTAAAAAATACAGCGAATACGATTTTTATATCTCCGACTAACAAAAAAAAATACTGAAAAGGACCTTTTTAGGTCGAAAGCTTGCTCATTCATTTCTTTAAGGTAAATAAATAATTTATTTTGAAGAAAAAAAACCATCGTTTTTGGCTTTCTTAAATTTCTAATAATAATAATAATAATAATAATAATATATATATATATATATATATATATATATATATATATGGTACATGTATTATATTAGTTTCTGTAGATGTTAATCCGTTGAAACTACAGTGTTTATAAAAAGTGCTCAATAACAAGTAGAGCTGTTCTTTAGTATAAATTTTTATTTATACAAACATTATTGGTTACATATGTGCATACATGTTTCGGTTGTACTCTTCAGAATGTCAACCTCCTGGTCTGAAGAGGTTGACTCTCTGTGAAGAGTACAATTGAAACATGTATGCACATATGTAACCAATAATGTTTGTATAAATAAAAATTCATACTATATATATATATATATATATATATATATATAGGAAATAATAAAACAAAAGTAAAGTTACATATTTTACAAGTTTATTATAATCATAAATGTTTAAACAAGGAATAAAATATAAGAATGTCCTTTAATCCATGTATTTCCAAAGAAATTGCTATTATCCTCAGAAAGAAAACAAAATATTAATTATTGGTAAGTATTAATTTGAAAACGCTACAAACAATTTTGAGTTATGTTTAAAGCAAAACTAGTCAACAATTATTTTCAATAATGAGTAGAAAGTCATTGTAGTGATGAATGTATCGGTAAAGTTGTTGAAAAAATTTGATTGGATTATTGTATTATATAGTGGAGGATATTGGATTCTAATAAAATCCGGGAAGTATCTAAAAGTCAAAAGTATATGAAGAAACAAGGGAGACGCGAGAGCGCTCTATCCCTTAATAGACTTCACAAATGGCCTCTGCTAGAAATCTCATTTCTTTGATCAATCATAACTCAAAAACTAATAAACCAAATTAGTTAAAACTTTGCACAAATTTTTATTTGATAGGTTCTATAAGTGTGTAGAACTTCAGCAACCCAGAGATCCAGAAAGGTCAGGTATGATTTTGTGTTATCCGTGTGTATGTATGTGCCACCCTGTATCTCATCAACTATTTGATGGATTCAGCTGATTTTTTGCAGAGATAAAGGTTCTAGGGTCTAGTTGATGGCATTTTAATTTCAGTTTACCATACACCTTAGTTTTCCAGAAAATTCCCAAACATTTTTAAAATGACCATTGTATTGAGGCATAGCCTTTACAAAAGTAGTGACATTCCATGAAAAATGCCAGTATATTGAAATCATATGCCCTTAATAGGGTTAAAGTGAAACTTCATATACACTAAATGTACAAAAGCAAGGAAATTCCCAAATCTGTACACTTTTATTGTCATTAAGGGTATGCGAGCACAACAGATCTATGTATTTTACTGGTAGGAAGTTTTCTTCAGTGCACCTCACACACTTCATCCACTCATGCATAGAGATTTATACTGTAGTGATGTGATAATGAAATGGTTTGGTTGATATGTAGTCATACTCTTAATGACAATAAAAGTGTAAAAAATTGGGAATTTCCTTGCTTTTGTACATTTAGTGTATATGAATTTTCATCTTAACCCTATTAAGGGCATATGATTTCAGTATACTGGCATTTATCATGGAATATATATATATATATATATATATATATATATATATATATATATATATATATATATATTAGTTTCAGTATTTATGTAGAATCATCATGCCACAGATTAACTTCCTTGGCAGATAATTTAAATATAAGTAGAATTAAAGCAAAAAGAAAAAAAGAAACTATATATATATATATATATATATATATATATATATATATATATATATATATATATATATAATTATTAATGACAATATATGTATCAGCATATACCATCAGTTCCTTTTACTTTGTAGTCTCCTTAAAAGATTCAGCTCAATGCTTGTCAATTATTGATAACGGAGCAAAATATAAGTCAGTTCAGATTATATTCCAATAAAATAAATTATTATTTTTATTTTTTCACATTTTCAAAAAATATAAAATTTCTGTGAGATATATTTTTTACGGTCCGTTTCATTTGTCTTGTGCCAAACAACATTTTTATGTCAATATCGTCTCTGCAACACTACAAAATCATCAGAAAAAAATTCACAAAGAGTAAAAAGTTCTTGGATTACAGTGTCTTGAAAAAACCTACACTATACAGTGGTTCATTTTAGGGTGAAAACAAACAAAAAACAAATAAAAAGAGAGAGCAAAAACTCACACGTGGGAGAGCCCACTAATACGCCATATCTCACAGAAATTTTATATTTTTTGGAAATGTGAAAAAATAAAAATAATAAAATAAAACCATGGTTATTGGAATATAATATGAACTGACTTATATATATATATATATATATATATGATGATCCCCGTGTTAATATTAGACGCTTAAGGTCTCCTGTTTTTGTTTCACTCTTAGATAATTACCCCCCCCCCCCCTTTTTTTTTAAATTTATTTTTTTTATTTTTATTTTACTTATATTTTTTCATTTATTAATTTTCCAACGAATGTTAAGTCTGCAATATCTTGGATTTAGTTAGTTTGTCTGGGAATTTAAACTGCATTTTACATTTTTTTTTTTTTGACTCAAAGCTTCTTTAGACTATATATTGGGTATTTAGATCTGTATGGCTAGGTTTCCTTCCTCTTATCTAATTACTTTTCTGGTACCTAAGGTACTTAAGCTTTATTTTTTATTTATTTTTTAATGCAACTTTAATTCCTATATAATTTTATTGCTAGCTACCATATTGCAGAATGGTTCTTGGATATAGTGTTTAGATAGTATTATTATTATTTTTATTTTTTTTATTATTGTTATAATTAATGTTATTTGATATGCAAATTACTATATCATACGGTAGTCTTAAGGGTAATATATTATTATTATTATTATTATTTTATCATTATTATTATTTTTTTATGTATATATTAGTGATATTTTAAGCTGAATTATTTCGACACTTGATTATTGGGGAAATGGTCGTATAATCAGTACCATTGGAGAGCCATGAATATTATAACTGTCCTGTTTTTAAATCTCCGAAACAGTTACATGGTAAACAGCTGATGATCCCCGTGTTAATATTAGACGCTTAAGGTCTCCTGTTTTTGTTTCACTCTTAGATAATTACCCCCCCCCCCCCTTTTTTATAATTTTAATTTTTTTTTTATTTTACTTATATTTTTTCATTTATTAATTTTCCAACGAATGTCAAGTCTGTAATATCTTGGATTTAGTTAGTTTGTCTGGGAATTTAAACTGCATTTTACATTTTTTTTTTTACTCAAAGCTTCTTTAGACTATATATATATATATATATATATATATATATATATAATCAATCATTTGTTCATGAAATACAGATAGAACCAAAATATATAGAAAGACCATTACACGAATGCAAGTACCAGAAATACCAAAATTTCACATTCTCCCCAATAAACAGTGTTAGCACCAGCTTCGGCTGATACCATGCAATTGGTCATGAAGGTTAAAGCGCCGAGGATGGAGAGTACCACCCAGACCTCCATTGGAATGGCGCAGACAGTACTACAATCTTGGAGAGGCTTATTGCTACTCAAATTCGTTGTCAGCAAACACATCAATTGTAAAAGGCTGTTTCTATAACGGAAAACGATTTGGACCGATTATCGAAAGGGGCGTTCATTTTTAAATATTCAAAAGTCAAAAGTCTATGAAGAATTAATATATACGTAGAATCATTATTCCACGAATTAACTTCCTTGGCAGATAATTTAAATATAATGTGGTTAATTTAGTGTTAAGTTAAATAAAAACAGAATAAAGAAAAAAAAGAAAGAAAAAGAAACGATAAAGATATATATATATATGTACGAAAAAAATTAATGTATAAATTAATTAATAAAAAAAAATTTCTCTTTCTCTCTCTCTCTCTCTCATATATATATATATATATATATATATATATATATATATATATATATATGTGTGTGTGTGTTTGAAAAAAGAGACAAACGGAAAACAGGTTAAAGTGCAGGAGAAAAACAAAAACAAGAGATTTGACCGGTTTCGTTTGTGTTATCGACTTTTTCTGATGACGTTCGATAATACAAACGAACCCGGTCAAATCTCTTATTTTTGTTTTTCTCCTGCATTCTAACCTGTTTTCTGTTTGTCTTTTTTCACACATTTTGTCTACCACAGCATTTCATTTTCATGACTTATCGTGTACCTTACCTTACCTTATATATATATATATATATATATATATATATATATATATATATATATATATATATTTTTTTTTTTTAATTAATTTTTTTTTTTTGTTATATATATATAATCAATTATTTGTTCATGAAATATTTAAACTATACACTTACCTGTGTGTACAAATGCAATCAAATTCTGGCTGACCATATTCTGTGTAAAAGAAGCAAGTTGTTTGGAAGTGTTGTTAAGCATTGCTAAGTAACCATTATTCGGTTCTGTTATAAGAAAAATGAGGTCTGCCTCAGCAGAGTCAGGATCAGTCGCCTTGAGATATTCACCAGTCAGCAATGTAATCGACTGGTTCCATACTCGCATTCCTTTATTTATCGTTATCCGGGGTAACTGATCGTTGACCGGATCCACTCTGATGTACAACTTTTTCACATGACTTTTACGCCCGTCGTTCTTCAACTCTCCCGCAATCAACAAATGGTCGTACGACGTCTCGCTGTCATCATGAACATAGTAAATGAGTTCATCTTGAATATCCTGTGACGTGAATTCGCTGATAGCTTCGCCTTTGTTTGTGATCGACTCGAGCCAGCCAAATTTCGGCTGCTCCGTGATCGTGTACACCACTAGCTTATCCTCGAAATGTTTTCCACGGATTCGGACATTCTCATCCGTAAGCATTTGCCGTTGGCCCTCGGCAACGGAGACGTTCGATAACTGCAAGGGTAACACCTTCGGCAGAATGTCGATGACAAACTCGAGGCTGTGCAGCTTTTGAAACCCGTTTGTGACGTCGAACATGAAGCCGTCTGTGTTCGTCTCGACGTTCTTCTGGATTTCTTGGTGAACGTATTTCAGCTTACCTTCGTTGATGTCATCCTGGGTGAAGGTTATATTATGCTGGTCTGTGTACGCCGTACCGGCGATGGAGAGAAAGCCGTACTTGGGAGGGGCGATTACGTGGTAAATGATGTCCGCCGGGAATGAGTCCGGATGGCTTATGTGCAGGTATGAATTGGTGATGACCACACTTTTACCTTCATCAATCACAACGATCTTGTTGTGAACAACACGGGGCGGATGACGCTGGCTCTCCAGAAACAGGAGGATTGAAAATAACCCTTGAGTTTCGGAGGGACCGGCTTCAACAGCAAATCGGAAATAGTCATCGAGCTTGCTCGTACCGTTATGTACGTACTTCACTACGTTGTTGTATATATCCTCCAGGGTAAAAGACTTTACTTTCCGTTCATGGATCATCAGCTGACCGTAGAAGGGGCCGACAACCGTCAAAAATAAAATCTCATTGTCCTTGACATTTACGTTGGTCTCGACACTCAAATTGGACGCTGAAATTATGCAACTACTGCCATTCATGACCGAAATGCCAGTGTTATTGAGAATCTTGACAAATGGACCAGAA
This sequence comes from Sepiola atlantica, assembly GCA_963556195.1. Classification (NCBI taxonomy): domain Eukaryota; kingdom Metazoa; phylum Mollusca; class Cephalopoda; order Sepiida; family Sepiolidae; genus Sepiola; species Sepiola atlantica. Next base: position 13,132,147 of record OY744529.1, on the reverse strand, counting down.
GCCTCAATTTCGAGAATTGCTCTAGTCTCAAACTGACCATCAGTAACAACAAAGCTGAAGTGATCCATTGGAATGCCAGTGTTCTTGACCAACAGAGTTTTATCGATAAGATCCTGCTGTGAAAACTGATACGCATAGCTTCGATCCGAAGCTCTAAGGATGTACCGATCGGACACATCGGTAAGGGTGTACTGCAATTGGCTATTATCAAAATCAATATCCGGATCGTTAAAAGCCAAATCGTTAATGCTGAGCGCCCGTTCCCCGTTTAACGTAATGTAGAATGGCTTATCAATCAAACGACGCGGGGTGTTGTCGTTGCGCATCACAATCTTAATATCAAAATGTCCGGAGAAATCAGAAAGTTCCTCCTGTGTTCCCTTTGTCCCTATGATCATAGGGGTTGCACTGAACGTAAAGGAATCAGTATCATGCTCGGAGTTGTCATGCTCGTACATAAGTTGTTTCCCTCGGATTTCTTTGTTCGTGAAACTTTCAATGTTTTGCTTGAGAATCTTTTTAGAGTGCGGATCGACAAGGATCAATCTTCCGTGTCGGGGAGTTTTGAACACGATATACTGGAACTCTCTGTGCTTGTCCGTTTCAATATATAAGTCCGCTCGGCCAATTAATTTCTTCTCTCCTTCTGTGACACCCTCCAGGCCGTTATTTATATAACGCACATCGGTCTCGTTGGGTACGTATTCCACATGAAACCTAAGTCGACGAGGCAAAACTCCTTTAACCGATAGCCGCATATCTATGAAGTCATCGAGGCCACTGTAAGATTGACGTTTCAGGTTGTAATGAATCATGTTTCCACGTAGTTCGGCGAGCGTAAACGATCCCTCCCTCTTAAGACGGGTCAATTTTTTAAGTGCCGATGTCGAAGTGTCCGGCTTTGCTCTATACAGATTGCCATAACTTGGTGGCCGGAGTAAGGTAAAGAATATTTCACGTGGTGGTATTCTCTGAGTGTTTAGACTTACATCGAGGTAGTTGGTCGAGATGATCTTCGACATGGTATAGCGCAAGATTAGCTTTTTGTTAGTTATAACATTTACCTGGACTTCTACAAATTTTACTATGAAAGTCTTTGTATTGGTCCGTGCGTTGTGAGAGGTTACAGTAAATTTGAAGAAGTCCGCTTTGGGAGTTGTGTTAAAAGCTTTGTTGAAATAACGAACGCGTCCTGTATCGATGTGACGCTGTGCAAAAGTGGTGACCGGTACCCATGCATTGTTTTCGTGCTTACGGCGCTGAATCTCACCGTATTCTGGGCCTTTAGTGAGTTGGTAACGAATCTCAAGATTCTGTCTCGGCACGTTTGTGATAGTCGACAGGTTCTTCGAGGTAATCAAACAATGCGAACCAAGGGGCAAATAGATGCCAGTGTTGGCGATGATAGACAGTCGAAGCTTTTCCGCTCGGATGAGCAAGTCGGCGAGTCTCGACTTTGAGGTCTCATCAGCAACATACATGCGAATGAATGTCACAGAAGAACCTTTCTGGACAAGCCAAATCTTGCCGTTGTTGATGTCGTACTGAGAAAACGTTCCGATTTGAACACCTGGATTATCTGACTGCTCAAAAAAGCTTTTGGATCCGGATTGGTACTCAATATGGTAAATCAGGTCTCTATCATCCGTATCTGGATCGTCGGTGGTAAGCATCGTGTTGAGAATCTGGATTTTCGAATTCTGAACCACTTGGATTTCTCCATTTGGCGGCAACCTTAATATGGGGGGATCGTTTTTCGGAATAATCTGAATCGGAAGGATAAACCTATATTTCTGTTTCAATTCTGGTACGAGCTGAAGATGGCTGCCAATTACCTGCATTTCGATCGTCATATCGTCGGAGATGGTATCTGTACCGTCATGATTATAAGATACGTTATCTTCAAGAAGGTCGAACTGAGTGAATGTTGAACGTCTCTCCTTTGATGAAAGATTTTCAATGGTACCATGTCGGGGCAGAATAAGAATGGTGAACAAAATATCAGAATCCGGGATGTTATATTTCTGGTAGTCGAATTTAATGTCGATATTGCTAGAAGTGATAATCTTTTCGGTTTCTTCTTTCACGACTAGCTTCACAATGCTCACAAAAGTAAATTTTTCGCTTGCGTTTAGGTTGCGGCTCGGCACAGCCGGCTTCAAACAGTTTTCAGACGAACAGGTGCACTCAAAGTTATCGAACCCGATTTCTTCACACTCAGCATCGTCGATGCAAGGATTTGCAGCACACGGATATTGCCACAGACAGGAGGGGTCAATTTCCCGGCTGATTTGTATGTCACGGAAGCCAAACTGACGTGAATCGATGAAGATGTCACGGAAGCAACCTTGGACCGAGCCGGCACTGTTGACCTCTTTGAGCGACAACAAGCCTCTTTTGATAGCATGGATCCGGGTTTTATGTTGAAGGCCACCAACAAATAAGTGACCACCTAGGTTGATGAACTTTTGGTTCCTTAGACTGGAATGAGTTGAATTTTCTTGTCCGTCGACTCGCAAGATCACCGTGTCTTGACTGATGCGCAAGATAACAGAGTGCCACCTACCGTCAGTAACTACGGTTTCTGAGAATAGTTCAATGATACCATTTCCTTTATTAAGGGAGAGTTTGATTTTGGAGTTGATGATCTCCAAAGCGATAAAATCGGGGCTGAGCGGCCGACCTTCATTGAAGAGTAACAAACCCGTCTTAGTCCTAGTGCGAAAGTCAAACGTGATTTCACCTTTTTGACGAATGCGTAAATGGGGGAAAGCCACAAAAGACGAGTCTGTAAGCAAAGTGATGGGTTGGTCTGTTTCGGCATCGAACTCACGGTCACATGACCAGGGAATTTCAAAAACATTCTGAGGATCTTTCAAGCGCCGCGCCTTCTGTACGATGTTTATCTTGTTATAGAATACTTTTTCCATGCATCCACGGAAGTTGCGGATTGTAATGGGAACATGTTGATAAGAGGCTGTACCCCCAAGAAAGATGCCTTGATTTATGTTTAGACTTAAGAAATTCCCGGTCGCTTGCATGGATGTATTTGAAACCTTGTCAACGGTAAGTGTAGCAGTGTTGTTTCTCCGTACAAACTGGATGTCATGCCAGTGGTGGTCATCGAGGCGTTTGTTCGGCTGCGAGTGAAGACTTACACTCCCAGAGCCCAGATCAAAGTGGACATGTACGATGCCGGATGTGAGTTCCAGTACGCAGTAATCGGGCAGGCCCGCAGCCAAAAGTAGCAAGCCATGAGGACGGTGGGTTTTGAAGCGCAGTTTGATTGTTGTACTGCTTGACGATTCTTGCAATGGCACGTGCACATAACTCTGGCCGTAAAAGGATACTGCAAAGAAAAGAAAACAGGAATTAGTTTATCTGCGTAATTATAAACATTTTTGACTTTAGTTTCGAAGACAAAGAGAATAAAAAACAAAGAAACTGTTATTAAAAAACAAAACAAAAACAAATGTTTCTCTTTCTTCGGACTACTATCCTCATCATTGCTATTTATTTTCCGGCAATGTTTCGGTCGATGTACACTTCAGCTGTTTTTCAGTTGATCTTTTTGTATTTAACTATTTTTGTATTGAACTATGTGTCTACCACTCTGTCATTCGGTAGATTCTTTCACTATGGTTGGGAGATATGATAAATGAGGGTGGTTGATTGGTAGAAGTGGGAAGTTTTTGACAATGACTGCTTCGACCAAACCTTTTCTTAGGTTATTGATAGCGTAGTAAAAATATGTAAACAAAGAAAATAAATATAGCACTATAATGAAAAGATATTCACATTTTTTGAAACATTGTTTTGTATTTAAATGATATTTAAAAAATTTGAAAACCAAATAAACAATGTCAATTTTTTTAAAACAATGTAAACCCCTTTTTTAAAATGAATAACTTTATTTATTTTAAAATCTGAGCTTTCAGGACAATGTGCCCTTTTCAAAGCAATATTTTTTAAACTTGTTTTCTTCTTTTTATTGGTCTTTCCCATTCGAGGCATACCTGCTTCTTCGTGGAGACAGTAGTCCATTCAGTCAGACTTTCTTTCAGAGAAACCGTCATTTCCATCAGACAAACAGATTACTGTCTCTACGAAGAAGCAGACATGCCTCGAACGGGAAAGATCAGTAAAAAAAAAAGTCTTACTTTGAAAAGGGTGCCTTGCGTCGAAAGCTCAGGTTTAAAAATAAATAAATTTATTCATTATATAGCACTATAATTTCGTCTACTGCCAGTGGCAAGTTTGTTGGTGCAATGGATTAGACATTTGTCCAATGACCAAGCATTCGGGTTTCAAATTCCGGTGTGGATGCACTTGCTACATTTAGCCACACTGATGAGTCATAGACGACGAACCAGCTGTCAGTGGATGACTATATATATATATATATATATATATATATATATATATATATATATATATATACTAGTTGTATTAAAAATTTCCTGGCTGTAGTCAGAACCGAATTTCAAAACAATTTCTCCTATTTTAATTGTTCTAATTAGCCGTAATTTGCAATTAACTTACTAAGTTTCTAGCTATCACTCTCATCCTCTTTCACTATATATTCTTTGACCCCCCCCCCCCTTCCGCTCTTATCTTATACAGTATCTATCACTCTTGGAGGTAATAAAGAAAGGAGAGATTAGAAAGATTGGAATAGTCCACGATAAACAAAAGGGAATATAACCAGAGGCAGTAATACTATTTAACTCAGAGAGAGAGAGAGAGAGAGAGAGAGAGAGAGAAAGAGAGAGAGAGAGAGAGAGACTTCCTTCTCCTCTTTTTCAGCTACAGGTTCATATTAACTGCTTCTGTTGCTATCTAGATCATTATTTAAAATGACGTCCATTTGAAAAAATCTTCCAAGACCAATAAGTTATATTTTGAAAGAAATTATATCGAAATACATTTTGTTGTTGTCAAGAACATGGACCAGAAAGCAGAAAAAGACTAATTTTGAATTTTGTCTTTTTATTGTTTTTGTGACTCAGCAGTTTTTTTTTAGTTTTTTCTAGTATTTTGATAAATCTATCCTAACAAAATAACTAATGCTACATATGTAATACAAGGAATTTATTTCTGGTGTACCCAATAATACGAATATTTTATTGTTTAAATGAAATTTTGAAAACTGACAATTAATTTTTTCTTTTTTGCAAGCTTTCGTTGTAAAACAACTTTGTCAGTTTTTTTTATAGTTTTTTCCCCCTTTTCTTCTTCTTCCTCATTTTGATGGTATTAACCCCGAGGCAGGGGCAGGAAAAGCACGTCAAGCTGTAAAAGACGTTAGAATAAGTAGAGTATTGATTTACTCCTCTCCAGGAGTTAGGCATAAGGCCAGTTTTTATCTTACTCCCACAAGTAAGATGTGACCCAAGGTCGGGTCGGGAAAGTGGGGTTTGAAAAGCCAGCGCCCGAGAGGTGAGCACTCTGGCCATTAAAAAATTGCCTGGGCAGCCCCGTCAGCATTCCCCGGTAGGGGCGCCTCAGACAGTAAGCAATAAACTTACTCCTCCCAAAGAGGGGAAGCAAAGCCTGGGAGGGTGGACCTCCTAGAACTGCACAGGACAAACCCACAGACCGGCGTAAGTCAAGCCCCGAAGGACAAGACAATACCAGTCTATGGGGTGCAGTATCCATCGGAACCGATACTACACTTTGATCTTAGCCAAAAAATCTAGCTTCTATGTTAATATTAAGTAAACATTTAATATATTTAAGTATTTGATTCAGTGACTGTATATTTGTTTACTACTACAAAACGATTAGAAATTTCTAAATACATGAATATTTTATGTTACCCCCCCCCCTTCACCCAAATGCAAAAAAAAAAAAAAAAATTAAATTTTGAATTAAAAGAGAAGAAAAAAGGGAAATTATTATTTCATTTTCACACGTGAACAAATAATTCCTTCTTTTTTCGTGCTTTTAATCAAAGATATTAGCAATTCTTTTTTTATATTTCTTTACAGCGAAGTTAAGCACAATCTACTTATACAGGGTCCGCCATAAGTAACTATATATTTTCTTTGTACTTTTGTGGATACTTAAGCATTTCTTCTATTTCATGTGTCATTCAAAAGCGGAAATGGTATACTTTTATAGAATCAAATGTTGTTACATCACCCGTCTCAAGATGGGTACTCCTCTAGTACAGGGTGGGCAAAAATAAGGGTCCTATTTTTAAAAATTCATAACTTTTTTATTTATTGATTTTTTTTTGATTTTTTTTTAGAATAAGTAAAGGACCCCTTCCGAAGCAAGCATGAGCCGTATTAGCCCTAAGGAACGTACCCTCATTTAGAAAACATTATTTTTGCTTAAAAAACTCAAAACAGTGTAAAAAACAATACTTTAGTTTTTGTAAGTTTTAAGAAGTGTTTTTCGGCTAAAATTTGTTTTGTTTATTTCAAAAAATCTCGGAAGGGTCAGTCTACACACACATAAAGTTTGGTGAATTTAACTTTTATTTTGTGGAAGTTATTCAAATTCAAGTTATTCAAATTTAAAGATAGGACCCTTATTTTGGCCCACCCTATATATACAAACACACACGACACACACATATTTTTTTTTTAGTTGGCATAATATGGGCACCACCTCCCATTTGAAAATTCCAATATATCAGATTTGCATTAAATTTGATCCATAGTCATTAGAAGCAAGATTCCTTGAATTTTAATTTCTTTTTAAGACCCCTTAAGCTTAAGGATTACATTTTAAACATTTTTCTAGAATCTAAATCATGTAATAGATTTTGATTAAAATTTGAATAAGGATTCTAGACATAAGGTTCAGTATCATTAAATTTTGAGTTTAATCTTCGTAAGGGGACATAAAAGTGGTGCAAAACTGTTTTGTTCGGTGAATTAATTTTACTCATCCCGCGACAAGTATTCTTTTAGTTTTACTATAATATACACTTTTATGAACACAGTAATACTTAATTATTGAAGCTGTAACAATCTATTTTTTATTTATTTTGTCTGTAAGCTTCTTTCTTTAGATGCCAAAAAATACATGACGTCATCTTTGACGTCATGGGTGAACTGGTGATAAAATAATAAGTATAACAAAAATACAGCTGTGACCAGTACAAGTGCTGAGACACTACTGACGTCTGCCACTCTGGTACTAAGTCCTGAGTCCTGAGTCCTGAGTGGGCACAGAGTTGTGTCAGCTGTTTTTGTTCCAAAGAAGTCTTGTGACGCAGAGACGATGCTGATGATTCAAACCTCAAAAACCTTTTTGGGTTTTCGGAACTTCAACTTTCAGAATTTTCGATACAGGAATTAGGACATATATAAGGTTAGAGGTGCGTTAATTTGAACAATGAATTAGTCAGAAAGTCAATCAATGGGGTTCGTTACTTGTGACTTGTACAGGGTGACCCCCCCCCCCCCCGTCAACAATGCCACAAATGGAATTGTAAATAAAATTCACAACCCTTTTTGCAATCTAATCATCTTTGGTAGAAATAAACTTCAGTCTATGTCTGACTTGTCCACCAAGTTTCAGTTATGAATGTCCAACAGTCTTTCTTTTGTCACTATTCAATGATATGCTCTAAATATTCACATCTGCACTGATCACTACCTGGTGGTCATGAAGAAGTTTTGGTCATCTTTTGACAAACGAAAAAGTTTTGTGATGGATAGACAGTGGTTTCAATGGAATGCGGTAGCTCCCCACACTTCAAATGACCCATTGAAATGGCTTCAGCGACACTTTGGGGATCATCATCACCAGATCTTAACCCCACAGATTTTTATCTCAAAGATCATGTTTATCAAAACAATCCCCAGACTATTCCTGAACTGAAGAGGGCCATCGAAGCCCAAAGTCAGCGCCAATGTTAGATAGTGGATGAGTAAACCCACTAGTATATAAAATGGTTAGTTGAGAATAACAGGAAATGAAAGTTCAATCAGGGTCAACTCAAATCAGGATCAACTCAAATCAGGGTCAACTCAAATCAGGGCAACTCAAATCAGGGTAATACCTACAGAAGATTGTCAGATGGTATTTTTTTTGGGGGGGGGGGGTTATAATATTGCATGAGGGAGGATTATTATTATTACTCTAAAGACCAAATAAAAAAGGATAAGAGTTTTAAAACTGAACTGGTTTGGTTGTTTTGTTTTATGGTATATTAAACCTTTAGGGTAATTTAATGTCAAATTCTGCCATTTAGGTAAAAGTTTTTATATTTCAAATTCTTAATACAGAGTGATTCCAAAAAATGACACTTACAGAGTCGTTCATAAAATTCACAATCCTTTCTGCAATCTATCCATATTTTGGTACAAATAAACTTGTCTATGTCTGACTTGTCCACCAAGTTTCAGTCACGAATGTCCAAAGAAAATGCCATTTTAAACTTAAACAAGGCAGACCAAAGTAAACACTATTTTAAACTTAAGCATAACAGACCAAAGAAAATGCTATTTCAGATTTAGGTGTGACTGACAGATCAGCTAACAGTGATTTCCGTACACATCAAAAAAACTAATTTTAATGAATAAAAAAAATGATGGAGTAAACAATAAAAGATATAAAATATAACTACTACAAAAACATCTGATATAATAAGTTGTGATTCTGTTTCAATATATACACTTATGAATAGCTATTTCTTTTGCATGTAACACTAAGGGACGTGATTCAGTGTCTATATCCAAATGCACGCTAGTAGTAGTTGATTACCATAAATGAGCACAAATACCAATTAAAGTACGATAAGATATCATGTTTATTATATCAAATATCTAAATAAGGAATATGACCCGATGATTGATTAAATAAGAAAATGGCAGAAGTGTTGTCATTAAGCAACAAAAAGGAATTAGGTTTTGAATGTTTTTCGAGACTAATAAATTTTAATAGCAAGGCTACCTGGTGTCATAAATTACATAAATTACAGGAAAAAATAAAAGTAAAACTGAACAATCCACTTAATATTGTAATTCGAAATATTTAAATAAAAATACTTATGCTCTAAATGAGGTTTTAACTCACAACCTCTGTCTGTAAGTATGGCATGCTAACCGATCGATCCACTAAAGCCAATAAAAATGGAGACACTTAAACTACATAAACCAGAAAGGATGTTAGGTTGTATGCAACACTGACCGGCCTTCAGATCACTTTCAGATTCAGATTTGTTTCTTCAGAAATTAGTCTATGTATTACTGTTTTTGACTATAATTATTGTAATATTTCTGTTTAGCTATATCTCAATTATTTCGTTAGTTATGATACTCTGTAAATAGCTAAAATAGGTCATTATTGGCAAATTTTTCTTTAAGGAATCTACTTTTAATTAGCCAATGAAAACACTTAAAATATAATTTACTACAGGTGAATATCGAAAAACATGTCAGTAATTAATTTTTTATTGGTGTTATGGTGACAATGGGAGAACCTTTGAGTGTGAGGGTAAAAGCTCTTCTGCTTTCCTTCATTTATGATTTTTGAAAAAAAATTGTTTTAATTAGATGTAATTTTTAATTAACTGAACAAGTCACCTACCTCTCTCTCTTAGCTATCTATGAATTTCTCTTGGCCCATCTCACTCTGTCGATTCAACCATTCTATAATATTTGTTAATGTCTTTCTGAGCATTTAGAGAAAGAGTAATTTTCTTTTTTCAGGGGGGAGGCATCTAATTTACACATCTCAAACATATGTGTTTGCTTCCATATAAGAATAATGAATAATAATAATAATAATACTTCTATAATATTACTACTACTACTACTACTACTACTACTACTACTACTAATAATAATAATAATATAGAAGTAAAGAGACATATATATATGTTTCAGTTATGCAAGAAGAATGTTTTAACAGATTATTAATTTTCGAATGAAATAAATAGAATAAATAGTGGTCGTAGTTGTGACCGAACAGATCAAGGGTGTGTTTGGGGTTAGGGTTATATATGTCGTCGGGTTAAAGACATGGAGGGATTAGGGTTAGGGTTAGGGTTTAGGGTTAGGGTTAGGGGTTAGGGTTAGGGTTTAGGGTTAGGGTTAGGGTTATATATATCGGGTTAAAGACATGGAGGGTTTAGGGTTAGGGTTAGGGTTATATATATCGGGTTAAAGACATGGAGGGATTAGGGTTAGGGTTTAGGGTTAGGATTTAGGGTTAGGGTTAGGGTTAGGGTTTAGGGTTAGGGTTTAGGGTTAGGGTTTAGGGTTAGGGTTATATATATCGGGTTAAAGACATGGAGGGATTCTATTGAAAGTAACGGCCTGAGAGTGAATGTTACCAAGACAAAAGTGATGATCAGAGGTCGTAGTGATGGAAAACTCCCAGAAAGAGGAAAGTTCCCCTGCTCAGTTTGTGAAAGAGGAGTCGGGTGCAATTCAATTTTTTGTGGTAGTTGTAAGCATTGGGTGCACAAAACGTGCAGTGGAATTACAGGTAGGTTGAGGGAGGATAACCAGTTTGTGTGCAAGAAGTGTAAGACAATGATGGATGAGAACTCAGATGTGAAGAAAGTATACTTGGATGATGAAGCTTTTGAGGTTGTTCACAAGTTTTGTTACCTTGGTGATACGATTGGAGCACAGGGTAGAGCAGGTGCTAGTGTGATTGCCAGAGTTAGGAGTGGATGGAGTAAGTTTAGGGAACTTCTGCCATTACTAACCAGCAGAGCGTTACCACTGTCGACCAAGGGGAGAGTCTATAAGACATGTGTATGCAGTGTGATGATGTATGGAAGTGAAACCTGGCCAGTGAGGAGTGAGGACATTCGTTGCATGGAGGGGAATGACATGAGAATGATAGGATAGATGTGTAATGTGAGTCTTAAAGACAGGCTTAGTTCTGATGACCTCAGAGGAAGATTACATTTGGACAGTATAGGGAGATTTGTGCAGAAGAGGAGATTTAGATTGTATGGCCACGTTGAAAAAATGAATGAAAGTTCTTGGCTTAGTAGATGTAGAACAGTTGAGGTAGCAAGGTCAGTTCACAGGGGAAGGCCAAGGAAAACATGGGAGGAAGTGACAAGAATGGACTTGAGAGAAAGAGGGATTAATAAAGACCTGGACAGATAAGTTAGTTTGGAAGTCAATTTCTAAAAGCCGTCTGACACCTGCCAGCAAACCGATGATGATGAGGATGATGATGATAATGGTGATGATAATGATGATGATAATGGTGATGATATAAGCGACTCGTAATAAGGTTAAGAAAGGAGACAAGACAAACGCCTGTTCTTATTAAGACTTTATTAACCAATGTTTAGGAATAAGTTAGCAGTAGATAAACTGTGACTTACTGTTGTTATCTTCTATTATATAAAGGGAAGTTGTTTCATTTTACTTCAGTCGAAGTTCTCAGAAATCAAGGGGCCCATTCCTAAGGCTAACACTTGATCTCTATATGGAAACATAGATATCCAAGTGTCGAACTAAAGTTCCCCCTTACCTCTCAAACGTTGAGTTAGTAAAGAAGTTAAGAATATTAATTTTCCTCTCCCCAATTGACCAGTTTATTATGTTATAGTACATATTTCTTTTGGTCTATTGGTCTTACCGGATTCCAGGACAAGAATTCATCTAGTCTGGTGGAGTATCCAGCAAAGTGCTGTTACTTGAGGTAACATCACTAGGAGAAGGTGCACCATTCCTCGTATAAGTCGGTGCATAGCCAAACCGAAGAGATCTTATTTGGGCTTCGAATACTATGTTATTTTGAATATTTGGTCAGCGTTTACTTGTGGAGTAAAGTATCCTCATGTCAGGTGTTCCTGACAAACCCTTTTACAGAGAGACAGAAGAAAATCGAGGATGGTGTATAGTAGGTAATTCAAACTCCCCAATATTTGGTCTTATCTACATACATATACGTTTCCTTCTTTTTCAGGAATTGTCAGTGTAGAGATGATTATTAATACCGGTCGCCGGACTGGAACCCGAGTTATATTTCAAACTCAAATTCGAACGTCTTAGCCCAAATGTTAAAATCTACAAAATAAAGACCCACAAATGTTTTTATGAGTATATTTTATAACTGTGCACCCTTCATCATCACACTAAATTGTCATAATGGAACACGATTTAAATAACGGAAAGGTTATTAATTGGATTCAAAAACCATTCATAGAAATACAATGAGTGTATCGAGGCGGCAGTAAAGGAACAAAAGACTAAATTAATTGATAATTGAATAAATTAAAACCTGAGTGCTATTTTAAATTAATTGGCTGATGGGATCAGTTTGAGGGTGGGTGGAGTTAGGGGGGGAGGTGAGGGAGAAATTTAATTTTCATTTCTCTAATGCTCTCAGCATTTAGGTGCGGTCTTTTCTACTTGTTTGTGTACGTGGATTTCACTTCTAGAGACTCGCAGGTAGCAAACAGGCACCAGTTATACCATAAGGGGGCGGTTTACAGAGTATCCAGTTTAGCTTCAGGGAAGGGCATTGGAGAGCTCGGATATTTGTCCGCTTAATTTAACCTCAACAAACCTAAAAGCAGGGTTGGGGAGTCTCAAGGTATAAGGTCCGACTCCGACAATTCCCCAAAATTCTGACTCTGATGCCTAGAATTCTCAAAGATCCAGCTGACTTTGACTCCTTATTTTAAAGTCTTCCAATATTCAGACTTTCTATTTGTTCTGCTCTTAAAGGACTGGAAGAAATAACATGAACAAAAGGTAATTAACAAGAAATTGTATTAACAGAAAGTACAGAAGTAATGGGTTGACAGAGGTGGCTTCCTCAGTCCTTCTGATTAGTCATAATAACTCTGTTCATAGAGTCAGGAAGACTCCATACAGTGCTGGAATAAGGTAGATCACCGTAACACTGTTGATCCGTCAGAGATTAAAACATCCGACTAGCATTCTAGTCTGGCTCCGACTCCGCAACCCTGCTTAAAACAAGAATGTATATTCTTAATATGCCCCCCCCCCTCCCCCTAAAAAAATGTGGTTGTACCAACATCAGCTGGTGCCACAGAAAATGGCCGTGAAGGGCCTGGGAAGATGGAAAGGTTGAGGAAGGAGAGCACCATTCAGACCTCCATTTAAAGAGAAGCTTATTGTCACTCAAATCACAGGGAAGCCAACAGCAATTATCAGCACAACCTGAATGGTAAACAGCTATTGTGAGGCTGCGAGGTGATTTGCAATGGTGATCAAAAGGAAGCAGGAAGTAGTGGAAATTTGGTGAGACTTTTTTTTTCTACTAAAAGAGGTCACCACTTATGAAGGTCAGATGCCACTTGAAGATAAGGGTTAATGAGATGGAATGATTGTCAGAATCAAGTTGGAATATTTGTGGGGACAATTCTAGATAGGAATCTGTTGACAATGGCTTTGAAGAATCTCTGGTGGTGGAAATTTCGCTTGATGCTGGGCATCTTGAGGTAGGAAAGGAAAGTCTTTTTTTCGTAGTGGTAGGAAGACGAGTTCTTGCTGTGGATGTCTTTACAACGAGGAACCAGAGATTTGAGCTCAGGCGAGCACCTTCCATAGAAATAACAGGACTTGTGGCGCAAGGATAAAAGTGGTAAGTAATAATCAGTTCTAAGTGACAGTCTTCTGGAAGTTGAATCCTCAGAATACAATTACGAATTACTTAAGACTTTTAACCGGTCATGTCTGACGGAATGAGAGCAATTTACCCCCGTAGATTAAATAAAAGGTTGTGTTCGAAATGCTGTAAAGATTCTCGAGTTCTACAAGACGCACCTGAAGAAGATCGGAGATTACATCAGCTGAAATGTTATGAAAATAACATCCAAGATGAGAACAGTAGTTTGATTAATCTAAAAAATAAAATTATCAATCCTCATCTGAAAAATTTTGAAACATAGTAACTCATACATGGCCAATTTAGTGAGTCAGTTTGCCAATAGGTTTTGTGTTATGAATCATTATTCAGAGTTCAGCCATATTGTTTTGAAATGCATTCTTTACAATTGTTGAACAATTCAAACAACGTGCGGGCATCAAAGCATCAAGATTTGAGATTCTAAAAATGCCTTTGAAAGTTTCCTTTGGGTTGAATGCATATATTTTCAGTTGAACGCCATTTACAAGGCTGTTTGACTCAATGCTGCAAGATGCTGAATTTTTCAAGGCAACCATTTGCCATGAAAATGCTTCAAAATGTGGAAAAGAATTAATGAACTCATCCATGAAGACTGCTGCTAAACACTATAAGTAGTGTATATATATATATATTTTAAGGCATACTTTGGGAACCTTCACCACATACATCAGTTTCCTTATATATATATATATATATATATATATATATATATATATATATATATATATATAGTCTAAAAAAGCTTTGAGTTATTTTAAACAAAAAGACCAAAAAAAAAAGAAAAGGAAAATGCAGTTTAAATTCCCACAGAAACTAACTAAATCCAAAATAGTGCAGACTTAACATTCGTTGGAAAATTCATAAAAAAATAAAATATATAATAGTAAGTAAATAAAAAAAAAAGGGGGGATTAAGTATCTAACAGTGAAACAAAAACAGGAGACCTTAACGTAAGCATCTAATATTAACACGGGGATCATCAGCTGTTTACCATGAAACTGTTTCGGAGATATATATATATATATATATATATATATATATATATATATATATATATATATATATATGGAAATCGCTCCAGACAAGGCATGAAGAAACTTGATGTAAGGAGCTAAAGAAAAAAAAAAAAACTACTTCAAGGTAAAAAACTAGCCAACGATAAGTGTTAGATGGATAGATTCCGACCCAGAAAACAGCAATTCTCCCCCCCCCCCCTTTGTAAGAAACATCGCTCATGGAATGTGAGGATTAAAGGCCAAAATAAGGGAAGCAAGAGCTATGAGGCTGCCGAAAGTAAACTCAAGGTCTACTTTCTACTCTCCTAGAAAATCTCATAGTGATTTGTAGGTCGTTGGTCATCCTGTGACTATCCTACTCTTTGGTAGAATAATTAGTCACCACGATACCACATATAAGCAAGGACATCCAGTGTTGCCCGGGTAGGAAATAATTTTTAAAAAGTGTGCATATCTTTTTTTTTAACTTCTCTCTCTATATACTCATCTCAGGGACATTATTTTTTTAACACACCTTTCTCTCTGACTGCCCTTATCTTACTCTCAATCTCTCTCTCTCTCTCTCTCTCTCTGGTTCAATATAATAGAAAGAAAAAAGAAAGCAATAAAGAAAAAGAAAGCTGATTGACTGTTTGACCTAATTTCGGTGTTGTTTTTTTAAACAACTATCAGTAAGAATTTAAAAACATTTGTACCCCCCCCCCCTATCATGGTCTCTGTTAACTCTAAGCTTATGAATATTACAGTATTTAAAAAAAAATGTTGTTACCATAACCAGGTCAGGATCATACTGAATCCGATGATGTAAGGTTTGCAAGTGCACCTTGTGAAGTTTCTGACTTTTAGCCGAACAATATAAAAGACTAGCAGGATAACCTGGCGTTGCCCAGGATCCTGGCTAAGAAAATAGAAGAGTTGAAAGCTTCTCTATCACGTTACTTTTTGAACATTTCCCCTCTCTTCAACTACATTCGATCTCTCGATCTCTCTTTCTCTCAAACTGTGTCAATATGATAAAAAGAAAGCAAGTCAGTCATCATCAACTGACTGATTGTTTGACCTAGTTTCAATGTTTTTTTTGAATAATGAAAATAATTTTTCCTGAGCACTAATTCAGTCCCTGGTGACCCTAAGCGAATGAATATTACAGTATTTTTTTACTGTATCTAGCTCAGTGTCATGCTGAATCTGAATATGTTGGTTTTATAAGTGTATCTTATGTAGTTTCTGAGTTTTAATCAGGCATCCACCCACAGAGAAATACGACTTCCCTTTATATAACAGATGACACACTTTGATATTATCTCAATACAGCTGGTCACTTTGAATCATCATCATCATCATCGTCATCATCGTCATCACCATCATCATCATCGTCATCGTCATCATCACCATCGTCATCATCATCACCATCACCGTCGTCATCATCATCATCGTCGTCGTCGTCGTCGTCGTCGTCATCATCATCATCATCATCATCATCATCATCATCATCATCATCACCGTCGTCATCATCATCATCATCATCACCGTCGCCGTCGTCGTCGTCGTCGTCGTCGTCATCATCATCATCATCATCATCATCATCATCATCATCATCATCATCATCATCATCATCATCATCGTCACCATCATCGTCACCATCATCATCAGTAGTTTTTTTGATTATTGTGCAGGATGTGGAGCAATGTCCACACCAGTGGACCCTCTTCAAACAGCTGGCTAGCTGCACGCATGGCAGTCCTCGCCGTAGGTCTCCAGTTGTATCGATCCTGAGGGTCAGCGTTTAAGAGCCTCCATGTTCCTGAAATTCTTTGTAGCACAAAAGATTCAGACTAGCAGGGTTACCCAGTGGTTTCCGGGTTCATTTTTATCATATCAACACCAGTCACTGACTTTCGGTACATTCTTCTCATGCAGATCACCATTTTCAGAATTTAAATGTGTGCCCCCAACAAAATAAAAAATGGCCACTTCACATAATCAGTTAAAATAAACCTTCGTGTTTTTTTCAAAACCAGAAATAATCACACTGTCGTCTTTTCCATGATTACTAATATCAGAGCACCTTCTGCTGGCGGGAAAGGAATAATATAATGAAATATTGACCACCACCAGAAGCGCTGATTTCCGCACACACATCTGCACATAGATTTATTCAACAAGCATAATCACATTGACAAATATATTCACACAAGCATAAGGAGAGTAGTAAGTGGACCATGAGTTTACTTTCGGCAACCTCATAACTCTCGCTTCCCTTATTTTGGCTTTTAATCCTTACATTCCATGAGCGATGTTTGTTACAAAGGTGGAAGAATTGCTGTTTTCTGGGTCGGAATCTATCCATCAAACACTTATTGTTGGCTAGTTTTTGACCTTGAAGTAAGATGTTTTTAGTTCCTTACATCAAGTGGCTTAATGCCTTGTCTGATGCGATTTCCATAAAAAAAATCCCGTTGACACACTAATTCTCATTAGATCATCTAAATTAAGCGACGTTGAGGCTGGTCAGTACCAGATGGGTGACCATCTGGGAATATCAGGTGCTGTATGTGGGAGAATGACAACACCTATCTGTCACAAACTAACGTTGTCAAAATCAGGATTGCAGAGTCAGAGAGAGTTGACCTCATACCTTCCGACTCCACACCCTAGTCAAAATCATCTCCCCTGACTAGGACATACACGCGACTTGGGGATCGCCTATGAATTCAATATCCCTTAGAAACTTCTTCCTTAACTCACATGCCAGTGAGAGAGGAAGCCGGTTCAATGTGCCCAGGATGAATGTCTCAGCAAGACAAGCCACACACAGACACACACGTCTGAAGGCGAATGTGCTGGAGCATCAAGGAGACTTGTTGTCGCTAACTTTCCAGTGAATAACAATAAGGTCTCCATATGCTGGTGTGAAAACAGTGAATTATTAATTCTAAACTAACCCTAACTACTAATTGATTTCCACACACATTTGAAATTCTGCACATTTGAATTACCTACTAGACACCATCCTCGAGTGTCTTCAGTCTCTCTGTACAAGGGTTTGTCAGGACAACCTGACATGAGGATACTTCATCTTACAAGTAAACCCTAACCAAATATTCAAAGTAACATAGTATTCGAAGCCCAAATAAGATCCTCTCGACATGGCTATACACTAGCTCATAATAGGAATGGTGCACCTTCTCCAAGTGATGTTACCTCAAGTAACAGCACATAGCTGGATACTCCACCAGACTAGATGAATTCTTGTCCTGAAATCCGGTAAGACCAAGAGACCACAAGAAAGATATACTATAACATAGTTAACTGGTCAATTAGGGAGAGAAAAATTAATATTCTTCACTTCTTTACTAACTTAACGTTTGAGAGGTAAGAGAGACATTTAATAGAATATTCGAATACCTATGTATCTTATATAGGGATGAAGTGTTAGGGTCCCCTTGATTTCCGAGAACTTCGACTGAAGTAAAATGAAACACAAAGCATCTTACACACACACACACACACACATACAATTGACCCCTCTACACACAATTTCCCCAAAAGAGAACGTGTTGGATCATTAAGGAGATTTGTTGTCGCTTGTGTTATAATAAATACCACCACTTCAACTAGTGTGGAAGCAATATGATAATAAAAGTTTAGTGAAGCTATCTAATGAATGTAAGGAATATAATTGTAAAGATGATTTTTATTTACTACAGTGTTGCCCGGGAGTTTTACTTTTATTTTTGTTTTCTTTCTTTCTTTGTTTTTGTTTTTTTCCCCAAAAATAAAATTTGGAAAATTAAATTAAATTATCACGGTATAAT
>OY744529.1:13101220-13108720 GCA_963556195.1 Sepiola atlantica | reverse complement strand
TGTTCAATAAATAATAGGAATATTTCCCTTCTCTGTTACATAGCTGTCTCAGCCGCAGTGTGGGTAAAGATGTGGGATGAAAGTCAAAGGTGGCTTTAGTCTAGTGTTTGAATTCTGCGACCAGTGGTACAGTTATATATAACCACACTGATGAGTCTTGGTTAAGATGAAACACAATATCTCCATTACAGTAAAACTTATCTCTATAAATAAAAGTGACATTAAAACCCTTTTTTTCATATACAAAATACAAGAACTTCACATTTATAATATGCAAAGCATGTCCATACGATATACATACTAGGCCTAACTAATTTGCATATTCATTTACAAAATAACATCTCATTAATTCACTATTCGTTATGAGTGTTTTCTAATCAATGATTATTTTTAATTTCTTTTGGCTACGATCAAAGTGTAGTATCTGTTCCGATGGATACTGCACCCCATAGACTGGTATTGTCTTAGCCTTCGGGGCTTGATTTACGCCTGTCTATGGGTCTGTCCTGTGCAGTTCTAGGAGGTCCAGGCTTCGCCTCCCCTCTTTGGGGAGGAGTAAGTTTATTGCTTACTGTCTGAGGCGCCCCTACCGGGGAATACCGACGGGGCTGCCTAGGCAATTTTTAAACCCCACTTTCCCGACCCGACCTTGGGTCACATCTTACTTGTGGGAGTAAGATAAAAACTGGCCTTGTGCCTAACTCCTGGACAGGAGTAAATCAATACACAGAGTTCTGTTTACACATATTTTTATATCATGGCTTACATCCAAAACACGTGGATGAAAAATAAAAGACTGTGAATATCCCTCCCACACCCAAAATTTCTTTCTTTATGAAATTCCACCATAATGCATTTCGGTTCGTTTGTACACCAGACAGCTATTTCGTTCTTTCGTTATATTGAAAATAATTCAATAGTTCAAGGTTGGGAACAGGAGTGTTTGGGGTTACTCTAATTTCCCAGGTAATGCCAAGACTCAGGTCTGCTAATACTTTAATAAAATGAGACACACTTTCTTTACTACTTAGGATGTAGACTTATACATATTAAGTTATCTTGTCGGATTTTAAAATTTTGACCCAAATAACATTGCATTTGACACATCGATATTTGATTCTGCCTAACCATTTTGTCCCCCTTCTCCTACATCATTTTTTTTACAATATCAAAATGTCTTTAGCTTCACTTTGTTTGCCAAAAAAAAAAAAAGAAATTAATTCCGGTTGGGAAGATTGCTACAATGGTGACAATATTGAATAATGAATTAAATAATGTAAGGGGGATACATTTTTGCAGCTTGAAATATGATTTATCTCCCTTAAATTTTTTGATTCATCATTGAGCATTTTTTTTTCATCTTGTCTTCTCTTTTCTATGTCTTTTCTAAATTAATAACATTTGTGCATGTTTCTGTGTACGTGTGTGTTTCTCGACGATAAGTTACTTACACAGTTATTATTTTTATTTTATTTTGTTGCTTGCCTATTTTAACATTTTTACTTTTAATCTAAATTAATTTGAAAATGTGCAAATAATGAATCCCGGGCAAAGCAGATAGGTACAGCTAGTGTGTGTGTATGTATTTCTTTACTTATTGGCTTAACATCTGATTGATAGAAGTATGTAGTTTTGCCATGTCATATTTGAATAATTTTGGAAATTAGAATTTCATGTATGATATATCTTGTTGAAGATATAATGACAAATAACCCGAGTGGAAGGTCTTTAAAATAATAGGTTTATTTCTTGTACATACATGTATATATCTTGTACATATGTTAACAGAATACAGAATATGTAATAGGGAAAACCGACTAGAGAATACGTAAGACAGAATGTTAAGACTGCATGTGTCTTAATTTGAATGTCTCGATTGCTCGCTGTGGTCATACTTATAGTCCGACGAGTCCATCTATTTTGTGAATGGAGAAGTCAGGTTATCCCATCACAACAATATATTATTTGGATTATTTGAAAAACTGTTTTCATCTTGGGTATTATTCTTACAACGTTTCGGACGATGTAACCTCTGACCTTCTTCAGGTGCATCTTGTTGAACTCTGGAATCTTTCTGTTAAACTCTGGAATCTTTCTGTTAAACTCTGGAATCTTTCTGTTAAACTCTGGAATCTTTCTGTTGAACTCTGGAATCTTTCTGTTAAACTCTGGAATCTTTCTGTTAAACTCTGGAATCTTTCTGTTAAACTCTGGAATCTTTCTGTTAAACTCTGGAATCTTTCTGTTGAACTCTGGAATCTTTCTGTTGAACTCTGGAATCTTTCTGTTAAACTCTGGAATCTTTCTGTTAAACTCTCGAATCTTTCTGTTAAACTCTGGAATCTTTCTGTTGAACTCTGGAATCTTTCTGTTAAACTCTGGAATCTTTCTGTTGAACTCTGGAATCTTTCTGTTAAACTCTGGAATCTTTCTGTTAAACTCTGGAATCTTTCTGTTAAACTCTGGAATCTTTCTGTTGAACTCTGGAATCTTTCTGTTAAACTCTGGAATCTTTCTGTTGAACTCTGGAATCTTTCTGTTGAACTCTGGAATCTGTACAGAATTTCGAACGGAACCCTTTATTTAATCCGCAGACGTAGCTTGCCCTCATTCCGTCACTCATGACCTGGCAGAATTCCTCACTAATTTGTAATTGTATTTTTAGCATCGCCCGCACTGATGATTGAACCATCAACCCCGAGAAGAAGACTGTCACTTAGAACTGATTATTACTTACCACTTTTATCTGTTGCGCCACAAGTCCTTGCGAGTTTAACAAGACACACTTGAAGAAGGTCGGAGGTTACAATGGCTGAAACGTTGTGAGAACAACATCCAAATTGAGAACGGTAGTCCGAATAATTCAAATTATCAATCCTCATCGCAATAATTCCGAAACTGGAATTTCTTGTTCACATCTACAAAAAAAACATTTCCAAGACCATCCGAGTTTGGGGGAGAGAAAAAAATCAAGGGGAGCAGAATACATGGTGGGATTTGACACCAAAGAAGGGGGACAGGCCACAACTTTGATAAATTGAGAGTGAACAGCTGGAAACAGATGGCGGAGACTGATTGCTAACTGAGTTGCCCTAATGACCTCCTCAGATTACCAGATCGCGTTGGGGAGGGGGGGGGAGGGGGAGGGAGATATTTGCAGATTACTGGTGTGTTTTCTTTTTAATTATATTTATTCAAGTTACTGTATATCATATATCACTGATGAATTAGAAAAATGCCTCTCAGGGATTATGTATATATTAGTGTCCACATGTAGTCAATAGTAATAAATGCATTTAATGTTTGGAATTAG
Source organism: Sepiola atlantica (assembly GCA_963556195.1). Lineage (NCBI taxonomy): Eukaryota > Metazoa > Mollusca > Cephalopoda > Sepiida > Sepiolidae > Sepiola > Sepiola atlantica. Next base: position 13,105,407 of record OY744529.1, on the reverse strand, counting down.
ATATTCGTATGCCATATATATATATATATATATATATATATATATATATATATATAAAATATTTGTTGTTGTTTATTATCTATGTACGTATACGTTTCGTCCCTTTTCAATCAGGACTCATCAGCATAGAGATATGACTATTCACTACTGGTCGTACGATTCGAAACCCTGGATTACAAGTATTTTTCAACTCACATCCAACATCGTTAACCGCGCGCCCAGTATCCGAATAGCCGATAAACAATGATAATTTAACACATATAAAAGCGGCTTGATGTCGAAGCACTCTACTTCTATTAAAGAAGGAGTGATGCATATAAAGCAAGTGACGTCATGCTGTGTTTGTACTACCATTAAGAGGGCTCTCTCTCTATATATATATATACTATAAGAATACACATCCCAGGATGGGTAAAATTACTCCCCTCGTCCGAACAAAACAGTTTCGAACCACTTTCATATCCCCTTAATAAGATGAAAATCAAGATATAATGATACTAAACCTTATGTCTAGAATCCTTTTTCTCATTTTGATCAAAATCCATTACATGATTTTGATTCTAGAAAATGTCTACACTTTATGGCTTAAGCTTAAGGAGTCTTAAGAATAAATTGAAATTCAGGGAGTTTGGCTTCACTGGTGTCTAATGACTATGAATCAAATTATATGCAAATCTGATATATTTGAATTTTCAAATGGTAGGTTGTACCCATATAATGATCAGTTGATTATTTTAGGAATGAATCCTGTACATACAAATATATAAACATACCTAACTTATATATATTTGTGTGTAAATGCAGACCCGTGATATTATTGTAAACCCTGTGCTGTAAACTTGACAGTATTTATCTGGTTAATTCGTTGTTTCCCAGCCAAAATGACGGACAATGAATCGCATATAGCATATTCTTTGGTCTGTCATGGTTAAGTTTGAAATAGTATTTTCTTTGGTCTATCATCCTTTAGTTTGAAATTGCATTTCCTTTGGTCTGTCATGGTTAAGTTTGAAACCGCATTTTCTTTTGTCTGTCATCCTTTAGTTTGAAATAGCATTTAGTTTGTCATGGTTAAGTTTAAAATAGCATTTTCTTTGGTCTGTCATCCTTTAGTTGAAATTGTATTTCCTTTAGTCTGTTAGACTTAAGTTTGAAATTACATTTTCTTTGGTCTGTCATGCTTAAATTTGAAATAGCATTTTTGTTAGTCTGTCACGCTTAAGTTCTATTACGAAATGAAATCCACCAGAATAACTTTTCATTTCTTCGTAAAACAGGCATCGATTTAAATCATATGTTAAAAGGTGAAAAAAAAAAAAGAATGAATTACTTTGTGACTCTTTGAAATTAAAAAATGTCGAACTGAAAGTCTTACGATACTGTTGGAATTAAATGTTACTGTGGGAGGGAGAAGAATGCCCGGATTGCCATTTTGTAAAAGGGGTCGCTGTATAGATATCCGTCCTAGTGGCCTTGATGGATATGAAGAAAAGGGTCATCAAGTTTTGGTTAAAAGGACACACTTCTTTTCTACAATTTAAATCGAGTTTATTCAAACAGTTTCATTGACACAAGACTTGGTCTGGAAAAAGTTAGAAAACAGGAATATTAGACAGGTTTGTTCAGCCGACATGTATGTCCTATAGAAATGGGATTGAGTTCGTTGGTTTCATCTCGTCTAACCAAACCATAGCTAGAACGAGTAGAGAAATATCACGTATGATCACATCGACTTCTCAACTGGGACTCTTTATAATTCGTGGGAAAAAGGTTTGGGCAGAAGCAGAAGTTTGCCTCCTACACAAACAGAGTTCTTATTAAACCATGTATATATATATCACTCTGCGAGTGAGAACATGCAAGTGTGTTCTTACTGAACCATGTACTAACCACTCTGCGAGTGAGAACATGCAAGTGTGTTCTTACAGAATAACGCATCAATCACTCCGCGAGTGAGAACATGCCAGTGCAAAAAAAAAAAATAGATTATGTAATTATGTAACTGTTGCACAACTTTCAAAATCTTTTTAAAAAGAAAATATTAATAATCAGTTTATAATTAAAAAACGAAAACAGTAAACAAAAACGAGAGTTAGTCATTAATAGTCGATTAAAATAGCAGCGATAAAATAATCTGTAATGTAAGTAAATAAAGAACATTAAATGTAATAATAAGTTGTTTTTTCTTTGTTTATACTAATAGGTCACCACTTATCAAGGCCCGGGGGCCACTCGAGGATAAAAGTGAAAGAAATTTTCAGTTGGACGATGAACGCCACTACGAGGGTATTGGAATTAATGGGTGGAATGGGCAGAATACTATTTAAGAGGAATTGATTATCTAAGAGGACGGCTCAACAAGTATTTGTTTACATTAGACTTGAAGATGACCATGTTGTAGTCGGTTGGGAAGCAGACTCGTCGTATTTTGTTCCACGGGTGAGATGTTATAGGAAAGAAACTTTGTTCATGGAAGTTCCGTTTGGTTTTTGATGCAAAGAGGGAGAGTGAGGAAAGTTCATTGCTGTGGTTGTAGCTAGGCGAGTTCTTGCTATGGATGTTTTTCTGGAGGAGGGGGGTATAATTGGAGCTCTGTTGTGCACTTTCTTGGCATTTTGGCCAAGATCAAAGTGTAGTATCTGTTCCGATGGATATGACACCCTATAGACCGGTATCGTCTTGGCCTTCGGTCTTGATTCCGCCGGTCTGTGGGTTTGTCCTGTGCAGTTCTCGGAGGTCCACCCTCCCAGGCTTTGCCTCCCCTCTTTGGGGTGGAGTAAGTTTATCGCTTACTGCCTGAGGCGTCCCTACTGGGGAATGCCGACGGGGCTGCCCAGGCATTTTTTGTAGGCCAGAGTATTTATTTACTCATCTCCAAGAGTTAGGCACAAGGCCAGTTTTTATCTTACTCCCACAAGTAAGATGTGACCCAAGGTCGGGAAAGTAGGGTTTGAAAAGCCAGCGCCCGAGAGGTGAGCACTCTGGCCATTAAAAATTGCCTGAGCAGCCCCGTCAGCATTCCCCGGTAGGGGCGCCTCAGGCAGTAAACAATAAACTTACTCCTCCCCAAAGAGGGGAGGCAAAGCCTGGGAGGCTGCACCTCCTAAAACTGCACAGGACAGACCCATAGACAGGCGTAAATCAAGCCCCGAAGGCCAAGACAATACCAGTCTATGAGGTGCAGTATCTATCGGAACAGATACTACACTTTGATCTTAGCCAAAAGGCCAAGCTTTTCAAATCCCACTTTCCCGACCTTGTGTCACATCTTACCTTGTGGGAGGAAGATAAATAAAACCTATGATGAACATAATGATGTTTTGAAATGGTGAAAATATTTTGTATCTATTTATAAAACTTGCAATAACATAATGAAAATAGTAGTGGTGAAACAAAAGGATACAAGTGTATGCACGTCTAGGGGTTTGTTTAGGCACAGCTCCCCACCCATTTCCCAATCTAGGGGGTCAGGGTGTTCACTCATAATCGCCTAAAAAAGTAGAATCTCATTTGGGGGGAAAGTGATTTAGTGAATGTTGTGTATCTACAATACTTTTTTCATACTGAAAGTATCGACTGATATGTTTTAAAGGAGATAGGAAGACATTCATTGATGAAACAAGTCTTCTTTCTACCTACCCTTCCCGTGAATCGTTTGAAGTATGGTAAAATTAACATTTTCAGAGAGAGGGGAAAGGGGGGGGGGCGAAGCAATACAAAAGGTGACGGAGAGAAAAGGAGGAAAAGAGAAAAAACAGGAAAAGAGAAAAATAAAGCAAGAAAGAGGAAGAAAGTAAGAGAAATAAAATCGAGCCAAATGGAGAAAAAAATATGGACATAAAGTTCTAGCAATTTGGCCTTTGCGTAATAAAAAAAGCGGAATTCTTCTAAAAAGCGAACTTACATCCCTGATTAAGTATAGGATAAGACAATTTAGTGTGTATAGGTTTATGTATCTTTTACTTGCAAATAAGTGACATTGAGAAGCACATAAGTTATTTAAAACCTATTTAAAGTTATCCCTATGCATTTGTAGAAAGTTTGAACCTTAACTAATCTAATGTTTTAATCTCTATTCCAAAACTTATTGGATAAATGGCTTCAAATGCTGTCAATCTTTTAATACATTTGCTAAGAATATTAAAGGTAGAAATGAATTTCTATTCAACAGTTTAAAAGCCTCCAAA
>OY744529.1:13073720-13096220 GCA_963556195.1 Sepiola atlantica | reverse complement strand
CAAAAAAGTAACCTACACCAAAACTCGTAACCATCACCAAATGTGCAATGTGCTTGATGAGTTCAAATGTAACGTGAGGTGAGTTTAAAGTGGGAAGTCCAATCCCACCCCCCAAAAGAGGAACTCTGAACAGATGCAAAAATAGCCGTGAAGGTCCTGTTGGATTAGCCGGTGAGAGCACTTCAGCAATCGGCGATACACCAATCAACCCGCTCAAAGAAGGAGGTACTGCATGGGAAGATGGACTCTTCAGACAGAGCAGACAACAATTACCCTTAACCCAACTGTGAGCAACTGAACGAAATAGTAATTCAACACTTCTCAGCCGGATTGATTCAGCCCATAATAAGAAGAGTATTGGAACGACATACATAAGTAGTTTTTTTTATTCCGTTACCATTGTTTTACATGCTCGCGCACAATCTTTGGACAAATCTATGAATTTAGGGCCAGATTCACAATAATGATATTATTCCCCAGCCCCCTGACTTCAGAGTAGTAATTATGCAATACATATTTTATATATATAATCACTGTTCACATAGACGACCCATGACCCAACAGGTCATATGACGTCTCTGTTCTCTGTTTTAATGAATGACTTCATCCTTTTCTTACTTCATTTATGTCATAAAGGATCCTCCTGATGGCTGACACCTGTTTTAATGAATGACTTCATACTTTTCTTACTTCATTTATAATGTTATAAAGAATCCTCCTGATGGCTGACACCTGTTTTAGTGAATGACTTCATCCTTTTCTTACTTCATTTATAATGTCATAAAGGATCCTCCTGGTGGCTGACACCTGTTTTAGTGAATGACTTAATCCTTTTCTTACTTCATTTATAATGTCATAAAGCATCCTCCTGATGGCTGACACCTGTTTTAGTGAATGACTTAATCCTTTTCTTACTTCATTTATAATGTCATAAAGGATCCTCCTGATGGCTGACACCTGTTTTAATGAATGACTTCATCCTTTTCTTACTTCATTTATAATGTCATAAAGGATCCTCCTGATGGCTGACACCTGTTTTAGTGAATGACTTCATCCTTTTCTAACTTCATTTATAATGTCATAAAGGATCCTCCTGATGGCTGACACCTGTTTTAGTGAATGACTTCATCCTTTTCTTACTTCATTTATAATGTCATAAAGGATCCTCCTGATGGCTGACACCTGTTTTAATGAATGACTTCATCCTTTTCTTACTTCATTTATAATGTCATAAAGGATCCTCCTGATGGCTGACACCTGTTTTAGTGAATGACTTCATCCTTTTCTTACTTCATTTATAATGTCATAAAGGATCCTCCTGATGGCTGACACCTGTTTTAGTGAATGACTTCATCCTTTTCTTACTTCATTTATGTCATAAAGGATCCTCCTGATGGCTGACACCTGTTTTAATGAATGACTTCATACTTTTCTTACTTCATTTATAATGTTATAAAGAATCCTCCTGATGGCTGACACCTGTTTTAGTGAATGACTTCATCCTTTTCTTACTTCATTTATAATGTCATAAAGGATCCTCCTGATGGCTGACACCTGTTTTAGTGAATGACTTCATCCTTTTCTTACTTCATTTATGTCATAAAGGATCCTCCTGATGGCTGACACCTGTTTTAATGAATGACTTCATACTTTTCTTACTTCATTTATAATGTTATAAAGAATCCTCCTGATGGCTGACACCTGTTTTAGTGAATGACTTCATCCTTTTCTTACTTCATTTATAATGTCATAAAGGATCCTCCTGGTGGCTGACACCTGTTTTAGTGAATGACTTAATCCTTTTCTTACTTCATTTATAATGTCATAAAGCATCCTCCTGATGGCTGACACCTGTTTTAGTGAATGACTTAATCCTTTTCTTACTTCATTTATAATGTCATAAAGGATCCTCCTGATAGCTGACACCTGTTTTAATGAATGACTTCATCCTTTTCTTACTTCATTTATAATGTCATAAAGGATCCTCCTGATGGCTGACACCTGTTTTAGTGAATGACTTCATCCTTTTCTAACTTCATTTATAATGTCATAAAGGATCCTCCTGATGGCTGACACCTGTTTTAGTGAATGACTTCATCCTTTTCTTACTTCATTTATAATGTCATAAAGGATCCTCCTGATGGCTGACACCTGTTTTAATGAATGACTTCATCCTTTTCTTACTTCATTTATAATGTCATAAAGGATCCTCCTGATGGCTGATACATGTTTTAATGAATGACTTAATCCTTTTCTTACTTCATTTATAATGTCATAAAGGATCCTCCTGATGGCTGACACCTGTTTTAGTGAATGACTTCATCCTTTTCTTACTTCATTTATAATGTCATAAAGGATCCTCCTGATAGCTGACACCTGTTTTAGTGAATGACTTCATCCTTTTCTTACTTCATTTATAATGTCATAAAGGATCCTCCTGATGGCTGACACCTGTTTTAGTGAATGACTTCATCCTTTTCTTACTTCATTTATAATGTCATAAAGGATCCTCCTGATAGCTGACACCTGTTTTAGTGAATGACTTAATCCTTTTCTTACTTCATTTATAATGTCATAAAGGATCCTCCTGATGGCTGACACCTGTTTTAGTGAATGACTTCATCCTTTTCTTACTTCATTTATAATGTCATAAAGGATCCTCCTGATGACTGACACATGTTTTAGTGAATGACTTCATCCTTTTCTTACTTCATTTATAATGTCATAAAGGATCCTCCTGATGGCTGACACCTGTTTTAGTGAATGACTTCATCCTTTTCTTACTTCATTTATAATGTCATAAAGGATCCTCCTGATAGCTGACACCTGTTTTAGTGAATGACTTCACAATTTTCTTACTTCATTTATAATGTCATAAAGGATCCTCCTGATGGCTGACACCTGTTTTAGTGAATGACTTCATCCTTTTCTTACTTCATTTATAATGTCATAAAGGATCCTCCTGATGGCTGACACCTGTTTTAGTGAATGACTTCATCCTTTTCTTACTTCATTTATAATGTCATAAAGGATCCTCCTGATAGCTGACACATGTTTTAGTGAATGACTTCATCCTTTTCTAACTTCATTTATTATGTCATAAAGGATCCTCCTGATGGCTGACACCTGTTTTAGTGAATGACTTCATCTATTTCTTACTTCATTTATAATGTCATAAAGGATCCTCCTGATGGCTGACACCTGTTTTAGTGAATGACTTCATCCTTTTCTTACTTCATTTATAATGTCATAAAGGATCCTCCTGATAGCTGACACATGTTTTAGTGAATGACTTCATCCTTTTCTTACTTCATTTATAATGTCATAAAGGATCCTCCTGATGGCTGACACCTGTTTTAGTGAATGACTTCATCCTTTTCTTACTTCATTTATAATGTCATAAAGGATCCTCCTGATGACTGACACATGTTTTAGTGAATGACTTCATCCTTTTCTTACTTCATTTATAATGTCATAAAGGATCCTCCTGATGGCTGACACCTGTTTTAGTGAATGACTTCATCCTTTTCTTACTTCATTTATAATGTCATAAAGGATCCTCCTGATGGCTGACACCTGTTTTAGTGAATGACTTCATCCTTTTCTTACTTCATTTATAATGTCATAAAGGATCCTCCTGATGGCTGACACCTGTTTTAGTGAATGACTTCATCCTTTTCTTACTTCATTTATAATGTCATAAAGGATCCTCCTGATGGCTGACACCTGTTTTAGTGAATGACTTCATCCTTTTCTTACTTCATTTATAATGTCATAAAGGATCCTCCTGATAGCTGACACCTGTTTTAGTGAATGACTTCACAATTTTCTTACTTCATTTATAATGTCATAAAGGATCCTCCTGATGGCTGACACCTGTTTTAGTGAATGACTTCATCCTTTTCTTACTTCATTTATAATGTCATAAAGGATCCTCCTGATGGCTGACACCTGTTTTAGTGAATGACTTCATCCTTTTCTTACTTCATTTATAATGTCATAAAGGATCCTCCTGATAGCTGACACATGTTTTAGTGAATGACTTCATCCTTTTCTAACTTCATTTATTATGTCATAAAGGATCCTCCTGATGGCTGACACCTGTTTTAGTGAATGACTTCATCTATTTCTTACTTCATTTATAATGTCATAAAGGATCCTCCTGATGGCTGACACCTGTTTTAGTGAATGACTTCATCCTTTTCTTACTTCATTTATAATGTCATAAAGGATCCTCCTGATAGCTGACACATGTTTTAGTGAATGACTTCATCCTTTTCTTACTTCATTTATAATGTCATAAAGGATCCTCCTGATGGCTGACACCTGTTTTAGTGAATGACTTCATCCTTTTCTTACTTCATTTATAATGTCATAAAGGATCCTCCTGATGACTGACACATGTTTTAGTGAATGACTTCATCCTTTTCTTACTTCATTTATAATGTCATAAAGGATCCTCCTGATGGCTGACACCTTTTTTAGTGAATGACTTCATCCTTTTCTTACTTCATTTATAATGTCATAAAGGATCCTCCTGATGGCTGACACCTGTTTTAGTGAATGACTTCATCCTTTTCTTACTTCATTTATAATGTCATAAAGGATCCTCCTGATGGCTGACACCTGTTTTAGTGAATGACTTCATCCTTTTCTTACTTCATTTATAATGTCATAAAGGATCCTCCTGATGACTGACACATGTTTTAGTGAATGACTTCATCCTTTTCTTACTTCATTTATAATGTCATAAAGGATCCTCCTGATGGCTGACACCTGTTTTAGTGAATGACTTCATCCTTTTCTTACTTCATTTATAATGTCATAAAGGATCCTCCTGATAGCTGACACCTGTTTTAGTGAATGACTTCATCCTTTTCTTACTTCATTTATAATGTCATAAAGGATCCTCCTGATGGCTGACACCTGTTTTAGTGAATGACTTCATCCTTTTCTTACTTCATTTATAATGTCATAAAGGATCCTCCTGATGGCTGACACCTGTTTTAGTGAATGACTTCATCCTTTTCTTACTTCATTTATAATGTCATAAAGGATCCTCCTGATAGCTGACACATGTTTTAGTGAATGACTTCATCCTTTTCTAACTTCATTTATTATGTCATAAAGGATCCTCCTGATGGCTGACACCTGTTTTAGTGAATGACTTCATCCTTTTCTTACTTCATTTATAATGTCATAAAGGATCCTCCTGATGGCTGACACCTGTTTTAGTGAATGACTTCATCCTTTTCTTACTTCATTTATAATGTCATAAAGGATCATCCTGATAGCTGACACATGTTTTAGTGAATGACTTCATCCTTTTCTTACTTCATTTATAATGTCATAAAGGATCCTCCTGATGGCTGACACCTGTTTTAGTGAATGACTTCATCCTTTTCTTACTTCATTTATAATGTCATAAAGGATCCTCCTGATGACTGACACATGTTTTAGTGAATGACTTCATCCTTTTCTTACTTCATTTATAATGTCATAAAGGATCCTCCTGATGGCTGACACCTGTTTTAGTGAATGACTTCATCCTTTTCTTACTTCATTTATAATGTCATAAAGGATCCTCCTGATGGCTGACACCTGTTTTAGTGAATGACTTCATCCTTTTCTTACTTCATTTATAATGTCATAAAGGATCCTCCTGATGGCTGACACCTGTTTTAGTGAATGACTTCATCCTTTTCTTACTTCATTTATAATGTCATAAAGGATCCTCCTGATAGCTGACACATGTTTTAGTGAATGACTTCATCCTTTTCTAACTTCATTTATTATGTCATAAAGGATCCTCCTGATGGCTGACACCTGTTTTAGTGAATGACAGCACCCATTTGTGACGTCATTCAGTGTGCACGAGGACAAACACACCAGATAACAAACAAGATCCACAGAGTTTTAGTTGTATATAGATTTCGTCGGTCTGTCATACTTATATTTTGAAATCGCATTTTTAGATGTGTTCACAGATCTTTATAAGTGGCTCTATCAGTCTACTGGTAGGTCTATCGTGCTTTAAAGGTTGAAATTTGTGTTGAGACGATTAATCGGAATCGGGGATCGGAAATATTGGAACTTTCTGGGGTGTCAGTATCGGAATCGGAAAAATTTTAGCCTAATTTCTGATTCCAAAATGATTCTTTTACTTATTTTCTTTTTGTTTAAAACTTAATTTTTTATTGGTGGCACAAGTGAAAAATATCGATGAAAATCTTACAATAAGTTTATAAAAATCTTGAATACGATACATAAAGGGAAAAAATTAACAAGTTTGTCAAATTTATAAGAAAATTATATCCACATTTAAAAGTAGATGAGGACTCTCCGCTGAATCCTCTCTCCTAAACAAAATGAAATTCCACTATTTTTAGGCGATTTTAGATTAGGAATCGGTAATATAGAAAAGAATCATTAATTGTTTTGAAATCAGGAAAAATATTGGGGAGGTCCCATCACTAGTTGAAATAGCATTTTCGTTGGTCTTGTCAAGTTTTAGTTCCAAAAAATGTTTTCATTGTTTACATTTAAGTTTGAAATAGCATTTTTAGATGTGTCCACACATCTCTATAAGAGGCTTTGTCTGTCTATTGTTCGCTTAATTTGGAAAAATCATTTTCAACACCAAACGTGCAGATTGAATGATCACATCATAAAAATGAACACATCATAAAAATGAACGCATCATAAAAATGAACACATCATAAAAATGAACGCATCATAAAAATGGACGCATCATAAAAATAGATGCATCATAAAAATGAACACATCATAAAAATGAACGCATCATAAAAATGAACACATCATAAAAATGGACGCATCATAAAAATGAACACATCATAAAAATGGATGCATCATAAAAATGAACACATCATAAAAATGAACGCATCATAAAAATGAACACATCATAAAAATGGACGCATCATAAAAATAGACGCATCATAAAAATGAATGCATCATAAAAATGGATGCATCATAAAAATGAACACATCATAAAAATAAACGCATCATAAAAATGAACACATCATAAAAATGGACGCATCATAAAAATGAACACATCATAAAAATGAACGCATCATAAAAATGAACACATCATAAAAATGAACACATAATAAAAATGAACGCATCATAAAAATGAACACATCATAAAAATGGATGCATCATAAAAATGAACACATCATAAAAATGAACGCATCATAAAAATGAACACATCATAAAAATGGACGCATCATAAAAATGAACACATCATAAAAATGAACACATCATAAAATGAACGCATCATAAAAATTGACGCATCATAAAAATGGACGCATCATAAAAATAGACGCATCATAAAAATGGATTCATCATAAAAATTGACGCATCATAAAAAATGGACGCATCATAAAAAATGGACGCATCATAAAAATGGACGCACCAAATTATTCCATAAAATATCTACGGTGAAAGTTGAAGCTACTTCACTTGACAAGTTACATCACCAATTCTATAGTTTTATACAAAAAGGGGGGGGGGTGGCTTCCTGCAACTCATCCCAAACCAGCTGTGGTGGACACTGAAGCACAGTTTTCGTTCACAACGCAGAGTGAAATTTAATCGATACGATAATTGGTCTGCAATTTGCAAAAACGATCGTCGTACAGCTTCATGAGTAATAAAAAAAGAAAAAAAAAGGTGAAATAAGATGGATATGCAGTATTGAGTCTCACTGGAGTATTCCGTCTTTAAAGAATCTCCCAGGAGAAAAAGATCTGCCAAACTCGCTCTCTTTTGGAACGTATTCTCTCCAGAGATCCATTAAATTTGCCCCTTTGATATCGGATGATGTGCAAAGCGGAATAGCGGTTTCTTTATGTTTACACTGACAGTTACACATTATTTCAAAGACTTTTTGGTTTCATGTGGTTTCTTTTGTACCGTAGTGGGATACTTACACAATTTTTATTAATTAATTTTTACATACATATAAAAGGAATCCATGGACACGTGTTTCAACCGTCATCAGCATGACTAACCTGGGCACGGATCGACCCGAGAATATTACTGTTTGCAGTCTGGCGTTTTGCCACTAGACCACACACACTGAATGCTGAAATATGTATGATTTTTGATCATCTTAATGTTACAGTTTTTTTGCTATTGCTTCTATCGCCAGTAAAAACAATATAAAAAAAAACTATGTAAAATTATGACGATAAAATATCGTACATATTTCAGCAAGGTGTTTGTGATCCAGTGGCAAAACGCAAGACTGCAAACAGTAATATCAAAGGTTCAATCTTTGCCCAGGTTAGTAATGCTGATGACGGCTGATAGCCAGAAACACGTGTCCATGGATTCCTTTTATATGTACATAAAAATTAATTAATAAATATATATATATAAAATAAAATAAAGATATAATTACATGTTCTATTAAAAAGGGTGACTTAATGCTTAGGACGTGGAAAAATACTAAGAAAAAAGCTATGCTTCTATTGCCAGTAAAATCAATAACTATATATATATATATATATATATATATATATATATATATATATATATATATATATATATATATATATACATATATAAGTAAATAAACACCCCATAAAAATGATTCATAAAGTTTCTTCTAAGAGATGCACTTTGAATTTTGAGAATACATCAATTATTGGCCAAGATATGACATTTTTTTTTTCTTTTCCAAAAAATATCAAATTTGTCTCAAACACCCTGTAGTGTACAACGTAAAACTTTTCCAGATTGGAACAGAGTTGAAGCAAGAAAGCTGACCTTGCATACACAAAGTGCTCAATATTCTTTCAAATATAGATTTATAACATAATTCATATATAAATTATCAGATGGAATTCTCGCCAAATAACATTCGATCTACCAAATCGATATTTGATTCTGTCTGGCGAGTGAAGTATGGAACTTCTCAATCCATGTCATTCGAATAATGAAAAAAGGATTCCAATCTATTGCATCGATTACATGCTATATCCACCCACATATATACTTTGTTAAGAGAAACTTTCAGATAAACACTGATATTTTCTGAAGCCAAGAGAGATAACTATTTTAACTATAGTTAAGAGTTAGCTTGCCTACATCTTAAAGGTATTTCATAAACAACACTTGTTTTTTCTTTTTAATTTTCGACTAAAAACCAGCAACATTATTATATACAATATATTCAAGGGATACAGAGAGAGATATATCGTTGTTTCTCTTTCGTTATGCAACTTACGGAAAAAGTAAATACATAAAAAACATAGTTAAATTAAAACAAAAAATAATAAACAAAGATGGATTTCGATATATTCCAGACCAACGCTGGGTAGATACATCTTTAATAAAATAAGTAAATTCGCATGGTACAATTTTGATTCTGTTGCTGGCATTCTTGCAGAAGGGACTACGTGGTGGTTGCCAACATTCCTAAATGTAAGTGATACTATGGAACCAACTGGATTCGAACTTGGCGCACCTGGGTCATCAGTTTGTGTCGTTATCCACTTAACCACCCTAGATACATCTATATATAAAGAGGAACCGATCGAAATATGACTACTATAATATACCTATATATTTCTTAAATCACCTTGGTGTCATTTTTTCTTTTTCTCGAAACGCTATGAGGTAACACTGTTTAATTGGCCATTTTTTTGTCATTATTATTAAACATGGTCGTCACGATGGCCGTGAGGAAGTTACAAGTATTTTTGAGGTCTTTAAACTGATGCTTCAAAAATCTATTCTGGATATATAATTAGAAATGTGAAATTCAGTAGAAATGGTCCCTACCTATGCAGATTGTCTTAAAAGTAGAATGACAGGCCAGTGTCAATAATTCCAATGTACTTTGCCTTGCCAATGAGGAAAATTCCCAAATGATTATACCCATTATTATTAGATTTTGTAAGGCAATCTATTATTGGATCGGGTCAGATAATATATACGTCTATATTAATAGGGGTGGGACGTAATGGGTGAAAATTTCAGATTCATGCGAGTAGTATTTTCTTGTGTTCATTTATACATAAATAACACTAAACAATCAAACATTTTGAAAATTTTGCAAAATTCAGAAAGTGCAGGCCACTAGTTTTTGGCTATTTTACATTCATGAAAACCCTTTCACAGCCTGAAAATGGTCCTAAATTAAAGTACTATATCAGATTTAACCATCTATACCCATTCATAGCTTTTGAGGATGTTTTAGGACCTGCAATGTCGCATAACACCACTTTTTCACCGAAAAATGATGGATTTTGAGTTCCGTAGAGCCCGAACGGCTATTTTTGGCCTGCACTGCAGGCAATGTCAAGTTAAGACTTCCAGTTTCTAGGAATAGGAACAATGTCTTTATTAAAAAGCAGAGTTTCTTTCCAACAACTGTCAGTCTGTGGAACACATACCACAGGGCTGCTTCCCAGCTGACTACAACACGGTCGTTTTCAAGTCCAATGTTAACAAATTCTTGTTGAGCCGTCCCATTAACTAATCAAGTCTCACTATCCACCTGACACAAACCATTAATCCTTGTCCTTGAGTCAGCGCTTTGATAAGCGCTGACTCACTAGGAAAAGAAAAAAAAAAATTATACCCCTTTACAAGAGCTTTGATGTTGAAAGTATTTTCTTTACAACTGCCAGATATGAACGTTGCACAGCAATTCTTTCTTGAGAGGCACATTGTTCAAGCAGGATACTATTCGTCAAGTTTTGCAAATTAAAACAAGGGGAAATAACTTTCTACTGCCATGGCTGCTCCTCATTGGTGAGGATGTGGATTGTGTTCTGGTTGAAGACCAAAAGAAATCAGATGCCTGTGCATGTTCTTTTGTTTTTTTTGTTCAAGTGTACACATTCCAGAGTGCACATTTTCCTTCACAAACCTATGTGCTATATCCAATGGCAGAGAGATTCTAGATGATTGGAGTAGATGGCTAAATTGCTGACTCGACTGTTGGCTTCGTTAGTCTCTTCTGGTGACTTGGTGTTTGGATCAATTTTCATCTAGCTCCTCACTTGAGACCTTATTTGTTTGGGTGGCTCTATGAGAGTTTTTTCGCCTTCGATAGCATTGCTCTTGAGGTTGACGAAGCACGCAAGCTCCATCACCACATCAAAGTTTCGATCCGAGATGTATTGTTCTTCTATATACATATAAATGAATAAATATTTTTTTTCCACCTATCCTAACTATATTAAAATCAAAACCGCTTATGCTTATTTAATTCTACGATACAACAGGTATCTACCTTCCTCACACCACGGGAAGATGTGGCACAAGGTCAGAAGGTGGGGAAGATAAGCCAGCGCACAAGAGGCAGCACACTCTGGCCCCGCAAAAAAATGTCTAAGCACTCTCGTCGGCATTCCTCGGTAGGGGCACCTCAGGCAATTAACCAGAAACCAACCCCTTCTCATAGAGAAACCTTAGAGGATAGATCTCCTAGGACTACCCAGAACAAGTACCTTAGCCTGACAAAAAAGGGCGAGACGAAACCACAATAGCCCACCCTCTGTCGGACTGATTGCTGAGGGCATATCCTCGATTGGTATGGAGTACCAAAAAAATTCAAAGAATTCAAGAATAAAACACTTATCTTGCTTGCCAGGAGGTTAGACATAAGGTCAGGGTGATTTTGAGAAGCCATCACACTAGGATCAGTGCACTCTGGCCTACAAAAAATGCCTGAACAGCCCCGTCGGCATTCCCTAGTAGGAAGGGGCGCCTTAGGCAATTAGCAATAAACTAACCTCTTCTCAGAGAAATGGTAAAGCCTGGGAGAATGGATCTCCTACAACTGAACAGAACAGCGGTACGACAGCAACAAAGCCACTGTCGGACTGAATTTTATCATAATTCTATGATACAACACTTTATTTACCTCCCCAGGAGGTTAGGCACAAGGCCAGTTTTATCTTACTCCCACAAGATAAGATGTGACCCAAGGTCGGGTCGGGAAAGTGGGACTTGAAAAGCCAGCTCCCGAGAAGGTGAGCACTCTGGCCATTAAAAATTGCCTGGGCAGCCCCGTCGGCATTCCCCAGTAGGGGCGCCTCAGGCAGTAAGCAATAAACTTACTCCTCCCCAAAGAGCGGAGGCAAAGCCTGGGAGGGTGAACCTCCTAGAACTGCACAGGACAGACCCATAGACCGGTGTAAATCAAGCCCCGAAGGCTAAGACGATACCAGTTTATGGGGTGTAGTATCCATCGAAACAAAGGCCGATCAATAATATTTATTTACTCCTTCGCTAGGAGTTAGGCACAAGGCCAGTTTTATCTTACTCCCACAAGTAAGATGTGACCCAAGATCGGGTCGAGCAAGTGGGGTTTAAAGCCAGCGCTCGAGAGGTGAGCACTCTGGCCATTTAAAAATTGCCTGGGCAGCCCCGTCGGCATTCCCCGGTAGGGGCGCCTCAGACAGTAAGCAATAAACTTACTCCTCCCCAAAGAGGGGAGGCGAAGCCTGGGAGGGTGGACCTCCTAGAACTGCACAGGACAGGCGTGCAGTATCCATCGGAACAGATACTACACTTTGATCCTAGCCAAAAGGCACAACATTTTGAAATACCGTATATATAGTAATCTATAAACACCCACAACCAGCTATAGGTATTCTTAATTTGCATACTGATTTTATAAACAGTTTCTAATGAATTAACATTCTCTAATAAACATTTGTAATTTGTATTGTCATATTTTCTTATATATATGCAATAGTTTTGTTGATAGTAATATTATTATAATTATTAATAATATTAATTAAAGCGATTTAATAAAAAAAAGGATAACGTTTCAAAAACTTTCTGAGAATTTCAAAGGAGATAAAGGAAATGAAAACACCCCATTTAAATTTTATGACCTTAGTAAAATGTCTGATGTCGCTGTGATATTAAGAACAAATACTACACTTTGATCATAACCAAAAGGCCAAGGAACCATAAAAAATAATGTTTTTACGACTAGGTATTTTTAAATGAATGAACCCCCCCCCCCCCAAAAAAAAAACCCTGGAAATCTATTATTGTATTATCTTGGATGGGTAGTGTAGTACCGGTTCTGTTGTCATAAGACCGTCCCCCTCCCCCAGGAATTACCTCCTCCTTTTTTAAGGGAGATACTTCTAGGTATTACATCCTCCTTTGGGGGAGTTAGGGCTAATGTAGTACCTGTTCGGTTGTTATGAGACCATCTTCTCAGGGCCTAGTGTAGTATCTGTTCTGTTGTCATGATACCATCCTACTTGGCATTACCAGCTCCTTTGGGGGGGGGGGCAGTGTAGTATATGTTCGTTCGTTTATCATACCATTACCACCTCCGTTTTTTTAGTGAGGAGGTGAAGCATCTAAGGTTTTACGTCCTCCTTTGAAGTGTAGTGTAGTATATTTTTATTCGTCATCATACACTCTTCTCAGACATTATTTCCTCTTGGGGGGGGGGGGAGTATAGTATATGTCCGTTTCTTATGAGCCCTCCCAGAATTACCGTCTCCTTTTTTGGGGGTGGGCGGGGGTAGTGTAGTATCTGTTCTGTTGTCATGATATCATCCTCCCAGGTATTAACTACTCTTTTTTGTGGAGGGCTGGTAGTGTTCGTTCATCATGATACCATCCCTTTAACCATTACCTCCTCCTTTGGGAGTCAGTGTAGTATAGGTTTGTTTACCATGATACCATTCTCCCAGACTAAGCACAAGTGTCGAGTAAGGTTGTTGATGCTGTCGATGAGGAGTTCCTTGTATTCTTTGAATGTCGTTGTAAGTGTAACCAATGCAGTACGATCTGTTGTTTTCCGCTGACAATAATGGAATTCAGAATCCATATTTAGATACCTGGCGAAAGCTCCAGCAAGATATGTGAAATTGATGAGGAAGTCTCTTAGTGTGAACGAGGTTTTGCTGCAAGGGTTGTTTGCGGAGAACTACCAGTATCTGATCCAGGACGAGTCACAAAACTTCCACTGGCGCAAACAGTATTGCACATTGCATCCTCTAGGCATCTACTACAATGATGCTGATGGAAACCTCCAACATTATTTCTTCTGTTTCATTTCAGATGACAACACACACGGCACCAGTTTTGTTCACAAGATTCAGACACTATTGGTGGAATACTTGAAGCAGAGACCCCCAAATATCGCAAAGATCTATTACGTTTCCAGTGATTGTGTTTGGTAGTACAAAAATTTCACACACTTCCTTAATTTATGTTCCCATAAAGAAGAATTTTCCAGGGTGGATTTTCTTGGCAACTAGTACCGGGAAATCATTGTGTGATGGAATTGGTGGTGCGGTGAAACGCCATGCTGTAAAACGCAGTTTGTAGAGAGCATCAACAACCAAATTCTGGACTATCGTGTGGTGCTGGAAGTATGCCAAGAAGAACTGAAATCAATTATCTTCTTTGGCATTGACAAGGAAGGCATGGTCGAGGTGATAAAGAAGATGGAGAAGAGGTTCAAAGAAGGTAAAACGGTAGCCAGTACAAGAAGAAGTCATCATTTCATTCCCCAGTCAGCATCACAAGTTGAACACAAACTGTGAAGTGATCCGTGGTTTTAAAAATCCAAGTAATGTAAAGATGCAATGTACAATACTGTTTGCCCCAGTGGAAGCTTTGTATCTCATCCTGGATCAGATACTGGTAGTTCTCTGCAAAGTATTCTTGCACCAACACCACATTCTCACTGACAGATTCCTTCACCAATTTCACATATCTTGCTTAAGCTTTCGCCAGACTCTGAATTCCATTATTGTCAGTGGCAAGCCGAGTTTATATTGGCGACATTGCACCATCGTCTTACATCTCTTGCGTGTACAATTCGTTGTGGTGGGTCGGTTTGGTAAAAAAAGGTTGATGAGGAGCAAGGCGATGCAGATGTCCAATTCATGCACCCCCATGGACAACGGAAAATATTTAACTGGTCAGAAAGTGGTGATAGCTGCTATATCCCTATAAAAAAACAGTATATGTGCTATACAGGCACCTACTACAGCGTATTCTTGGCCTTTTGGCTAAGATCAAAGTGTAGTATCTGTTCCGATGGATACTGCACCCCATAGACTGGTATTGTCTTGGTCTTCGGGGCTTGATTTACGCCGGTCTATGGGTCTGTCCTGTGCAGTTCTAGGAGGTCCACCCTCCCAGGCTTTACCTCCCCTCTTTGGGGGGAGTAAGTTTATTGCTTACTGTCTGAGGCGCCCCTACCGGGGAATGCCGACGGGGCTGCCCAGGCAATTTTTAAACCCCACTTTCCCGACCCGACCTTGGGTCACATCTTACTTGTGGGAGTAAGATAAAAACTGGCCTTGTGCCTAACTCCTGGAGAGGAGTAAATCAATACTACAACCACTGGAACTTCTTATAGAATTTGTAATAAAACGATTGCTGCGTTTGCAAAACTTCATTCGTGAACAGCTGTTGATTTGATGTTTTTAAAACATGCTATGACGTATTTTATAAATAATTTCTGTCTATGCATTAAATTAATTATAAATAATTAAGAAAATATTTAACTGGTCAGAAAGTGGTGATAGCTGCTATATCCCTATAAAAAAACAGTATATGTGCTATACAGGCACCTACTACAACCACTGGAACTTCTTATAGAATTTGGGACATAAAAGTGGTGCAAAACTGTTCTATTTGTGAAATTCATTTTACCTGTCCTGGGAGGGTATTCTTCTAGTTATATATAAGATGTAGTTCAACAGAATGTGTTCATTCATTTTCCACTAAATAAGATAGTGATTATTTTTCTATTTAAACTGTTGATCCTAAATCTAAAAATATCCAAAAGAAATCATGTAAGTCAGACTGTAAATTAAACATTTCTAAAAATCATTTTGTTTGTTTCGAACTGTTCCAATATTTTGTCTTTGTTTCTAAGCTCTCTCCTAACTTAAAATTTTTTTAAATAAATTGTAAATATAGACACGAAGTTGCAAAACTTCATTCGTGAACAGCTGTTGATTTCATGTTTTGAAAACATGCTATAACATATCTTATAAATAATTTCTGATTTTCTGTCTATGCATTAAATTAATTATAGCAAAATAAAAATGAATTTTGTCATAAATTTGGGTTTGGGTTTACTTATCCTCCAATGGAAACAGCAAGGCATTATGGTCGCGATGCGTCTAAACACAAAAAAATGTCCATTTTTCAAGTTAAACTGTAAGCTAATGAAAAAAGAACACACAGAAAAGAAAATTTTCATTTTCCAATAGTGCCACATACTTTTTTGAGGCTTGGTAGTCCCACACCCAAATTTAGCCAAACATGTACACTAACTCAAAAACAGTTGATTTTTAGAGGTTTTAACTGATTTTTGGTATTCCTTGTGTAAAAACCTTGCGTGTGCCAAATTTCAACGTTCGAGCTAGTCTAGAATTCATTTTATGCACAAAAAATGTAATTTTCTAATGTTGCGATTTAGCGGCAATCCTGAAATCTTAAAAATGCAATATTTTGGAAACCGCTTGGAATTACACGCTCAAATGCTCAGGATTGTCTAGTTTTTATGATACCAACAACTGAGGAAAGTTTGAAAAAAATCTGAGAGTTATAGGAGACATTTTCAAATTTTTCTAGATGATTTGATAATGAATTACCCTAAAACTAATGAATGGACCATTATGAATTTTGGAATATATATTCTCGGCAACATGGTGGGTAAAATGGGCACATTATTTATTTTTTTTGTAAATCTTAACATTTAGGGGGTGTATGTATATAAAGTTAGGTATGTGTATAGAGTTATAGTTTTCTATATTTCGGATTCACTTCTAAACTAATTAACTGATCATTATGAATTTGGGAATATATATTCTCGGCAACATGGTGAGTAAAATGGGCACATTATTTATTTTTTTGTAAATCTTAACATTTAGGGGGTGTATGTATATAAAGTTAGGTATGTGTATAGGGTTATAGTTTTCTATATTTCGGATTCACTTTTAAACTAATTAACTGATCATTATGAATATTTGAGCACAACCTCTAGGCGTAAGGGTGGGTAATGTGGGCAATATTTAGTTTAATTTAATTTTATGCAAAGGGGCAAAGGGTGTGAAAATTCAGATACCTCCAATTTTTGTGAAATTTTAACAATTAATAAATATCCCTTCAATTTCAGTTTCTTTGGAGTATTTTAAAGGGATTTCAGGGGCATACTATAGACATAACCTATTTGAAATTTAAAATATTTCAGATTTGCATTGAATTTGATCCATTTTCATTAGACACCAATGAAGCAAGATTCTTTGAATTTCAGTTTTTTCTTGAGACCCTTAAGCTTAATCCCTTAATTTTAGACATTTTCTAGAATTAAAATAATGTAATGGATTTTAATCAACTTTGCAATAAGGATTCTAGATAGAAGGTTTTGTATCATCGTACCTAGAGTTTAATCTTCGTAAGGGCACATCAGTGGCGCAAAACTGTTTTGTTCGTGGAATTAAGTCTACCTGTTCTGGAGTGGTTATTCATCTTGTATATATATATATATATATATATATATATATATATATATATATATATATATATATATATATATAGCGTGAAACGCTAGCGTCTGTAGGTATAAATAATTTAATATTTATTTATAAATATTATACTAAGCCCCTTTAAGAAATTAAAGTTGAGCACTCTCGGGGAAGTTAAAAATAGACTGTCAAAAAGCTCTAATGCAAAGTTCCGAATACATTCGTCGAACACTCTCGACTAGTCTTCTATCTGTGCCCGCTTCTAGGTACATATAGATCTTAATTTCCCTAAATTACATGACAGTTTCCGTGGGCCGGGTGGATATGGCTGACTCTGTGTACCGGGTTCGCGCCTCCCGACCGTCTGAAATTGTTACTTCCCTGCACTGATGAGAGCAATAAGCTTGAAACGCTAGCGTCTGTAGGTATAAATAATTTAATATTTATTTATAAATATTATACTAAGCCCCTTTAAGAAATTAAAGTTGAGCACTCTCGGGGAAGTTAAAAATAGACTGTCAAAAAGCTCTAATGCAAAGTTCCGAATACGTTCGTCGAACACTCTCGACTAGTCTTCTATCTGTGCCCGCTTCTAGGTACATATAGATCTTAATTTCCCTAAATTACATGACAGTTTCCGTGGGCCGGGTGGATATGGCTGACTCTGTGTACCGGGTCTGCGCCTCCCGACCGTCTGAAATTGTTACTTCCCTGCACTGATGAGAGCAATAAGCTTGAAACGCTAGCGTCTGTAGGTATAAATAATTTAATATTTATTTATAAATATTATACTAAGCTCCTTTAAGAAATTAAAGTTGAGCACTCTCGGGGAAGTTAAAAATAGACTGTCAAAAAGCTCTAATGCAAAGTTCCGAATACATTTGTCGAACACTCTCGACTAGTCTTCTATCTGTGCCCGCTTCTAGGTACATATAGATCTTAATTTCCCTAAATTACATGACAGTTTCCGTGGGCCGGGTGGATATGGCTGACTCTGTGTACCGGGTTCGCGCCTCCCGACCGTCTGAAATTGTTACTTCCCTGCACTGATGAGAGCAATAAGCTTGAAACGCTAGCGTCTGTAGGTATAAATAATTTAATATTTATTTATAAATATTATACTAAGCCCCTTTAAGAAATTAAAGTTGAGCACTCTCGGGGAAGTTAAAAATAGACTGTCAAAAAGCTCTAATGCAAAGTTCCGAATACATTTGTCGAACACTCTCGACTAGTCTTCTATCTGTGCCCGCTTCTAGGTACATATAGATCTTAATTTCCCTAAATTACATGACAGTTTCCGTGGGCCGGGTGGATATGGCTGACTCTGTGTACCGGGTTCGCGCCTCCCGACCGTCTGAAATTGTTACTTCCCTGCACTGATGAGAGCAATAAGCTTGAAACGCTAGCGTCTGTAGGTATAAATAATTTAATATTTATTTATAAATATTATATATATATATATATATATATATATATATGTGTATATATTATATTAATTCCCCAAACAGAACAGTTTTACACCACTTATGTCCCCTTACAAAGATTAAAATCAAAGTATAATAATACTAAACCTTGTGTCTAGAATACTTATTCGTTATCTGTGCAGTGGCTGCTGCTTATTGTAGAACATGATTATCTGAAATTTCTAATTCTGACTCTTTTGGATGAATTGTTTTTATTACCATTATTTAGCCCCGATGAGGCACAGGTAGTACTCAAAACGAAATTGCATTTGTGTAGACTATTTTATATATATATATATATATATATATATATATATATATATATATATATATATATATATATATATATATATATATATATATATGGCCTTGATGCTGACTGTTGGCTTCTAAGTTTGGAGTCCATACCCTGTGCTGATGAAGATAATTGATATTGATGAAAACATATCATCTCAGAAACGATCGTACACAACTGTTGTTAAGTTGAATTCTTGGAGCATAAAGATATGATCTTGTAATAAAGTTTACCTATATATATATATATATATATATATATATATATATTAGTAGAATACCCATCCCAGGACAGGTATAAGCAATAAATATAGCATTAGTTTTAAATTCTAATGTTTTTTTCTTTCTTTGGTATGGTACAGTTTTGGTGTCCTCCTCCTAAATGGTATAGTTTACAAATTAAATAATGTACCCATGTAGTCATGTCTTCATTTATGCACAGTTTTCAAAGAGAAATACTTTGCTGCAGAAAAAATCAATTTGTAATCAAGATGTTAATGTGTTAGGTGACTACATACTACCTAAAAATAATACAGAATTTATATTTAAAAGGGAAGTAACACTTTTCCCTTTGTTATCTCCTTGTCTCAAAGAGATTTTGTGGAGAGTTATGCCCCTTGCATTTCAGACCAACCGACATTTGGGATTGGACGTGTTGCACCGTTGTAAATACATAAGAAATATTATTGTTTGATCTATAGAGAAGCGTTTTTATTCAATTCATTCTTTATCTCTGTCTCTTAAAACTCACAAATACCACACATCATTTCAACTGGTGACGAGATCACTTCAAAATGATTTTGCACAATTAATCTCAATACTTCCTAGACACGCCACACACGAGATGATATCAAATATGCACGTAGGCAATCTTATTGCTACACTACAAAGCAGCACTCCATACATTTTCTCAGAATATTGTTATCATCAAAATGATCATTTTAATGATGTCTTTCGATTAAGATCAATACCATTTACGTATTGTTAGAAATTTCCAGTGTAAGTTTCTAAAGATTTACTTGACATATAATAATTCTATTTTTAAATGGAACTCTTCAAGATTTATTAGGAGGCTTTGTTACCCCCTCTCTTCCTCTCTCTCTCTCTCTCTCGCTCTCTATATTTCTGCATGGCTGGTTGGTTGGTGATTATTCAAATCTGAAGTACTTAAAAGCTCAAAATAGGAATCTTGGTTTCCTTGAAGTATATTTGGCAATTAATTTTCCTCACATGTTGGCCTCCTTTTAAGTCTAACCTCTTTTTTTTTCTTCCTTAGTTACTTATCAATTTGCTTAATCCTATGATTGTTTTCGAGTGGGGGTCTTCAACCTTGCAGAGAAGAGGAGTCTTATAGAATAGATTTCGAATGGAATTCTTTAGCTCTAAGAGAACGACTCAAAGAAGCTTGGCAGCAAATCCATAACCAAAGATTTCAAGCATCTTCCCTTGAATGAGATTATATATACATGATGGGGCATAAAGATCTCCCACATTAAGAGTGGCAGCAAGTGGCAGTGATGAAGTGGATAACGATGTGAACTGACGACCCAGGCGTGAAAAGTTCGAATCCAGTCGGTCCCATGGCACCACTTTCACTCATGGATGTTGGCTACCTTCATGTGGTCCCTCCTGTAAGAACCTGATTCTAGAAATCATTATGATCATATTCCGTTTAACATCCATTTTACATGCTGGCATGTGTTGGACAGCTTTTTGAATTTGACTTCCAAATGCATCTATCCTACAAAAAGAATCGGGGAAACCAATGACAACAGCAGAATCAAACCGATCAAAAATGCTGATTCATCAAATTTAAAATTTACTATTATTGCATTAGGAGGTGGCAGTAGTGAAGTAGATAATAATGTAGGTTGAAAACCTAAATGTGCCAAGTTCGAATCCATAGCACCAATGGGGCATTTTATCCCATATCATCCAGCCCTGAACCCCCCCCCCCCGACACCCAAAAGAAGAAAAAAATTTGTTCTCATGACCACTCCATAAAATTTGGCTCAAAACTACAATAAATCTGCAATTTCAGCTAGATTGGAGTAAGGGAACCCGGTTTTCAGACAGACGAAATTCGTTCAGAAAAAAAAAAAAAAATTGGAGTGTCGCAGCCCCCTATTTTGGACCCTGGACATTTTTAGAAAATCTTGATTTTTTAAGCTAAAAACTATCCATTTATATGCTGTAAATTTTTCGACGGTTACGGTTAGAAAATCAGAAAATGAAGGGAAACACCACATTTTAATTCATTTGTGTGTCGTCTCGGCACTTTTCAAGAGATCGTTCAGGCCAACAGTCAAGGGCCTGAAAATTAATAACTGCGATGCTTTGAAGGAAATATCTTTTGGATTTTTGAAATAACATAAGATGAAACTTTAAGAAAATCTAAAAGCATCTCCTGGCATTTGTGCTATTCTGGCAATATTTGTCCTTGAATCTCGACATTTTTCACAAAATTCAGCCACAAAAATAAAGAAAAAACGTGAGATGTACAGTTAACACTATGGTGGTTTATTTAAGCCCAGAAACAATTTACCCATTAATTGACAGTTGAAAATATCAAATATAGACTGGAGAAGTCCATGGCTTTCATTTATTAGTTCAATCTGAGGCTTTTGAAATTTTTATGAGCTGCGTTGTGAAATATATGTAAAACATTCATCAAAACCAAAAAAATAGAATTCCACCGTCTAAATACTTGTTCTCTCAAGGTAATTATTCCTTATTTAGAATGAATAAAAGTAAAAATAAAAAAGGGGAGGTATTACAACGGTATTACAACATGCAAGCTTAAACGAGCCAGAATTGGATTTGAATGTTAAATTTTCAAGTTTATTTGGCATGACATTTGCTCACAAAGTTTTCTTCACTGAGAATATTGTGATTATAATAAAACCCTCCTTCCTACTTAAACAATAACTAGAAACAGGAAGCTTTTAAAAACACAAGGGATATCTTTTATGGGGGAACGGAGAAAAAAAGAAAGAAGAAAAATGAACACCAAAGTCCACTCAGTGAACCATTCTTAATCCCGATTTTGGAATTTTCGATAACAAAGGGGACTGACGAATCTTTCTGTGATGACCAGTCGGATTTTATCATCAATCCAAGATGGCCAGATTGATGAAACCCGGGTATCCTCAACAAACACTGTAATGCATAATATTTAAATAAAATAATTTATATTAGCTCTTGTAGAACCTATGTACTATTTACGTATGCTATACATTTTA
>OY744529.1:13048720-13068720 GCA_963556195.1 Sepiola atlantica | reverse complement strand
AAAGCATTTGGTTGGCCAATAAAAAAGTAAAAAAGCATTTGGTTGGCCAATAAAAATACAGAAACAAAAACAAACATCCAGGTAGTCTTCTATATGACAGATACGTCTTTCTTGTTTGTGAAGTTTGGTATAAATGATCCTCTAACCTTGCAGAAATGCTTTAGGGATAGACTTGGGTGGGAGTACGATTTGGCAGGAATGATCTTTTATCGGAGAGATATCTGCCTGCCCGTATGTTTGTGTATATCTCCTCATTTATTTGCCTTCACGCGAGGGCAGAGTTAGACACAATGTCGGCTTTTAATGTGGGGAAAATTCAGCTTGTTCAAAAATTGGGACGAAAATAAAAAATGCCTCAGTCTAGAAGGATTTCTCCTTCACTGATCGAGGACAGAAAAGATGAAGTGCAGTATCAGAACAGATACGACACTTTGCTCCTCGACAAAAGGTCAATGAATTATGTTTGTGTGCATATTCACTATTTTTAGTGAAATTTGGTAGATAATGATTTTCAAGTTCTGCCGAATGTTGTAGCGGTAAGGGGTCTTATTTACGTTTTTTTTCTTCTATAGAGATGTCTGTCATTTTGTGTCTTATGATTATGAATGACCCTCTCTGGCTATGAAGAATCTTATAAAAGGGGCTCAATTTGGTATGAATGATCTATTACTAAATATCCCAAACTGGCCGGTTTATGCTGCGAAAATGGATAAAAACTGACATTTTCGTTTAAATTTAACTTACATTATCTCGCCTGTTTTTCAGGTTATATCCATGAAATTAGTATGTAAATAAAATTAATCTTTCCTCTTTCTAATGATACCATTTTTTTTCTTGTACGATGATTAGTTTTTTTTGCAGGTTGATTTGAATTATGTAACTATTTTAATGATAAATGCGTTTAGTTCCGCATTTTTTCAACAATAAATTTTTAGTCCCGTTTTTTTAATGTCTGTGCCGTTCACGATGTTAATTTTTCCACTTCGAAATTTTTTCCATCTTATTAAAGAAAGGTTATTCTTCAATTTGGTGGGCGAAGTATAGAATTTTAAGTTAATTTTCATAAAAAAAATTCCAAGTTGAAAACTTCAGTGAATAAAATTTTACAGAAATTTAATTTTTTAAATTATGCTTTTCATACTATTATATAAAGCAGGGGCTCACCAACAATAATCAATAGGATTCATATCGATCTACTATTACATATGAAAAATGTCCTGAGGTGGTCAATTTATTCAAATGATCTTTTTCCTATGCAGAATGTTGTATGGAGAGGGGATCAATTTGAAATGAATAATCGAATGTTGTAAGGGGGGGGGGGTCAATTTGGTAGAAATGATTTATTACCTATGAAAAATGTCCTGAGGTGGTCAATTTATTCAAATGATCTTTTTCCTATGCAGAATGTTGTATGGAGAGGGGATCAATTTGCTATGAATAATCGAATGTTGTAAGGTGGGGGAGTCAATTTGGTAGAAATGATTTATTACCTATGAAAAATGTCCTGAGGTGGTCAATTTATTCAAATGATCTTTTTCCTATGCAGAATGTTGTATGGAGAGGGGATCAATTTGAAATGAATAATCGAATGTTGTAAGGGGGGGGGGGGGGCAATTTGGTAGAAATGATTTATTACCTATGAAAAATGTCCTGAGGTGGTCAATTTATTCAAATGATCTTTTTCCTATGCAGAATGTTGTATGGAGAGGGGATCAATTTGCTATGAATAATCGAATGTTGTAAGGTGGGGGGGTCAATTTGGTAGAAATGATTTATTACCTATGAAAAATGTCCTGAGGTGGTCAATTTATTCAAATGATCTTTTTCCTATGCAGAATGTTGTATGGAGAGGGGATCAATTTGAAATGAATAATCGAATGTTGTAAGGGGGGGGGGGGCCAATTTGGTAGAAATGATTTATTACCTATGAAAAATGTCCTGAGGTGGTCAATTTATTCAAATGATCTTTTTCCTATGCAGAATGTTGTATGGAGAGGGGATCAATTTGCTATGAATAATCGAATGTTGTAAGGTGGGGGGGTCAATTTGGTAGAAATGATTTATTACCTATGAAAAATGTCCTGAGGTGGTCAATTTATTCAAATGATCTTTTTCCTATGCAGAATGTTGTATGGAGAGGGGATCAATTTGAAATGAATAATCGAATGTTGTAAGGGGGGGGGGGGGCCAATTTGGTAGAAATGATTTATTACCTATGAAAAATGTCCTGAGGTGGTCAATTTATTCAAATGATCTTTTTCCTATGCAGAATGTTGTATGGAGAGGGGATCAATTTGCTATGAATAATCGAATGTTATAAGGTGGGGGGGTCAATTTGGTAGAAATGATTTATTACCTATGAAAAATGTCCTGAGGTGGTCAATTTATTCAAATGATCTTTTTCCTATGCAGAATGTTGTATGGAGAGGGGATCAATTTGAAATGAATAATCGAATGTTGTAAAGGGGGGGGGGGTCAATTTGGTAGAAATGATTTATTACCTATGAAGAATGTCCTGAGGTGGTCAATTTATTCAAATGATTTTCCATAAATTATCCTCTACCTTATGATCCTCTACCTATGCAAAATGTCATAAGGACACATGGGAGTCTTATTTATGTTTTTTTCGTCTTTCCATTATATACTTGGGGACTGACTCAGTCTAATCAGCACCAAAGTCTGCAAGTTAAACCAGCTTATTGCGATTTTATTTAACATAAACCAAATATTTACAATGATTTATACAAAAAAAAAAATAACATTGTCAAATATTTCAGTTTTGCTTAGGCATGAAGCCTGAATCGTTTTTTTAGGGAAAAGTGTGTGTGTGTGGGGAGGGGGGTCAGTGGTCATGCAAATTTGCCAATACTTTTTGGACTGACTCTATCCTAGACACTCTCACCAAAATACCGCATTCACTCTATGGTTTGATCCTACTCACATGATCCCCGATTGTTCTATTAAGAGATTTTATTTACAGAAAAGACAACAAATTCATGATGGGGAGTACGACAAGATTTATTGCGATATCTTTCCCTCGTAAATATGTAAATATTCTCGTAAGAAAAAAAACCCAATAATCTAAGTAGCGTGATAATATGTCAGCTTTCATTCATCTTTGCAAAATAAAATTACTATTTTTGAAAAATATTTTTACTCAGTGAGTAAAGATGTTTGTCTCTTATATTTGGGGGAAGGGGAGGCGTTAGTGCCGCTCTTTCACTCAGATTTTGAATTATTTATTATAAAATAAAATTCCATTTACAAATTAGGCATAAAGCCATCTAAGGCAGGGGCGGGAAACCTCCGGCCCGCATGCCACATCCGGCCCGCAAAGGCTTAGCGTCCGGCCTGCTACCCTGCTATGCTTTATTATTGCAATCCGGCCCGCGGACCTCCCAGTAAAACTCATATCATTTTGTGACATAGACGTAAAAGTAGGTTTCAATTAAGATTTACAGTGGGATAAAAATGTATAAATATCAGCGAGCGATGATGCATATTTCATTTTCATTTTTCTTTAATTATTAATTTCTGTTGTTATATGTTAACAATCATCGAGCTTTTACCTTGAAAAAAAAAATATATATATATATATATATATATATATATATATAAAGTTGTATTTGTATGAGATAGACGGACTGCTAAGTCGTATATTTTGAAGCTCTTACGCGAAAAGAAAAATGAAAAAAAGGAGTAAAAAATAAAGAAAAAGAGAAGAAGGAAACGCGGAAAAGGTTTTAATTCGAATAATTGCGGTTGGTGGAAAATAATTATTAGTTATATGTTAACTTTGAAGTATGTTTTCTATCGATTTCTTATCGGATGAATATGGACACTGTAAAGAAGAGAGGAAAGCACATATAATAATACCCATAATGCAACATGAACCTTTGTATGCAAAAAAAAATAGAGTTAAATAAGTGTTTCCATTTGAAAAAAATTGTGAGTTAAAAGCAAATATGTATAGGTTAAATGAATGTTGGATGCATTTTAGTATTTTCAGGCTGACTGGGTAATTTTTATACACTGATAAAGCCTCTTTATGAACATTGGTGATATTTTGTATATCATGAAAATATATGTTCTTGAAATGGGCAGAAACAATTGTTTGGAAATAAGTCTTTTTGATGAAAATATGGAATGTTTTTCTCTAAAAATATACGGTTTACATTATGTTAAACTGTATGTTTTTGTTTTGAACCTACATTTATGAATGTTTTAACAATGTGAGTGTTGTTATTTTTTTTTTTTTTGATGTTTCTTGACACGATTTTAAAAACCTTCGCCTCTCAAGAGTTGCACTTATGGAAACTACAAGATATAAACCTCTATATTATGGTTGTTCATGTGTTGATGAAACTGTTCATCAAGTATTTAGATTTTTGAAAGGTGAATAAAGATATGGTTACTGGAATTTAACTTTCTATTGTTCATATATATATATATATATATATATATATATATATATATATATATGATAATTTTATTTACACAGACATGTACAAAATCTGCGACACTGGCATGTCGATGTTATCGATCAACAGTTACTATAAATCTCATCAGGCATAGTTAGAATCCGATCTTAACCTCAGATCATATTTTGAGAGATATATAAAGCTCTATTTTGATATTGAGCACTTTTTATAAACCCGGTTAAAATTCTCTGGATTACCACCCTGTGGATATTTTTTACCTGGATTATTACCATTATTATATATATATATATATATATAATTATTAATGACAATATATGTATTAGCATATACTATCAGTTCCTTTTATTTTGTAGTCTCCTTAAAAGATTCAGCTCGATGATTGTCAATTATTGATAACAGAGCAAATATAAGTCAGTTCATATTATATTCCAATAACCATGGTTTTATTTTATTATTTTTATTTTTTAAGACAAATGAAACGGACTGTAAAAAATATATCTCACAGAAATGTTATGTTTTTTTTGAAATGTGAAAAAATAAAAATAATAAAATAAAACCATGGTTATTGGAATATAATATGAAAATTATGCAAACATTGTTAAAAATAACAGAATTTGTCTGTTTTATTATACCTTTTTTATTTTTTCAATTTTTCTAATGCTTTTTGGTATTAAAATCAAAAAAATTAACAAATGTCCCATAGGTATCACGAACGTTTTCGATTCTTCGTCGAATCATCCCCAACTGTCAAAAGCAAATGAACGAAAAAGACAGAGAAAGAAAAGAATTTTTAAAAAGACATCGAAGAAACACACAGAGAACGTTTTCACATTGTTCCAGGAAAGACGTTAACAATTTAAATTCAGCAACGCCGGAGTGGCATCACAGAATAAAATCGCATTTGTTGCCATTGGTTTCATTCGTGATGTTATTAATTGTAGGTTGCTGTGTTTTTATGTAGATAGCTTCCAGTATTTTTAATTTTTTTAAATTGTTTTCGGATTGTATAAGTTTAGTGTTATTAACTAGAATTTGTCTTAAATCAGAGGGAGGCCAGTTATGTTTTTATAGATGTTGATAAATTGAGCTAGAGTTTACAAGATGCATGGTGAGGCGGCGGGATAGGGTAGTTGTTCTAAAACCAATGTAGCTATTAGCTTTATTATTATTATGGGAGTTACATTTTCCCAAAGGGCATTAAAACTTATAAGTAACTTTGGTTCTTTCTAGTGGGGTTGGGGAGGAGTTGTTTTTTAATACAAGATTTTGGGTTTTAAATTTCT
This sequence comes from Sepiola atlantica, assembly GCA_963556195.1. Lineage (NCBI taxonomy): Eukaryota > Metazoa > Mollusca > Cephalopoda > Sepiida > Sepiolidae > Sepiola > Sepiola atlantica. The sequence continues at coordinate 13,062,995 of OY744529.1, read as the reverse complement.
TATAGCAAATAATGAGTCTAATTTTATTATTATTGTCAATTGGGGATATGTATCGGTGTACAATATTGGTCCCCCGATTTATAAAATCGGGGGACCTATGTTTTGAGGCATGTCCGTCCGGATTTTTCTCCACAACCATCCATTGAATTTCTCTGAAATTTTGCATGAAGTTGTAACTTTGGTCAGGTTAGAAAGTGACATTCTCCGATTTTTGAAATAAAAATCTGGTTAGCCCCCCAGGGGGTCAAAAGGCTCGAAATGGCAAAAAATTACATTTTTTGCCCTATAACTTTTCATCCATCCATTCAATTTCTCTGAAACTTGGCCAAAATGTGGAGGCAATTGTTCCTAATAGAAAATAAGTATCGCTGACCTTGGAAAAAATCTGGTTCGCGCCCCCAGGGGGTCAAAAGCCCCCAAAATGGCAAAAATTGACCCTTTTGATCCATCCATTCAATTTTTCTGAAACTTGGCCAAAATGTAGAGGCAATTGTTCTGGATATAAAATGAGCATCCTTGACCTCAGAAACATTGTGGTTCGCGCCCCCAGGTGGTCAAAGGGGCTTAAAAATGCCCCAAATTGCCCAAATTTATTGCATTTTACACTCGCCACATCGAGTCACATACAGAGGGGGACCACGCACGTGCAGCTTGTTTTTCATTGCTTTTTCTTCTAATCTGAAGGTTGGTTGCATTTGATTACAATAGTATATGTCAATAGTTTGATTTGTGACGTTGGATATTATTATTATTTGTAGTGGTGATTTTTAAGTTTCGAATATTAAATTTTATTTGATCATCGGCGATATAATTAGGAAATTCGGTGTGAATAAATACTAGTTTTATATTTTTTAATTCAATGAATTATATTTTTTTAGAGGAGGAGATTAATTTGGCACGGTTTAATAGAATTTTAACAATAGCTATTTTGTACCGATAGAGACACTCGTTCTTGTAATTTAAAAGACTCGAATTCAAGCTGGTTAGTTTTTTATAAGTAGATGTGTTAAATGTATTATTAGCGGCGTCAATGAAAACATCTAGGAATGGGATTTTGTTATTTACGTTCAGTTCTATGGTGAATTTAAGAACAGAGTTTTTTTGGAAAAGGTCTTGAAGTTTGTGTCTTTGTTCATTATTATCAGCTAGAATAAAAGTATCGTCGACATAGTGTATGTATTGATTTACTCCTCTCCAGGAGTTAGGCACAAGGCCAGTTTTTATCTTACTCCCACAAGTAAAATGTGACCCAAAGTCGGGTCGGGAAAGTGGGGTTTAAAAATTGCCTGGGAGGGTGGACCTCCTAGAACTGCACAGGACAGACCCATAGACAGGCGTAAATCAAGCCCCGAAGGCCAAGACAATACCAGTCTATGGGGTGCAGTATCCATCGGAACAGATACTACACTTTGATCTTAGCCAAAAGGCCAATAGTGTATGTATTATTTACTCCTCTCCAGGAGTTAGGCACAAGGCCAGTTTTATCCTACTCCCACAAGTAAGATGTGACCCAAGGTCGGGTCGGAAAGTGGGGGTTGAAAAGCCAGCGCTCGAGAGGTGAGCACTCTGACCATCAAAAATTGCCTGGGCAGCCCCGTCGGCATTCCCCGGTAGGGGCGCCTCAGGCAGTAAGCAATAAACTTACTCCTCCCCAAAGAGGGGAGGCGAAGCCTGGGAGGGGTGACCTCCTAGAACTGCACAGGACAGACCCATAGACTGGCGTAATTCAAGCCCCAAAGGCCAAGACAATACCAGTCTATGGGGTGTAGTATCCATCGGAACAGATACTACACTTTGATCTTAGCCAAAAGAAATAGAGGGTTTTTTTAATGTTATTAAATATTTTGTTTTCCAGGTTTGACATATAGAATTTGCCAAAAATCGGGGCGAGAACCAAACTCATTGAAACTCTGTCAATTTGAGTGTAAATGTTTCCATTGAAGTCATAAAAAGGTGCAGATGAATAGTAACTTTTTTAGTATTTTTTAAATTAATTTTAAACGGAAGGAGAGATGGGTTATTGTATTTTAAATTTTATTTTAACTTAGTTCACTCGAAACAAGGCTAGTTGCCACTGTAGATGTAAGAGGCTACTAAGAATTAGGGTGAAAGTTTAGGGGGTCATCCTAAATTGGGAGCTCTGCAGTTCTGATGCTTGTTCACATTAGCTTTAAATTTCTGCATGTTGGTGCAGTTGTGGAAACAGGAAGCAGAGAGGGAGTACCCAAACTTGCAAAACAGAATCCAGTAAGTCAAAATGTTGTAACTTGCCTATTCACACTCACTGCGTTTTAACCAATGAGAGAGGAAAAAAAAAGCAAAGAAAGAAAACAGTTTGAGTCATTCAAAATGAAAACAGATGCTTTCTCAGATTGCCACTCGAATGCAAAAAAAATGACCTTTTGAATTAAATCGATCGTTTTATAAAATTTTGTTTATGCTGACCCTCGATTTTTCTTAATTAATTATTCCATAATTAAGTTAACTTAATTATTCAATTAATAATGCACCAGCAAATTCCTTATCGTGTCAAGCGGAGAGAGAGAGAAAGAGAGGGAAGGAGAGAAAGAGAGAGAGAAAGAGAGGGAGGGAGGGAGAGAAAAAGAGAGAGAAGAGAGAGAGAAAGGGAGGGAGGGAGGGAGGGAGAGAAAAATAAACCAGGGTTAAGTAGTCAGCCTAAAACGAGGACAACTGTTTTTCAACCTATTTTGTATTTACCTGATGTGCATAAAACTAAATGAGATCTGGAAACACTTAAAATATCCAAAGACAATTTATACCAATATGAGAGCCGTGTGTCGGTTTCACTGTCTCTGTATGTATCTAATTATTTTTAGTTACAAGACCCATGAACATGAAATTTGGTAAAAATAATACTCTACTTTTGCAAAGGGGAGGAGGGGCATAATTTATTTTAGCGTTTTTCTTTTTAAATCAGTTCTTGAGAAAATATAAAACCCCTACTGATTTTTTTTTTTTACCCCTGAGTATAATTAGAGTTAACCTAAGCCCATAACTTCAGTTGTGTAAGGTCTATTTTCACACAGTCTTCACCATGAGTTTTTGATTGATTTTAACCTTTAACCCCCCCCCCTAAAATTCATATAATAGGTCCTCTTATGTTATCCACTTCAAAAGTTGAAGGAGCAGTCAATATTTGATATGGCAAAAGCCACCATGATGGATTCTGACTAGTTCTGATGATCCGATGTTGGTCTATTTTTGATCTATCATTAACGCAACTGAATATTAATAAGAAAAGGCTATAAAACAATTTCTTGCAATTCGTTTGTTATTCAGTAATATTATACAACTTGTGAACAATGATAATCTAAATAAATAAATGGGAAAGTTTTTTTTTTAGTTTTTTTTATCACAACTATATTTACCATCAAAACGACTGACTGCTATTTAAATCAATAATACAACATTAAAATACTGTATATATAGTAAATAGCAAAGACTCTAACACAGCTATTTGTATGCTTAATTTGCATAACTATTTTTCAAACAGTTTGTAATAGATTAATGTTTGGTGTTATTCATGTGTAATTTTGTTGTCCTATTTGCCTATATATATATATATATATATATATATATATATATGCAATAGTTTTGACGATATTAACAGTAATAAATTAAAATTATTTAATAAACAAAGAACAAATTACCAAAACCTTTCTTAAAATAATGTGTTCATTAATTTTCAAGGGAGGTAATTTAAATGAAAACTATTAATTTTTCGATTTACAATAGATTTATATTAATGTAAGTTATACATTTAAAAAAGAACACTTAGAGCGAGATTAATAGCCACCAGATGGCAGTTAGTTTTTTTGCTTGTATATTATAAATTCTTAGTTTTAGATTTTTTCAGGTCCAACTTCTTGAAATGTTTAAACTTTAAGTCCCCCCCCCACACACACAGAAGACACACGTAAATATTTTATCTGTGATTTTAGGTAAAAATACAAAAAATTATAAAGATTCTTAAAATTTGAACAAATTTAAATGAACACTTTTTTCTGTTCTCTACAGCCCGTTTCTCACAGAAGAGACGTTGCTAGTCTCTCTCTACTCTATTGTTATTTCCATTGAACATGCTCGCCTGAGATTCAATCTCTGGTTCTTCCTTGTAAGACATTTACAGAAAGAACTTGTTCGGCCGCCACAGCTGAAAAGAACGTCCGTTTTTTCCTCCATGTGCTTACTATCAAACAGAATTTCCATGAACAGAGTTTTTTTCCAAGAACTTCCCCTCTGTGGAACACATTACCATGGTATTGCTTCCTCGGGGGCTACAACAGTGTTGTCTTCAAATCCAATGTCTGCAAATACTTCTCATAAACCATCATCATAAGTAATCAAATGTTATTCATTTTCAATCCTCTCATAATATTCTTCATCACTCTACTGACAATATATCCATCTCATTAATCCTTATCTCAAAGTGGCTTTTAGCCTTGATAAATGGGTAAAAAAATCCCTAAACTTCAGTTGTGAATTTCAATAATTTTAAGATACATTCTTTCTGTATCAGGCGGCTTACCATCCGCATGGTCTTTTGATACGTTGTGTCTGTTTGTATTACAGGTGTTATTTCTGATTTTTCCTTCTCCTAGATTAGTTGTCCTGCTCCACCTGGATCTGTACAGAACAGATAGAGCAGGGTAGCTGGTACCGCAGTGGCCAGTGGCCTACCCCCCCCCCCCCCCCCGTCAGATTGATTGTCAAGGCCATATTCTTGACTCGTATAAAGTGCCAAAAAGATTTTTGGCACCTGAGTTTTGACGATGGATATAGGATGTATTTCCTCTTTGAAATGGGGAAAATAATTGAAGTGACCTAACAAAATCTATAATTTTTTTTAAAAATAAAATAAATGCTTTATATTAACATTCATTTATTGATCAATAAATACTGAAAATTTCATTATAATCGGATAATTCTTTGATTTTTGGTGGATTTTTTTAATCGGGGGGGGGGGGTCTTCCTTTTTTTGGTTAAAAAACAAATCACTTTCATTGTCGTCAGCCCCTGTAATTTATAATGAACCTGTCCTGGGGCGAGTATTTCAGCTAGTATTTGAATAAGAAGAGAGAGAGAGAGAGAAAGAGAGAGAGAGAGAGAGAGATGATTAGGAGAGATAGATAGAGAGATGGAGAGAGAGAGAGAGCGCGAGAGAGAGAGAGCGAGAGAAAGAGCGAAAGAGAGAGAGTGAGAGAGAGAGCGAAAGAGAGAGAGTGAGAGAGAGAGAGAGAAAGAGCGAAAGAGAGAGAGAGAGAGAGCGAGAGAAAGAGCGAAAGAGAGAGAGTGAGAGAGAGAGAGAAAGAGAGAGAGAGAGCGAAAGAGGGATGATGATTAGGAGAGATAGAAAGAGAGAGAGAGAGAGAGCGAGAGAGAGAGAGAGAGAAAGAGAGAGAGAGAGAAAGAGAGAGAGAGAAAGAAAGAGAGAAGAAGAGAGGGAGATATCACAATGCCTGAATTGCTCCGGGGAGGGGGAGGGGGAGTTATAAAGCTGACTATAATAGTACAAATAAAATCAATACTCATATCCCTGATAGTTGGACTGGCAGAGAAATAGCAAAACCAAAAAAAAAGGGGAGAAACATTGAGTGAATGCAGTCAACAATGAAAGAAAGAGCAGAATTATCATTTTGATTCTGTAATTAATTCTGCCAGTTCGAGAGAAAAAGAAAATGTGAAAACGCAATCAATAGAAGAGCAAGCGGCCATTACAAAAGAAAAAAAAATGGCGAGTTTTCTCCAAGACTCTATTTAAACTTTCTTTATTTCATGAATGATACATCTGCCAGCATATTTTCTATTCTTCTAATGTTTGTTGTTTTGTAAATCCCCTTTGTGTACAACAAGCTCTACATACTCGGCGTTGCCCGGGATGCAGCTAAGACATTTTAGTTTTTAATTTTTAGTTGTTTGCATTTTTTAAACTTATACAGAAGCCGAAGAATACCTGTCCCAGGACGGGTAAAATGAATGCCCCGACCAGAACAGTTTTGCACCACTTTTATGTGCCCTTACCAAGATTAAAATCAAGATATAATTATATTAAACCTCATGTATAGAATCTTTATCAAAAATTATTATATGAATAGTCTAGAAAATGTCTCAAATTTAAGGCTTAAGCTTAAGGGGTCCTAAGAAGAAATTGAAATTCAGGGAATCTTGCTTAATTATTGGTGTCTAATGACTATGGATCAAATTCAATGCAAATCTGAAATATCTGAATTTTCAAATACTCCAAAGAAACTGACATTTTGGGAATGTTTATTAATTGATGTTTAAAACCTGCTGATAAAACTTCATTAAAAAAAATTGGTGGTCTGAATTTTCACAAAGGGCTTCCATCCCCATTTACATAAAATACTAAATTAAACTAAATACAGCCCATATTACCAACCCTTACGTCTAGTCTGTGTTCCAAAATTCATAATGATCAGTTAATTAGCATAGGAATGAATCTTGTATATACAAATATATACACAAACCTAACTTTTTATGAATAAAGACCACAAACAAATTTGTAGTTGTAAGGGAGACAAATTAAAAAAAAACCTATTCAATATGAGTGACTCCCCTTGCTGATTTTGATTTTTCGGTCATAATTGAAAAATGCTTCCATATTACTAGTTGTCCGGGTGGAAGTACATCATTTTTTTTAAAATAAACTGTCGTGAAGTATGTTATTATACTGCCAATAACATGGTACAACAATGACAGATGAAAATTCGCTATTCAGAATCAAAGTTTGATATGTCAGCTAAAATGCTATTTAGGTGCCATTTTAAAAATCCCATAAGACAACTTTATATATATATATATATATATATATATATATATATATATATATATATATATATATATATATATATATATATAAGTAGAAAGGAGTAGACACATTATAAACCATTGTTTCGTAAAGGTATAAATATTTAAAAAAAAACATAACAATGTAATTTGTTAAAATAAATAAATAATATTTATTTTAAACTAAGCTTTCGAATATAAAATATTCCTCGTCAGAGCAAAGTGCTTTTTTTTTCTTTTTTTTCTTCTTCATAGTCTAGTGTTATCGACTTGGTGAGAAAGAAAATGTCCGGTGTTTGTGAGCGTGGTTACGCCAGTTTGAATAAATAGAAAGGAGTAGACACATTATAAACCATTGTTTCGTAAAGGTATGAATATTAAAAAAAAAAAGCACTTTGCTCTGACGAGGAATATTTTATATTCGAAAGCTTAGTTTAAAATAAATATTATTTATTTATTTTAATAAATTACATTGTTATGGTTTTTAAAAAATATTTATATATATATATATATATATATATATATATATATATATATATATATATATATATATATATATATAAACGCAAATAACGCAAAGCTTCTTTAGACTATATATTGGGTATTTAGATCTGTATGTCTAGGTTTCCTTCCTCTTATCTACTTGCCTTTCTAGTACCTAAGGTACTTAAGCTGTTTGTTTTATTTTATTTTTTTTTGAATTTTTTTTTAATGCAACTTTAATTCCTATGTAATTTTATTGCTAGCTACCATATCGCAGAATGGTTCTTGGGTGTAGTGTTTGGATATTATTATTATTATTATTATTATTATTATTATTATTATTATTGTTATTGTTATTGTTATTATTATTATTGTTGTTGTTAATGTATTTGATATGCAAATTACCATATCACACGGTAGTCTTAAGGGTAATATATTATTATTATTATTTTATTATTATTATTATTTATTTATGTATACATTAGTGAAATTTTAAGCTGAATTATTTCTACACTTGATTATTGAGGAAATGGTAGTTTGATCAGTACCATTGGAGAGCCATGCATATTATAACTGTCCTGTTTTTAAATCTCCGAAACAGTTACATGGTAAACAGCTGATGATCCCCGTGTTAATATTAGACACTTATGTTAAGGTCTCCTGTTTTTGTTTCACTGTTAGATACTTAATCCCCTGTTTTTATTTTATTTATTTATTTATTTTTTTATCTATGAATTTTCCAACGAATGTTCAGTCTGCAATATTTCGGATTTAGTTAGTTTCTCTGGGAATTTAAACTGCATTTTCCTTTTTTTTTTTCCTTTTTTTTTTTTTTTTAAATAACGCAAAGCTTCTTTAGACTAGACTATATATATATATATATATATATATATATATATATATATATATATATATATATATATATATATATATATATCCTTCATCTAGGCGTACTTGGTTAAGTATAGACAATTTTTGTATACATATCTTTTTAGAGATCCGTTTAAGTTTCCTGATAGGAGTCTTTGTTTCAGGTGGAAAATAACTGATAAATTCACCATGATTAGAATTTCAAGTACTTTCAGTCCGATCGCAAACTATCTTTGTGGAGTTATATATATATATATATATATATGGCAAAGGTTATCAACAATCTAAATATTTATTTGAAAAATTTTTGAGGGAAAACAATTTTTCTGACAAAATTATTTTCTCAGTTTTCACCTGAAAAAAGACTCATCAGGAAACTTGAATGAACCGTAATCAAAATATGTAGACAAACATTGTCCATAATATTTAACCATATGAAATGTGTTTCTTGGCTACAAATGATGACTTTATTCATCATTTAAAAATAACCTTATGGAAAATATAAAAGCATGTAATTCTTAATATTTCGGACAATCCTCTGTCCTTTCTTTTTTTTAAAAATGTATTTCTAGATAAAAAAAATGAATGAATATGAAACATTTCTGAACTGGACATTTCAATATGAAATGAAGAGTACTGGAAATTTAGGGAGACTTGCTGTCATTGTCAAACTGGTGTTACAAGTCCAAGTGTAGTAGTAGTAGTAGTAATAACTATGCAATGGCATAAAATAAAACTTTAAAAAAATCCTATTTAAAAAATAATTGAATTACGAAATCCACCATAATACATTTGGGTTTCTTCGTGAACAAGTCAGCCATTTTAATCTTTTGTTAATAAAGATAAAAAAAATTTTAAATTTGGAAACATTTAAACTGTCGAATCGAAAGTCGTTTCTCATGTATCAAACGATTGAAACTTTTGACGCTTTTAACATCCAATAATTTTCTAAATAGAGATTTTAAAAAAAATTACCCTAACAACAATTAGTTATAGTTTTATACCAATTTGATTCAATGAATAATGTCAGAAAAGACGATACCATAATAATTAAATTTAACTTTCAAAATCTTATTTAAAATAATAATAATAATCTTATCAAAATAAAACAAAACAAACAAAACAAAACCCCCAAAAACGGAACGGTTAAAAAAGAAAAAACAAAAAACAGAAACAAATGCATGATAAAATATTGTATACTTATCTATCTCGTTTCAAATGACAACATACCTGAAAAAGACAGAAAAAGAAAGATTATAAGGAAATTTTCAATCTGAAATTTCAAAACATTAAAATTAAAACAAAAATGTACATTTGTATTTTAACTTTATTACTGGCGATCACCTGGAGGAGAAAATCACTTACACACCTGTTTTTAGAATATTACATCTTCCTAGCATGTACTCTCTCCTGAGACAACAGCATCTCCGATGTGTATAGGCTGAATTGTTTCGTTCATTGATATACTGCTGTATGACTGCAAGATCTGGCTCCTGCGCAAAGAAGATCTTCACACACTCGAGGTCTTCAACATGTGCTGCCTCCAACATATCTGATCCTAAATTGCACCATCCGTGCAAGATGCAACACCACCGGCATCGCAGAGACTCTTCTGAAAAAGAGACTTCACTGGTTTGGTTACATTCCTCGACGCCTTTAGTAGGAATTCATCTGCAAGTTGTTAGTCTCAAATCGCATCTGGCTGGTGGAAGTGCTAAGGCGGACAACTTAAGACATGGATTGGAACGGTGAAGGCAGACATGGAGCTGGTGGCTGGCCCTCGCATTTTTGGTGTTCCTCACTAGAACCGGAAAATGGGTGAAGTATGTCAAAGACTCAGGTGCCAATCAGCGTGGATGGACTGCGTTGACACGGAATGCGATGAACTCATTTGGAGCTGGTTTAACCCACCCCAGATGAATGCCATTACAGTTACATCTCTGATGGTTGTGGAAGATGTGGAAGATGGAAGACAGACAAATTGCGAATGACTTTCTCGATGTAGAACAAATTAGCTGCCCACAACTTTACGGATGTTCATAAACCAGAGATATGATTGTTTTAATATCGACCCTGTCACGTGGGGAAAACACTGCTGAACACCGTCATCAATGGCAGAAGGTAATCAAAGATGACCTGGCAGCACTATAAGGCCCACAAGTAGTTGGTCTTTGACTATGGAATCGGGATTGACTCGTGATATCACGTGACCTAGCTCAGGATCGTCAAAAGTGAGCTACGATGGTCAAAGATGATGTACTTACTCGGGAGGAAGCTGACACAACCTATTAATACAAGTTCGGGTTAGATTGTTTGAATCAGGAAAAAGTGAGTTTACAAAGCCAGTTAAATATAAAAAATAAAAAGACAAAACCTCAAATTAATCTCTTTCTGCTCGCTATCCCCCTCCCCAGCTATGGATTACATAGTATTACTACTTGTGATGATATTTCATTTTTTTTATAATATCAACCCTGTCACATTGGAAAACAGTGCTCAACCCTGTCATCAATGGTAGAAGGTAATATGAAATGGACTTTTAACATAGGGAGAAAAAGGGCAAGAGAAGAAGAAGGAAACACAGAAAAAAGAGGGTGTAACCAAATCTTCTTCAAAAATAATGAACCAAATCTGTTCATGCATGACCTGTCACCGCGACCGTAACTCTCACAATGGGATCAAAGCTAGCTCGGGTCTGGAGAAGCACTCAGAAGATAATGACTCAGAATTTGAATCTCAAGCATAGGAAAATATCATGGTCTTATGAGACTGAAATGCTGTTGCCTGTTGCATCATCATCATCATCGTCGTCATCATCATCATCATCATCATCATCATCATCATCAGCATCATCAGCATCATCATCATCATCATCAACAACAACAACCGGTTTATTTGTTGAATCAGGCCACAATTAATCCTCTGATGAGAGTGGGGCCTGATTGTCTAGTCTCGAAATCTGAGTCTTCCTCTCCACTCCTGTCTTTGGCAAGGCTTGATGGAATCCATAGGCCCTGAAGATCCACGCATCCTGGGATCTACGAAGCCCAAGACATTACCAGCAGCATTAGTGCTACTGGCACTGCCTTTCTTTTTTCCTGCTGTATTTCGACTAGACATTGCATAATGGTGAGAATGGCCTCTCTCACCAACTGTGAAGATTAGGGTTAGGTTCCAATTTAATCGTGATGTTTACTACAATCAGAGCTACAGAAGACATTGACTAAGAATCTGAATTTCAGGCAAGGGAAAATATCTGTTGCTTGTTGCATAATGAGAAGGGTGCCCCCCCCCCCTCACCAACTATGAGGATTCTATTCATCATGATGCTTACTACAATTAGAGGGGGAAGTGAGCTGCTCACTCATTTCCCTGGTTACTGTGACCGACCAAGTCCTAAGAAATGAGGTCAGAACAAGAAGAGGAGTGAGGTCACTTCTGCTTTGCCTCTCTCTCTGTCTTTCCGCTGGATCTTGCCTGAGACAGATGTGCCTCAATGCTTGAAAGGCACACATCCTTCTCAGCCTCAATCAGGGGAAAAGTTGGGGGTACTTTAATGACCATAGTTTACTACTTTAATTTTCCGAGATGGATAAACCTGTGAACCATAAAAAGAAGGTGTTGTCTCTTTGATAAGCTTTTGTTCCAGGTCGACACGTGTGCAGTCCTAAAAAAGATGGCTGGTTGGGAGAACCAAGAACTACTGCATGGCCAGAGAGCGATCATCATCATCATCATCATCGTTATAATCAGACGAGATCCATGTCAAAGCATAGAGTCAACTTGTGTTTTGGCTATCTTCAATACACAACACTGTTGACGACTAGCATCATAATTTCACAATACTTAAAAAAAAAAAATTCATAGAAAATTTTGCTTTTAAGACAATTAGCAACACTATGATGGGCGCATTTAAAGAATTTTTTTTTTTTTAAGTAAAAAATTTTTTGTATTATTTTGATTGTTTAGACTATTGCTCTCATCTTGGGTGTTGTTCTCACAACGTTTCGGCCGATATAACCTCCGACCTTCTTCAGGTGTATTTTGACAATGGCTGTTCTTTGTGAATAGTGGAAAAACAATGTTCTTTTTTTGCATGCACCATTGTAGTTAAAACTTCAAAATATGTGATGTTCTTACGAAAATAAAGAAGATAAAATAAAGAAGATTAAATAAATGATAAAATAAATGGATAAAATATATTTTTTTTAAATAATGGATATTATACGTAAATATAAGTAAAATGTAAAAATATTATTTTTAAATTATTTTTTAATTTAAATTAAATTTAATTAAATTAATTAAATTTAATTAAATTAAATTAAATTTAATTTAAATTATTTTTTTATTATTTTTTAGTATGTAAAATATTATAAGTAAATATAAGTAAAATGGATAAAAATGATAAAATAAAGAAGATTAAATAAAGAAGATAAAATAAAGACGTACGAAAATATGTGATGTTTCTTACGAAACGGAAACAGTGTTGAATAGTTTCCATTTCTGTATTAATTCAGTAAAAATACACCTGAAGAAGGTCGGATGTTATATCGGCCGAAACGTTGTGAGAACAACACCCAAGATGAAAGCCATAGTCCAAACAATCCAAATAACACATATTATCAATTCTCATCTCAAAAAGAAAACTCCAAAAAAATTTAATAAAACCGTTTTATATGACAGCTTCTTCCCATCCCAGCTCAGGTGGCGCATAAGGCTTGCCCACCTTTCTGTTGAGAGTAACCGACTTAATGTACTGCAAGTAGTCAAAAGGTTACGCTCTTCATGCCAATCTCAATATTCAGCTCATTAACTAATTATTCTTTGCCTCTGATTGCCTCGCATGATTCATTCGTTATGATGGTTCCAATTAAATTTTTACATTAGTTAATTATCATTGAACGGTTTTTCTTCTCAGATAACGACATCTATTTCAGCTGCTTGTAGATATAATATATTTATACATATTATTGGTCCCCCGATTTATAAAATCGGGGGACCTATGTTTTGAGGCATTTCCATCCGTCTGTCTGTCCGTCCGTCCGTCCGGATTTTTCTCCGCAACCATCCATTGAATTTCTCTGAAATTTTGCATGAAGTTGTAACTTTGGTCAGGTTATAAAGTGACATTCTCCGATTTAAAAAAAAAAAATCTGGTTAGCCCCCCCCAGGGGGTCAAAAGGCCCCGAAATGGCAAAAAATGACATTTTTTGCCCCATAACTTTTCATCCATCCATTCAATTTCTCTGACCCTTGGCCAAAATGTGGAGGCAATTGTTCTGGATATAAAATGAGCATCCTTGACCTCAGAAAAATTCTGGTTCGCGCCCCCAGGGGGTCAAAAATGCCCCAAATTGCCCAAATTTATTGCATTTTACACTCGCCACATCGAGTCACATACAGAGGGGGACCACGCATGCGCGGCTTGTTAATTTTTTGTTATAAAGCTCTATCTGAAAGGAATATTAAGCCCTTTGTATGTGCAAGATCTGCTATCTTGATTCCGAGAAGTTCAGTTTTCGTGTTGTTATTAGTGATATACTAGAAGAAAATGTGACCCGTTAGGTCACCCATTCAGGTCGTTGTATTATTCAAGTTGTTGGTCTGTGACTATGGAATCGGGATTGACTAGCCATATTGCGTGACCTTAGCTCAGGATCGTCAAACGTGAGCTACGATGGTCAGAGACGATGTATTTGCTTGGGAGGAAGTCGGCACAACCTGACCAGGGTGATAGCCATTACTAGTGCAAGCTCGGGATAGATTGTTTGAATCAGGAAAAAGTGAGTTTACAAAGCCAGTTAAATATAAAAAATAGAAAGACAAAACCCAAAATTAGTTTCTTACTGTCTGCTATCTCCTTCCTGAGCTACGGATTAAATAGTATTACTACTAACGGTGATATTTAATTTTGTTTATAATGGACTGTTCCAATCGTTTTATTCTTTCCTTTCTTTATTATTACTTTTGAATGGTAATAAACATCTGGAGATAGAGATAGAGAGAGAGAGAGAGAGATAGAGATAGATAGATATATATATATAGAGATATAGATAGAGATAGATAGATAGAGAGAGAGATAGATAAATAGATA
>OY744529.1:13013720-13046220 GCA_963556195.1 Sepiola atlantica | reverse complement strand
GGATTGGTTTAAGGAACTGATTTCTCTGAAAAATGCATGTAAAAGTTTTTTTTTTTTAGTTTTTTTACTTGAAAATTTTCTGTTTGTCTTCTGATGAGCTGCATGAACTAAAGGTCCTGGTAATTATATGTTGATTCCTCATTGTTTGTTTGTGTGCAAAACAATTGTCAAGTTACATGGAATTATTTTGAAATTCGACAAGAAAAAATGAATAAAAACTTGGTCAAATTCGACTGTTTAAAAATAATTCCCACGATAATAATAATAATAATAATAATAATAATAATAATAATAATAATAATAATAATAATAATAATAATAATAATAATAATAATAATAATAATAATAATAATAATAATAATAAAAAAAAAAATAAATAAATAAAAAAAAAAAATAAAAAAATAATAATAATAATAATAATAATAATAATAATAATAATAAAAAAAAAAAAAATTCAATTCTCCACTTAACACAACTATTAAACTAGTTTATCGTAACCAGTTCCATCAGAACTATAAAATAGATGAACAAGTTCTAAGAAATATTATTAGTAAGAACGTATCCCCTACTGACCCAAATAAAAAAGTAAAACTGATCATTTTCTACAATAAAGTAAAAACCACTAACCTTATTATCACAAATAATTATTCCCCCTCGATTAGAGTTTTGGATAAGACAAACCTTTGTTTATGAGTTTAAATGTCCTTTGGGAGACTGTGTCTCCGACAACCAAGAAAAAACATATATATAGGTTTGACTACCACGACTTTGTTGAGAAGATTGACGATGCATTTGTCTGATACTAGCGCCATAGCCCAACACTTAACTAACAACCACTCCTGCCCCCGATCGGAATTCAGAAAACTCTTAGTAGAAAATACCCAAATCTTAGAATTTAGTACTAACAAACAAAAACTCCATATATTAGAAGCCCTATATATAAAAACCAAAAAAACCCTAATTAATAGAATTAACTTTAATATCAGTAATAATATTCTAAAATGTTTATAGCTCCAATATAGTTTCGTACTTAGTACATAATTTCCGCCAAAAACCTTCTATAAATAATACACATGGTCTAGACCTGATGAACCTCATTCCCCCGAAGATGGACCCAGATGGGTCCGAAAATACTTGGGAGACAAATGCAAATTATGGCAAATTCATCAGCCAATTCTCCTCCGAAACTAAGATGCTAATTCGGACTATTGAAAAGATATACCAAAGGATATCTAGACATGAGCTGTCTCTTATATTCAACAATACTGGCCCGCAAGCGAAGATGCTGCCTAGATATTTTATCTTGGTATACGACATTGTTTCAATTGCATTTGAAAGAATTTTTTTTTTTTTAATAACATCAGTAAGAGACAGTGGATCTACACTTTAAACAGGCATGTCGTTTGTTTGACTAGCGTAGCCGACTTTGAAAGAAAAACATATGTTCTTGTTGTTATCGCTAGACAAGACTTAGCGGGTAATCATGTAGAGATGGTGTCTTGATAAGGACACTGGTCCCCATCACCTCAACTGGCATCCGGCCAATAGAATTTTTTTGCCTCAAATAAGGAAATGACTTCCAAAGAAAATCAGATAGGTTAGCTTGGAAACCAATTTCTAAAAGCCATCCAACACATGTCAGCATGTAAAATAGACGTTAAACCGAATATGACGATATGCTGAATGATGATGCATCCCCGGACAGACAGACAGACAGACAGACAGACAGACAAAGACACCATAAATATAGTGTAGATATATGTGGATGATTATCATTAAAAACAGAAGATAATTGCTGCATCAGTTTATTATTTATTTATCCTTTACTGGCAATGCTGAAAAGACATAAGGTAAATAAATCGTGTACACGTTCTGAGTTGGCAGTGACTAGTGAAAGCCGTTTTATACTGGTGCCATACAGACATCACTAAATGTATTCCTTGTGATTCGTATATTTTTAATAATAGAATAGGTTAGATATAATCATGTCTGTATTACAAGATTACAATAACCAAGAAAATATAGTGCATGTTTAGTAATATTAAGTATATAAAATGACATAAAACGTCAAAAGTGCATCAGCTTTTCTCACTTGTTTTTTGGGGGACCCTTAGGGACCTTTTGTGAGTTAGGCGGTGAAGGTGTAGAAATACAGAAACACTGTTCTAGAGAGAACCCCTGCAGAGAAATGTCTTCATAGGCGACAGTCTATATAAGCTCTCAAACAGAAAGACATTTAACAAAGTACTTTTTAGTCAAGAGAAGAAATCTGATACACGACAAAACTTGAATGTTAAAAGGGGAAAAAAAAAAAAAATAGAGTCACACTGTTCCAACCACGTGATTGGGTAAAGGGTTTTTTTTAACAGTGGTGCCGGAAGGCAGACACCGTTCCTTACCAAAATTACCAACCCTAACCCATAGTGGCACTAGTTCTACTGCAATATAAGTAAAAGAGGAAAGGACAAACAAAGAAGGCTTTTAGAAAATGAAGAAACAGGAATAAGTGAAACATTTTTTTTTTTATATTATTATTTAAATCCTAATGTTTAGCTACTTCCTAGAAAATTCCATTACATGAACAAACAAACAAAAAGAAGAAAAAAAATATCCACTTCCTATGGAAATGTCCACCAAATTTTTATTTTTTCAATCTTTTTTAGATAACACCTACCCCCCCCCCACCCCCACCGGTATCTTTCTCACATGTATCATGTTTTCTGGAGGTCTGAGACTGGTTTTCTTAAATCAACATACAGAATGGTTTCCTAATATCTCTCTCTTCTTGAACAATCAAGTTATTGTGCAAACATTTAAAAAGGATATCCAATTCCAAGCTAGAAGACAAAATAAGGATCTCTCAGCCAAAGAAATTGTTAAAAAAAAAAACGGCCAAAATATCTCGTTTCTTTGGCTTTATTCTTCAATTTCACAGCAGTCAACCATTTTAAAGTTATTTAATGCCGAAAAGAACACAATATTAAATCATGATGAAAATATTTAACTAACGAGATAAAGTATTCTTAAAAGTTCAGCCTTTTTTTTTTAACCTTTTTTTCACACCAAACAAGGCATATTACCTGCCACTGAAGTGTAAAGGGCCAGAGCGTAAGTGATAAGGGCCAGATTTATAGGTGCCAACCTGACTGGGTAGCTTGTCAGCAAGATGTTTGTTCACATTACATTTAAATTTCTGCATGTTGGTATGGTCGAGGAAACAGTGAGCAGGAAAGGAATTCCAGAGGCAAGTGGTTCGAGGAAAAAAGATATTAGAGTAGATAATCTTCCGGCATCTAGGGACTTCTACAATGAAGGGGTGTGATTTTGCTGCTAGTCGGGTGGGTCGAGGATATTTTCGCTGAGGGGGGTACACCTGCAGTAAGTTCAGCGGAGCACTTTCCATTGAAGTACTTGTAAAACAAGCACAAAGATGCACCAGTGCAGTGATGCAACAGTGCAGTGATGCAACAGGAACTGGAGTTTGACAGACAGGGACTATTAGGTTAGCAACTCTTCTTTTGCACCCTGCCCAAGGGAGTGAGACTAGTGCTTGGTGCACCAGCCCAGATGTGGCAACAAATACTCCATGCATGGACGAATGGTGGCTTCGTAGAGATATAGGATACTGACAGGAGTTAGAGGTGTTTTATCCCAGTAGAGGGAGCCTACCGTCTTTACAGCAGACTTGGCAGTATCTTCTATGTACTTATTCACGTTCATGTTGCCGGATAATGTCAGATGAAGGAGTTTGAATGTTGGACTGTAAGGAAGGATGCTATCGGCCATGACAATCAGTCAGTTTTACTGAAGTACTGAACATTTTATTAAAATTAAAATTACTGATTTTGACGCGTTAAAATTAAAAGTTGAGTAAAAATGCAGAACACAATATCGCGCGTATGATTTGAATTATTCCAACTACTATTCTCAACTTAGATGTTATTTTCACAACGTTTCGGCCTATGTAACCTCCGACCTTCTTCAAGTGTATCTTGTCTGGAATTTTTACGTCGAACTTGGAATTCTATACGGAATTTCGAACTGAACCCTTTATTTAATCCATACGGGGGTTGATTGCTCTTGTTCCATCAGTTATAAGTGTTAAGTAATTTTTTAAAGAAACTTTGGGTATTGAAAGCAAGGCTAATGCGATATCAGGTTGAAGACATTGTCTAAAGGAGAATCATACGAGGTAAAGGTAGATAAGGTGACAATATTGAGGAACTCAGTCATTTTCAATTAACGGATCAAAGATAGTACAGTGTTCGATGTTCAAATTTCATTCTCAAAAAGAAATCTTTCCTTCTTCTCAAAGAGCGTTTTTCGCCTATGTCATTGCCTTCAATACCCCAATTTTCTACACATGACACACAATGCTTTAAGAAAACTACAAAACCCTTTTAATTTTATTCTTAGTTATTATCATCTGTATTAAGGATTGAACCTTTAACTTTCACAAGACTGTCATTTAGAACGGATTGTTACTCTATGCCGTTATCCGTTGTGCCATATGCTCAGATAATACTAATTATCAATCTTTATCTCAAAAGTTCCAAAACACGATACCTATGTAAACATGTGCAATGCTGCATGTTTAGTCGTGTGCATAGTTGCAATGCATGCGGACGACAGACCTGCAATGGGAGAAATATTTAGCTGGAGGAATAGCGACCACCCAAGAAATTACCGACCTCTTTGAAATAGTAATATCCTCTTGGATACGATGTTCCATGCTGCGATTATGACCCACTTTAGATTTTCCAAAAGTAATGTTCATATCAGATGGTGGACCTCATGGTCAGTCAATTTTTATGCCCATAGATTGACAGTTGATTACCTTGAGTTGTCTCACGGTGTGGTCTAAGTGATATCTATATATATTCCAGCATCAGACACGTAAAAAAAAAAAATGGAGAGTCAATTAAAAAGTAGATCATCGATTTATTTTGCTTCCACTGTTAATGGTGGAACCAAAGAAACTTTTAAAACTTTAATCTCACCATTATTCATTCGTCTTTTCCCTTACTTCTTGCTGCTCAAAGAGCAAGGAGTAAGCGAAAAGAACGAAAAGAGACATGGGTGTTGTGAATAAGAGAACACGGTGGTATATTTACAAGAGTGTGCATTTACAGAAGTACAGAATAGTATCTTACAGCAAGACTGCTCTGAGACTTCGTCGTAATCTCCTCTATACATAGTGTCTGGAAGAGTCCATATATTCACGAAATAGGGTAGATCACCATGAAAGCATAACAGTGACATAAAAACTTTTTTCTATATTTATGTTTTTTTCTCTGTGTGTATTCTCTTAATGAAAAAACTAATGGCGGACATTATGAATGAAGATAACATCATTTTTTTAGTGTCTTTTGATATTATTTTTCATTATTTGCCTATATAAGGAAAGAATTCGGAATTTTTTTCAATGGCTTGTTTTGTTAAAAATGTGATAAATAAGTGAAATGAAGAATTCGGAATTTTTTTCAATGGCTTGTTTTGTTAAAAATGTGATAAATAAGTGAAATGAAGAATTCGGAATTTTTTTTAATGGCTTGTTTTGTTAAAAATGTGATAAATAAGTGAAATGAAGAATTCAGAATTTTTTTCAATGGCTTGTTTTGTTAAAAATGTGATAAATAAGTGAGATGAAGAATTCGGAATTTTTTTCAATGGCTTGTTTTGTTAAAAATGTGATAAATAAGTGAAATGAAGAATTCGGAATTTTTTTAATGGCTTGTTTTGTTAAAAATGTGATAAATAAGTGAAATGAAGAATTCGGAATTTTTTTTAATGGCTTGTTTTGTTAAAAATGTGATAAATAAGTGAAATGAAGAATTCGGAATTTTTTTTAATGGCTTGTTTTGTTAAAAATGTGATAAATAAGTGAAATGAAGAATTCAGAATTTTTTTCAATGGCTTGTTTTGTTAAAAATGTGATAAATAAGTGAGATGAAGAATTCGGAATTTTTTTCAATGGCTTGTTTTGTTAAAAATGTGATAAATAAGTGAAATGAAGAATTCGGAATTTTTTTTAATGGCTTGTTTTGTTAAAAATGTGATAAATAAGTGAGATGAAGAATTCGGAATTTTTTTCAATGGCTTGTTTTGTTATAAATGTGATAAATAAGTGAAATGAAGAATTCGGAATTTTTTTCAATGGCTTGTTTTGTTAAAAATGTGATAAATAAGTGAGATGAAGAATTCGGAATTTTTTTCAATGGCTTGTTTTGTTAAAAATGTGATAAATAAGTGAAATGAAGAATTCGAAAATTTTTCAATGGCTTGTTTTATTAAAAATGTGATAAATAAGTGAAATGAAGAATTCGGACATTTTTCAATGGCTTGTTTTGTTAAAAATGTGATAAATAAGTGAAATGAAGAGAACAATTTTGATGTTAATGTTATTTTTTTCTCTGGGTTTAATTTGATGAGAGAACCGCTTGAAAACATATCTTGAATTTGTCATTAAAAAAAGTGTTTTGAAATGGGCAGAAACAATTGTATGAATAAAGATGTGTTTTTTTTAAAAACAAATTCGGAACATTTATTAAATTATTATATTTTGAGCTCTTGTAATATATACACTACTAAGCTATTAACCCAATTTTTCTGTGAATTTAAAGGAATTTAAATAATATATATATATATGGGATCATTCTACCGCTCCAGAACATATCTCATGCCTGACGCAATCCTCTACCTGTATAAAAGTCAAATACGTCCTGAAATGGAGTACTGTTGCCACATCCGGGGGGGGGGGCGCTCAGAGCACCCTTTCCTGCCTTGACAGAGTACAAAACCGACTTCAAAATCTAGTGGGGGATTTCCTTTTCTCTTCTCTACAGCCACTTTCTCACAGAAGAAATGTTGCTAGTCTTTCTCTGCTCTATCGTTATTTTCATGGTAAGTGCTCGACTGAGCTTCAATCTATGCCCCCCCCCCCCCGCCGTGAAAAATTCTAAACTCGAACTCGTCTAGCTACAACCACTGTCAATAATTTCTATTTCTCCCTATGTGTACTTAAAACTAAAGAGAATTTCAATAAGCAGTTTCTTTCGTAGAACTACTCGTCTGTGGAACACAATACCGCGGGACTGCTTCCCAGCTGACTACAGCATGGTCGTTTTCAAGTTCAATGTAAACAAATTCTTGTTGAGCTGTCCTCTTAAATAATCAAATTCTGACGAATTTCAACCATCGTTACCAATCCTCGTGGTGTTGTCTAACCGCCCTCCTGACAAACTCATTGACCCTTATCCTCGCCTGGGCCTTGATAAGTGCTGACCACTTAGTAAAAAAAAAATGTATATATTCGATGTATCACAGCTCTTCAGTGTGACTACACATGGCAAGTGTTTTCACATTGAGATAAGTAGAAATAAGTGGAAAAAGCGGATTGACCAAAAATACGATCAAATGAACTCATGTGGTGAAATTTTATATTTTGTCTTTACCAAAAGACTTCATCAGAAATGAGTGTAAAGAAACGCTTTATTTTGGAATTTACAAAAATGAAATAGACGTTGTAGAGAAAAGAGAGAGAAGAAACAGAAGTGAAAAGAGGAAAGAGAAATATGACATAGTTTTGTTTACAGACTGACACCAAATCTCCATTATAATAATATATTAGTAGAACTGTTTTCATTCTTTGTTATGGCATGGTTGCATAAGTAATAATAGTTACATAATTAACAATAGTTACATAAGTAATAATAGTTACATAATTAATAATGGTTGCATAAGTAATAATAGTTACATAATTAACAATAGTTACATAAGTAATAATAGTTACATAATTAATAATGGTTGCATAAGTAATAATGGTTGCATAATTAACAATAGTTACATAAGTAATAATAGTTACATAATTAACAATAGTTACATAAGTAATAATAGTTACATAATTAATAATGGTTGCATAATTAATAATAGTTACATAATTAACAATAGTTACATAAGTAATAATAGTTACATAATTAATAATGGTTGCATAAGTAATAATAGTTACATAATTAACAATAGTTACATAAGTAATAATAGTTACATAATTAACAATAGTTACATAAGTAATAATAGTTACATAATTAATAATGGTTGCATAATTAATAATAGTTACATAATTAACAATAGTTACATAATTAATAATAGTTACATAATTAATAATGGTTGCATAAGTAATAATAGTTACATAATTAACAATAGTTACATAAGTAATAATAGTTACATAATTAACAATAGTTACATAAGTAATAATAGTTACATAATTAATAATGGTTGCATAATTAATAATAGTTACATAATTAACAATAGTTACATAAGTAATAATAGTTACATAATTAATAATGGTTGCATAAGTAATAATAGTTACATAATTAACAATAGTTACATAAGTAAGAATAGTTACATAATTAATAATGGTTGCATAATTAATAATAGTTACATAATTGACAATAGTTACATAAGTAATAATAGTTACATAATTAATAATGGTTGCATAAGTAATAATAGTTACATAATTAACAATAGTTACATAAGTAATAATAGTTACATAATTAATAATGGTTGCATAAGTAATAATAGTTACATAATTAACAATAGTTACATAAGTAATAATAGTTACATAATTAATAATGGTTGCATACGTAATAATAGTTACATAATTAACAATAGTTACATAATTAACAATAGTTACATAATTAATAATGGTTGCATAATTAATAATGGTTGCAGAAATATAATTTCTCATTTTGCTAACTGACTTACCACTATCAACCAAGGGAAGGATCTATCAGGCATGTGTATGCAGTTTGATAATGTATGGAAGTGAAACCTGATAATTGTGGGCTAAGGACATGCATTGCATGGAGAGAAATGATGTGAGAATGATACGATGGATGTGTAATGTGAGTCTTAAAGACCGTCTTAGCTGGACAGTATACAGAGATGTGTGTAGAACAGGAGACTTTGTTTGTTTGGTCACATCACAAAAGAATAGATAAGAGTTCTTTTTCAGTTGAGGTAGCAGGGTTAGTTGACAGGGTTAGAAGGCCAAGGAAAACACGGGAGAGAGTGATACGAATGGACTTGAGAGAAAAAGAGATAGATAAAAACCTGACTAGAGATAGGTTAGTTTAGAAGTCAATTTCGAAAAGTCGTATACCACATGCCAGCAAGTAAAACAGAAGTTAACCCGGATATGACGATGAAAGAATGGATGAGAGTGCTTGGGTTAGTAAATGTAGAACAGTTGAGGCAACAAGGTCAGTTGGCAGGGAGAGACCAAGGAAAGCATAGGAGGAAGTGATAAGGAAGGATATGAGAGAAAGAGGGATAAATAAAGACCTGGTCAGCGATAGGTTAGTTTGGGAGTCAATTTCTAAAAGCCGCCCAACACATGCCATTATTTAAAAAAGACGTTAAATCGATGATGATGATGATGATGACGACGACGACGACTGACTTTGTATTAAAAAATAAAATTCTCCTGATATTTAAAAATAATAATCAAACAAAACTGATATTTATTTACTCCTCGCGGAGTTAGGCACAAGGCCAGTTTTATCTTACTCCCACAAGTAAGATGTGACCCAAGATCGGGTCGAGCAAGTGGGGTTAAAAGCCAGCGCTCGAGAGGTGAGCACTCTTGCCATTTAAAAATTGCCTGGGCAGCCCCGTCGGCATTCCCCGGTAGAGGCGCCTCAGACAGTAAGCGATAAACTTACTCCTCCCCAAAGAGGGGAGGCGAAGCCTGGGAGGGTGGACCTCCTAGAACTGCACAGGACAGGCGTGCAGTATCCATCGGAACAGATACTACACTTTGATCCCAGCCAAAAGGCCGAGACAGGTATTTACTCCTCCCCAGGAGTTAGGCACAAGGCCAGTTTTATCTTACTCCCACAAGTAAGATGTGACCACAGCTTGGGTCGAGAAAGTGGGGTTAAAAGCCAGCGCTCGAGAGGTGAGCACTCTGGCCATTTAAAAATTGCCTGGGTAGCCCCGTCGGCATTCCCCGGTAGGGGCGCCTCAGACAGTAAGCAATAAACTTACTCCTCCCCAAAGAGGGGAGGCGAAGCCTGGGAGGGTGGACCTCCTAGAACTGCACAGGACAATCCCATAGATCGGCGTAAATCAAGCCCCGGAGGCCAAGACAATACCAGTCTATGGGGAACAGATACTACACTTTGATCTTAGCCAAAAGACCAAGTAAAGCATGCCAAAAGGCCGAGACATGTAGCATAACCTGGACTATTCCAATTAAGTTCAATTGAACCCCTATTTACCGGCAAGGGGGGGGGGGGAGAGGTTGCAAATTTACCCCAATTTGTGAACCGCAGGACTTACATTTGTTTTTGTTTAGCTTTTCGGTAAAAGGTTCTTAGAATGCTGTCTCAGGGATTTCTTTTCCTCTTTCTCACCCGGGTCTGACAAAATCTGTTTATCTTCAAGGAGAAGAAAGTTTTCGCTGACAAGACTTCATTGGTTAAAATTAGGTGGAACATCTCCCCATCAGACGCTGAGGCGTGGGAAAAGGGAGGGGGGGGGAGAGTAAGTGAGCGAAGTCATTGAAAATTGAGGGATGGGTATAGGTGTATGAGTTCATGTTCTAGAAGTGTTGATAGCTATTATTTAGAATTAGGATTATCTTAGATTATTGTGTTCGCTTGGAGATATTTGATCCCTGGTTGGGGATGAAAAGAGACATTTTTGTTGATTATTTGGCTTCAGAGAGTTAATCTCGATTCATAGCATTCAAGTCAATTTATAATCCAGATAAGATTCATCTGTCTTTCGGTAAAGTGAAGAGGTTTAATTCTTCAGTATTTCCTCAGTAAACATATTTTGATCATAAACTATACCCGCCATTGTCCGGGAGTTTTTTTACTTCCCTTTTTGTTTTGCTTTTTAATTTTTTTGGATCAAATGGATTTGAGGCACCCTCGAATAAGCAACAACCAAACACCAATTTTTGACTTTTGACTTTTGGTTTTATCGCTTATGATAAATTAAAGATTTTTATAGTGAAAAGTTCAATATTTAAAGAAAAATAATTTTTTTAATACAATCCAATATTTTTATTAAATATCTTTTTCAAATTACGCACAACCATCTCCGCACACCATCTTTTTATTTAAATTATTTTTTTTTAATTTGTTGGTTTCGTTTGTTTATACATTTTTCTTAAATAAAAAGTTTTGTAAATAAAACTATCTATTTTCATTTTTTTTTAATAAATTTCCTAAGTTTACAAAACAAAACGTTATGTAAATAAAACTGTGTATTTTTTTTAAATGCGCGTATGACAAACGTGTTAAAAAACTATGCATGTTTTAGGCTATTAGTAAAACTTTTTATCCCCTCCCTCTTCATTTAAAAAAATAATTCCGTATTGTTTTGTTCAGAATTCAACTGTAAGTAAAAAATAAAAAAACGGTGTAAAAGCAAAATGTGTCCTTTTGGTTATTGCCTCAATTTCATCCCTTTTTTTTCTTCTAAATATGATTTTAAAAGTTAAGTTTAATAATTACGTTTTCATTTGGCCCTGAAATTGAACCACTTATCTAGTAAGCTTTTATTTCACAATCGTATTGTATTACCCTGCCAAAAATACGTTAGAAATTACTTTCTAATCGACAGTTTTAATGCTTCGAAATTCCCTTAAAGTAATTCATTAAAAATAATAATTCAATATGTAATTAGGTCAAACAACGTTCAAATTCTGTTATTTGGAAGAAATGCGGTGATTGGTCAAATGTATGTTGATTATCAAATAAAAATATATCTGACACTTGTGCATAGAGAAAACGTCTATTATTAAATAAAATCCGTTTTTAATGAGGGAGCTCTGCGATGGTGGGAGTGTTAGGTCTTTCTACATCCTCTATAATATCATTAATAAAAAAAAAACGTCGATAGGATTAAATATTAAGATATTAAAATAAATTGGAAATCAAAGTTTTTAAAGAAAACAGACTGATATTTGCTATAAATAACTGGAAAAAATAATTAAGTATGTACCTTGGGTTAACAATGCTATTAATCACAAAACAAACGAAAAATAGGTTGGCTTTACTTTATATATCAGATGTAACAATCTGAGCATTTTTTTTGTTTTTAAATTCTTTAAGGTCACCAAGAAGGTCTAAAGTTTTTTGACTTTTGCATGAAGGCCGCCATAAGAAGAAACAAAGACATTTCAAATTTTGTTTTTTTCATTTCTTTTTTCCAAAATTTTCATCATCATCATTTTCTTCTGCGTTTATTCTGCCCACCAGAGTTCGCATTGAATTTCTCCCTCAACCATACACAGTCAAAGAATTGCTCAGGATGAATTCTGGCCAGCTTGAGATCTTGGTGTAGGGCAGGGGTTCCTAACCTTATTTTGCTTGTAGACTCCCTGACAGCTATTTTATCACCTGTGAACCTCACACATGCATATATAATCAAATCAACTATTACTAATAAATTCTAATTAACATATGCACAATGTATTTATGAATCTAAAAATACATGACAAACAAAGAATGAAAACCGATAAGAAATATTTAGGTTTGTGGACCCTCTGAGAGCTATTTTATCATTTGTGGACCCCCATATATGCATATATAATTTTTTTTAATCAAATGTTACTAATAAATTCTAATTAACATATGCGCAGTGTGTTTATGAACATAAAAACACATTTACAGCTGATTAAAATGTTATAAGTGACAAACAAAGAATGAAAACCGATAAGAAATATTTACCTACATGAGCTCAGAAATAGCGAGGGTTAGTTGCCACATACACTGTGATCAAACATCTGAAAGCCTGGTTCTACAATACATACTAACCAAAGAAAGACGCGTTTATCTATATTACATATTCGTTTTATACTATTATTATATATTTACAATTGTATATATTATTATTATTATTATTATTATTATTATTATTATTATTATTATTATTATTATTATTATTATTATTATTAATATTCAACAGATTTCCATATAGATCACTTACTACATACCATGAAGCCTCAAAGTACAAGTTTTTTTTTTCATTTAAGGGGGAATGGCTTAAAGCTTCTGTGGACCCCCTGGGTTTCATCTGGACCCATGTTGTGAATCTGTACTCTAGAATAAAGTACAATATTTTTTTGTGGGCCTTCATGTGGACCCTGGTTGGGAATCCCTGGTGTAGAGTATCCCACCAGCTTTATTTTGGTTATCCTTTCAACTTTTTCCCAGGGGTCTCCATCTTGTCTCACATATTAGCTTAATACAAGTACTGTTCTTTTTCTGCTTCTTTTTTCAATTTTACTAGATAGGTATTCGAGCTTTAGTCAAGAGTATTTTTTTTAAATTGAATTCTTTGGATTTATTACTTGATATATGCAAACAGATACATGTATTAGTAATATTTTTGCTAGTTATTACATAAAACCATTATATTCAACGTCTTTTTTAAAACAGTAGTTTGTGTGAAAGGTGATAACGTACACACGAACATGAAATTGTTTTTGTGTATTATAATATAGGTGATGACTTTGTGTCTGTCTGTAACTGAAAACATGTAACTGCCCACTTGATAATTTCAGAAGTCATTACCTTTTATTCTCATTCTCACTGATTTTATGTAAAATATCAAAGATTAAGAATTATCGTCTAACATAATATAGACTGTTGCTCTAACCTGCATGACACTAACGTCATTCCGACGTCAATTTAACATGCTTATCTATCTAAATGAATAAATTCAAAAGTTGGGCAAATTTCTTGCAGTAACAGGAAAGTCAAAACACCCTATTTCAAGTTAATTAAACTTTACACAATAGACGCACCATCTTTTTTGTATACTGCTTATGTATATGCGATATCAGTTGCAAGGCTAACTAATTTGCATATTGGTTTTCAAAAAGGACATTCTATTAATGAACTATTCTTTTTTGTTCAATGATTTTTTGATATTTATATAACAAATCGTTCTGTTTTGCAATATTGTTTAAAAAAAAGAATTTAATTAAAATATAATGGATTCAATTAAAAAACTAAATAATTCAATTAAAAAACTAAAGAATTCAATTAAAAAAACTAAAGAATTCAATTAAAAAAACTAAAAAAGAATTTAAAAAAGAATTTAATTAAAAAACTAAAGAATTCAATTAAAAAAACTAAAGAATTCAATTAAAAAAACTAAAAAATTCAATTAAAAAAGAATTTAATTAAAAATCTAAAGAATTCAATTAAAAAAACTAAAAAATTCAATTAAAAAAGAATTCAATTAAAAATCTAAAGAATTCAATTAAAAAAGAATTTATTTAAAAATCTAAAGAATTCAATTAAAAAAGAATTTATTTAAAAATCTAATGAATTCAATTAAAAAAACTAAAAAATCCAATTAAAAAAACTAATGAATTCAATTAAAAAAGAATTTATTAAAAAATCTAAAAAATTCACGTAAAAAAGAATTTAATTACAACTTCAACGAATTAAATTAAAAGCCTAAATAATTCAATTAAAAAGCAATTAATTTGCCCTGATTCCAACTTCTAACAACCCTGGATTATTATTTTATACAAGATTTACCTACCAAGCATTGCTTGAGAGTTTTTAAAACTTTAATTATTATTTATCTTTCTTTGAATGATCTCATTTGTTTTTCCCAGATTATCATTTTTCTTAAAAATAGTATTTTGACAGTTAAATGTAATTATTACAGTATGATTTGGCCATTAAATTATTAATTGTTAACCAAATTTTCAACCAAAACTATAACCCATTTTGTCACGCTAACGTTATTTTCATCTCTATTTATAAAATGATTGGATGCAAATAGCTTCAAAAACTTCTAATCTTTTAATACTGGATTGATGACTTGCTAAGAATTTTAAAACCAGTTTAAATGACTTTCTACTTGACAGCTTGAATGTTTCCAAATTCCTTTCAAATTTTGAAAGGATCACAAAATAATTCATCTATTTTTTCAAACTATTAACAATAGATTAAAATGGCTGACTTGTTTACGAAGAAAACGAAATGCATTCTGATGGATTTAATTTCGAAATGAAATTATTTTATGAATAGGATTCTTTAAATTTCGTTTTATTTCATGCTACTGCATCCTTGATTTCAATAAATATTAATTAATAGTAAAAATATAAAAGTGAAATGCGTAATTATCAAAATTATGCTGACGTGAGAAATACATACAGATACACGTGAAGTTGTCTCATAATTTTATTGTTTTATTGGAACAAACGAGAGAAATTTCAGTAGACAAGGGTTATAAAGTAGAAGAAAACGGTGGTCGTTAGATTTAACATAGCAGCAATGGTTGACAGCAGTTGCGGACGGATCAATACTGAAAAGTACAGTAGAGTGGAAGCCATTACTGCAGCCTCCTTATGCGACTGGCCAATGCTGTAGATAAGGCAAAAAAGAGGAACAAAGAACAACAAAAAAAAAAAACACAAAAAAAAAGAAAGAGGAGGGTGGCAAAGAAGGAGGAGGGGGAGGAGGAGGAGATGGAGGATCTTGGTCTCCAGGGCAACCACAGCTGACAGTCTGGTCGGATCACTCCAGCAGAGGACATCAAAAGCTAGAAAAGGTTTACTACATAGGCGAGAGTAATCCATAATAATCCCAGAACTAGATTATTATTGTAGTTGTAGGTAGGTAGATAGGTAGGTAGGTAGATAAGTAGGTAGGTAGGTAGATAGGTAGTAGTAGTAGTAGTTGTAGTAGTAGTAGTAGTAGTATTCTGTGGTTATGCTCATCTGTCTTTCTATCTATCTGCTAATTACTCGCTTCTGTTCTCTATTTTAGCACAGAAGTTATATATATATATATATATATATATATTTATATATATTTATATATATATTTATATATAGATAAAGTGGTGAACTAAAAGCGAACTTTTA
Source organism: Sepiola atlantica (assembly GCA_963556195.1). Classification (NCBI taxonomy): domain Eukaryota; kingdom Metazoa; phylum Mollusca; class Cephalopoda; order Sepiida; family Sepiolidae; genus Sepiola; species Sepiola atlantica. The sequence goes on along the minus strand of OY744529.1, from coordinate 13,030,316 downwards.
GGAAAGGTAAAACCTATTGTGAAAAGTATACAGCTCAATATACAGGATAGATAGATAGATAGATAGATAGATAGATAGATAGATAGATAGATAGATAGATAGAAGGATGAAAAGAAATTAGAAAAGCAAAAGTCAAATCTTTTTTCAATTCAGTTGCTCAGAGCAAAAAGGCAATTTATTCAAATTAATTTTTCCTTAAGCCAGGCTTTTCAAAGATCAAAATCTTATCATCAGAGGAAATTGCTGGGATAGATAAGTTGGCAAATGCCAAGATTCAAAATTTGAAAAAGTAAAATAAAGATTGTGGGAGAAAAAAACAAGGCAAAACGCTGCCCGAATGCAAGCAAATGTCTGATTGCAAAAAAGTCCGGTGTCAAAAAGTCCAGCGGAGGAAGTGAATTGTAGGTAGGTAGGTCGTTAAAAGGCACGAGAAATAAAATGAGAGGTTTCAAGGTTAAACTCCAAAAACCACATCTTCAGGTGCGGCGAAAATAGATAGAATCCAGAGGGTAAAAAAAAATCCAATATATATATATATATATATATATATTGTCACATCGCAATGTACACATTTTCGAATTGAAGACTTTTTTTGTCTTTCTGATGAATTCAGAGAGGAAAGATCCGATATCGACAAACAAATGTTGGTCGGTCACCAACAGAACGAAACGGAACCGTAAAATTGTATAAAAAGGGTTTATTTTGAAAAAATGTTTGACAAGATGAATAAAATCTTGGTGTTTGGAATGTAACAAAATCTTGTTTATATATATATATATATATATATATATATATATATATATATATATATATATATACACACGTATAGTGCATTGGGGAACAATGGCCAATTGCAAATAACAAATCGCAGTTAATTCTAGAGATTGGTGTGGAACTGGTTCTAGTCATATGTGTCTCCACAAAATGCACCAGAACATGCACCTGTTGTAAAAGAATAAACTTGAATGGCGCCTGAAAATCTAACTGACCGATTCAATTGAGTGAAGATCGTTCACCTTGACTGGCAACTCACTTAGAGGTTGCGTTTCGATAAAACACTCAGCCCCCTAATCTGTAACAGGTTGACATTAGCTGTATAACCCAGTTTCCATTCTAACTATCACTGTCCTAGATAAGTCTTTCTATGATAATCCGAATTTCATGAAGAAGCCCAATGCGCAACACATATCTATGCATGTAAGACAATGGAGACGGATGAGAACTCAGATGTGGAGATATATATATTTGTATGGCGAAGCTATTGAGGTTGTTTACAAGTTTTGTTACCTTGGTGATACCATTGAATCAATGGGTGGAGCAGGTGCTAGCGTGATTGCAAGAGTTAGGAATGCATGGAATAAGTTCAGAGAACCTTTGCCATTACTAACCAGCAGAGCGTTACCACTGTCGAAGAGAAGAATCTATCAGGCATGTGTACGCAGTGTGATGATGTATGTAAGTGAAATCTGGTTAGTGTGGGTTGAGGACATGTGTTGCATAGAGAGAAATGATATGAGAATGATACGATGGATGTGTAATGTGAATCTTAAAGACAGGTTTAGATCTGATGAGCTAAGAGGAAGATTAAATCTGGACAGTATAGGGAGATGTGTGCAGAACAAGAGCCTTGTATGGTATGGCGATGTTGAAAGAATAGATGAGAGTTCTTACATTAGTAGATGTAGAACAATTGAGGCAGCAGGGTCTGTTCACAGGGGATGGTCAAAGAATATATTGGAGAAAGTGATAAGGATGGACTTGAGAGAAAGAGGTATAGATAAAAACCTGGCAGAGATAGGTTAGTTTGGAAGTCAATTTCCAAAAGCCATCCAACACAAAGCAGCATGTAAAACAGACGTTGAACCTAATATGATGATAATCATACGATGTACCTATCTTGTCAAAAAAAAAGAAAAAGAAATTATCTTCCTTGAATTACAATAGTATTAGTATGGACTTTTTTTTTGCTTGATATAACTAGCTACTTGAGTTGTTCTCACTATGAGAATATGAAGTGCGCATACATGACCTAATCACCTGCATACAGCATTGACCAATCAAATGCATACGTGCCAAAAAAAAGTAAAGTCTAGAACTTTCTACAGAGATGTCTATAAGAGCACCAGTTTGGAGAGCAAAAGGGACAGATCAATCCAATATGTCTACATTGCCACACGAAGCTGTTTAAGTGTTTTTACCATTTTTGTTTTGATAGAAATGCTAGGAAGTACAGCAAACCGTTTTGATGAAGATCAGAAATCGAAAAACAAATTAACCAACGAGTATTTATTTACTCCTCTCCAGGAGTTAGGCACAAAGCCATTTTTTATCTTACTCCCACAAGTAAGATGTGACCCAAGGTCGGGAAAGTGGGGTTTAAAAATTGCCTGGGCAGCCCCGTCGGTATTCCCCGGTAGGGGCGCCTCAGGCAGTAAGCAATAAACTTACTCCTTCCCAAAGAGGGGAGGCGAAGCCTGGGAGGGTGGACCTCCTAGAACTGCACAGGACAGACCCATAGACCGGTGTAAATCAAGCACCGAAGGCCAAGACAATACCAGTCTATGGGGTGCAGTATCCATCGGAACAGATACTACACTTTGATCTTGACCAAAAGGCCAAGAATGAGTAGTGGTGATATATTTGATTCAATTTATACTAGTCACCTATTCTATATAATAGATAAAAATAATGGTTATATATTTTTCGTAGACATCGGATCCAGTGTCAGTTTAATTCAAACAAGGCAGCAAGAATCTATTGCAAACCAATATATTAACTTTGAGTCTGAATTTTTCCAAGAAATTGGGTTTGAATATCTGCAAGTATAAAATTCCATCGGAAATCTTTATGGATTCCAATGTTCAAAATGAGTTCAGTAGTGCTAAATGTCGAAATGATAGTGGCATTGGCTGCCCATAATTTAAGAATATATAGGTTTACAATAGGTGTATCTTGTCGAACTAAGGAATCTTTGTCTATGTCGAACTCGGTAATCTATACAGAATTTCGAATGAATCACTTTATTTAATCCACGGGGGTAGATTGCACTCGTTCCATAAGCCGTGACCAAGTAGAAGTGTTGAATAATTCGTAATTTTATTCTTAGTATTTCTCATACTTAGGACTGAACCTTCATCCTCCAGCAGAATATCACTTAGAACTAATTATTACTCATCACTTATATCCATTGCGCCACAAGTCCTAGCGGAATTTGTGAGAATAACATCCAAATAATACAAGCTATCAGATCTATTATGGCCATTTATGCAACAATACTGTTGAGAAGGGTATGAACCCATAACCCTCCCCCACCAGCTATAAGTAAACTGGCAATTTGTGTTCAATTAATTGTATATAGGGGGTCTCAGTATGAACGTGACCCATCTACATGCTCATAACTTTTTTTATTAGAAAGAAAAGTATATGCCAATAAGTCCCTATTTACTTGGCTCGACACGAGGACAAAGTTTTTTTGTTTTCTTTATGAAGAGTTAGACGTTTTGGGATGACGTCAATCGGCTGATCACGCCAAGCCCTGTCATATAAAACTCACAGCAAATCGATAAATAACAGCATACACTCCCCCCCTCCCCCAGTCGATCACTAATACCACAGACACCCACTCTCAAATACAAAGTGTCTCAGTATAAATATGAGCCATCTACATGGTCATAACTTATAAACCAGACAAGAAAGACAAGAAAACTTTACATTTCCTAAAAGCTGAAATGATAACAATTAAAATAAATATTCATTCAGTTTCTCTTGTTATAAAATTAAAATTTTACATAACATGTTCTAGATGTGCTGTTGCTATATTTCATTGACTGTCACTGTCTCCCCAACATTATTCTCAAACCAAACGGGTCCGATTATGCCATGTTTCAAGATGGCTACCCACATAGTGCACTTGACAGAGTGCAGTGGCCTATGAAGGACTTCATCTGGAACTTGAGATCCCCAGAACACAGAGTTCTTACTGTTGATATAGTATCATAAAGAGAAATGGGCTTCACCATTGAAGGTTAATAATTCTTCCAATATTAATGACAATGCCATCTTCTTAGAGGATTTTGAAACACTATTCTATTTTCTATGAACCCAGAAAAGCACAGAATATCATTAATATTCATTCAGTTTCTCTTGTTATAAAATTACAATTTTACAAGATGTGCGACTCGGCACTGATACCATACTTTATTGACCGTCACTGCCTTCCCAACATCATTCTCAAACCAAAAGAGTCTGATTATGCTATGTTTCAAGATGGCGACCCACATGGTGCATTTCAGAGTGCAGTAACCTCTGACGGTCTGGAACTTGATAATTTCGCCAATATTAAAGATAATGCAATCTCCTGAGATGATTTTGAAACGTCATTCTATTTTCTACGAACCCTGAAAAGTACAGAATATCATTAATATTCATTCAGTATCTCTTGTTATTAAATTAAAATCCCCCCTCCCACATTTCAAGGACAAAATGTTTCGTTATACCCTAGTCAAAACTTACTGACCACCATTACAAAGTGATAACACCCTGAAAGTGCAAAAAAGAGAGAGCAAAAAAAGAAAGGTAACTCTCAATAGAAAAAAAACATTATTCTCAAGCCAAAACGGTCTGACTATGTCAGGTTTTGAGATGGACTTCATCTGGCACTTGAGATCCCCCAAACACAGTTCTTACTATTGACACGGCCTGATAGAGAAGAAGGCTTCATCACTGAACCAACGATTTGGAGGTCAATAACTCTGCCAATATAAATAACAATGTCATCTCCTTGGATGATTTTGAAACGTTATTCTATTTTGTATCAATCCTGAACATCATTACTATTGGCAGAGTTATTAAATGGATCACGTTTATACTGGGACACCCTATATAATTAACCTACAATTTACCCCCCCCCCACCCTCCATCTATGGGTAAAATAGCAACTTGTGTTCAATTAATCGTATACACTAAATCGTTTACAATGAATTGTTTATAATAGATATTGTGGCTAAGTATTAAGGAACTGAAAAAAGGCTGAGTTGCCGTAAAACAGACAAACCAAACCTTGTTACAATAGACAGCTATGGATGTTGTGGGCATAGTGTCATCGTTAACATCATAGTCTCCCACCTATGTCATATTTACTGGTCTATAAAACTCTTACTTTTGGTTGTTTAAGTTGGTTAGTTGTTAGGTCATTTTATGCTGAAACCGTGCATATGTTTTGTATATGATTGGTTCGTCAATTAATATATTTTGTACGCGTATATTTTGTAGATAAATAGTGTGCAAAAGAATGGGTTTTAATTTGATCCATAGATGGTGCCTTGACCAGGGATGTGAGTAGCCACTGGCAAAAAAAGCTGAAAGCGAGATGAATTTCCCAACCTGGGGGACCACAACCTCCTGGGTGTGTAGAGAGAAAGGGCAGCATAAAAACAACAACTTTTCTCCTAAACAACTCGAATCAGTTTTAAGAAGGAAAGTCAAAATTAAGAGAAAGACACGAAGTGCACATGTGAAGGGGGAGAGAGACAGGAAGTCATCTAACTCCTCTACCCCTATCATGAATTGGTTGGTGTCTTAGCCTTCACGGCAACATTAACATTTTCAGTTTTCAGATAGAACTGTTATAAGAGGGAAAATCAGCTTTTTCTTATTAAAAAAAGCGGATTTCGTTAAAAAAGTAGAGAACTCACATCCATGAGAAGCTCTAGTGATTTAAGTGGAAATCCGCTTTTTTTTTTTTGATTTAAAAAAGCGGAATTCCGCTAAAAAGCAGAGAACTCACATCCTGCTTGACAGTGGACCAGGGATTTTATTTACTCCTCCCCAGGAGTTAGGCACAAGGCCAGTTTTATCTTACTCCCACAAGTAAGATGTGACCCAAGATCGGGTCGAGAAAGTGGGGTTTGAAAAGCCAGCGCTCGAGAGGTGAGCACTCTGGCCATTTAAAAATTGCCTGGGCAGCCCCGTCGGCATTCCCCGGTAGGGGCGCCTCAGACAGTAAGCAATAAACTTACTCCTCCCCAAAGAGGGGAGGCAAAGCCTGGGAGGGTGGACCTCCTAGAACTGCACAGGACAGGCGTGCAGTATCCATCGGAACAGATACTACACTTTGATCTTAGCCAAAAGGCCAATCAAATGGTGTAGTAAAGTAAAGCTGTTTGTGCCTGGACCAGCCTTTAACAAACTTTGAGTTTGACAGACTAACAGACCAAGGGTTACAAGTTTTTAACAAAGACGACCTTCAACAAACATCGGTTATTGCAATGGGGAGCAACCGACTAGAACTGAGCGGCAGACGAGTCGCCGAACCAACTAACTAAATAGGCGAAATATGATCCCAAAATGCCATTAATTGGTTAGCAAAATTAATTATTTACATAATCAGACATGGTTCACTCTGTTGTCCCGGTTGTTAGTCCTAAACCGCTAGTTTGGGATAGCCACTGTCCTCTTCCCCCCGCAGGCACAGCACACAAGTTGGCGGCACTCTAGTGAGTAATTCAATGTTCGTTTTATAGATAGCATTTTCGCTTAAATTTGAAATACCGATTTCTTTGGTCGATCATAATTTCTGAAATAGATTTTTTTAAATGTGCCGACATGTCTCTTTTAAAGGGCTATCTCTGTCCATTGGTCAATCTGTCGGTCAATCGGTCAATCTGTCAAGCTCAAATTTGAAACAGCATATCTAATATATAAAGTAAAGTCAGTTTTTTTTCACAATTTCAGTGATCGATAGCTCTCATAAGAAAAGCACATACAAAAATATTTTGCGTTAATACTTTCTGCCAAATATTGGTCTCGGTTGTTAGAAAAAAGATACTTTCGATCGATTTTTAAAAGTTTTTATCCTAATCAATATGTATTTCATTTTTTAGTTTAATCAGATTTAGAAGAAGATGGCGGAGTACTAACCCTAACCCGGTGAAAACCAAACCTGCTTATATCGAGCTCAAAATGTCATTGATTGGTCAGCAGAACGAATCATTTACATAACCGGATGCAGCTCACTTCATTGTCCCGGATGTCTGTCTACAACTGCTTGTTTGGAATAACCACTGTCCCACTTCCACTGCCGACACAGCACACAAGTAGGCAAGGGAGGGGGCGGTGAGCAATTCACTTCTTGTATTAACTCCACTATACTCTGCAGTCTCTAAAGTTCCCCAAATTGGAACAAAATTATTGGGTGTAGTTCAAGGTGATAACCATACTTTTCTTTGTAGCAGCAGCAGATACATATTTGGTTTTACTTGTAAATAAAACATCTATCTGTTCATCATCATCATCATCATCATCATCGTCATCATCGTCGTCATCGTCATCATCGTCGTCATCATCATCATCATGATCGTCATCATCGTCATCATCATCATCATCAACATCATCGTCATGATCGTCAGCATCATCAGCATCATCGTCATCATCATCATCATCGTCATGATCGTCATCATCATCATCATCATCATGATCGTCATCATCGTCATCATCATCATCATCATCATCAACATCATCGTCATGATCGTCAGCATCATCAGCATCATCGTCATCATCATCATGATCGTCATCATCATCATCATAATCATCATCATCAGTAGTAGTAGTAGTAGTAGTAGTTTAAACGTCTGTTTTACATGCGTTGGACAGGCTTTTAGAAATTGACTTCCAAACTAACTTATCGCTGTCCAGGTCTTTATTTATCCCTCTTTCTCTCAAGTCCATTCTTATCCCTTCTTCCAATGTTTTCCTTGGCCTTCCCCTGTCAACTGACCCGGCCACCTCGACTGTTCTACATCTACTAACCCAAGAACTCTCATCCATTCTTTCAACACGGCCATACTATCAAAAACTCCTGTTCTGCACACATCTCCCTATACTGTCGAGATTTAATCTTCCTCTGACCTCATCAGATCAAAGCCTTACATTACATACCTATCATATCATTCTCATATCATTTCTCTATGTAACACATGTCCTCAACCCTTACTGGCTAGGTTTCACTTCCATACATCATCACACTACGTACATTGCCTACTAAACTTACTTCAGCATCGAAATGACGATGATGAGGATTCCATTAGATAAATGGATAAAAACCTGAAGACTCTGAAAGAGTGGCCTGGTCGGCCTGCTAGAACTGTTCTGCTGGGAAGGATACATGCCTGGTGGGTGCTTCTTCATAAAGGTGTGTCTGTGGCTGGTTTGTCATAAATTACAATTAGCTGACACAAAGACATTTACACCCAAATCATATAGTTTTTTATTTTGCTTTATCTCAGATACATACTTCAGGCAGAGAGAGAGAGAGAGAGAAAGAGAGGAACGGTACAATTTTTCTTAAGAGCTACATGCCAACACTTGTGTTCACCTTGTCTCCAATGAATTATGTCTCTTGCTCCTTGGTCATATGTTCCCTGACTTCTGTTTCTCGTCTTCCAACCACGTTTTACCATGCATATCAAATCTGAACTCATGCCCCCCCCCCTCTCCGACAACTAACTTCCTACCTTCGTCCCTCAATATATAATATAACATTACATAACCCCAAAAACGTTGATACGCTGTTGAGCGTAAAAGCAAAATCATCGAGCAACTATTATGTGTCATTATAATTAGGCATATTGCACAAGACTATAGAGTTAACAAGTGAAAGATCAGTTGGCCTAAGTGATGATTCACAATTTCAAAAGATAAATACTCTGATTCAAGCTAAAAAAAAAAAATTGCCTTTGAACCCGTTTTTTTACGACACATAATTAGACACGCATTTTGTGAAGGAGTGTGTAAACCGAGAAAATAATTATATGAATGTCAAGATGCCTATCTTACACAAATTGTGCACAGTACCGATGCCCACTTTCCCCCATAATATTGGCCTTAAAACCAACTTGGAATGAAGTGAGTCAGTATAAAAAACTCTTGTGAATTTCAAGTTTTCTTAATAAGCATCTTTATATCATATGCAAAATCATTTCGAAAAAATACACTTAAATAAATTTTTAAAAAAATAATAAGATTAATAAATATTATTCAGGTCATGCAATAAAACAACAATTAGGTATTTTTAGTGAGAAATGTCCCCTTCTCTTCCCTACAGTCTTTCTCACAGAAGAGAGGTTGCTAGTCTTTCTCTACTCTATCATTATTTTCATGGTAGGTGCTAGACTTAGCTCCAAAGTATGGTTCCCCCTGTAGAACATTCATAACAAAACATCGTCTAGCTACGACCACTGTAAATAATTTTCCTTTCTCCCCCTGTATGCCTAAAACTAAACGGAACTTCCATGAGCAAAGTTTCTCTCCAAGAACTACCAGTCTTTGGAACATAATACCATGGGGATGCTTCCCAACTGATTACAACATGGTCATTTTTTAAGTCCAATGTTAACAAATTCTTGTTGAGCCATCTTCTTAAATAATCGGATTCTTCCCAGTTTCAACCATCGTTACGAATCCTCACGGTGGTGTCTCACCGTCCACCTGATGAACTCATTAACCCTTATCCTCGAGTGGCCTTTGGGCTTTGATAAGTGGTGACTCGTTAATACATAAAAAAAATTGTGTTGGATTAACCAAAGTTACTCCATGTGATTTAGTTACTTAGGATTAGGGTTAGGGTTAGTTCAGAGGATATATATAGGATGAAAAACAATCCCACACCCAACTCTGAAATTAGTTTTGGAAAACACAATTCTGACTCCTGAGCTGCCTTAAGATGAGAAAACTTTAGCAAACCTTTTTTTAACAACTATTAACCATACAGGCACTTTTTTGAAGGAGTGTGAAAAACTAAGAAAATAATGATATAAACATCAAGATTCTTATCTTTGACAAGTAGAAAGTGTACAAAGTACTAATCACCACCACCACCCCCACCACCACCACCACCACCTACCCCTACCCACACATAATATTGGCTCTAAAACAAATGAAGTGAGTCAGCGTTGTGAACTGAACGTTTCACCCAACATCATCTAAAACAGTGCTCTTCAAACTTTTTTTGTCGCGACCCCTTTTTGGAAAAAAAATTTTTTTCGTGACCCACCAAAATTTTTTATAAATAAAAAATAAGTTTGAATAATATTTAAAAAATTCCATAGTTATAATTTTGGCGACCCCCTTTCTATGGTTACGCGACTCCCCTGGGGGTCGCGACCCCCACTTTGAAGACCTCTGATCTAAAAGACACACTTAAAAACAAAAAAATATCAAAATCTACCTGAATCTATGCGACGTTGCCTGGGAGTCTTCTTACTTTCATTTTTGTTTCGCATTTTTGTTAAAACTATGCTGTATGTTTTTTTTAACAAATTATTGTTATTATTATTATTTTTTTTTAATGGAAATCGCTCCAGACAAGGCATGAAGCCACTTGATGTAAGAAGGTAAAAAGAACGAAAGATGATTATCGCAAAGAAAGGAGATGCTTGTTGACTTTAGTTTTGAAAATAGTCATCAGGAAGAGAGTTCCACAAGCCTGCAGTTCTTGCAAATAAGCTACTGGAATAGAAAGATGTATTATATCGAGGTATCAAAACAGCTAATTTGCGAAGACCACTAGACTGAGGCAAATGAGCTGAAGCAAAAGAAGCGGGGAATAGATCATACAATTTTGAAGAACACATGCCATAATAGTATTTATAGAAAAGACTGAGACTAGCAACATCATGTCTGTGAGAGAGAGGGTGCAGAGAAGAAGAAAAGGTGTGGCCAATCAAATTACAGATACGTTTCTGCACCTTATCGATAACCCTCAAATGGGACAGATTCACCATCCCAAATATGATAACAGTACTCCATACATGGTCTGATAGTAGATTTAAACATATCTGGGTTTAAAATTCTTAATAAATCCTCATGTATTAAAAGATTCTAAGATTTGGAGGCTATTTACATCCAATAAATTTATAAATAGATATTAAAACAACATTCTCTTAATAACAAAATTGTTTAAAGTTTTATAACAATTTGGTTCAATTAATAATTTAATGATCAAATGATACCGTAAATAAGTAAATTTAACTTTCAAAATCCTTCTTTTTTTTTTTTTAATAATGATTTAATAATCTTTTAATAATGATAATAAAGACATAGTTAAAAAGAAAGTGAAGCAAAAATAAAAGTAGAAAGAACACTCCAGGGCAACGCCTGGTAGGGACAGTTGGTTAATTATAACTTGTGTTTAAAGTTTTATCAAGTGGTTTTAGTTTCCCCATTTATCCTGAAAGATGATAAATTGCATCGTTATCTTCTCATTAATTCATTCAGATTATTTTTCTTTTAATTGTTGGATTGCAATTTTTTCCAATTATCTTTGAATGGCATATAATTAAACCATTTCTTATCTCAGACAAAGAAATTATGATTTCACACATGGATTTGATATATAATATATGTATATCTTCTTTCTCTAATATATAAAGTAGAGACGATTTTTCCCCTGTACCTTCTCGGAGAATAGGAAAATAACCACATGCATCACAGGGTACTAAACTCACCATTACATTACACTTATTCACTCGAGCGTGTTTTAGTACATTTGTTATTCTTTTTTCCCAGCTTACACTAAATATTACATTTGGCCCGCCATCCACGACTCTCCTAAAAACCAACTCCATATAGGTGGTAGCAAAAACTTTTCTCTCTAACAATTCTGTACTGTCACTCTACTCATCGACACCGGGAACTAATACACACAGTTTAATTTTCACAAAGCACCGGTTCTTATTTATTATTAAGTTAATTGACCTATTTTCACATCTATTTTAACCCGAATGCGTGGTGCAGTCGGTAAGAAGGCAGGATTCATAATCACCTGTTTTAGCGTTCGATCCCATTCTACTCTACCACTTTAAAAAATTTTTTTTTAATTTAAAACATTCGCCAACACAATAGACGGGGGGGGGGGGGGAGAAAAATAGGTAATTTCCTTTTTTTATTTGACGTCATGCAATAGGTAGTACTTTCTCCCGTGCAACGCCGGGCGACGGGTTCCGCTAGTTATATATAAAGTAAAGTCTGTACTTTTGTGCTCAATAGCGTGTTTACTATGAGCTACTTAAAATAAATCTATTTCGTCAGTCATATAAAAGCATATTGGTCTGTGTTGTTAAAAAAAATTTTTATTAAATCGATTTCATCGATTTTTATATTCAATCCTGATCAATATTTTGTTTTTTATTAGTCATAAATAAAGGAAGGCGGGGGAGTTCTTACCTTCACAGTCAGAAATTCTAATACTACTACCCAAATCACCGGGTAGTAATTTAATAACAGATAATTTTTTCGGTCTTCACTGGTGAAAGAAAAAAAGTAAATAAAGAGGAGGAAGGTAGGAAGACAGAAAAAGATGACGCCTGTTCTGGTTTTAATTTAAAAGAGAGAAAGGAAGTCTTGATTTTTTTTTCTGCTTTTTTTCTCTTCTTTTCTTCATTGACTTTGACTAACAAAGGGAAAGAAAGAGAAAGTAAAGAGAGAGAGAAGGGGGAAAGAATGCTACCTGTTGGGGTTTTAACATACATTCGACTGTGACACAGAGAGAGAGAGAGAGAGAGAAAGAATTGATTCAGTGCTTCAATCGGTTAGCATGCTATACTTAGAGGCAGAAGTTGTGAGTTCGAACCTCATTGAGGTATAAGTATTTTTACTTTGATTTTGTCTTAAAATGAACTTACGTATTTCAATTTACAATACGACACAGCTTGTTTTGTTTTACTTTTTTCTGTAATCTACATACTTTACAGAAATTAAAACCCGAAGTGATGCCGGGTAGCCCTGCTAGTATATATATATATATATATATATATATAATCTAGTGTTGGGATGATTAATCGGAATCGGAAAATGCAAAACATTTTGAAGAATCGGAATTGGACAAATTTGTGCGTATTTTCCGATGTCAAAAACGGTTCTTTTAAAAAAAAATTTTGTTTGTTTTTGTTTAAACCTTAATTTACCATTGCTGGTACTAATGATGAAATGATAAATATTTATTGATTTAACTACCAATAAACTAAAATGAACCGATCAGTTAGAGAGCTGTATTTGTCATTTTTTGTCGCTTCTATAAACTGGGCTGCAACACCAAATTTGACAGCAGATTCCTCATTTTTTCATGGTATGGAAGAGTCCAAGTAAGTGGCGTCCCCATATCAGTTCAAAAAGCAAAAAATGCCATACGATCATCTCCCATGTCTAACCGGACTGGCTCGAGAATTGATGCAAACTTGACACGATCAAGACCTCGTTTTACAAAGTCTTTGGGTGCAGACGACCATCACTGAATTGACAGGAGAGCGGGGTTGCTGGACAAACTTATTTATCTTTTTTTGTCTGTTTTTTGTGTTTTTTCTTTGTTTAATTTTTAGGTCCTTTTGCCTAATTATGCTTTATAGGTCAAGGACTTAATGTCATTTTGTAAATTCTTATTTGGGGTCAGTTTACCATTAAATCAACAAGTAGCCTTATTTTCAACTAATCTTCAAAAATTGTCTCTTCTCATTACTGAGTTAAAGTAGAATCTGCCAAATTTTTCTGTTATATATAAAATAAAGTCAGTCCTTTTCTTGATTTTTGTCATCAATAGTTTTCTGCTTTTTCAATATTTGATTCCAGTCCATCAGTTCTTTTGATGGATTGTTACAGCATGTTGTTAAGAATTTTTTAGATGAGGATTGATAACTTGGATTATTTGGATTATTCGGACTACAGTTCTCATCTTGGATGTTGTTCTCACAACGTTTCGGCCAATGTAACCTCCGACCTTCTTCAAGTGTATCTTGTCGAACTCAGGAATCTTTCTGTCAAACATGGATTAAATAAAGGGTTCCATTCAAAATTCCATACAGATTCCATAGTTTCATAAGATATATCTGAAAAAGGTCGGAGGTTACATCGGCTGAAACGTTGTGAGAATAACATTCAAGATGAGAACAGTAATTTGAATAATCCAAATAAAATGTATTTCGATTTAATTTCTTTCAGAAAATACTTTGACTGGGGCGAAATTATTTTTATAGGGACGCCATCTTAACAAAAAAGGACATAACTCAAAAAAGAGTCGCCAACTTAACACTATCCACCAAGCTCCAGCCCCTGTCCCATCGCCGCAATGTTGCTTCTTTGTGCCTGTTTTACAAGTACTTCAATGGATTGTGCTCTGATGAACTTGCTGCTCTGGTGGCCCCACAACGCAAATTCACTAGACCAACCTGACAATTTGCCAAATCTCATCCATTCACTGTGGAGGTCCCCAGATGCCAGAGAGCCTTCTACTCCAAAAGCTTCTTTCCTCGTGCTGCTGAACTCTGGAACTCCCTCCCTGCTCCCTGTTTTCCTGACGGTACTGACATGCAGAAATTTAAAACTAATGTAAACAGACATCTCGCTGCACAGCTCCCAATTTAGGTTGACCCCCCCCCCCCCAACTATCACCCTTTTTTTCAGTAGCCCTTTACGTCTATAGTAGCGTGCTGCCTTGTTTGGGGTGAATTATGTTAAAAAAAAAAATAAATAAAAATAACTCTGTATTCGTCAATACAGAGTTACTTCCCTTTGTTTAGAATAAAAAACTATTTTGGAAAAAAAAATGCAAGTAAAAACACTACCGGGCAATGCCGGGTAGATACTAGTGATGGGACGATTCCAATATTTTTCCTGATTCCGATACAATTACCGATTTTGATTCTTTTAAAATCTCTAAATATTTAGCGATAGAGTTGGTTTTTTTTTTGGTTTTTTAATTTTACAGATTACCATAAAAAAAACCCATGCATATATTTTTGCAAACGTAAAAATACACTTGTGGGGGGTGATCTATAGATTTTAGTTTTACTGGTAGTTTAAAATCGATAAATATTTATTATTTTATCATTAGTACTAACAATATAAAATTAAGTTTTAAACAAAAACAAATTTTAAAAAATTAAAAGAATCGTTTTTTTTTTTTGCATTGGAAAATGTTATTTTATCATTAGTACTAACAATATAAAATTAAGTTTTAAACAAAAACAAATTTTAAAAAAATTAAAAGAATCGTTTTTTCTGCATTGGAAAATATGCACAAATTATTTTGATTTCGATACCGATTCCGACACCCTCAAAAGTTCTGATTTTTCCGATTCCGACTAATCGTCTCAACACTAGTAGGTACAGCTAGCTTAATACTAAAAGAAAAGGTGTGTTACTAGGGTTCAACTTAGTTAACCTTATAGACAACTAGTCGTATCTCCCCGGTGTTGCCCGGAAGTCTTTTTATTTCTATTTTTGTTTCGCTCATTGACCCCCTTCCTTGCTGTTTGTCTTAATGAATTTCCTGTAAAAAAAAAAAAAAAAAAACATTTATATTTTTGTAAAGATAATCCAATGAAGGAACGTATGTCATTAAACGTCTCACGAAATGTTGAAATTTAAATCCCATGAATACATTCGAGATATTTTTTCTATTTTCTATTATGATGATAAATATACATATTTTTTAACAGCTGTTGCATGCTGGTTACTTCTTCCCCCCCCCCCCCCCGTCTTTTATTCTAACTCGGATTTCTGTAAAGTTTAATTGAATTATTTATTGTTTCGTCATTACATTAATCGATTAAAATTGTTTGAAATTATAACAAAAAGTTATGTTTGAATGCGAATTGCAATAAATAGTTATCAGGAGGGCAGAGTAAGGCACAAGGTCGTTTTTTCTTAATGTGGGGAAAATGAAATCCAGCTCCCCAAAAAGAGGCACTCTGGATTGAGACTAAAAATAAAAATTGCCTCGGTCTAGAAGTATTTCTCTTTCATAGTCATGGCCAAGAGCACCCTTCCTGAGAGTCTAACATTCAAACTCTTCGGTCTGACATTTTCAGACAACATGAAATGGAATAAGTACATTAGAAGATGTTGCCAAGGCTGCTGCAAATAAGGTAAGCTCCCTATATCGGACTAGAAAACTTCTCACACTTGCCAGTCTCCTATATCTCTACAATGTCACTATTTGCCCATGCATGGGGTACTGTTGACACATCTGGGCGTGTGTACGAACCACTAGCCTCTCCCTCCTTGACAAGGTGCAAAAAAGAATATCTAACCTAATAGGTCTCAATCTCTAGTCTATCACATCGACGCAGAGTTGCATCCCTCTGCTTATTTTATAAGTACTTCCACGGAATGTGCTCCTAAACGAAATACTTACGACCCACCCGACTAGCAGCAAAATTCCACCCCTTCACTGTAGTGGTTCCTAGATGCTGGCCTTTGCTCCTTGCTTCCCCGACAGTGCCAACATGCAGAAATTTAAATATAATATGAATAAACATATTGCTGCCCAACTCCCCATCCAGATTGCACCCTATAAACCTGGCCTCTATCACAGCATCTCTTTACGTTTAAGTGGCAATATGCCTTGTTTTGGGTGAATAAAAGTTTTTTGTAGTAAAAATTGAAAAGATGAAATGTAGTATCAAAACAGATACTACACTTTGCTCCTAGCCAAAAGGCCAAGTAAAAAATGTTATTATACTGCACTGTGGTTAGTTTTGGGTACTATGCGAGTCTGTACATAGCTCAAAATCTATACGCGAAAAAGAAATGCGTCTAAAAGGGGGT
>OY744529.1:12993720-13011220 GCA_963556195.1 Sepiola atlantica | reverse complement strand
AACACTTTTCTTTTTGCATATCGTTAAAGCAGAGAGCTTTACCCTTTACCAAATTCGTCGCAGACATCATTTGATTTCATTTCGTAAAAAGATGGGCGTATGTTCATTACTCTCTGTCAAATGAAATACACGTCAAATACGGAAATGGAAGAAATGTCTCATACACACAAGAAAATAGAGAATGGCTTTCTTAGAGCCGCCAATCTTTTTTCAGTTCATTTCTTTTTATGTGGCGGTTCCTGGTTTCTTCGCTAATGCAACCCCTTTAATTTAGACGTATATCTTTGGTAATCATTATAGGCAAAGATGAAGCTTACTACAAATGCCATGTTACTCTTTCGGTGAACTCAGGGTTCACAGTTTTTGACATTGATGGGAAAGGAATTCTTGAGTAAACTAAAAAAAAAAAACCCAGTTCATCCTCTCTCTTTTTCTCTTTCCCTTTCTTGCTTTTTTTTTTTTATCTCTCTCCCCCCTCTCTTGCACTCTCTCTCTCTCTCTCTCTCTCTCTCTCTCTCTCTCTCTCTCTCTTTCACACACGCATTCTCTTATAGTTATTTCCAATGTAAAAATGATAATCGCAGAAAGGCAAACGACCTTCCCCGGGTCTGACATGTCGCTGCCATTAGCAGTTACGTAACTTAAAAGAACCAGAATTGAAGAAAGAAGTCCTTATTATTTACTAGCTACCCCGAACTGGCGTTGCCCTGGATAAACCACGTTCAACTTTGTCTTGTAAATATTTCTTTAACCACACCTTTTTTGTTAAGTTCAGGATCTAAGTTTAAAAAGCAAATAAGGAACGCTAACTCTTACTAAAAGAATAAGAGTTATTCCTCTTAACTGATTCTTCTTTTTAGGTGTTTATTTAAGAATTTCTCCATATTAGCAAATTGCTAAGCCAGATTAATTAATTTTTTAAAGGAAATATGGTAGAACAATAACAAATGAAAATTGGATGGTCAGAATCAAAGTTTGAATTGTTACTGTAAATGCTATTTAGTTCCAACTTTTAAAATCCAGCCAAACTTATTATTTATAGAATATTCTGGTAATAAATAATGCAATTTAATAAAAATTAAAATAGTAAAAAAAAAATTTAAAAAATAAAAAATGATGATGATGATGATGATGATGATGATGATGATGATGATGATGATGATGATGATGATGATCATAATCATAATAATAATAATAATAATAATAATAATAATAATAATGATGATGATGATGATGATGATGATGATGCCTACTACACCTGCCATGTTACTATTTCAATGGACCGGAGGATCACAGTTTTTGACATTGATGGAAGGGAAGTCTTGAGTAAAACCAGATAAACGACAAACAGCCACCCCCTCCCTCTTCTCTCCTCTTGCCCACCCAGCAGTTATTTCTATTTTATTGTAAAATTATGAGCTTAGAAAGGCAAACGACCTTCCTAGAGTCTGATATGTCGTTGACGATTATTTATCTCCCTCCTCCCGGGGAGATGTGACACAAAGGTCGGGAAAGTGGGATTTGAAACCAGCGCTCTAGAGGAAGAGCACTCTGGCCGGAACAAAAATTGCCTGGGAAGTCCCGTCGGCATTCCCCGGTAGGTGCGCCCCAGGCGATTAGCAATAAACTAACCCCTTCTCAAAGGACGAGAAGGCAAACCCCGAGAAAGTGGACCTCCTAGAACTGCACACTACAGGACCACACCTCAGAGAACAAGCCACCTCGACAATGGCAGAGACTCGCAGGTCAGATTTTAGTATGAACTAACCCCGAAGCGTTGAGCAGTTATATAACTCAAAAGAACCAGAACTGAAGGAAGAAGTCTTCATTATTAACTAGCATGGTTATCCGGCGTTGTCCGGGCGTATGGATAACAAAATAGAGGAGTTAAACATGTGTGTAACATCTTTCTTTTAAAACTTCTTTCTCTCTCTCTCTCTTTCTCTCTCTCTCTCTCTCTTTCTCTCTCTCACCCATTTTTTTTTTAAGGAAATCGCTACAGACAAGGCATAAAGCCACTTGATGTAAGACGCTAAAATAAAAACTACTTAAAGGTAAAAAACTAGCCAACGATAAGTGTTAGATGGATAGATTCTAACCCAGAAAACAGCAATTCTTCCCCTTTGTCAGAAACATCGGTCATGAAATGTGAGAACTAAAGGACAAAATAAGGGAAGCAAGAGTTATGAGGCTGCCGAAAGTAAACACAATGTCCATTTTCTACTCTCATCCCTTCTTCCCTCTCTCTCTCTCTCTCTCTCTCTCTCTCTCTCTCTCTTTATCACCCTCTCTTTTGCTTTCTCTGGCAACTGGAAAATTACTAATAACATTAAAAAATCGGCCCAAATGTTGACTAATTCTATTCCTGTTGATCCCCGAAAGAATAAATATATATATATAAAAAAAAAAATGTGCCTTTATTTTGTCCAGGGCAATGATGACAAAGAATATATCAGCTTTGTGGGTGTGTATAGTGTAGTTCTTTTTACTTTTAGCTGGACACACAGACAGACAAATTTCCTATAGACTAACATAAATAGACTCCCTAACGGTCGTCTATTTTTGCTAGGCTGCCGGGTTCTTGGGTGGTGAGTCATTGATTTTCTTTGTTTCGGACCAAAAATATTTTTAGTTAGTTAATAATAAAAAAAAAATTTAAAATTGTCTCCCAATATTTTTTGTTTAAAAGGGACAAAAAATTTTTTGCCCGTCCCCCCCCCCCTCCATTTTTTGTATTTCTTATGTTTCTGACTTGGAAATTAATTAAATAGTAATTACCCGCCACCCCCTTCTCTTACGTTTACAAAAAATTCTTGCCGACGGACGGACAGACAGACAGACAGACAGACAGAATGACAGACAGAGAACCTGCTCGTTATATTATAAGTGGACTAGCTGAACTGACCCAGCATTGCTCGGGATCCATTATGTTCAAATTTGTCTTGTAAATATTTCTATGTTCTATAACCACGCCCTTTTGTCAGGTTCAATATCTAAGCTAAAAAATCAAATAAGGAACGCTAACTTTTACTAAAAGAATAACAGTTATTCCCCTTAGCTGTCTTTTTTCTTTTTAGCTGTTTATTTAAGAATAACTTCATATCAACAAACTGATGAAGTTTGATTTTAAAAATAAATTGTAGCAAAGTACATTAGTTTATTGTCAATAACACGGTACAACAATAACAAATGTAAATTGGCTAGTCAGAAGCAAAGTTTGATTTGTCAATTTAAATGCTATTTGGGTCTGATTTTAAAAATCCGACAAGGTAACTTTATATGTTAGATAGAATATTCTAGTTTCCTTTTTTAGATTTGGTTGGATGTCCGTTTTATTGAATATCGGTCCTTTTTGAGGGTTAAAAGCAAAATATTCATTGCAAAAAATGAGAAATGGTAATAATGCAATGTTTTGTGAGTTCTGTTGGGAGGGTTTGCATCACTTTCACTAAGGATGTTGGCAACCTTCACGTGGCCCTTCCTGTGAGTACTTGATTCTAAAAAAAAGTAAGAGAACCTAATGTCAGCAACTGAATAAAGCAACTAAAAATCCTAACTTGCTGATTCATACGAATATACAACAGATGAAAATTGCCTAGTCAAAAGTAAAGTTTGATTTGTCAGCTAAAATGCTATTTAGGTCTGAATTTAGAAATCCGACAATAATCCAACGATATATATATACATATATAAACTTCTCAAAATCGGAACAGACTCAAGACAACAGACATTGAACACATAAAGGGTTCAATATTCCTTTCACATAGAGCTTTATAAAAATAATAAATAAAAATAAAAAATGTGGCTGATCTGATCTATATATATACATATATATATATATATATATATATATATATATATATATATATATATATATATATATATATATATATATGAGGGTTAAGACGTTGGAATTTGAGTTATAAACATGACTTGTTCCAGGTTTTCAGAATTCTGCGACCGGCTTGAATAATTATCTCTACACTGACGATTCTGTAAGGATGAAACGTATACGTATGTAGATAAAACAGATATTTATAATTATTTGTCGCCCACAATCTAGGCTGGGCACTGTAGTGAGTATTATTATTACAGCCGTCAAAAATCATAGCTTTAATGCATGTTCCTTCATAAGTTGAACACTGTTTACATCGGCTGCCTACAATAGGTTTAAAACTCTCAACGTTTATGTAGTTGTTCATTATGGCCATGAGGGTTAAGACGTTGGAATTTAGGTTATAAACTTGACTTGTTCCGTGGTTTCGAATCCTGTGACTAGCTTGAATAAATATCGCTACACTGATGCTTCCATAAGGATGAAACGTAAACTATGTAGATAACACAAATATTTATAATTAAATATATATATATATTTTATATCTCTTTCTCTCTCTCTCTCTCTCTCTCTCTCTCTATATATATATATATATATATATATATATATATATATATATTCTATCTCTCTCTCTCTCTATATATATATATATACATATATATACATATATTCTCACTCTCCATTACTTAATATTTTTTCAAATTTTGAATTTTGGCTTTTCTAATGCCAACTTATCTATCTATGTAATTCCTCTGATGATAAGATTTTGATCTTTGAAAAGCCTTGGCTTAAGGAAAGAATAATAAACATGTTTTCACCGAGTACACCTTGCATTGAACAATCGAAGTTGGAATTAATTTGTCATTCGTACATGCTTATCCCTCTTCTTTCATCTATCTTTATAATTGCTCTATCTCGTATATTGAGCTTAAACCATTTCACTATAGGTTCTATCTACTAAAAATATACTTTAAGTTTCATATTTTACACACACACACACACACACACACACATATATATATATATATATATATATATATAGATAGAGAGAGAGAGAGAGAGAGAGAGAGAGAGATAGAAATATATATATATATATATATATATATATATATATATATATAGAGAGAGAGAGAGAGAGAGAGAGAGAGAGAGAGAGAGAGAGAGAGATAATCGTAAATAAAAATTTAATTAATTCGATAAAACTCAATTAAATAGCTTTATCTAAGAATTGATTTTGGACTCAGTTAGTGAAGGTGAAATCCTTCTAGATTGAGGTTATTTTATTTCCATCTATTATTCGCTATCATTTTTATTTTTATTTATTATTTTTTCCGCTCCCATCCAGTTTTCCCCTTTTTGATGAGGTTGGATTTTCACCACAGTATAAACCAACCTTGTGTCCTACTCTGCCCTCGTAGGGAGACAAGCTCACACCGCTACGGAGGGTGGGCGAAGGCAAACACACATGCGCCAGTCCAACTCATCCCAAATATAGTTTTTTTTTTCTATGCATACAAAAATTATAAAAAATAAACAAGCCAATATTAGCTTTAATTACTAGTTACCATTAAATTAATTAATTAATTAATTAATTAATTAATTAACGAATTTCAACCATTACACATGATTTACTTGTAAAGGGAAGATTCGGTAATAAATAATCAAATTAATTCTATAACATATCATAAAATAGGTTTATCTACTGGTTAATTTTGGACTCAGTTAGCGAAGAAAAAATCCTTCTAGACGGAGACAATTTTAATAATTATCTTTACTTTTATTCATAATTACGTTCTATCCAGTTCTCCTCTGTTCAGAGACTGGATTTCCTCACAGTAAATATCGACCTTGTGCCTGATTCTGCCCATGTAGGGAGACATGTATCTAGAAACATCACATATCGCTACCGAGAGTGCATGCGTCAGTCCAACTATCGTATAAACGAATGTAAACAAATATGTAAATTAATCACTCATCCCAAATATAGCTTTTTTGGTACTGATATCGATCCTGACCCAGTTTTTGTGAGGTTCGACTCGGAAGCGTTCGGCTGTCCTACGCAAACGCCCGAGAGTTAACGAGCCGATTTGTACCAGACGACAATTTTGATACGGTGCTGCGTCCTATGATAATAATGTTTTGCTTGTTTTTTTTGTTTTTTTGTTAGGGTTTCGTCGGGTTAGGGTTAGGGTTGAGGGCTAGGGTTTAGGATTAGGGTTAGAGTTTAGTTTTAGGGTTAGGGTTAAAAATATTTATTTAATAACAGTAATTTATCTCTGTTTTGCTTGTTTTATTTGTTTTGTTGTTTAAAAAATTTCTTGCAACTATAACTAAAAATTATAGGACGCAGCAACGTATCAAAATAAAATAAAAATATTTATTTGATAACAGTAACTTCGTTATGTTTTGCTTGTTTTGTTTGTTGTTTCTTTTAGAAAATTTCTTAAAAATATAACTTCCAATCACAGGACGCAGCACCGTATCAAAATTGTCGTCTGGTACCATTCGGCTCGTCAACACTCGGGCGTTTGCGTAGGACAGCCGAACGCTTCCGAGTCGAACCTCACGAAAACTGGTTCAAGATCGATATCAGCATCGCATTTTTTTAATGTATATAAAAAATATATATTAATTAAAATGCTGGTTTATTCCGACTGAACATTAATCGAGAACTTAGCTAATACATCGTTACTTCATTTATTTACAATTAACGCAATACAATGCATGACAAGTACGTATTGTTACGCGAGACGAATCATATCAATATCTCTTTAACAAAAACAACAATAGCCTCTCGACAGAGTTTAACTACACTTAACCAACTTTTCAATATATTAATTAAAACACAAATCCACTCCATCCAAACAGAACACAAGATTCTAAACAGAAACTACACCAACACGGGATGCTTATTCACATACCTCGGTAATAACAACCATAACAGAAGTGGCGAAGTAAAGTCATAATCCTGCAGATAACCAGCACACGATAATTATACTTCAAATATTACATTACCGCATTTTTTAATACTAAAAAAAATAATGACAGCATTTAAAGATATTTCAACGACACCTAGCCGATTCGACACCCCCACTTTTTGCCCCACCCCAAACATTTGACTGCCCTATTTCTAGCACACTCATACTTCGCATAGGGGTGATCTCATTTCCGTTTTTTTCTCCTTTTTTCTCTGATTATTCCCGATGAAAAACGCAGGCTGATTGAAATATTGAATAAAAATAATTATTAAAACAACAACATCGTTTTTATGCTTCACACACCACCAATAAGTCTCAATATATATATATATATATATATATATATATATATATATATATATATATATATATATATATATATATATATAAAGGGTATTTAGACATATTTTTTAAAACCATTGTTTCGTAATAGTATTTTTTTTCTTTCTTTTTAACATAACAATGGTGGTGTAAAATAAATAAAATTTATTTTAATCTTAGCTTTCGAGAATATACTTCTCATTTTCAAAGAGTGTTTTTCTTTTCTTCTTTTTTTTTCATCGTCCGATGGAAATGGATTTTTTTGTCAGAAAATCTCCTTATGTCTGTAGGCGACATTTTCAAAGAGAAGTATATTCTCGAAAGCTAAGATTGAAATAAATTTTATTTATTTTACACCACCATTGTTATAGTTTTTTCAAAAAAAAAATACTATTACGAAACAATGGTTTAAAAAAATATGTCTAAATACCCTTTCTTATTCAAACCGGCGTCACCTCGCCTACAGACATAACGAGATTTTCTGACCAAAAAGTCCATTTCCATCGGACGATGAAAAAAAAGAAGAAAAGAAAAACACTCTTTTCAAAGAGAAGTATATTCTCGAAAGGTAAGATTAAAATAAATTTTATTTATTTTACACCACCATTGTTATGGTTTTTTCAAAAGAAAATATAATATATATATATATATATATATATATATATATATATATATTATTATTTTTTTAATTTTTTTTTTTTTAATTTAATTTTATTTTATATGTTTTATTAATATTTTGTTTTGACATTATTATTTTTTTTATTTTGATTCTTAACGGTCCAAACCACGTGACTTTCCAAATTTTAATTTTTAATTTCTTTTCTTTTTTCTCCATTTCATTCTTTCCAAATATGATCTAAGGTTAAGATCGGATTCTAACTCTGCCTGATGAGATCTCAGTTTATAATAGCTGTTGATCGATAACATCGACATGCCAGTGTCGCAGATTTTGTACATGTCTGTTTAAATAAAAAATAATCATATATATATATATATAGTTAACATTGGAATATATTTCCGACAGTATATTGTTTGCATAGGCAATACATTTAAATAAACAGTTACGGAGCTGTGAATAAATAAAGAACCCCACAAAGTGAAAAGTGAGACTCGTAAAGCATTCGAACCTGTGTCTACGCAAGAGGGGCCACCTTTAATAAATTTTATTTACATTTTTAAGAAAATCTGAAATGAGCGCTGAAATTTGCAGCATAGATTCTATGCATTACAGCGATTGTCATAATAATACAATAACATGGGGGTCAGAGTTGGGAACATGGGCACACAGGGGTCCACATTCATTCCCTTGTGACGTCAAATCTCTCTCTCTCTCTCTCTCTCTCTCTCTCTCTATATATATATATATATATATATATATATATATATATATATATATATGTAACTCCCTTCATAGCATTCAGGTTAATACTTCACCGTATATATATGTATATATATATATATATATATATATATATATATATATATATATATATATATATATATATATATATATATATGAGAGAGAGAGAGAGAGAGAGAGAGAGAGAGAGAGCAAAGAGTTTCATGGATTAAGGATATGAAGCTCCTTGCTCTGAACTTTTGATGTTCTAATAAATATTGTATCTTTATAATTTTTTATTCTCATCTTTCATCTCTAGAATTGATTGCTCTATTCAATATATTGAGCTTTATATTATCACGATAGATTTTTATTAAACGATAATTCAATTATCTTTAATTTAATATATATATATATAATATATATATATATATATATATATATATTATATATATATATATATATATATATATATATATATATATATATATTAGCTAAACATTTATCTGGAAATAAACTTAGATCTAATATACGGAACGTTTATGTTTTTGTCTTTTAAGGGAAGTGGAGTCTGATCAAGTCTGCTGGGAAGCCATGAAATAAAATACTGTTTTGTTTTTAAATTCCCAAAACAGTTTTTCATGGTAAACAACTGATGATCCCTTAAATAATGTTAAGACTAGTGTAAATTCTTGGAAGCAAACTAATATAGTAACTACAAAAAATAAATTGACTTACATGAGTTATTTTCTACTGAACGACTTGGGACTAAAATGTTTGTTTTTTTCGTTTTTTTTCCCGTATATAGTTTTAATGGTTGAGAAACTTCCGAGACTATATATATATATATATATATATATATATATATATATAGTAAGTTATGAAAATATATTTATGGCAATTAAGCTACACAGAGGCTTCCATTTTTTAGCCTAATGAAATGCGGAATCCTCTGTGTAGCTTAATTGCCATAAATATATTTTCATAACTTACTACCTAACGTATTTAGCACTGTTGAAGTAAATACTGAAAATCGATACATAATATATTATATCCCCTTATAGCATTTTATCTGGATACATTAATAATAATAATAATAATAATAATAATAATAATTATATGTATATATATATATATATATATATATATACATATATATATATATATATATATATACACACACACACATATATATATATATATATATATATATATATATATATATATGAAGGTGAGAATTCCGAGGCAGAAGCAATGCAATGTTGAAAAAAGTTGTTTCCTTTTCTTTCTCCTTTCTTTTTGTTTTCTTTTTGAAAAAGAGAGGCTGTTACTCTCGAAATGATCAAAGTCTCCACCATTCCGGAACTTTAAATATTTAACAGTAAGCCCATTTTACAATTTACTGTCTTTATATTTAAATTTTGAAATATAAATGAATTGATCTGAGATTTACCGTCTCTTGTCATTTATTTTTATTTTTGTTTATTCCACCTTCCGGTTTTTCAACATTGCATTGCTCCTGCCTCGGAATTCTCACCTTCATATTTACTTGTTTACTAACAATGCTTCAAGCAAACTACCATTTCCTTTTAATAATAATAATAATATATATATATATATATATATATATATATATATATATATATATATATATATATATATATATATATATATATATATTCTCCAACAAGTACGGACGTCCACCCAGTAGTGCCCATTATTTCATTTTATTTTTCCTCCCAATATGTCTACCCTACATGTATCTGTACTTGCATGACATTTTTTCTCTATATTATCATCCTGATGAAGTCTTATAAATAAAGACGAAACGTTGATGTACACATAAAAAACATCCATTTTTTGGTTTTCCTTTTTCATTTTCCCATCACGTCGGATTACCTTCATCCTTCTCTTCCCATATATATATATATATATATATATATATATATATATATATATATATATATATATATATATATATATATATATATATATATCCAAACTAATGTTCATCAATTTAAATTTCATAACATACATTTACATATATCAAGACAAGTCCGCAGTGAAGCTATTCTTGCGTCATGAAGTGTTTTGTGTGTTTTTCAACATCAGACCCTTTCTTCCAGAGGACGCAGCTTGATCAACAGTGATAAAAACAAAATTAATACCAGCTTCGTACTTTGTCTGCCGCTTGACAAAGCCGTTCTAATTTAAGCTTTCCGCCAGCCTAAAAATAATCTAATTACTATTTATAATATCTACTAAAAAGCTGTAATCCTTAGGTAAACTCCATTACAAAATTTTCGAAAAAATTCTGGAAGCAGTTTGTAGATAATATACACTTCGTATCAAAATTATAATATTAACGGTCTTCATCCTGAATTTATTACAAAGTTTATTTACGGTGGTTTTCTATTCATGTGGTTTATTTTTAGTTGCATGGAAGTAATTATATTTTCTGTAATGATAATTATCTTACAAACTAATTGTTTAAATATGATGAGCATTTAAAGTGGAAACAAATAACACCGAAGCATTTACGAATAAAAAAAAAACATCTTTTGAATTTAAAAAAAGAAGAAAAAGGAAACTTCTATTCAAAATCTATTCTAGTCAAAGGTTGCTGGATCGCATCGCTCAGCACGTTCCTTCCCAGATACGTACGTACTGGGCAGCTTCATCATTTTAATAGGCTGAATATTACATTCAAGTCATCCAACTATCAGCGAAAATTGGATAAGTAACTGTTGTGAAGTTGTCCAACAGTAAATAATAAATAAAGGAAGTCAAGTCGAGGGTTGGTTTAACAAGTGTATTAACAAAGTAAGAAAGTGACTAGCACTTGGCTAGACAGTTACAAGACTGGGTATTTATCTACTCCCCACAGAGTAAAATGTGACACAAGGTCGGAAAGTGGGGTTTTGATAAATCAGCACTCTAGAGGGAGAGCACCTATTACCTTTAAAAATTGCCTGGACAGCCCCGTCGGCATTCCCCGGTAGGGGCGCCCCAGACAGTAAGCAATAAACTTACTCCTCCCCAAAGAGGGGAGGCAAAGCCTGGGAGGGTGGACCTCCTAGAACTGCACAGGACCAGTCTCGTGCAGTATCCATCGGAACAGATACTACACTTTGATCTATGCCAAAAGGCCAATTTATTTAGGCAGGTGAGTTCCTTCGGACAACCCTCATCTTTATCTACAGATGAAGATTTTACAAACCTTGGGAACTCACCAGACCTTAGGCATAGTGCCCGTTATGTAGGGGGAGGGGGGGTCGGGGATAAGTGAGACAAGCTGTTCAATGTTTTTTATTTCACAAAATTTTACAAACAACATAAAAAAGAACATTTGCTGACTCCAAACTAGATTCTTGCACCAAAATACCGCATTCACTCTGTGGGTTGATCCCTACTTAAAATATCCCAAAAAAACATCGATGTAAAAAAGAATTATCGTGGGAGTGGGAAAAAATATTAAAAACACCCAATAAGAAAGAAAAATAAAGAACGAAATAAAATGGTAAAAAAAGTTAGTATGGCCCGGCTTTCCCTCATAACTAAGTGTTAGACCGCCCACTATTTTCCGGCACGAGACCAAAAACAAGCGGGTCGGTCACTAAGTGGGAGTGGGAACTTAAGAGAGGAGTGTTCAAAAAAATAAATTCATCGGGAATGGGATCATGGGGTGGATGGCGTCTTCCAAGATAGTAATGCCAAGGGTTTCAAAAGACCGGGGACAAAATAAAACAGTGGAAGTGGGAATCTCTGGAAGCTCTCTAGTGCCGGCAAAAATAAAATAGGGACAGGATAACTTTCATTCCTACTAGTTTAAGAGGTTACCAGTTTTTTAAAATAAATCCAAAAAACTCAAAAGGCCAAGAAAGCGACTGAACGACAGTTACAAGACTGTGCTTTGTCTTCTGTGTCTCTGGTGACTCGCACTATTTATAGTGACAACCGGTGCAGTTTCTCCTGTGTAAGAACGGCCGATGTAAAAATAACTCAATTTGTGACTCGACTTGTTGAGGCGCTTTTACTTTTTTTTAAATAAACGTAAGTAATAATAAGTTCTAAGTGACCCATGTTAGACTGAGTTATAATATATGAGCTCTGTTGGACTTGAAGTCCTAATCATTGAGCTAAATTTCGCCTGCATTATTTACTTGTACCATGCAGATTTGGAATATTTCATTTTTTATAGTTATATAATAAAATCGATGTTTTTTTGTTTCCTTATGATATAACTAAAGTTATAATTACTGAACTTGACTTAAATATATATATATATATATATATATATATATATATATATATATATATATATATATATATATATATATATACAGGGTGGGCCAAAATAAAGGTCCTATCTTTAAATTTGAATAACTTGAATTTGAATAACTTCCACAAAATAAAAGTTAAACTCACCAAACTTTATGTGTGTGTAGACTGACCCTTCCGAGATTTTTTGAAATAAACAAAACAAATTTTAGCCGAAAAACACTTCTTAAAACTTACAAAAACTAAAGTATTGTTTTTTACACTGTTTTGAGTTTTTTAAGCAAAAATAATGTTTTCTAAACGAGGGTCCGTTCCTTAGGGCTAATACGGCTCATGCTTGCTTCGGAAGGGGTCCTTTACTTATTCTAAAAAAAAAATTTAAAAAAAATCAATAAATAAAAAAGTTATGAATTTTTAAAAATAGGACCCTTATTTTTGCCCACCCTGTATATATGATAATTTTATTTACACGGACATGTACAAAATCTGCGACACTGGCATGTCGATGTTATCGATCAACAGTTACTATAAACTGAGATCTCATCAGGCAGAGTTAGAATCCGATCTTAACCTCAGATCATATTTGGAGAGAATGAAATGGAGAGATAAAGAAAGAGAAGAAGAAGAAAAGAAATTTAACATTTCAAAAATTGGGGCCGTTAAAAATTGAAAATCTAAAAAATCTAAAAACAAAAAACAAAAAATCTAAAAATCTAAAAAATCTAAAATCTAAAATCTGAAACTAACAGGACAAATAAATAAATAAATAAATAAAAAATAAGGTGGAAAGAGAGGCATATAATGAAGGGAAAAGTGATAGGAAGGTAGACACATAAAGGAAAAGAAGGCGAAGAAAAGGGAAAAGGAAACGTCTGTTGATTCAGACCGAGAGAGAAGAGATAGGAAATAGAAAATAGGAGGGGGGAGGTGGACATGCACGACATGGCTTATATTTTCAATTTTATTATATATATATATATATATATATATATATATATATATATATATATATATATATAATAAAATTGAAAATATAAGCCATTAACAATGCAAGATTAATTTTTTTTTTACATTAATCTTATTAATTTCGGAATAAAATTCCATCATCAGAGGTGACCAGTATTGAGTCATTTTTGTTTTTTTCATAAAAAAACAAGAATAACCAAACTTATTTCTTTGTTGCTTGATAAACGTCTCTCCGCGCTGGTGGTGTTGGCAGTTATGATTCAAATTCCGGTGTCGAACGAAGAGTGTGGCTCGCTCGTGTATGTAAAGTAATATGGGTTGGTTGTTCAATTAAAGCATTGCTGGATTTGTTAATAAAATTGAAAATATAAGCCATTAACAATGCAAGATTAATTAATTAATTTTTTTTTTTTTTACATTAATCTTATTAATTTCGGAATAAAATTCCATCATCAGGGGTGAACAGTATTGAGTCATTTTTGTTTTTTTCATCAAAAAACAAGAATAACCAAACTTATTTCTTTGTTACTTGATAACAAGTAACAACAAATCCAGCAATGCTTTAAATGAACGACCAACCCATATTACTTTATATATACGCACACGAGTGTACACCCTCTGCCAAAAATGACGGATAGAGGTAAAAAAATATGCTTTGCTGGTATTCACACAAATATTCATATAAATAACGTCTTAGTCAGTGGAGTTAAAAAAATAAGAAAGAAAGAAAACGTCTCAAACTGGAACGTTTACAAGAAGAAAAAAAGAAAGAAAAGACATATAAATCAGTATAGAAAGAAAAAAAGAGAAAGAAAAAAAAGAAAGAAAAGACATATAAATCAGTATAGAAAGAAAAAAGAGAAAGAAAAAAAAGAAAACGTCTCATTATGGAAATAAAGTAAAGGATTTATTTCCGAATTTAGTTTAGATGACAGGTGGAGGTGGGGTGTCGGAATTGCTATTTGCTTTCTCCATTCCCCTAAACACTTCACATGTTTTTCCGGCAGTTTTTACTCACGTTGGTCTTTATCATAAAGCGGAGTATATATATATATATATATATATATATATATATATATATATATATTTATCCTCCGCTTCATGAATAATTATATATATATATATATATATATATATATATATATATATATATATATATATATATATATATATCCTCCGCTTCATGAATAATTAATTGATGATTCATAAATTAGCCACGTTGGGAGATAGAACTCTCTTTAGAATCACATTACTTGTGTTTACATTTAAAAAAGATACAACGTGCATTTCTCTCGCATTTCAAAGCGTAATCGCTGCGTTGGCCTAATCGTTACAAAATCAAAGTTCATAATACGTGGATCAGGGTTCGAATCGTTCGACCGGTACCCGGTTATGTAATTCCATACTGACAAAACGTAAAATAAAAAAACGCGAAACATATATATCGATAATAATAATAATAATATTCATAATAATATATATATATATATATATATATATATATATATATATATATTACTATTTAATGTATCAACATAAAATTTTACGAGGAGATATAATTTTTTATGTATCAATTTTCAGTATTTATTTCAACAGTGCTTGATACGTAAGTAGAGCTAGGTAGTAAGTTATTAAAATATATTCATGGCAATTAAGCTACACATTTAAGCCTGAAGATTCCCCCCCCCCCCGGGGATGAAACGCGGGAGCCTCTGTGTAGCTTAATTGCCATAAACATATTTTCATAACTTACTATATATATATATATGTACATATATATGTACATATATATATATAAAACATATAAAGGATCAAGTCATTACATTTTGCATTCCTAGAGTCCCAACAACAAGTCCGATTTGGCGTACAATTGTTTTCAAAACATTTTGGAAATACTTTATTTAATTTATACTTTAAAAAAATAATTTTTAAAGATTGTCCAAAAGTCTCTTCATCAGCGCCTGCATCGACACGTTATACAGAAAAGGCCCCAAAAGAAGGGAGTAAATATTAAATCAAAATTTCAGACAAAATGTGGAAATGGTTAAGGAAAAGTAATATTCAGTGAAAATAAGGAAATAAGAAAATAAGGAAATAAGGACACAAACGCATCATTAAAGTTGGACCAAGATTTAGAATCCTTCGACCGAAATATCTTGCTCCAACTTTGCGTTTGTGTCCTTATTTTCACTGAATGTTACTTTGTTTCTCCACTTTTCCATAACCATTTTAACACACACACACATACACCCCCCCCCACACACACACCCTCCTAGGCAACACTTTGTTTCTTCCCCACCCACTTCCTAAAAAAATATAATGAAATCTATATTGTTTTAATTCATTCCCGGGCAACGCAGAGTTTCTTATATTCCTCTTCTCCTTAAAAATATAATGAAACCTATATTTATTTTAATGTATTCCCGAGCAACACCGAGTTTCTTGTTTTCCACTTCTCCATCAATTATATACCACATTGACAATGTACTACTGTATTATTATACACACCTACTCTATCTAGGATATTGAACACTGATTCCCGAGCAACACAGAGTACGTTTTCTCGTATACAATAGTATAACAAAATACAGTGAAAATCTTTCTCCCGGGCAACGTGGTGTTGAAAAACATCTGCTCTATGTGGGATTGCTCTGTCTAGGATATTGATGACTTCTGGGCACCGCCGACTAAACACATCTGCTCTATCTACAATATTGAGCACTTTGGATGAACTTATACCACTTACCAAATAGAAAACTGAATTATTACTATTATTACTATTATGGCTCCCGGGCAACACCAAGTTAACAAAAGACAAAGAAGTTGTTTCTCCCAGGCAACGCTGTGTTTAAACACACCTGCTCTATCTAGGATGTTGAGCATTTTTGGATTACTATATGATATTTACATTTATTGCTTCCGTTTTTAGGATGCCTCCAAAGTGCTAATGAAACAAGCTAAATAAAATTAAAGATGCCTCCAAAACACACTACTAAACGCAGTGTGGCAAGTTGTGGCGGACCTGGGCATAGTGGCGGGTAGTGGTGTTCAGTGGCGGACCTGGGCGTAGTGGTGGGTAGTGGCGGGTAGAAGCAAGCAGTGGCGGGAAGTGGCGGACCTGGGCATACAGTGGCGGCCGGTGATGGAGCTGGGCGTAGTGACGGACAGTTGCAGGTAGTGACGGACATTGGAATAGTGGCAGGCAGTGACAAGTTTCTCACACACCTCCATTTGAAGAGAAACGACGTTAAAAAACATTAAATAAAATAAAAAGTTATTTCCGGAAGTAATGAGTATTACATTGAAATTCGACCCCCCTGACGAAATCTGACCCATAGCTCCCTTAGGGGTTAATTTAGAGATTCGGGAATACTTCCATTATCTTCATCGGTTTATTTTACATGAAAATACACTTTTAGATAAAATGGAGGCGTGGGCGTACAGAGTGGCGGGTA
The DNA here is from genome assembly GCA_963556195.1 of Sepiola atlantica. Taxonomy (NCBI): domain Eukaryota; kingdom Metazoa; phylum Mollusca; class Cephalopoda; order Sepiida; family Sepiolidae; genus Sepiola; species Sepiola atlantica. The sequence goes on along the minus strand of OY744529.1, from coordinate 12,994,045 downwards.
GTGGTGGACCTTGGCAGGCAGTGCCAGGCAGTGGCAGGCAGTGGCAAGTTTCTTACTCCCCTGCATTTGAAGAGAAATGACGTTAAGAAACGTTAAATAAAATAAAAAGTTATTTCCAGAAGTAATGACTCAGCTTTTTGAAATTATTACATACTTACATGGAAATTCGACCCCACCTCTCCCTTAAGAAATCTGTCCCATAGCCCCCTTATGGGTGCGTTTAGAGACTCGGGAATACTTCTATTATCTTCCACAGTTAATTTTACATAAGAATACACTTGTAGATTTTATCTAGATTCCATAACCTTTTTTTAAAGGGCACACA
>OY744529.1:12886220-12988720 GCA_963556195.1 Sepiola atlantica | reverse complement strand
TGCATATAAGTATATAATATAATGCATATAAGTATATAATATAATGTATATAATATAATGTATATAATATAATGTATATAAGTATATAATATAATGTATATAATATAATGCATATACGTATATAATATAATGTATATAATATAATGTATATAAGTATATAATATAATGTATATAAGTATATAATATAATGTATATAAGTATACAATATAATGTATATAAGTATATAATATAATGCATATAAGTATATAATATAATGCATATAAGTATATAATATAATGTATATAAGTATATAATATAAAGTATATCAGTATATAATATAATGTATATAATATAATGCATATACGTATATAATATAATGTATATAAGTATATAATATAATGTATATAATATAATGCATATACATATATAATATAATGTATATAAGTATATAATATAATGCATATAAGTATATAATATAATGCATATAAGTATATAATATAATGTATATAAGTATATTATATAATGTATATAAGTATATAATATAATGTATATAATATAATGTATATAATATAATGCATATAAGTATATAATATAATGTATATAATATAATGTATATAAGTATATAATATAATGTATATAAGTATATAATATAATGTATATAAGTATATAATATAATGTATATAAGTATATAATATAATGTATATAATATAATGTATATAAGTATATAATATAATGTATATAATATAATGTATATAAGTATATAATATAATGTATATAAGTATATTATATAATGTATATAAGTATATAATATAATGTATATAATATAATGTATATAATATAATGCATATAAGTATATAATATAATGTATATAATATAATGTATATAAGTATATAATATAATGTATATAAGTATATAATATAATGTATATAAGTATATAATATAATGCATATAAGTATATAATATAATGTATATAATATAATGTATATAAGTATATAATATAATGTATATAAGTATATAATATAATGTATATAAGTATATAATATAATGTATATAAGTATATAATATAATGTATATAATATAATGTATATAATATAATGCATATAAGTATATAATATAATGTATATAATATAATGCATATAAGTATATAATATAATGTATATAATATAATGTATATAAGTATATAATATAATGCATATAAGTATATAATATAATGTATATAATATAATGTATATAAGTATATAATATAATGTATATAAGTATATAATATAATGTATATAAGTATATAATATAATGTATATAAGTATATAATATAATGTATATAAGTATATTATATAATGTATATAAGTATATAATATAATGTATATAATATAATGTATATAATATAATGTATATAATATAATGCATATAAGTATATAATATAATGTATATAATATAATGTATATAAGTATATAATATAATGTATATAAGTATATAATATAATGTATATAAGTATATAATATAATGCATATAAGTATATAATATAATGTATATAATATAATGTATATAAGTATATAATATAATGTATATAAGTATATAATATAATGTATATAAGTATATAATATAATGTATATAAGTATATAATATAATGCATATAAGTATATAATATAATGCATATAAGTATATAATATAATGTATATAATATAATGTATATAAGTATATAATATAATGTATATAAGTATATAATATAATGTATATAAGTATATAATATAATGTATATAAGTATATAATATAATGCATATAAGTATATAATATAATGCATATAAGTATATAATATAATGTATATAATATAATGTATATAAGTATATAATATAATGTATATAAGTATATAATATAATGCATATAAGTATATAATATAATGTATATAATATAATGTATATAAGTATATAATATAATGTATATAATATAATGTATATAAGTATATAATATAATGTATATAATATAATGTATATAAGTATATAATATAATGTACATAAGTATATAATATAATGTATATAAGTATATAATATAATGTATATAAGTATATAATATAATGTATATAAGTATATAATATAATGTATATAAGTATATAATATAATGGCATATAAGTATATAATATAATGTATATAATATAATGTATATAAGTATATAATATAATGTATATAAGTATATAATATAATGTATATAAGTATATAATATAATGCATATAAGTATATAATATAATGTATATAATATAATGTATATAAGTATATAATATAATGTATATAAGTATATAATATAATGTATATAAGTATATAATATAATGCATATAAGTATATAATATAATGTTATAATATAATGTATATAAGTATATAATATAATGTATATATGTATATAATATAATGTATATAAGTATATAATATAATGCATATAAGTATATAATATAATGTATATAATATAATGTATATAAGTATATAATATAATGTATATAATATAATGTATATAAGTATATAATATAATGTATATAATATAATGTATATAAGTATATAATATAATGTATATAAGTATATAATATAATGTATATAAGTATATAATATAATGTATATAAGTATATAATATAATGCATATAAGTATATAATATAATGTATATAAGTATATAATATAATGCATATAAGTATATAATATAATGTATATAATATAATGTATATAAGTATATAATATAATGTATATAATATAATGTATATAAGTATATAATATAATGTACATAAGTATATAATATAATGTATATAAGTATATAATATAATGTATATAAGTATATAATATAATGTATATAAGTATATAATATAATGCATATAAGTATATAATATAATGTATATAATATAATGTATATAAGTATATAATATAATGTATATAAGTATATAATATAATGCATATAAGTATATAATATAATGTATATAATATAATGTATATAAGTATATAATATAATGTATATAAGTATATAATATAATGTATATAAGTATATAATATAATGCATATAAGTATATAATATAATGTATATAATATAATGTATATAAGTATATAATATAATGTACATAAGTATATAATATAATGTATATAAGTATATAATATAATGTATATAAGTATATAATATAATGTATATAAGTATATAATATAATGTATATAAGTATATAATATAATGCATATAAGTATATAATATAATGTATATAATATAATGTATATAAGTATATAATATAATGTATATAAGTATATAATATAATGTATATAAGTATATAATATAATGCATATAAGTATATAATATAATGTATATAATATAATGTATATAAGTATATAATATAATGTATATAATATAATGTATATAAGTATATAATATAATGTACATAAGTATATAATATAATGTATATAAGTATATAATATAATGTATATAAGTATATAATATAATGTATATAAGTATATAATATAATGTATATAAGTATATAATATAATGCATATAAGTATATAATATAATGTATATAATATAATGTATATAAGTATATAATATAATGTATATAAGTATATAATATAATGTATATAAGTATATAATATAATGTATATAAGTATATAATATAATGTATATAAGTATATAATATAATGTATATAAGTATATAATATAATGCATATAAGTATATAATATAATGTATATAATATAATGTATATAAGTATATAATATAATGTATATAAGTATATAATATAATGCATATAAGTATATAATATAATGCATATAAGTATATAATATAATGTATATAATATAATGTATATAAGTATATAATATAATGTATATAAGTATATAATATAATGTATATAAGTATATAATATAATGCATATAAGTATATAATATAATGTATATAATATAATGTATATAAGTATATAATATAATGTATATAATATAATGTATATAAGTATATAATATAATGTATATAAGTATATAATATAATGTATATAAGTATATAATATAATGTATATAAGTATATAATATAATGCATATAAGTATATAATATAATGTATATAATATAATGTATATAAGTATATAATATAATGTATATAAGTATATAATATAATGCATATAAGTATATAATATAATGTATATAATATAATGTATATAAGTATATAATATAATGTATATAAGTATATAATATAATGCATATAAGTATATAATATAATGCATATAAGTATATAATATAATGTATATAATATAATGTATATAAGTATATAATATAATGTATATAAGTATATAATATAATGTATATAAGTATATAATATAATGCATATAAGTATATAATATAATGTATATAATATAATGTATATAAGTATATAATATAATGTATATAATATAATGTATATAAGTATATAATATAATGTATATAATATAATGTATATAAGTATATAATATAATGTATATAAGTATATAATATAATGTATATAATATAATGCATATACGTATATAATTTAATGTACATAAGTATATAATATAATGTATATAAGTATATAATATAATGCATATAAGTATATAATATAATGTACATAAGTATATAATATAATGTATATAAGTATATAATATAATGTATATAATATAATGCATATACGTATATAATATAATGTATATAATATAATGTATATAAGTATATAATATAATGTATATAATATAATGTATATAAGTATATAATATAATGCATATAAGTATATAATATAATGCATATAAGTATATAATATAATGTATATAATATAATGTATATAAGTATATAATATAATGTATATAAGTATATAATATAATGCATATAAGTATATAATATAATGCATATAAGTATATAATATAATGTACATAAGTATATAATATAATGTATATAAGTATATAATATAATGTATATAATATAATGCATATACGTATATAATATAATGTATATAATATAATGTATATAAGTATATAATATAATGTATATAATATAATGTATATAAGTATATAATATAATGCATATAAGTATATAATATAATGCATATAAGTATATAATATAATGTATATAATATAATGTATATAAGTATATAATATAATGTATATAAGTATATAATATAATGCATATAAGTATATAATATAATGCATATAAGTATATAATATAATGTATATAATATAATGTATATAAGTATATAATATAATGTATATAAGTATATAATATAATGTATATAAGTATATAATATAATGCATATAAGTATATAATATAATGTATATAATATAATGTATATAAGTATATAATATAATGTATATAATATAATGTATATAAGTATATAATATAATGTATATAATATAATGTATATAAGTATATAATATAATGTATATAAGTATATAATATAATGTATATAATATAATGCATATACGTATATAATTTAATGTACATAAGTATATAATATAATGTATATAAGTATATAATATAATGCATATAAGTATATAATATAATGTACATAAGTATATAATATAATGTATATAAGTATATAATATAATGTATATAATATAATGCATATACGTATATAATATAATGTATATAATATAATGTATATAAGTATATAATATAATGTATATAATATAATGTATATAAGTATATAATATAATGTATATAATATAATGTATATAAGTATATAATATAATGTATATAAGTATATAATATAATGTATATAATATAATGCATATACGTATATAATTTAATGTATATAATATAATGTATATAAGTATATAATATAATGCATATAAGTATATAATATAATGTATATAAGTATATAATATAATGTATATAAGTATATAATATAATGCATATAAGTATATAATATAATGTATATAAGTATATAATATAATGTATATAAGTATATAATATAATGTATATAAGTATATAATATAATGTATATAAGTATATAATATAATGTATATAAGTATATAATATAATGCATATAAGTATATAATATAATGTATATAAGTATATAATATAATGTATATAAGTATATAATATAATGTATATAAGTATATAATATAATGCATATAAGTATATAATATAATGTATATAAGTATATAATATAATGTATATAAGTATATAATATAATGCATATAAGTATATAATATAATGTATATAAGTATATAATATAATGCATATAAGTATATAATATAATGTATATAAGTATATAATATAATGTATATAAGTATATAATATAATGTATATAAGTATATAATATAATGTATATAAGTATATAATATAATGTATATAAGTATATAATATAATGCATATAAGTATATAATGTATATAAGTATATAATGCATATAAGTATATAATATAATGGATATAAGTATATAATATAATGTATATAAGTATATAATATAATGCATATGAGTATATAATATAATGTATATAAGTATATAATGCATATAAGTATATAATGCATATAAGTATATAATGCATATAAGTATATAATATAATGGATATAAGTATATAATATAATGCATATAAGTATATAATATAATGCATATAAGTATATAATGTATATAAGTATATAATATAAAGTATATCAGTATATAATATAATGTATATAATATAATGCATATACGTATATAATATAATGTATATAAGTATATAATATAATGTATATAATATAATGCATATACATATATAATATAATGTATATAAGTATATAATATAATGCATATAAGTATATAATATAATGCATATAAGTATATAATATAATGTATATAAGTATATTATATAATGTATATAAGTATATAATATAATGTATATAATATAATGTATATAATATAATGTATATAATATAATGCATATAAGTATATAATATAATGTATATAATATAATGTATATAAGTATATAATATAATGTATATAAGTATATAATATAATGTATATAAGTATATAATATAATGCATATAAGTATATAATATAATGTATATAATATAATGTATATAAGTATATAATATAATGTATATAAGTATATAATATAATGTATATAAGTATATAATATAATGTATATAATATAATGTATATAATATAATGCATATAAGTATATAATATAATGTATATAATATAATGCATATAAGTATATAATATAATGTATATAATATAATGTATATAAGTATATAATATAATGCATATAAGTATATAATATAATGTATATAATATAATGTATATAAGTATATAATATAATGTATATAAGTATATAATATAATGTATATAAGTATATAATATAATGTATATAAGTATATAATATAATGCATATAAGTATATAATATAATGCATATAAGTATATAATATAATGTATATAATATAATGTATATAAGTATATAATATAATGTATATAAGTATATAATATAATGTATATAAGTATATAATATAATGTATATAAGTATATAATATAATGCATATAAGTATATAATATAATGCATATAAGTATATAATATAATGTATATAATATAATGTATATAAGTATATAATATAATGTATATAAGTATATAATATAATGCATATAAGTATATAATATAATGTATATAATATAATGTATATAAGTATATAATATAATGTATATAATATAATGTATATAAGTATATAATATAATGTATATAATATAATGTATATAAGTATATAATATAATGTACATAAGTATATAATATAATGTATATAAGTATATAATATAATGTATATAAGTATATAATATAATGTATATAAGTATATAATATAATGTATATAAGTATATAATATAATGCATATAAGTATATAATATAATGTATATAATATAATGTATATAAGTATATAATATAATGCATATAAGTATATAATATAATGTATATAATATAATGTATATAAGTATATAATATAATGTATATAAGTATATAATATAATGTATATAAGTATATAATATAATGCATATAAGTATATAATATAATGTATATAATATAATGTATATAAGTATATAATATAATGTATATAAGTATATAATATAATGTATATAAGTATATAATATAATGCATATAAGTATATAATATAATGTATATAATATAATGTATATAAGTATATAATATAATGTATATAATATAATGTATATAAGTATATAATATAATGTATATAATATAATGTATATAAGTATATAATATAATGTATATAAGTATATAATATAATGTATATAAGTATATAATATAATGTATATAAGTATATAATATAATGCATATAAGTATATAATATAATGTATATAAGTATATAATATAATGCATATAAGTATATAATATAATGTATATAATATAATGTATATAAGTATATAATATAATGTATATAATATAATGTATATAAGTATATAATATAATGTACATAAGTATATAATATAATGTATATAAGTATATAATATAATGTATATAAGTATATAATATAATGTATATAAGTATATAATATAATGCATATAAGTATATAATATAATGTATATAATATAATGTATATAAGTATATAATATAATGTATATAAGTATATAATATAATGCATATAAGTATATAATATAATGTATATAATATAATGTATATAAGTATATAATATAATGTATATAAGTATATAATATAATGCATATAAGTATATAATATAATGTATATAATATAATGTATATAAGTATATAATATAATGTACATAAGTATATAATATAATGTATATAAGTATATAATATAATGTATATAAGTATATAATATAATGTATATAAGTATATAATATAATGTATATAAGTATATAATATAATGCATATAAGTATATAATATAATGTATATAATATAATGTATATAAGTATATAATATAATGTATATAAGTATATAATATAATGTATATAAGTATATAATATAATGCATATAAGTATATAATATAATGTATATAATATAATGTATATAAGTATATAATATAATGTATATAATATAATGTATATAAGTATATAATATAATGTACATAAGTATATAATATAATGTATATAAGTATATAATATAATGTATATAAGTATATAATATAATGTATATAAGTATATAATATAATGTATATAAGTATATAATATAATGCATATAAGTATATAATATAATGTATATAATATAATGTATATAAGTATATAATATAATGTATATAAGTATATAATATAATGTATATAAGTATATAATATAATGTATATAAGTATATAATATAATGTATATAAGTATATAATATAATGTATATAAGTATATAATATAATGCATATAAGTATATAATATAATGTATATAATATAATGTATATAAGTATATAATATAATGTATATAAGTATATAATATAATGTATATAAGTATATAATATAATGTATATAAGTATATAATATAATGTATATAAGTATATAATATAATGCATATAAGTATATAATATAATGTATATAATATAATGTATATAAGTATATAATATAATGTATATAATATAATGTATATAAGTATATAATATAATGTATATAAGTATATAATATAATGTATATAAGTATATAATATAATGTATATAAGTATATAATATAATGCATATAAGTATATAATATAATGTATATAATATAATGTATATAAGTATATAATATAATGTATATAAGTATATAATATAATGCATATAAGTATATAATATAATGTATATAATATAATGTATATAAGTATATAATATAATGTATATAAGTATATAATATAATGCATATAAGTATATAATATAATGCATATAAGTATATAATATAATGTATATAATATAATGTATATAAGTATATAATATAATGTATATAAGTATATAATATAATGTATATAAGTATATAATATAATGCATATACATATATAATATAATGTATATAAGTGTATAATATAATGTATATAAGTGTATAATATAATGCATATAAGTATATAATATAATGCATATACATATATAATATAATGTATATAAGTATATAATATAATGTATATAAGTATATAATATAATGCATATAAGTATATAATATAATGTATATAATATAATGTATATAAGTATATAATATAATGTATATAATATAATGTATATAAGTATATAATATAATGTATATAATATAATGTATATAAGTATATAATATAATGTATATAATATAATGCATATAAGTATATAATATAATGTACATAAGTATATAATATAATGTATATAAGTATATAATATAATGTATATAATATAATGCATATACGTATATAATATAATGTATATAATATAATGTATATAAGTATATAATATAATGTATATAATATAATGTATATAAGTATATAATATAATGTATATAATATAATGTATATAAGTATATAATATAATGTATATAAGTATATAATATAATGTATATAATATAATGCATATACGTATATAATTTAATGTATATAATATAATGTATATAAGTATATAATATAATGCATATAAGTATATAATATAATGTATATAAGTATATAATATAATGTATATAATATAATGTATATAAGTATATAATATAATGTATATAATATAATGTATATAAGTATATAATATAATGTATATAAGTATATAATATAATGTATATAATATAATGCATATACGTATATAATTTAATGTATATAATATAATGTATATAAGTATATAATATAATGCATATAAGTATATAATATAATGTATATAAGTATATAATATAATGTATATAAGTATATAATATAATGCATATAAGTATATAATATAATGTATATAAGTATATAATATAATGTATATAAGTATATAATATAATGTATATAAGTATATAATATAATGTATATAAGTATATAATATAATGTATATAAGTGTATAATATAATGTATATAAGTATATAATATAATGTATATAAGTATATAATATAATGTATATAAGTATATAATATAATGTATATAAGTATATAATATAATGTATATAAGTATATAATATAATGTATATAAGTGTATAATATAATGTATATAAGTATATAATATAATGTATATAAGTATATAATATAATGTATATAAGTATATAATATAATGCATATAAGTATATAATATAATGTATATAAGTGTATAATATAATGTATATAAGTATATAATATGATGTATATAAGTATATAATATAATGCATATAAGTATATAATATAATGTATATAAGTATATAATATAATGTATATAAGTATATAATATAATGTATATAAGTATATAATATAATACATATAAGTATATAATATAATGCATGTAAGTATATAATATAATACATATAAGTATATAATGCATAAAAGTATATAATGCATATAAGTATATAATATAATGTATATAAGTGTATAATATAATGTATATAAGTATATAATATAATGCATATAAGTATATAATATAATGCATATAAGTATATAATATAAACATATGCATTATTGCATGTTGTCCAAAGGAAGTGGAGGAAACTACTTGAGAATGAACATCCAGATTTGTAGACCGTGTATGGCAGTCAAAAGTAAAACGTTGCCAATTCTGGCAAATGAACAGCCAAGTCTATTAAAAGAGTGCGCGGCTGTGAAGTGCCAGCAATTCTTGCATAGAAATCAATCAAAGTAGAGAAACAGTCAAAGCGTTCAGAATAGATACAATTACAACCATGCAGTGCGCCATTTGCTTAGCATGATGCAGCAAATAATAATGGATATGAGTACTACACGGAACAGCATCCTCAGGTACGGCATGAGATCATGATACTACTACGAGATATCGAATAAGACCTACAGAAAACCAATGGTCGACTATCCTTTAACTGCCTTAAACTTTGACAGACGAATGGACAAAAAACGACAAGTCTTCAACAAACACCCACTTTCAACGAACATTGCCTTCAACAGAGAGTGAGATTACAATGGAAAATGACTAGAACTGAGAGGCAGGCTAGTCGATGAACTAATTGAATAGGCGAAATATGCCTGTCTATATCGAGACCAAAATGGACCAAGGGCTACAAGTCTTCAACAAACATCATCTTCAACAAACACCAGTTATCACAACAGGGAGCAAGTTACAGTGGAAAAGTACTAGAATTGAGAGGCAAGCTAGTTACTGAACTAATTGAATATGCCTGCTTACACCGAGCCCAAAAATGGACCAAGGGCTACAAGTCTTCAACAAACATCATCTTCAACAAATACCGGTTATCACAACAGGGAGCGAGATTACAATGGAAAAGTACTAGAATTGAGAGGCAAGCTAGTTACTGAACTAATTGAATATGCCTGCTTACACCGAGCCCAAAAATGGACCAAGGGCTACAGACATTTAACGACCACCACTTCAACAAACTCAGGTTATTGCAATGGCGAGCGAGATTACAACAGAAAGTCGCACTAAATAATTGAATAGGCAGAATACTCCTGCTTATATCGATCCCCAAATGTCATTAATTGGTCATCAAAACTAATTATTTGTATAACCGGATACAGCTCACTTTGTTTTCGAAAATGTCTGTACAATGACTTGTTGGGGATAGCCACTGTTCCCTTTCCACCGCAGACACAGCACACAAATCGGGGAGGGGGACGTGAGTAGTTCATTGTTCATATCAGCTCCATTACACATTATCATCAATAGCAAATACATTCATCCTGTATTGCGGTGGTGCAAGCATGATGGTGGACTCGCAATTGGCTAGCCATCTTGTGCTACCTTGCTCAGGACCATTGTGCATGGGCCCCATGATTCGAGATATAGTGCAGACCAGGGAAGAATCTGGCTCAAGCCGACCAGGGTGAACACCGTTGCAACAACAATGACAACATCCTGTGGGCACAAATAATTATGAGCTTAAAAAAATTATTAATAGTTGTTTTGTATGAAAATAAAAACAAACAGAATTAAAAAGCAATAATAATGAGTATTATTTATTAAAACCTGTTTTTTATTTTAATAATTATGCAAATTAAACATCTTATTTAATCTGTTAAGAGCCATTTATTTATTTTTTTATTTATTTTTTTTAATTTATTTTATTTTTTATTTTTTTTAATTTTTAATTTTTTTATTTATTTATTTATTTATTTTTTTATTTTTTTATTTTTTATTTTATTTTATTTTTTTTATTTTTTTTATTTATTTATTTATTTATTATTTTTTTTATTTATTTTTTTTATTTTTTAATTTTTTTTTTTATTTATTTATTTACTAATAGGTCATCACTAGTGATGGGACGAATCCAATATTTTTCCTGATCCTGATACAATTACTGATTCTGTTCTAAATTCCTGATTCCAATTCTTTTAAAATCTCTAAATATTTAGCTCTAGAATATTTTTGCAAACATAAAAATACACTTGTTGGAGTTGATCTATCGATTTTAGTTTTACTGGCAGTTTAAAATCAATAAATATTTATCATTTTATCATTTAGACCAGCAATGAAAAATTAAGTTTGAAACAAAAAAAAAAAAAAAAAATTAAAAGAATCGTTTTTGGATTGGAAAATGGGCACAACCTTTTCCGATTCTCATACCGACTCCGATATCCCCCGAAAGTTCTGATTTTTACGATTCCCGATTCTGATTCTGATTAATCGTCCCAACACTAGTCATCACTTATCAAGGCTAAAATTCACTTAAGGATAAGGTTAACAACTTATGAGAACGATTTATTACAAGTTTTTATTGACATTAGATTTTAAGATGACCATATTGTAGCCCTCAGGGAAGCAATCTTGTGGCTATGTGTTCCACAGATGGAAAGTTCTTGGAAAGAAACTGTTCATTGAAATTTCTGTTTGATGTTAGGCACTTGGAAGATAAAAAGGAAAGTTCTTTGCAGTTGAGGTAATAAGACGAGTTCTTGCTGTGAATGTTTTACAAGGAGGAACAAGAAATTGGAGCTCAGTCGAGGACCTTTCATGAAAATAACGATAGTAAAGAAAGACGTGGCTTTTTGGCTAGGAGCCAAGTGTAGTATCTTTTCTGATAGTACACTTCATCTTTTCTGTCCTCGGTCAGTGAAAGAGAAATGCTTCTAGACCGAGGAAATTGTATTTTTTGTCCCAATCCAGAGTGCCCCTTTTTGGGGAGCTGGATTTCCACCCACATTAAAAACCGACCGTATGTCTAACTCTTTCCTCGTGGGGAGGCAAGTGAATATCGGCTAGAAACGTCTTTTCTGTGCGAAAGGGGTTGTAGAGAACTGTTGCAGAGGCATTTATTGTCGTCATCAATTCATCCCAATACAGATATCAGTCACAAAACTGGCGTAACTGTAACACGATAAACGGAAGATGTATGATTTAGCATAAATTACTGACTTCGACTTCTGACTCCGAAAACAAAGAATTTGCTTTGAGACTGACTGACTCCACAGTGGCGGTCTACACTCTCTGAGAGCCGTGTTATTCACCTATTTCTACTCTAGTCACACTTCTTTTCGACAGATAAGATCTCTTTCAACCAAGTTTCTTTACCATACGAATGTCTAATGATAAAAACAGAACCAGGTTATCGTAGAGACATAATATCTAGCGGCAAAGCTTTCTTCCTCAAAGACACCAGTTCCCCTGACATCGAAGATACAAGTCACCTCATCCTTTTCCTGATTCCTACTTAAAAAAAAGTGCCGAAACAGCAGAATCGACTAACATGATATTGAGAAATAAGTTTATTTTTATCCTTATTGATTATACAGTAGAGATCAAACTACCCAAAAAGTGAAGAATTTTTTTTTAAATAAATAAATAAAAATAAAAATTAAAGGTATATAAAAAAAATAATAAAAAATATGAAACAGCATCTTATATCAGAATCAGATTTTTCAAAACAAGTGATGGGTTGGGAGGCAGAATTAATTTTTTTTTTTATTCTTTTTTTTTTTAATTCTTTTTTTTTAATTATTTTTTTTTAATTCTTTTTTTTTAATTCTATTTTTTAATTCTTTTTTTTAATTCTTCTTTTTAATTCTTTTTTAAAAAAAATTTTTTTAATTCTTTTTTTTAATTCTTTTTTTTTAATTCTTTTTTTTTAATTCTTTTTTTTAATTCTTTTTTTTTAATTCTATTTTTAATTCTTTTTTTTAATTCTTTTTTTTAATTCTTTTTTTTTATTCTTTTAAAAAAAAATTTTTTTTAATTCTTTTTTTTTTAATTCTATTTTTAATTCTTTTTTTTATTCTTTTTTTTAATTCTTTTTTTTTTTAATTTTATTTTTTTTTGTTCATTCCAAACAAGGCATATTGCCACTGAGACGTAGGAGGCTGCTGTAATTAGGGGCCAGATTTATAGGGGGATCCTAGGTGGGGAGTTGTGCAGCAAGACACTTGTTAACATTACATTTAAATTTCTGCATGTTGGTACAGTCAGGGAAATAGTGAGCAGGGAGGGAATTGCAAAAACAAGCTTCCGAGGAAAGAAGCTATTAGAGTAGAGAGTTTTCCGGAATCTGGTGACTTCTACAATGATGGGATGGGATTTTGCTGCTGGTAGGGTTTATCGGGAGGATTTACTTTGAGGGGGTACAAGTTTAGTAGGTTCGTCGGAGCACATTCAGTGGAAGTACTTGTAAAACAAGCACGGGGATGCAACATTGCGGCAATGGGACAAGGGTTAGAGCTTGGTTGTGGGACTAGGTTTAAGACTCTTTTTTGCATCCTGTCCAAGAGGGAGAGGGTAGTGGTTGGTGCACCAGCCCAGATGCATGGTGAATAGTCACTTTGTAGAGATATAGGATACTGACATGTGTGAGAAGTTTTTTTTAGCCCGGTAGAGGGAGGCCACCTTCTTGGCAGCAGACTTGGCAGTAATGCAAGTTTATCTAGCTCAAAAACGTGATGCTATAGACAAAAAGAAAATGTCAGATTTGGATTCAACATCCAAAAATGCATTGGAATACCATGAGCCAGAAAAATGATGTTGACCAGTGTTATCATTTCATACTTATTCCCCAAACACTAAATTTCCTCCGATTTCTAATCTACGACCCGGGTAATAAGTAACAGTAATTTTACCGACTTAATTCTTTATCATACATTTTATTTTTAGAAATATTTTTTTTTTTGTTATCAATAAACTAATAATACAGTCCGTAGGATGCGTATTGGTTACTTAAAGACATTTCTAAAATGATGCAGAATAATATTCAAGAACGATAAAGAATTTGGATTCAAAATTTTGAGATGAAGATTGATAATTTGGATTATTTGGATTATTCGGACTACTATCCTCATCTTGGTTGTTATTCTCACAACGTTTCGGCTGATGTAACCTCCAACCTTCATCAGGTGCACCTTTTCGAACTTGGGAATCTTTGCATCGAACTCAAGAACCTATACGGAATTTCAAACAGAACCCTTCATTTATTTTACATGGGCAGATTATTCTCGTTCCGCAAGCCATAGAAGTGTTAACTATTTTCATGTTACCCATCGCATTCCGGTTAATGGCATCGTCTAACAATCAGTTCTAAATGACAATCTTCTGGAGGTTGAAGGTTCAATCCTTGCCACAGGCGATAATAACTAAGAATAACATGAAAGTAATCAACACTCGGTCATGACTGACGAAATGAGAACAATCTACCCCCACCACCCCCACCATCCCCACCACCCCACCATCCCCACCACCCCCACCATCCCCACCACCCCCACCACCCATCCGTGCAATCAATAAAGGGTTTAGTTCGAAATTCTGTATAGGTTCCCGAGTTCAACATAAAGATTCACAAGTTCGAAAAGATGCACCTGGTAAAGGTCAGAGGTTACATTAGCTGAAAGGTTGCGAAAATAACAACCAAGATGAGAATAGTAGTCCAAATAATTCAAAGAATTAGGTAATTCATAAATTTAACCTAGTCTGGAACAGGGCCACAAAGCAGAGCACCACTGAGTATCAATATCATTTTTAATGCTATTTGAACCCGGCTTATTATCAACCATGGTGAAAGGTTCTTCTTTTTCTTTTTCTTTTTTAATGATCCTCCACTCTTGTATAATAAAGAGCAATGTATATTTATTTGTAAATATATATCCGTCCCGTCACAAAGTTAACGAGTACAAAACTGCCTGACAAAAGAGAGAAAGAAAGAACCTAAATCCATTTCCATTGACATTTTTTTCTATTCTGCTTTTTATACCGATTTATACGTTTTTTCTTTCCTATTTTCTTTTAACTTAGCAGTTGTTCTTTCTTTCTTATTTCTTTATGTGAGCAACGATTGCCCTATTTCATTTCTAACGTCTTCGATGTTTTTTTAACATCCGGTATCTAACTGCGTCCCCATCTTCCATCCAGTGCCACTTTTTTCATTTCTACCCCCCCCCCCCCGTCCTCCACCTACCTCTCAATAATCAAAAGACGAAAATTAATGGAAGAAAATAAAAAATGCAGAGTCAAAGTTTCTTTCGGTCATCATTTTTGTTTCAACTCGCGATAGTTTAGTCCTATCTTATTGAAATAATAAAAACAAGTATTAGAAAGCAAATAGCAAGTCAGACAACCTCTGACGTCTGAAATGAGTTTGGAAAGAAATCCTCACTCTAAATAAAATGTCAACTGTAGGTGTCTTTTTTTATTTAGGTCAACAGAAATGATAATTTATATATAAAAAATTAAATTACTGACGTAATTCTTTGATTTTATATGAAAATTAGTGCGAACATTGGCGAAGCATAATGTTTTTTTCGTCATTTTTGATGGGGGTGCACACTAGCTAGTAAGTATATTTTTCAGCTAATTTCAATATCAATTTATGAAAATGACTGTCTTTATCAGACCTGCTTACAAATAATTAAAAATGTTATTTGTGTAAAATTAACTATTAAAAAATTGAAAGTTTCTAAAAGTTAACAAATTTAACTTAAAAATTATAGATATATTAAACTTTTATATCAGAGTTCGATATTCATTTGTACTTTAGAATCATGTCCATTTGTAGGAAAAGTAATGGTTTCCACTTAGCGTAAAGCATTTCTCTTCATAATTAGAATTGAACTCTTTATTTTATTACCTATGACTGTTAATAAACATATATATATATATATATATATATATATATATACGATAATTTTATTTACACAGACATGTAGAAAATCTGCGACACTGGCATGTCGATGTTATCGATCAACAGTTACTATAAACTGAGATCTCATCAGGCAGAGTTAGAATCCGATCTTAACATCAGATCATATTTGGAGAGAATCTTTTATAAACCCGGTTAAAATTCTCTGGATTACCACCCTGTGGATATTTTTTTACCTGGATTATTACAATTATTATATTATATATATATATATATATATATATATATGAGAGAGTGATGGGGGGAGAGAGACGCTGTATAAAATAAGAGTGGATGGCAATGGTGGGCTTGCAACATCCAGTGAGAGAGGGTGAAAGTGGTAGACAAAAATGTAGTAAGTGGTGGGTCACTTAGTGAGTTAATTGCAAATTATGACTAATGAGAATAATTTAACTGTAAGTTTTTCAAACATAACTCAATCTCAAAACTGACGAATATTTAGCATGTATTTTCTATGATTAAACTATATAAGAAAAAAAGCCTTACAGAAACAAAGTGTGTTTCTCAGCAAAAAATTATGAAATGTTTTCACATTTAACAAAAAAAAAAAATAGCCTCATGGAGAACATAAAAGCATGTAAATTATAGGATTTATTATAATTTTAAATGTTAATATTTCGAACGGTCCTCTGTTCTTTATCAAAAAATGTATTTTTTTAATAAAAATTGAATGAATATGAAAATTTTATGAAAAACTGGACGCTTGTAACTTTGTATAACGCTTATTTCAAATGTTTTTAGATAATGCTTCCTCATTTTAACATCGATCTGTATGAAGTCGTTCTCCCGGATGGCAAAGAGAACCTATACTCTTTGTGAATATCAATGTATGTGCGTCCATCTTGTTGTTAATCACAAATAATTCCCTCAACCAACAAATACTCATGTCAAACGAGATCCTTTTCAGTCTGTAAAAGACTTATATTATTATTATTATTAAAAAAAAAACAACAACATGGAAGTTCAGTCCTGATTTGTGCATTTAGTTTTTAAATCAATTTTGTTTTCTTTTTGTTTGCATGGATGTACACGGGCATTTGGTGACTATTAAAATGCATCTGGTGTATTTCTGTTAAGTTTAAAAGCTAGTATCAGACAAAATACCCCATACCCCAAATAGCCAAAACGAAATGTTTGGCTTTTTGGGGGTATGGTGTATTTTGTCTGATACTAGCTTTTAAACTTAGATTTAATAACCACAAACCTCAGTCTGTGGTTATCAAAATTTAAGTTTTAAAAGTTAATTTTGTTTTACCTAGGTATCAAGTATTTGGACATTTTGTGCAAAAGATGTGATATATTGCATTGACGCTATCACAAGTAAAGTGTTGCAGTTATATTTGGATGCCTGTATTTGGGATTCTGAAGGGAGACTCTATCGTTAAATGTTAACAGACTAAACATAAGTTGCCTTCTTGTTATGTAAGTGTTTTTTTTGGATAGTTAATAAGTTTGTTTGTTGTTGTTTAACATTAATAAGTGTTTTCTTAACAATGGAAGTGTTTTTGTGGTCTAATTGAGGAATAGTACAATCTCTAGTTAGAGTATGGTGTGGGGGTAAGTTTGTGCATATGTTGACGATGAGTGAAAACAATAAGAATCCAGTTTTATTCTTATACTTAAGGAGTTGTCGTCTATGGATGCTGTCGTTTTCATAAATGATTGAATGAGGTTTATAGGGTAATGGCCCTCGTAGAATTGCTATGTTAATCCATTAATATAGTAGATATAATCTTTAGGTGGGGGGTCTGAACAAATATCTCTCTCTATATATATATACAGAGGGGCGTTCAATAAGTAATGCCCCTGACCCACTTCCAGTTGTCTGATCTAGATGAAATTTTGCATGTGTAATGATTTATATCTGTATGGGTTATGTTGCAAAAAACAGCTCTGAACTAATTGTTGTTTCTGATTTACAGGTGTTTGAACTGAGTCAGGTGTGAAATGGAGCCAGTTGAGTGTCGCGCAGTGATCCGGTTTTTGTATTTGAAACGATGCACACCAAAGGAGACTTTTGATGAAATGAAAGAAACTTATGGTGATGATGCCCCATCATATGACCTTGTAAAACGCTGGCATCGTGAATTAAAACATGACCAGAAGTCTGTGGAAACAGCTCCCAGACCTGGTTGGCTCTCTTCTGCCATTGATGAGGCATCTGTTCGTCAAGTTGAGGCTGCCATTTTGGAAGATCGACGCATTACTATTCGCCAAATGGCCCAAGAGGTCAAGATTAGTACAGGGTCTGTGGAAACTATCATTCATGACCATTTGCATATGCATAAGGTGTCTGCCAGATGGATTCCCCGGTTGCTCACACCTTCCAGAAGCAAGAACGCGTTGAGTGCTCGAGGATGAATTTGGAGATGTGCCAAGAAGATGAGTCAAAGTTTTTCAAAAGACTGATTACACAGGATGAAACTTGGGTCCATCACTATGATCTAGAGACCAAAACCCAGTCAATGCATTGGAAGCACTTGGACTCACCACCTCCAAAGAAGACAAGGGTGCAGCCTCTGCTGCAAGGTCATGCTCACAGTTTTCTGGGACCAGTGATGACAGATTTTCTGGCAAAGGGTACCACAATTACAGGAGCCTATTACGCTTCACTTTTGATAAAATTAAGAGAAGCTATCAAAATCAAGAGGTGGGACAAGATCAGCAAGGGTATCCTTCTCCTGCAGGACAATATTCCGGTCCACAACTGCATGTCACCAGATCAGAAGCACGGGCGTGTGGCTATAAAATCCTCCCCCATCACCCTTACTCTCCTGACCTTGCACCCTCTGACTTTCATCTCTTCCCAGCCATAAAGTTGTTTGAAAGGAAAGCGTTTCCCAGATGATGCAGCCTTGATTTCTGAAGTTACGACGTGGTTGGAGGACAAACCTGGGGTGTTCTACAAAAACGGTGTCCAGAGCTGCATCAAACGATGGAAGAAATTCATAACTCTGGGTGGTTCCTATGTAGAGAAAGACTAATAACTGTGCCAAGTTTCATTAATCTACTGCGATGAGAAATGGGTCAGGGGCATTACTTATTGAACGCCCCTCGTATATGATATATATATATATATATATATATATAGATAGTAATTGTAGTCGCAAATGTATAAGTGCACTTATTGAAAAAACTCGAGTAGATTATATATATATATATATATATATATATATATATATATATATATATATATATGTATAATCTACCCAAGTTTTTCAATAACTGCACTGATACATTTGCGACTACAATGACTTTCTGCTCATCAGTAAAACATTTTTGGACTATTTTTGCTTTAAGCATAACTTAAAATTGTGTTATAACTTTTTCAAATTAATACTTTCCAATAATTGGCAAATTATTCTTTTTTACCTTCTGAAGATAAGAGTAATTCTTTGAAAATCCATGGATAAAAGGTAAATTTTTTACATTCCTTGTTCAAACACCTGATGATTATAATAAACTTGTAAAGCATGTAACTTCACCTTTGTTTAATTATTTCAAAATTTCATATATATATATATATATATATATATATATACACACTGATATAGTAAGCAATGAAAATATATATGGCAATCAAGCTACACAGAGGCTCCCGTGTTTCATCCCCGGGGGAATCGTCAGGCTAAATGAAGTACTACTATATATATATATATATATATATATATATATATATATATATAATATTTAAATGTTGAATGAAATTAAAGATAATTGAATTATCGTTTAATAATAATCTATCGTGATAATATAAAGCTCAATATATTGAATAGAGCAATCAATTCTAGAGATGAAAGATGAGAATAAAAAATTGTAAAGATACAATATTTATTAGAACATCAAAAGTTCAGAGCAAGGAGTTTCATATCCTTAATCATGGATTAAGGATATGAAACTCCTTGCTCTGAACTTTTGATGTTCTAATAAATATTGTATCTCTACAAATTTTATTCTCATATATATATATATATATATATATATATGATTATTTTTATTTACACAGACATGTACAAAATCTTTGGTTCTTTCCAAATATGATCTAAGGTTAAGATCGGATTCTAACTCTGCCTGATGAGATCTCAGTTTATAATAGCTTTTGATCGATAACATCGGCATGCCAGTGTCGCAGATTTTGTACATGTCTGTGTAAATAAAAATAATCATATATAAAAGCTCTATTTGATATTGAGCACTTTTTTTATAAACCCGGTTGAAATTCTTTGGATTACTACCCTGTGGATGTTTTACCTGGATTATTATTATTATTGTATATATATATATATATATATATATATATATATATATATATATATATATATATATAGAGAGAGAGAGAGAGAGAGAGAGAGAGAGAGAGAGAGAAAGAGAGAGAGATATCGTTGGATTTTCAGTCGGTGGTGACTATGGTCCAGAGTTCGAACCTCAGACCTCAGGGTTAATATGTTAACTGTGTCTAGCCACACTAATGAGTCATCAAAGATGAAACATGTCTTTGAATAACAATATTACACGCGCGCACACACACACACACACACATATCGTTGGAGATAGAGAGAGGGTATCATATAAAATAAAAATGTACTTAATTCAATTAAAATGAGCAATGTTAGAGCTGGGAAAATGGGGGAAAAATTAATTAAAATCTAATAATTTGGGAAATATCTCTTACATGTGATTAAAATAAGTATAAAAGGCCCAAACAATGCAACATGGCAGTTTTTCTAAATCGACATTCACGCTTATAAAATATTCAGTGAGTTCAGACATTTTTGCCTTTCAGGCCATCATAGTAAATCTAAATGAAATAAAAGGATGAACACATCTTAGGGTCCAATAGATTGCTGCTGTTGTTGTTGTTGCTGTTGTTGTTGTTGGTGTTGTTTTTTGTTGTTACTCCTACGGTTACTGCTACTACTCCCGCCACCACTACAGCAGCAGCAGCAGCAGCAGGCATATTATTAATGATAATAAAACCAGCAACCGTAACAATAACAAGAATAACAAAAACACTAATAATATCAGTAATCATCATTGGTTTTGTTTACGGCATATCAACCCTTTCGTTGGTTATTCAATGTTAAAACAATACGCATACCTAAGCAATTCATTCAACATGATTAATTGAAAGTCACCGTAAAGTTAAATGCGACGTTCATACACCCCCCCCCCCCCTCCAGCAGTATTAGGGCATACACGAACATAATAGATCTGACAGGATTTGAACTCTGCTTGCCGATTCAATAGTCCGAGCAAGTATTAGGCCATTTGTACACACACACACACACACACACACACACACACACACACACAGTAGTAGTAACTTCATTCCATTGTGGTCAAATATTTTATTCCCCCACCAAAAAAATGTCTTATTAATGGTGATAATTTTAGTATGCAACAATCATTCCTCTTTTGTTTTAGCATTTTCGTTTAAAATCTTTTTCAAGAAATAGCTAAAATCATATGAAAAATATGCTAAACATTTTTTTCTTAAATATCTGTTTTTTTCCGAACCCCAATTAAATTCTTTGTCTGTTTGGCAAGCAGCATGACACAATCTGGCAGTAAAATCATGACCTATATTGCAATTATACATTTGGCAGTAGAGCATTGAGATTACCGAAAAGGTTTATACATATATATATATATATATATATATATATATATATATATATATATATATATATATATATATATATATATAGTTGAGATCGATAAAATTTGAACATTGTTCCAAGAATTCAAAACCAACTATTATTGTATATATATTATACATATACTATTATATATATATATATATATATATATATATATATATATATATATATATATATATATATATATATATGTATGTGTGTGTGTGTGTGTGTGTGTGTGAAAAAAGAGACAAATATATATATATGTTATATTCAATAATAATTGCCTTCAAGAAAAGATGCTGCCTATATATATATATATATATATATATATATATATACAGGGTGATTCATAAGTCACTTAGCTATTTATTTTTGAAATTCGTAAGTTAAAAAATATGGTAATACAAAACAGAAAGTGTATTCAACAAATTCATTTATGGGAGTTTAAAATTACAGCAAATTTTCAAAATTTCCACCTTCGTTTCCATTCTTTTTTGCAAGGAATTTACGACTCTTTGTAGCATATTTGATTGATTATGAAATAAATATATATAGAAACAAATATATAAACGAACAAATTTAAAATAACAAATAGCAGTAATTAGAAAGTAAGATGACAATTATCAAAAGTTCATAGTATGTTTGTGCTTCACATGGTAATCATTTTAAATAGCTAAGTGAAGTGACTTATGAATCACCTTATATATATATATATATATATATATATATATATATATATATATATATATATATATATATATATATATATATATATATATATACATACATATATACATACATATATATATATATACATATATATATATATATACATACATATATATATATATACATATATATATATATATACATATATACATACATATATACATATATATATATATATATATATATATATACATATATATGTATATATATACATATACATATATATATATATATACATATATATGTATATATATACATATACATATATATATATATATATATATACATACATATATATATATACATATATATACATATATATGTATATACATACATATATATATATACATATATATACATATATATATTTATATATATATATATATATATATATATACATATATATACATATATATATTTATATATATATATATATATATATATATATATATATATATATATATATATATATATATATACTAACTGTACATACTCAGTATTTTCCGGAATCCTGTGAAGTCATTTTATTTTTTAATCTTTATTTGTTTTCACATTTTTAAAACTTATACAGAAAAACAAAGAAAATTTTAGTTGTTAGGTAGACAAATTTTTAAATATTCTTCAATCTGTCTGTCTGTCTCTACCTCTCTATCTCTATCTGTCTCTGTCTGTTTGTCTGTCTGTCTGTCTGTCTGTCTCTCTCTCTCTCTCTCTCTCTCTAAATGTCCATGTCTGTATGTATAGAAAAAGAAAGGTTAGAGACTAAACTAAAATGTATTTACACATTTCCAGGGAAAATATTGGAAGTAGTTCCGAAATCTTTAAGTGCTCCCCTATATATAAAAATATTTTTAAAAATTGCACTGAAAGGTAAGAATGGCGGAGAAATGGGAAATCATTTTATGTTAAATTCATATGCGAAACTGATCCTCCCACTCTAAATTCTAAATTATTTTTTTTTGTCTTTTTTTTCTGCCAAGACTTTTACGGTGTTCACACGTAATCGCCTAAAAAAGTAGAATCTTATTTATTATTTTTTAATTGGCGACAAGAAAGTCATTACTACTAGAAGTTCGAAAGTTGAGTGTATTTGAAAACAAGTATTAACTTTTTTAAGCACAAAAAGTTTTTTTGTCTTTTTTTCTTTTTCAAAACTCCGTAAATGATGCTGTTCATGCTTAGCTGATGATGATTGATTTCTATATCGGCATAAGGGTTATAATAAAGTGAGTAAATAGCCGAAGATCGCGTTAACATTTTTATGACTTTATTTGCTGAAAACTCTACAAATATAGAATCTAGATTATTATTTATTAATGCATATGAAAGGATATTCATTTCTGAACAAAATGGTGGTATTTTGACGACTTAAATTGCTTTGGTTTTTAAAATATGATTATTTTAGTAGAACTACCTTGAAATCTGTGATTATCCAAACCGTTTTATGATCGGTGGGTATTCTTTTTATGGGAATCGCTCCAGACAAGGCATGAAGCCACTTAATGTAAAAGCTAACAAGAAAAAATATTGTTATTGCAAAGACAGGAGATGCCTATTGACCGTAGTCTTAGAAAATACCAGGGTTATAGGTAGGAGGAAAACAGTCAACAGGAAGAGAGTTCCACAAGTCT
Source organism: Sepiola atlantica (assembly GCA_963556195.1). Classification (NCBI taxonomy): domain Eukaryota; kingdom Metazoa; phylum Mollusca; class Cephalopoda; order Sepiida; family Sepiolidae; genus Sepiola; species Sepiola atlantica. The sequence continues at coordinate 12,962,644 of OY744529.1, read as the reverse complement.
GCAGTTCTTGGAAAGAAGCTACTGGAATAGGAAGCTGTATTACAATGAGGTATAAAACACAGCAAAATGATCGAGACCACTAGACCAACGAGTCAAACGAGCTGAAACAAAAGAAGTGGGGAATAGATCACATAATTCTGAAGAACACATGCCATAATACTATTTATAGAAAAGACTGACACTAGCAACATCACGTCTGTTAGAGAGACGGTGCGGAGTAGAAGAAAAGGTGAGACCAATCAAATTACAGATACGTTTCTGCACCTTATCAAGAACCCTCAAATGAGACAGAGATTCACCAGCCCAAATATGACAACAGTACTCCATACATGGTCTGATTGTAGATTTGTAGAGATAGAGAATAGCCTCAGGTGTGAGAAAGTATTTGGAACGATAGAGAGAATCGACTTTACGAGAAGCAGAAAGAGCAATGGATCTAATGTATGAACTCCAAAAAGAATTTGATGAGAGAGAAAGACCAAGAAGTTTCAGAGTCGATTTCTCCTCAAAATCAGAGCCATCCATGAGAATCTCAGGAAGAAAAGGGACACGCCCACGATTGAAAGACATGAGCTGAGTCTTAACTGGATTAAACGAAACAAGCCATTTTGTACCCTAATCCACAACTGAACCCAGGTCAACTTCTAGATCAGCTGCATATTTCACCTGATCCGAGGGAGATGGGTGAGAAGCAACACCAGAATAGAGAGTGGTATCATCAACATGGATTTAATTTTCTGAACAATATTCTCTGGAAGATCATTAATATAGAGAAGAAACAGTGTTGGGCCGAGAATAGAGCCCTGAGGAACACCAGCATTGATAGGAAAAGAGAATGAAGAGACACTGCCCAAAGTTACTTGAAAGCCTTGATGAGAAAGAAAAAACATAATAATGTCAAGAAACTCACCACCCTGAAGTTTGTGTAGGAGACCAGAATGCCACACTCTGTCAAACGCCTTTGAAATGTCAAACGCAATGGCTCTTTCCTCTTCTGAATTAAACCGACAGATCTGCTCAGTTACAACAGTTAAAAGATCAGCAGTTGAACGAAAACCCGAAAGCCATACTGAACAGTACTAAAGAAGCCCAGACTTTCCAGAAAATGAACAAGCTTTCTGTTTACCAACCTTTCAAAAACTTTGCTAATAACGGAGAGGAGACTAACCGGACGATACTTAGTTGAGTCAAACTGATCACCAGCAGTTTTAAAGATAGGGACAACAAAGGGAAACAGAACTTAGACAAACAGAGATTGAATAATTTAGAGAAAGTTCAGGAGCACAACGCTTGAGAACAACAATAGGAATTGAATCAGAATCGGAAGCCTTAGACTGGTCAAGATCAGAAAGAACCCTAGCAACCGTCTTTGGAGTGATAATAACAGAATCAAGAGACTGATCTGTTTTCAAAGGAAAATCAGGAAGAACAGCACCAGAATCATCAAGAGAAGAATTGTCAGCAAAAAGACGAGCAAAGAGAATCAGCCTTATCCTTAGAAGATGAAATAACCAGAAGACCATTAAAAAGAGGAGGAATGGCAGACTTGCCACTATTAATAATACTATTGTATATTCTCCAAAAATCATGAGAGCCAACCCTTTGAGATGAGATAGCGTCACAAATCCTTTGAGAATAGCTAAACTTAGCCTCAAAGATTGCTCTTTTGCAGGCATTGCTAGCTCTTCTGTAGGATTGTCTAGAATTCTCAGAACAATCCTGACGATACTGATTAAATTAATTGTTATGATGGGCAATAGCAGATGCACGAACAGATGAAAACCAAGGAGGAGAATGATGTTTGGTTCGAAACTTATGATGAGGAATGAAGGTGTCAATTCCAACAAGAAGCCAGTCAGTAACCTCCCTAGCAGCATCATTCGGAGACATACCAAAGATAGAACGTCAAAGAACGTCACATAGGAAGCTGTGAAGCTCATCCCAATCAGCCTTCCTGTAGTTGAACGTCTTCCTATGGAAGGGACGATCAATAGAAGACAACCGAAAAATTGACCTCAACATCAACATCAACAACCGCATGATCAGAAGAACCCAATGGAGGAGAAGAGGAAATATAACATGAGTCAGGTACAGAAGTAAGAAAAGATCAAGTAAGGATGGTTGATGAAGATCATTATTAGGAAAACGTGTGGGGAAGGTGACAATTTGGGACAAGTCATGAGACAGAGAAAAGTTAAGACAGATTTCACCAGCTAGATCTGTGCGATTAGAGTGAGGGAGCCAGTCAGAATGATGAGCATTGAAGTCACCAAAAACAAAGATGGAGCTTGATGGATCAATACTGCTGAATATACCATCAACAACAGAGCAGTCATTGTCAGAAAGGGAACGGCACAAAAAGAACAAATAGGAAGTGGAGTGCAGCAAAGACAACATCATACGGATAAAAGGACACCCATGAGATTCAAGGCTGGGGACACGTGCAATGGGGAGATCCTTGCGAAGAAAAAGAGCAAGACCATGCAAATGCATGGAAGAGTCAAAGCGGACAAGAGGCAAATAACCATCCACACATAGATTGTTGCTATCAATAAAAGCATCTAGATTAGTCTCACAAAGAGCAAGGATATGAGGAGATTTTCCCAAGAGAAAAGACTGAACACCAGGAAAGTTTGATCTGAGACCTTTGATGTTACTATAGGAAATAGTAAGGTGTTTTTTATGTGGATTTGTAGAAGGCATAATAATAAAAAGGGAGAGAAAGCTAGAATCACTTCAAGACAAACCAAGCCTGAAAGAGACCCAACTACCAGCATTCAATCCCCTGGACTCCAAACAGGCTAGCTAAAAAGAAAAAAGAAAAAAAAGAAGCCCTTCAAGAGCCCAATAGGGAAGAAAGGGGGGTTACTAGGCTGGCTGACAAAAAAAGTCTACCCCTAAACTGGTTACGTGGCTAGACAGAAACCAGTTTTTTTATCGTGACACAATCACGCTCAAACAAAGGATAAAGATGGCCTTCTTCCTAAGAGGTAAAACACCATCCTGTCATTTTAAGTTTCGGCATCCAGAGTGACCACAAAACTATGCAAAACAAGAAAGGGGGTCAGCTCATGAAGTATTTATATACTTATATATATATATATATATATATGTTAAACTAGAGTATATATATACTAGCAAATATATGCTCCTTTCGGTCGCATATTTTTGCTAACCTGGCAGGACGATATCATGGTGAACGAACATATACTACCCCAAAGGAGAAAGTAATGATTGAAGGGATGGTATCATGGCGAATACCCACCTTCCCCTCCAAAAAAGGAGGAGTTAATACCTGGGAAGATGATATAATGACAACAGAATAGATAGTACACTACCCTCCTCCCCCCCCAAAAAAAAACCCAGAGAAGATGATCATGAAATGATGGTATCATGAAAAACCAACATACACTATATACCCCTCCCCCCAAAAAAAGAGGAGGTAATACATAGGAAGATCACCCCATAAAAGGAGAAGGTAATTCCTGTGAGTATGTTATTTAAAAAAAGAAAACATTGTTTTCCATTATCAAAATCGAACAATATATGTGCAGAAAAAAAAACAACTCATGAAATGAAGAGTTTTAAAATGCAGACAGTTTAAGGGATTAAAATAGTTGTTTTGTATTCATAATCCCTTCACCGGTTATCATTAATAAAGAAAGGCCCCTTGTATCCTCAACAAATATTCTAAACACTCATGTAAGTTGAAGTTAGAATGAAAAATATTGTACCTAGTATTATGATAAACAAAATCGTTTAGCAGAAATAGATAGGGAAAATCTCGAAATCTTATTTTTATTATTGATGTATAAGCTCATGCTTTTGTTTCGGTGAGTAAGGAAAAATGTCTCCACTCTAAAAATATTCATAGCCAGAATAAGTATTTTCAGAAAATAAGTGAAGCAAAATAAAATATATTCATACCACAAACATAGTCGAAGCAAAAAAAAAAACCCAAAATAGGCCAGTCAGAATCAAGTATCGATATGTCAGAGGGATTGCTATTTTGGTCCAACAAGATAACTTTATATGTTAGATATATGTGTGTGTGTGAAATAAAATACAAATCTAGCTTACTTTATTATAATTTTTGATCGGGAGCATGGACAACGAAATATAAGAGTTAAAAAGTGGGTGTAACATCTTTCTTCAAAAATCTCTTTCTCTCTTTCTACCTCTCTCTCCCTCTCTCCTCCACCCCTTCTCGAGTCAAGGATATCTCCTGCTCTGACCGAGGATAGAACAGATACTACACTTTGTTCCTAGCCTTAATACTAAGAAAGTGTATTTTAGTTTGAGCTACACACCAAAGTTTGATGGCAAGAATTACTTTAAATGTCGACCCCTCACCCGACTAATTAAATCGTTACAATTTTAAATAAAGAAGAAACATATTCGTTTTATTTATTTAAAGAGTATTTAGCTGACAATGACAATTATTTTTACAGAAGAAGAAAGAGTAATTTTTCTTAATAGTATTTACTCTGACAGATATTTATTATTTCAAAAGGAATATTATTATTATTATTAACAGTAAATTATACAGATTGATGTAGAAAGCATCGTGGAATCTCCAAGGGGTTCCACTAGTAAGTATGAATTAATATAAATAAAATCGCACATTTGGATATTCTCTGAAAATCAACTGCTGATAATTATTTGAAGAGTTTGCCGATATATATATATACATATATATATATATATATATATATATATATATATATATATATATATATATATATATATATATTTTCACCACTTAGAGACGGTCTTGCTTGTTTTCGGTTTTTGAAATAACCCGGAAAACAGTAAGCAGCTCATACCTAGATAGATTTGGGAGGGGTCCTACTAACCACCACACTTAGTATTTTATTTTTCAGCAATCTCTGTTTTTTTTTTAAGCACCCCATCACCCCCAACCGATGAATTTGTACATATATTTTTTGTAAATAAAAAACGTCAAACCATTGGGGATAATGTTAAGTAGGTTTTACCCATAGAGTGAATGTGGTATTTTGGTGACTGAAACTAGTTTAGAGAATAAACCTAGATGACGACAGCCGACCACCAACCTACCCCACCCAATTTCGGCCTTGTGCCACATCTTATTTTATAAAGAAAATTTACTACACTGTGAACTTTTTTGTAAAAATTTAAAGATAAATAAAAAATCTCATTATGTAAAACATGATTTTGAGGCATAGTGTAGTGTTGAAATTAAACACTTTTTTTTTGTAGTGATAGCTTGGCAATTTTGAAAATAGCGTTTATCACGTTTTTTCATTCGAACCCTTATCCTCAAGTGGCCATGATAAGTGGTGACTCTTTTAGTATTGATTTACTCCTCTCCAGGAGTTAGGCACAAGGCCAGTTTTTATCTTACTCCCACAAGTAAGATGTGACCCAAGGTCGGGTCGGGAAAGTGGGATTTAAAAATTGCCTGGGCAGCTCCGTCGGCATTCCCCGGTAGGGGCGCCTCAGGCAGTAAGCAATAAACTTACTCCTCCCCAAAGAGAGGAGGCAACGCCTGGGAAGGTGGACCTCCCAGAACTGCACAGGACAGACCCATTGACCGGCGTAAATCAAGACCCGAAGGCCAAGACAACACCAGTATTGATTTACTCCTCTCCAGGAGTTAGGCACAAGGCCAGTTTTTATCTTACTCCCACAAGTAAGATGTGACCCAAGGTCGGGTCGGGAAAGTGGGGTTTAAAAATTGCCTAGGAAGCCCCGTCGGCATTCCCCGGTAGGGGCGCCTCAGGCAGTAAGCAATAAACTTACTCCTCCCCAAAGAGAGGAGGCAAAGCCTGGGAAGGTGGACCTCCCAGAACTGCACAGGACAGACCCATTGACCGGCGTAAATCAAGACCCGAAGGCCAAGGCAACACCAGTATGCAGTGCAGTATCCATCGGAACAGATGCTACACTTTGATCTTAGCCAAAAGGCCAAGAACAAAACCTTCATTTTCATATAGCATAGAAATGATATCAGCAATCTCGGGTTTATTTGTCATCGATAACACATCGTTGATGTTCAAAATCCACGATTAAGCTAGTTGACAACTCTTGACGCCTTGGCACCGCCGTTACGTGCACCGCCGTTCATGGGAGACGCTGTTTAAATATAGACGAGAATCTGAATGATTGTCAATGGGCCAAACAAACATATCATCTTGTAAATGCGGTTAGGGTTTATATATATATATCATCTTCATCACGATTGAATGTTCGTATTTTTAACTGACAAAGAAAAGAACAGGTGGTTGCTTAAGGCCTGGAAGTAAAACAATAACAATGGGTGATATGAATATTATTACCGAGTAGATAACAAGACGGTTTTATTTACTCCTCCCCAGGAGTTAGGCACAAGGCCAGTTTTATCTTACTCCCACAAGTAAGATGTGACCCAAGATCGGGTCGAGAAAGTGGGGTTTGAAAAGCCAGCGCTCGAGAGGTGAGCACTCTGGCCATTTAAAAATTGCCTGTGCAGCCCCGTCGGCATTCCCCGGTAGGGGCGCCTCAGACAGTAAGCAATAAACTTACTCCTCCCCAAAGAGGGGAGGCAAAGCCTGGGAGGGTGGACCTCCTAGAACTGCACAGGACAGGCGTGCAGTATCCATCGGAACAGATACTACACTTTGATCTTGACCAAAAGGCCAAGGTTTTTTTTCTAGATAATTTCAAAAGAAAACGACCATATAGACTATCTATCCTAAATGTAAGTTAATCAAAGTTTATTTCCCGAAGGTTTTTTTTATATACTTTAATAACACAAACTACATAGTTACATATATATATATATATATATATATATATATATATATATATATAGTCTAAAGAAGCTTTGAGTCATTAAAAAAAAAATAATAATAATAAATAATAAAATAAAAATAATAAATAATAAAAAAAAAATAACAAATGTAAAATACAGACAAACTAACTAAATCCAAGATATTGCAGACTTAACATTCGTTGGAAAATTAATAAATGAAAAAATATAAGTAAAAAAAAAAAAAAAAAAAAAAAAGGGGGAGGGTTAATTATCTAAAAGTGAAACAAAAACAGGAGACCTTAAGCGTCTAATATTAACACGGGGATCATCAGCTGTTTACCATGTAACTGTTTCGGAGATTTAAAAACAGGACAGTTATAATATTCATGGCTCTCCAATAGTACTGATTATACACACATATATGTATATATATATATATATATATATATATATATATATATATTTCTCCTCTGATGATAAGATTTCAATCTTTGAAAAGCCTTGGCTTAAGGAAAGAAAAATAAACACTAGTTTATTACTGATTACACCTTGCATTGAACAATTGAAATTTGAAATAAATTTAGACAATCGTCGCATATTTATCACTCTTTTTTCTTCTATCTCTCTCTCTCTCTCTATATATATATATATATATATATATATATATATATATATATCTATATATATATATATATATATATATATATATATATATATATATATATATATATATATCTTAGTTCTGAGACTGTTATGTTTGAACAAGTTTTGTTTTAATTTTTTAATTATTTTTTTATGGAAATCGCTCCAGACAAGACATGAAGCCACACTTGATGTAAGGAGCTAACAAGAACGAAAGATGATTATCGCAAAGACATGAAATGCCTATTGGCCTTAGTCTTAAAAAGACCAGGACTATAGATAGGAGGAAAACAGTCAGCAAGAAGATGGTTCCACAAGCCTGCAGTTCTTGGAAAGAAGCTACTGGAATTGGAAGCTGTTTTAATTAGTTGTAATTTATAATTAACTGAACAAGTTACCCATCCCTGTCTTGTCTATCTGTGTATTTCTCTCAACCCCTCTTACTCTATGTTCATTCAGCCACTCTAATATTTCTTAATATCTCTGTGAGCATTATGAGAAAGAGTGACTCTATCTTTTCCAGCTAATTTACATAGTGTGTTCGTACACACCATAAACACATATGTATCCTTTTTAAATTGGTTCCGGAATGTGTAATGTTAGTGTTATTAACTAGAATTTGTCCTAAATCAGAGGGAGGGCAGTTATGTTTTTGTAGATGTTGGTAAATTGAGCTAGAGTTTACAAGATGCATGGTGAGGCGGCGAGATAGGGTAGTGCTTGTAAAACCAATGTAGCTATTAGCTTTATTATTATTATGAGAGTCACACACACACACACACACACACACACACACGCACGCACGCGCGCGCACACACATATATATATATATATATATATATATATATATATATATATATATATATATATGTGTGCACTGAAGAGCTGTGATACAGCAAAACATTCTGACTATATATATATATATATATATATATATATATATATATATATATATATATATATATATATATATATATATATATATATAAACTAATCTCGAAAAATCAATGTTTACCACATTTTTAGAACAAAAGAATATATTGATAGGATGACGAAAATAAATAACAAGTCATAAATAAATAAATTTAAACAAAAACACAAAGACGTGTACCTCTTAGAAAGAGAGGGTATGGAGAGAGAAAGAATGTGAGAGATAGAGAGAGGAGGTGAGAGAGAGAATGTGAGAGATAGAGAGAGGGGGTGAGAGAGAATGTGAGAGATAAAGAGAGGGGGAGAGAGAGAGAGAGATGAGGGTGGCAGATGAACAAGATATCCGCTATGTAAATATTCTTTTCTCACCCCCCCCCCTCTCCGAAGAGCGTGTGCGTCTGCCTGTGCAGTAGCAGCACTATTCTGCCGTTACATTGATCAAATATTACAGGGTTCTTAAAAATAGCCGCCGCTGCGACTTCCTCTTTCCACATTCAAGTGGGACAAAATAGAATAGTCATAATAATACTACTACTACTACTACTACTACTACTACTAATAATAATAATAATAATAATAACAATAACTATAATAATAATAATAATAATAATAATAATAATAATAATAATAATAATAAAAAAATAATAATAATGATGAAAAAATAATAATGAAAAAAAAAAAATAATAATAATAACGATAATAACGAAGAAAATAAATGAGGTAAAATAGAATAGTCATAATAACAACACTACTACTACTACTACTACTACTACTACTACTACTACTACTAATAATAATAATAATAATAATAATCACAATATCAATAATAATGAAAAAATAATAACAGAAAAAAATAATAATGAAAAAAAAATGTATAATAATAATAACGCAGAAAATAAATGAGGTAAAAGACGAACACACGGTGATAAAGCAATAATAGTAACAACATTTTTTTTAAAAAACAGCCAAGAAAAAAAAGGCAAGTAAATCAATGGATAATGTCATCTATTGGCCAACTAGCAATGGCAGTTGAATTTATTGTAGCCTCTCAACAACAACAAAAATACTGCAGATATGCTATTATAGATAATGATAAGAAGTCATCAAATAAATGAAAGATATCTCTACATAGGTATCATTATAAATATAGTCACACTCATCTGTCTCGCACACACATAATAATAATAATATATATATATATATATATATATATATGTAAAAATAAAAATGGAATAAAGAATAAGCAATTCAACAACTAACAAAAATAAACTCAAAAACTCATCTTGTAAAGTTCCACCGAGATATTTCGGCCGTAGATATTTATTTACTCCTCCCGGAGTTAGGCACAAGGCCAGTTTTATCTTACTCCCACAAGTAAGATGTGACCACAGCTTGGGTCGAGAAAGTGGGGTTAAAAGCCAGCGCTCGAGAGGTGAGCACTCTGGCCATTTAAAAATTGCCTGGGCAGCCCCGTCGGCATTCCCGGTAGGGGCGCCTCAGACAGTAAGCAATAAACTTACTCCTCCCCAAAGAGGGGAGGCGAAGCCTGGGAGGGTGGACCTCCTAGAACTGCACAGGACAGGCGTGCAGTATCCATCGGAACAGATACTACACTTTGAGTTTTTGAGTTTATTTTTGTTAGTTGTTGAATTGCTTATTCTTTATTCCATTTTTATTTTTACATATTGTCTGAAACATTGTTTCTTTTTTCCCATATATATATATATATATATATATATATATATATATATATATATATATATATATATATATATTAGTCTGACGATTTCCTACGGGAATGAAACGCTGAAGCCTCTGTATAGCTTAATTGCCATAAATATATTTTCATAACTTACTAATATATATATATATATATATATATATATATATATATATATATATAGCATGAAAATATGAATGAACATATGAAAATATGAATATGAATGAAACATGCACGCCTCTGTGTAGTTTACTTGCCATAGATATATTTTCATACTACTACTACTACTACGACGACGACGACTACTAAGCTCTACTCACGTATTGAGCACCGTTGAATCAAATTCCAGAGCAAAAGTGAAGCTCAACATTCAAACCTTTAAATATTTATTTCTAAATATGTAATAGAGCTATAAATAAATGAATTGACAGATGAAAGTTATGTCATACTATGATTTATTGTCAGTTTCGAAGCAAAGAAAAGCTAACACGTGTTTCTAAAAGAAGAATAAAATACTTGAAACAAATTCAGAGCATTGTTGTCAGATGAAAACCGTACACCATCAAAGTGAAATTTAATGCAAAAGTCTTTCAAATGTCCGTGAAAGCAACAGAAAAAAACATTCCAAAAGACAATGGCGAAATGGGAATTGACACACTTTAAACAAGATTTGAATGATTCAGATTCGAATGTTCAGAAAAAAATCGTTTGCACATCGAAAACAGCTCATTGGTTAGAAACTTAAAAGTCAATACAAGATTCAGTTAGAAAAACTGAGAAGAAATATCAGAAATAAACTCTTTTATTTAGCATTCAAAAACCGATATTTTCTTCCATTCTATAGAATATATATATATATATATATATATATATATATATATAGTCTCGGAAGTTTTTTAACCATTAAAACTATACAGAAAAACAAACAAACAAAAAAAAACTTTAGTTCCAAGTCCTTCGGTGGAAAATTACTTTTCTTGTAAGTCAATTTACTTTTTACAGTCATTATATTAGTTTGCTTCCAAGAATTTACGCTAGTCCTAACATTATTTAAGGGATCATCAGTTGTTTACTATGAAAAACTGTTTCGAGAATTTAAAAAAATGAAGTATTTTATCTCATGGCTTCCCAACAGAGTTGATCAGACCCCACTTCTCTTAAAAGACAATAACAAAAACATTCCGTATATTAAATCTAAGTTTTGTTCCAGATTAATGTTTTGATAACTTATTTTGTTATTAAAAAAATTCCTCCTCACCTGTGTTGTTCGTTTGTGTCTAAGAAAATGTATCCGTTATTTATTAAAAAAAATTGTATTTTATAGTGTTCGGACGAATCTATTACACTACTTATTAGGTGATTTATAGTTTTATGTATTTGTATTATTTTATTATATTTAGTTTCATATCAAAAATATTTTTAAAAAATTTAAAATATATATATACATGTATTTTTTTAATATTATATATATACTATATGTGTTATATATATATATATATATATATATATATACGTTTATACATATTCTACATTATTTCTAAGATAGTTTTAAATTTGCTCTATCAATTTACTTTGATTAATTTGATATGACTTAAAAGCGTCAGGATGGCGAGTAATTGCCTTATTTAATTGTCTAAATATTTTATTTTGATCGCCACCTTGTTTAATCATTCTTATTATTAAGGCAGAAATTGGGGGTATAAAATCTACTAATTTTATATATACATGTTTGATCAAACAATTATGACAATTCCTGTTCGTTTCTTCAACTATCCTCTTCGCCCCATAATATCTCAAATCCCTACACCCGTACAAAAAACTGGCAAAAAACCCTCAACAAATTAATAACACCATATCTACCCCCTAGCTATAGAGTTAAATCCTCAGAACAATTGCTCGATATACTCCATTCTGTACAATCCAATAATAAACTTTTAGCTTCGCTGGACGTCAAGAATCTTTTTACTCACCTTCCGGTACACGAAACCATTAATATAATCATCCAACTATCCCTGCACTCAAGATAAACCATAATACCCTACGTAAATTATTAATTCTCTGTACCACCGAGATCCCTTTCTATGGCCCTAATGGAACCTTATTATCCAGTCTCAATGGGATCGGCTCTGGGTCCATTGTTCTTTGAATTTTACATGTCTAATCTTGAAAGTAAAACATTTAATAGCATTTCTAAACCCTCCATATATGTCAGGTATGTGGACGACATCCTTCTATTAACTGAAAACTTAGATAAATTAACCTTAATCAAAATACATTTTAAAATAATTCCATAGTAAATTTCATGCAACAACAACAACAACAACAACAACAACAACAATAATAATAATAATAATAATAATAATAATAATAATAATAATAATAATAAAAACCAATCTATATTACTGCAACTAAATACATCCTAATTATCAAGTAGATGAAAAAATAATAAAAAATATCACACATAAACATATTTCTCCTACTAACAAAAACCATAAACTCCGTTTCACTATTTACTATAACCAATTTAAAACAACTAATTTATTAATAAGAAATATCTCCTTCCCCCATAGCTCCATTTACCAACATCTGGTAGAACATGACACCTCCAAAAAAGATTTCAGAAACATATTAGTTAAAAACACTGCCATCTTCGCGGTCTCAAATTGCAACCTGCGCCTCCCCATAATCGAAACCTTACTCATTTGAGCAAACAAACCTACCATAAATTTTAATTTGTTTAACTCCCTGATGAGGACTCATGGGAGTCGAAAACGTTTGCAGTTTTGGCAAGTTCCTGTTCACACTTGAACAGAATATTAGATATGTGTAAAATTAATTCTCCAAGCAGAACAGTTTGGCATTACTTTTATGTCACCTTATGAAGATTAAAATCACTATATAATGCTACTAAACTTATGTCTAGAATCCTTATTCCAATTTTGATCCAAATCCATTACATAATTTTGATTCTAGAAAATGTCTGAAATTTAAGGCTTAAGCTTAAAAGGTCTTAAAAAGAAATTGAAATTCAGGGAATCTTGCTTAATTGGTTTCTAATAACTATGGATCAAATTCAATGCAAATCTGAAATATTTGAATTTTCAAATGAGAGTTTGTGCCCATATTATGCCCCTAAAAACCCTTTTAAAATACTCCACAGAAACTTAGGTTTTGGGAATATTTATAAATTGAGGTCTAATACCAATTGCTAAAATTTCACAAAAATCGGAGGTAACTGAATTTTCACAAAGGGTTTCTACCCCCAAATTAAATTAAACTAAATATAACCCTCATTTAGACCGTTACGCCTAGCAACTGTGTGAAAAAAATTCATAATGATCGGTTAATTACTTTAGGAGTGAATCCTCTACATACAAATACATAAACATAACTTATGATATCAGTTCTTTTTCGTATTTAAAAAATTATTTTCCCGAGTTTGTGAGCAATCTTCCAAGTATCGGAGGTTAGTTGGTGTAGTAATGATTCAACAGTATTTATGGTCTGCCTTAAACGTAGTATCTACCATAATGGTCTACCTCATATGTAGATATTCGCAGAGTTAAGCAAATCATTTTTTTAAATACATAAGGAAAAAAAAACTGCATAGTTTTTAATCAAAATTGTCTGGATAATGATTTGTTGCTAATGTATTCATATATGCATTCATATATACATTCATATATACATTTATATGGGGTAAGGTACACGATAATTCATGAAAAAGAAATGTTGTGGTGGACAAAATGTGTGAAAAATGCCAAACGGAAAAACAAGTTAAAGTGCAGGAGAAAAACAAAAACAAGAGATTTTGAACGGTTTCGTTCTGTTGGAGAACGTCTTCAGAAATGAAGGTATTAAAATAGTTTTATTTTGAAAGAACATACATGGGATGAGGGGAGGATGATCTGATTGGACCATATGAGAAGACATTAGGTGATGTTGAAATATGACGGGTGGGTGGCACATTCTTCTATGTTTCTTATTCTTCTGTTTATATTTCTATTTATTTTCTTTCTCTTTTTTTTATTTCCACACCTAATGAGCTAGTATTTATATATATATATATATATATATATATATATATATATATATATATATATATATATATATATAGAGAGAGAGAGAGAGAGAGAGAGAGAGAGAGAGAGAGAAATTTAGAAAATGTTTTAATTTTGAAAAATATAAGATAATGGAAAAAAAAATTTTTTTTAAATAAAGGGGGTTTGTTTGTCGGAGGAATTAAGAAGAAATACAGGTACTTGTTGAAATATGAAAATAAAGGAAATTGAAGTGAATATGAAAATTATGATTTTGGATTGATTTTTCCGTGGTCATTGGAATGCAACTCTAATATATATATCCTCTGTATCTTGTAATACAACTGCATCGAGCTTGCAATTGGAAATATTTTAGAAATCATAAAGCATATATGCCTAAATATATATCTTTTATAAGAAATTACAAATACATATATATATATATATAGAGAGAGAGATAGAAGAAAAAAGAGTGATAAATATGCGACGATTGTCCAAATTTATTTCAAATTTCAATTGTTCAATGCAAGGTGTATTCAGTAATAAACTAGTGTTTATTATTCTTTCCTTAAGCCAAGGCTTTTCAAAGATCGAGATCTTATCATCAGAGGAGAAATACAGATAGATTGCTCTATCTCGTATATTGAGCTAAACCTTTTCACTATAGGTTCCATCTACTAAAAGTTTACTTTTGGTTTATATTTGATCCTATATATATATATATATATATATATATATATATATATATATATATATATATATATATATATATATATATATATATATATATATATATTTCAAAATTCGGATATATCATATTTGCATTGAATTTGATCCATAGTCAGTAGATGCTAATTAAGCAAGATTCCCTGAGTGTCAATTTATTCTTAAGACCCCTTAAGCTGACTACAACATTGTCGTTTTCAAGTCCAATGTAAACAAATTATTGTTGAGCCGTCCTCTTAAATAAACAAATTCTATCATTGTTATCAATCATCACGGTGTTGTCTCACCGTTCACCTGACAAACTCATTAACCCTTATCCTCGAGTGGCTTTTGGGCCTTGATAAGTGGTGACTCTAGTAATATATATATATATATATATATATATATATATATATATATATATATATATTACAGAAGATCAGAAGAAAATCGGTACCAACGTTATTCTGATCTTCTGTAATACATATATTAATAAATATTACACTCTTATTTTTTTATTTTTCTTAATAATCGAGCACTCTGATAGAGGGGGTCTCTCCCACTAACCTTACATATATATATATATATATATATATATATATATATCTATTCTTCTTATGTAAATTATTTACTTTTTCTTTTTCTATTCTTCTATATCACTATATCAGCATTTGTCGTTGCTGATAAGCAGTAGCGTGGTGGCAGGGGGGGCCGGGGGGACCAGGCCCCCCCAGCCAAGGTTTCTGGGGGGGCGCCAAAATGGGGTTTTAGGGGGCGCACCCTTTGTAGGAGACCCAAGAAAATTTAAAATAAAGACCTTAATAAACACAATTTTGTTCCATTTCAGAGAATGGCATGGGACCAAAGAGGAAGAGAAAAAGTGGCGCTCAAAACCGGCAGCAACTCGAGAGAAAGGCAATTCTTTAACATAAAGTAATGCCTTTTAGTGCTAAAAAATGCATCAACGGGGGCATCTGGAGGCCTTAAAATGGCAAAACGGGGGCGCCAAATCAGTGATTGACCATGCAGCCATCAACCTCCCACCATGCTACTGCTGATAAGGCGGACAATTAAACATCTCATCTGTTACTGTAATTAATAAACATTTGTTTAGTTTATTTCCAACCTTTAATCTTCCTTTCGCCATTCATTTATTTATTCAATGAAAAAATATTGTACATTATTTAAATAAATAAATAAGTGGCCTAACAGAAGACTAAAGGTTTAAACTAAACCAAACAAAGTCTATCACTTATAGTAAAAAAAATGCCACGTTCAATTGTCTGCCTTATTAGCAATGAATAGTTTCAGCCAATGGGAGGCTGCGTTGGTGTAAATGTGTTCTTCAGTTCAACTGCAGAGGATGATATAAGCGCATCCTCCTAAAATAATAGAAGAAAAAATGAATCGCTTATTTATTTTTTCTTTATTTATCTTTCTAGGGAAGGGGCGGGCAACCTCCGGCCTGCGGGCCACATCCGGCCCGCGAAGGCTTAGCGTCCGCCCCGCAACACTGCTATGCTTTATTATTGCAATCCGGCCTGAGGACCCCCCAGTAAAACTCATCTCATTTTGTGACATAGACGTAAAAGTAGGTTTCAATTGAGATTTACAGTGGGATAAAAATGTATAAATATCAGCGAGCGATGATGCATGTATATTTCATTTTTCTTTAACTATTAATTTCCAATTCTTGGCCTGAGATAAAAATAGAAAAATAGAAAAAAGAGAAAGAGAGAGGCAAAGAGGAAACGTGAGACGAGGAAAGGGCATAAATCAGAGAACCTATGTGAGGTGTGTCAAAACGAATGCTGGATCAACTTGCTACTTCCCCGTCATTATTTTTTATGATTCCAAACTGGCTCTTCGTCGGCGCCTTTTATAACATCACATACAGAAGTCTCTTGAGAAAAAATATCAGATTTGTAGAGTGTTAAATGCAATTTTTGTACAATTTATTCATGTAAACAAAATATAGTAATTCTGAGATTTCGTTTTTCACTCCGGCCCGCGATCTCCTTCCAAAAGTCTCATCTGGCCCTCACTCTGAAAAGGTTGCCCGCCTCTGTTCTATGGTGATGGAGTGTTAACGATATTTGCCATTATGCTGATACAAATATTTCAAACAAGGTGGTCTCAGATTAGAGCAAGTCACTCGGACAAATAAAAACTTGCTTTAAGGAAATTCCGAAACATGTAAACTATCTACACAGGACATTCGGTGTGTTTTTTTAAAAATAATTATTTGTTTAGATTTTAAAAACAAAACAAAAAAAAAAACAACAACAAATGCATTTATTATTTGTTTGCTTTTTGATTGTTTTTTCCACATTTTTTTATTAGACAAATAAAAGCACGTCCCATAAGTCCCTTTCAATACATATAAAACTAGAATACCCGTCCCAGGACTGGTAAAATTAATTCTTCGAACAGAACAGTTTTGCACCACATTTATGTCCCCTTACGAAGATTAAAATCAAGATATAATTATAATAAACCTTATGTCTAGAATCCTTATTCTAATTTTGATCAACATCCATTACATGGTTTTCGTTCTAGAAATGTTTAAAATATAAGGCTTAAGCATAAGAGGTCTTAAAAAGAAATTGAAATTTAGGGAATCTCGCTTAATTTGGTGTATAATGACTATGGATCAAATTCAATGCAAATCTGACACATCCGAATTTTGAAATATGAGGTTGTGCCTAAAGATACTAAAATTTGGGGAATATTTATTAATTACTGTCTAATACCCAGTGTTAAAATGCTCCCAAGCAGCAGATAAAAAGAAAGAAAATTACTCTGGGGGGCGTGTGTTTGGTGGGGGGGGGGGTTGTTGTTGTGAACCATCAATTTAGAAATTGATCGCTAAAAAGCATGTAAGAAAAAGAAATTGGAAATTAATTAAAAAAAAAATAGGTCATTTTTTACAACGAAAAAAAAAGGTGTTTAAACTTTAATTTAATCATTAGTTATTTAATCATTAGTTATTTAAACTTTAATTTAATCATTAGTTATTTAATCATTAGTTATTTAAACTTTAATTTAATCATTAGTTATTTAATCATTAGTTATTTAATCATTAGTTATTTAATCATTAGTTATTTAAACTTTAATTTAATCATTAGTTATTTAATCATTAGTT
Organism: Sepiola atlantica; assembly: GCA_963556195.1. Classification (NCBI taxonomy): domain Eukaryota; kingdom Metazoa; phylum Mollusca; class Cephalopoda; order Sepiida; family Sepiolidae; genus Sepiola; species Sepiola atlantica. Next base: position 12,944,687 of record OY744529.1, on the reverse strand, counting down.
ATTTAAACTTTAATTTAATCATTAGTTATTTAATCATTAGTTATTTAATCATTAGTTATTTAATCATTAGTTATTTAAACTTTAATTTAATCATTAGTTATTTAATCATTAGTTATTTAATCATTAGTTATTTAAACTTTAATTTAATCATTAGTTATTTAATCATTAGTTATTTAATCATTAGTTATTTAATCATTAGTTATTTAAACTTTAATTTAATCATTAGTTATTTAATCATTAGTTATTTAATCATTAGTTATTTAAACTTTAATTTAATCATTAGTTATTTAAACTTTAATTTAATCATTAGTTATTTAATCATTAGTTATTTAATCATTAGTTATTTAAACTTTAATTTAATCATTAGTTATTTAAACTTTAATTTAATCATTAGTTATTTAAACTTTAATTTAATCATTAGTTATTTAACGCAAGGATGAAATTAAGGTCAACACCTCACCCAAGAAAAGAAAATTTTAATAAAATTTAAATGTACAGTTTTTAGCTGATGTCATCATTCTAATATTCTCAATTAATTTTATATGATAAAGCCGAATGTAATGTATGGAGGCACGAATGCATAAAAATAGGTGTAATGTTTTTATGTGTTCAATTTATATAAAGTGTGTTTGAGTTGTGCCTTTAATGTTTCTAAAGTAAATTAGTGTGAAAATTACAACTAATAAACATTCTGTTTTTCTTTTATATTAAATAAATAAGTCAAATAATTAGCCGATAATCTGTATAAAAATTTGTACGTCAAATGTGTTAATATTAGAAAATGTGATAGATTGTTACAATAATGTGCATCTGTAGAGTTAGCAAGCGGTGAAGCAGAACATATATATCTTACTCAATAAACGAACTCAGTGTAATTGGATGTTGGACAAAGTACATGTTAATGAGCGGATAAAAACTTTGTCAACTTTCTCTTAATAAGACAGAGAAAAGAATGAAATATCGATCCAGACTAAATAGTCAAATTGATCAAGTTAAGTGAAATAGGAATTTTCGTTTCATGAGACAGACCAACTTAGTGAGAAAATGAATGGGGAAATAATTTTTTATCTAGCCTTTGTTTATTAACTTATTCCGGTCATTGGAACACAGGAAAACCCCACTTTACTTTATATATATATATATATATATATATATATATATATATATATATATATATATATATATATATATATATTCTGATCCGGCATTGCTTGAGTCCAGGATAATTGGAAACTATACTAAGAAAGACTAGAGTTATTTCAGAGTTTTCCTTCTCCTAAACTAGTAGCACAACCAAGACGTGAGAGTCTAGTCTACCCTACTATTTAATTCATAGCTGGAGGGAGAATATATGAATTCATTAAGGATATTAGTGAAAGTGATGCAGTAGCCCCGACCGAACTGGAACCCGGCACATTAAGCTCCAGTTTGTGTCTGTATTAATTACACCATACCGCTTTCAGCTATATATATATATATGTATATATATATATATATATATACATACATATATATATATGATGATGATGATGATGGACTCTCCCGTCGATTACGACGTATTAGGATCCAACAGCTTTCATTTGTGTCTAGATCATTCATGACATATATATATATATATATATATATATATATATATATATATATATATATCAAGCCGCTTTAAAAGTGTTAAAATTATCATTGTTTATCAGCTACTTAAGATTGGACGAGCAGTTAGCGACGTTGGATTTAAGTTGAAAAATACTTGTAATCCAGGGTTTCGAATCGCATGACCAGTAGTGTAGTGAATAGTCATATCTCTATGCTGATGAGTCCAGATTAAAAAGGACGAAACGTATACGTACATAGATAATAAACAATAACAAATATATGTATATATATATTAGAGTACATTTAAGAGTATCGTACTTCATGTTTAGATGTATAGTATATTTATATGTATATAGGTGTAATCAGTCAATAGAAAATCATAAGAACACAAGTTGGAGAAGAAATATAATAATAATGAATAAAAACAGACAACAAGAACCCCCATATATGATCTTGAGAGGCGACCCCTGGTGGCCGGTTTGTAAAATAATAATATTAATTTTAGTTCAACATTTTCACACCTCATAGAAGGCTTGAAGAAGGGAATGGTCCCTGGAAATTTCCTACAGACTATCCTAAAAAAACATAAACTGTAATTGGAATTTACTTTAATTTGCTTCTAAAATCGTCCAATAAATTTGACACAAAATTGTAAGTTGCACGTTTATTTATTTTTTCTTCATTCTCAGTTTTTTATTCACTATTATTATATTTCTTCTCCAACTTGTGCGCTTATGATTTTCTGTGGACTGACTTATATATATATATATATAAATATATATATATATATATATATGGATAATGAATTGATGAAATGGATAAAATTTAGAAATACACATACAAAAAGACCTTTAAACCATGGCTTTTCAAAGATAACACTCTTATCGAATAATAACTGAATATATATATATATATATATATATATATATATATATATATATATATATATGTGTGTGTGTGTGTGTGTGTGTGTGTGTGTGTGTGTGTGTGTGTGTTTATTCGGTTCATATGAGGTTTCAGTACAATTTATACTTTCTTCAAATATGTAACACCCAGGAGAAAAATAAACATGTTTTTACATCAGAGATAGAATTAAAAATGAATAAGAAATATCTTTGCAAGTTAAAGAAAAGGCAGACAGGAGAGAAAAAAAAGAAGATAGTTCCAGCTATTATTTATAACACACACACACACACACACACACACACACACACACACACACACATATATATATATATATATATATATATATATATATATATATATATAATATTTAAATGTTGAATTATATAACGATAATCGAATTATCGTTTAATAATAATAATCTATCGTGATAGTGTAAAGCTCAATATATTTAATAGAGCAATTCATTTTAGAGGTGAAAGATGAGAATCAAGAATTGTAAAGATACAATATTTATTAAAACATCAAAAGTTCAGAGCAAGGAGCCTCATATCCTTAATCCATGGATTTTCAAAGATAAATTCTTCTCATCAGAGGATGGGGAAGCCGACAATGTAGTTGTAAATATTATCGGCAACACTTAACTTTGAAAATTTTATATAAAGTAAAACAAAGTAGAAATAAAGAACAAAATAAGGGTCAAAGGTGAAGAGTCTGATGTTGAGGTGGGAGCGTAAAATCAGGGTGGATGTTTTTATTTTTATTTTTATTTTATTTTGTCTTGACTTGTTTTTACATAACATCCACCCATGGATTAAGGATATGAGGCTCCTTGCTCTGAACTTTTGATGTTTTAATAAATATTGTATCTTTACAATTCTTTATTCTCATCTTTTACCTCTAATATATATATATATATATATATATATATATATATATATATATATATATATATATATATATATATCTATGGTAATTTTATTTACACAGACATGTACAAAATATATATATATATATATATATATACGACGGCCTAGTGGTAAGAAGCCAGAGTTAATAGTACTTGGATCATTTATTTATAATTTGTTACTAGTTTTATCTATTTAAGAAATTAAACTACTAAAATGTTGCATGCTTTATTGAAAAACACGGGACTAATATTGAAAGAAATAAACAGTAAAAAATATATATGTACTTATACACATACAAAGATTATATATATATATATATATATATATATATATATATATATATATATATATATATGTGTGTGTGTGTGTGTATCTTGGCAGCATCTTTTCTTTTATACAAGTATCATTAAAAATAACGGACATCTTGTGTCTGGTTATTTTTTCTAAGATCCTTTCCGTTTTTCTGATTAGGTTCTTAGTTTCAGGCGGAATCTGGCTGATAAAATTGCCATAGCTTCCCAAAGCGCTTTCGGACCCATCCAGGTCCATCGTCAGTGGAGCAATGTTTACTAGGTCTATGGATCTTAGAAAAAATAACCAGACACAAGATGTCCGTTATTTTTAATGATACTTATATATATATATATATATATATATATATGTATACTTTCTTGCATATACTTTCTATTTCTTATAGACCAACCTTTTCAAAGTAAAAGCTCGATGATTGTTAATATATAACAGAGTATATATAAATAAACAATATCAGACTACATTACCCAAGAGCATTTTTATTTTAATGCTTATTGAGAATAATTTTTCTCTTAACTAATGTGATGCCCCCAGATGTGGAGTGACAAATATATATATATATATATATATATATATATATATATATATATATATATATATATATATATAGTAAGCAATGAAAATATATATATGGCAATCAAGCTACACAGAGGCTCCCGTGTTTCATCCCCGGGGGAATCGTCAGCCTGACGATTCCCCCCGGGGATAAAACACGGGAGCCTCTGTGTAGCTTGATTGCCATATATATTTTCATTGCTTACTACCTAGCTCTACTTACGTATCGAGCACTGTTGAAGTAAATACTGAAAACTGACACATAAAAAATTATATCTCCTTATAATATTTTATGTGGATACATGAAGTACTAATATATATATATATATATATATATATATATATATATATATATATATATATATATATATATATTAATTTAATTATCTACGGCTTCAGACTCTGGGGTTTTGGTTTCGAGTCTCGCTAGGTTCAGTCTTGCTGATGAGTCATAAGCGACGAAACACATGTCTGTAGATAATTAAATTAATATATATATATATATATATATATATATATATATATATATATATATATATATAGGCTCTTAAAAATGTTCAGTGTATAATACTTTTGTGATTTTATTGTTAGAAATGTACTCCTTAAAATAAAACTGCATAAGAATTATAAAACATTTAGCCCTCTCTCCCCGCAATAAATCCTTATCCGAAGTAGACATATTTGTGCTGTATTACATCTGCCATAGAATCGTACGTTACACAGCTACCATCATTGAACACACAATGACACACAATACTGTTAGACTAAATTGATCCGTAAGAATTTTTTTTTCCTTTTTTTCTCCCCAGTCAGCTCAAAGTCGAGGCTATCTTCTTCTTCTTCGCATCATGTGAAAAAGCTAAAGAGGGGGGGGGGGGGAGAAAGAGAGGAGAGACTGAAGAGGGGGAGAAAGAGAGGAGAGACTGAAGAGGGGGAGACATCGGGGAAGCAGTTTCCGCGGCGCTCTAATGGAGCCGCTACACCAGAAGAGGTTACGGGCAGCAAAATTGGAAGCGCTGTCTCCTGCAAGTGTGGAAGCGGGATTTGTATTGTGACTCGCAATGTTGCAGATATTAATTCAGTTCGGTTTCAACTCGAATAAATAATCGTGGAAATCCATCAGACGATTATTTACATGATAACACATTGTTATTTTCACAACATTTCGCCCGTTGTACTCTCTGGCCTTCTCAGATGAGGTGTTATTGTTATTTATATTATTTACATTTTGAACTGCTATTTTAATTGTGATTTTGATATAAACAACATTTCGCCCATTGTACTCTTTTTTAGATGCCTTTTGTTATAGTGAAATGTGAGTCTTGAAGATGGGCTTAGATCTGATGACCTCAGACTACACCAGTTGTACTAGTTCTAGGGTCTATTGTGCCACTCACATTGTTATGTATTAAGTGTTTCGTTACTTTGATGGCACCATTGTAGCACGGGGAGGAGCAGGTGCAAGTGTGATTGTAAGACTTACGAGTTGGTGGAGTAAGTTCAAGGAACTTCTGCCATTACTAACCAGCAGAGCGTTACAACTCTCGAACAAGGAGTCTATCAGGCATGTGTGCGCAGTGTGATGACATATGGAAGTGAAACCTGGTGAGTGAGGGTTGAGGACATGCGTTGCATGGAGAGAAATGGACACACACACAGGGCAGTGACCAACAGGTTGGGATATTCATCTGGATTTTAGCTTTTTTTGCCATTGGCTATTTACATCCTTGATAACTGAAACTGCACTAAATTTTTTTTAGCAATGCTCATTTAATTTAATTTATATATATATATATATATATATATATATATATATATATATATATATATATATATATATATATATATATATATTCCCGAAACAGTTTGTCATGGTAAACAACTGATGATCCCTTAAATAATGTTAGAAGCAAACTAATATAATAACTGTAAAAACTAAATTGACTTACATGAATGATTTTCCACTGAACGACTTGGGACTTAAGGGTTTTTTTTATTTTTTTTTTTTTATTTTTTTTTTTTAGTTTTAATAGTTGAGAAACTTCCGAGACTATATATATATATATATATATATATATTTTTTAATCTTACTTTTTAATCTCATTTCAAAGTAAATTGCATCATAATTAAATAACAAAAAACTAAGAATTATTTCAGGAAAAAAAAATGTATCAAAAGATTAATTTACTTGTCTGTGTCTTCTTCCAGAAACGAGGAATGAATTCCAAGATGGTTGCACAGTTCACATGTTAGGTCCAGATGAAGTTACTGGACATTCACAATCTGATGAGAATCGATCTTGTCTTGCTAATTCCATAATTCATGTTGTGAGTAGCTCTTACACCACTGAACCTTTCCTCTCAGCATTATTTCTAGAACCTTATTTTTAGTTTGCATGTCTTATGGCAAATCAACCTTTTTTTTTTGTTATTTAATACTGCAACACGTTATTTATTGTAAGTAATTTATTGCACAGAAAAAAAATGACACCTATAGAAATTGATAGAATTTGATAGAAATTGATAGAATTTGATAGAAATTGATAGAAATTGATAGAATTTGATAGAAATTGATAGAAATTGATAGAAATTGATAGAAATTGATACTTCGGGCTCAACTGTACGACCAGTTGAGCAGCAAGATAAGTAAAGACTCAAGTAACCAAAAAGGCAGTTTATATGGAAGCTGGACTGCTCCACTATGCCAAGTTTGGCAAGTCCATTATATGAATTCTGATTGGCTGCCAGTCTGAGAGTGAATAATTCTATATATAAATACTGCTTCATTCAAGCAACATTTGGCTATAGGATATTGGAATCGGTAAGTGTTAATTTGATTTTATAACATCCATCAAGTTGCAGTCTTGAATGTCCAAGAGTCTTTGTTTTATTGCTGTTCAATGATATAGGTGGACACTTTGGTAATAGCCTCATCAGAAGGAGGTGTAATCTCAAATTGGCTTCACACTCACCGGACTTTAATCCCCAGATTTTTTTTATCTGTGGGGTTATCTCAAAGATAAGGTCTATCAAAACAATCCCAGACTATTCTTGACCCGAAGACGGCTGTCGCGGCCAAAATCAGGGGAATGCAAAAAGAGGAGTATGTCAGAGTTATTCGGAATTTTGCATGTTGTATCAAGGTGTGCTTATAACTGAACAGCAGTAAAAGATTGTTGGACATCCATGACTAAAACTTGGTGGACAAGTCAGGCATAGACTGAAGTTTATTTGTACCAAATATGGTTGCATTGCAGAAAGGATTGTGAATTTTATCAATGATTCCATGGGTGGAATTTTTTGGGAGAGAGAGAGAGAGGGGGGGGGGGGTAACTCTGTATATGATTAATTGAACACGTTGCTATTTTTCTAACAATTGTGGGGGAAATTGAGGATTCATACCTTTCTCAATGGTATCAGTGCATCTGATAGGATTTGAACCTGGCCCAAACAATTCCATAGCTAGTGATCGTATCTATTAGTACAGGGTGGGCCAAAATAAGGGTCCTATCTTTAAATTTGAAAAACTTGAATTTGAATAACTTCCACAAAATAAAAGTTAAACTCACCAAACTTTATGTGTGTGTAGACTGACCCTTCCGAGATTTTTTGAAATAAACAAAACAAATTTTAGCCGAAAAACACTTCTTAAAACTTACAAAAACTAAAGTATTGTTTTTTACACTGTTTTGAGTTTTTTAAGCAAAAATAATGTTTTCTAAATGAGGGTACGTTCCTTAGGGCTAGTACGGCTCATGCTTGCTTCGGAAGGGGTCCTTTACTTATTCTAAAAAAAAAAAAAAAAGAAAAATCAATAAATAAAAAAGTTATGAATTTTTAAAAATAGGACCCTTATTTTTGCCCACCCTGTATAAGAAAAGTAATGCATCCTCGGTTTTTAGAACTAATGAATTACAAGAAACAAAAGAAAAAAAAAAATCAATCTTAAATCGTGACAATTTATTGAATCAATTCTTTTTGTCAGAACGTAGTTCAAGTTTTTTTTTTTTTACTTTGAACGAAACCGTTTATAAATAATCTGAACCGATATTTTAGCAGTTCGTTTTTACCACAACAAATTATTGATCAATTGATGACTCAATGTGTTCAGTTTTAAGCTATTACTAACACACGCAGGTTTCAAAGTGTAAGTTTCCATGTGTGTTCAAAAAAAGTGTGTATCGATTAATTATTGAATATTTGCACAAAAATAACAAAGAAAGCATTGTGTCAAAAAAGACCAGCCTCAAGCTCAAACAATATGCATCATCGCCGTTGTTGTCACCATCATCATCGTCGGTTTAACGTCTGTTTTACATGCTAACATGTGTTTGTCAGCTTCCAAATGACTCCTGAACTAGCCTATCTCTGACCAGGTCTTTATTTATCCCTCTTTCTCTCAAATCCATCCTTATTACTTCTTCCCATCTTTTCCTTAGCTTACCCCTGCAAAATGACCTTGCTATCTCAACTCTTCTCATCCATTATTTCAATATGGCCATACCATCAAAGTCTGCACACATTTCCCTATACTATCCAGATTTAATTTTCCTCAGACGTCATCAGAGCTAAACCTGTCTCATATCATTTCTCTCCATGTAACACATATTCTCAATCATCACTGGCAAGGTTTCACTTCTATACACCAGCCCATAATGAATATAAAAATTTACCAATTTTCATGATGTATAACTAAAAATGCAGGCTTTGAACAAGTGAAAAATCCTTACAAATGTAATGTCATCATGTAATGTCATCATGTGATGTCATCATGTGATTTGAACTTGTGATAGCTCATTTATTTTATGGGTTATTTTAATAAAATTTGAATGTAAAAAATAATCATCTTTTCTTTTTATAAATGTACAAGTCTTTCGTTTGTGCCTTTTTTTTTCCAGGTTACTTTAAGTGATGTTACTATTTTCAATGACGGGAGATTTATTTTTTAATGTTGGTGCTTTTCAACTTAATGCAACCGATATTCTGTGCCTTGATGCACATAAAAACTGTCCCATCTTAAAGAAAAAGGGTCACTTGTTAATAGGGTTGGCTTAATATAGGGTTTTAAGTTGTCTTTCACAAAAGAAATCCAGGTTGAAAACTTTAGTGAATTAAATTTGTGCCCCATTATCAGAGTGCATACATGCCTGATAGACTCTTCCCTTGATTGACAGTGGTAACGCTCTTCTGGTTAGTAATGGCAAAAGTGCTCTGAACTTATTCTATCCACTCCGAACTATTTGCTATCATACCAGCACAATCATGAAAAAATAGAATTAAACATTAGAGTAGCAATTTATTTTAATTAGGATATTTGTTAAGAACTAATAACTTTATTTTTAACATGGATTAATAAAATAAAAAATATCATAGATGTAAAGTAAACAGGTTTAGTGGTATTTTAAACATAAACAAAATGTATTCTGGCTTGTAGCAAAAAACAATAGAATTAGGTATCACAAACAAAGGTTATGCCAAATTTGGTTGAAATCGAATTAATACTTTCTGGGTCTAGAGTAGACAAACCGAGAAACAGTGAATACATTTATTGAAATTCCCTTCGAATTCAACTTGTGAAGGCTCATTTATTTTGGGGAGTATTTTGATAAAATTTGGATGTAAAAAAATGTTCATCTTTTCTTTTTATAAATGCAAATTCTTTCTATTTATAAATGTACAATTCTTTCTCTTTATAAATGTACAATTCTTTCGCTTTATAAATGTACACTTCTTTCGCTTTATAAATGTACAATTCTTTCGCTTTATAAATGTACAATTCTTTCGCTTTATAAATGTACACTTCTTTCGCTTTATAAATGTACAATTCTTTCGCTTTATAAATGTACAATTCTTTCGCTTTATAAATGTACAATTCTTTCTCTTTATAAATGTACAATTCTTTCGCTTTATAAATGTACAATTCTTTCGCTTTATAAATGTACAATTCTTTCTCTTTATAAATGTACAATTCTTTCGCTTTATAAATGTACAATTCTTTCGCTTTATAAATGTACAATTCTTTCGCTTTATAAATGTACAATTCTTTCGCTTTATAAATGTACAATTCTTTCTCTTTATAAATGTACAATTCTTTCGCTTTATAAATGTACAATTCTTTCGCTTTATAAATGTACAATTCTTTCTCTTTATAAATGTACAATTCTTTCGCTTTATAAATGTACAATTCTTTCGCTTTATAAATGTACAATTCTTTCGCTTTATAAATGTACAATTCTTTCGCTTTATAAATGCAAATTCTTTCTCTTTATAAATGTACAATTCTTTCGCTTGTGTCATTAATAGTTTTATTTTCAGTTTATTTCAAATTATGTTACTATTTTCATTGACAGGCGATTTATTTTTTTAATGTTGATGTTTTTCAACTTAATGTGCACAATATTGTGTGTCTCGATGCATATAAAAACAGTACTATCTTAAAAGAAAATGAGCCACTCGTCAATATGGTGGACTTAATATAGGGTTTCAAGTTGTCTTTCACAAAAAATATCCAAGTTTAAAACTCTAGTGAATTAAATTTTTTGCCTAAATTGTGCTTCCATCGTTTTTTATGTGGTTCAAATCTGAGCTTTTTTAAATTGATTTATTAGTAAAGAAAAATCTAGCTTAATGTGCTCTGAATAATATTAAGAATATTCAATGTGCTAACTGTTGAAATGAATATTATATGAACAGTCAAAGCTGCAGTTCAATGTCATTTTTGTATGCTTTTTCAAGAGGTAATGGGATTTTGCCCAATGTTTAGGCTGTCTTGATTGAAATATATATATTTCCAACAAAATTTGAACGGTCATAATTCGGTGACTAATTGATCAACCAAAATAGATTTGGTATCATTGTTTATGTTTTGCAAAGATCTATGTGGCCACATTAAAAGTTTTTAGATATAATGAAAATAACATTTTCGTTTTGGATACCTAATAGAATACAGTAGGATATCTGTATATTAATAAAATTGTGTAACCACTTCTCGTGTGCCTGTGTATCTGTGTGTTTCTCGCCTCTACGTGAATTACATATTATTATTTTTATTTATTATTCATCGAATATTTATTGAAATCAAAAGTGTAATAGTGTAAAATAAAACAAAATTTAAAAAAATCCTATTTTAAAAAATAATTTAATCATGAAATTAAGTACACCACAATGCATTTCGTTTATTTGTGAACAACTCAGCCATTTTAATCTTTTTTAATAGCTGAAAAAAAAGAAGAATGAATTACTTCTTGACTCTTCGAAATATGAATAGAATTTGGAATCATTTAAACTGTTGAATAGAAAGTCATTTTCTTAACAAATCTTCATGTATTAAAAAGATTGAAAGTTTTGGAAGCTGTTTACATCCAATAATTTTATAAATAGAGATTAAAACATTACCATAACAAAATTTATTTTAGTTTTATAACGATTTTGTTCAATTAAAAATTTAATGACCAAACGATACCGTAATAATTAAATTTAACTTCAAAAATCCTATATAAAATAATAATTTTTCACCCCCCCCCTAAAAAACAGCATGGTTAAAAAAGAAAAAAAAAACGAAACAAATGCATGATAAAATATTGTGTACTTATCTATCTCGTTTCAAATGACAACATACCTGAAAAAGACAGAAAAAGAAAGATTATAAGGAAATTTTCAATCTGAATTTTGAAAACATTAAAATTAAAACAAAAATGTACATTTGCATTTTAACTTTATTACTGGCCATCACCTGGAGAGACAACAAAATCAGTCACACCCTGTCCTTTCCAGCATGTACTCTCTCCTGAGACAACGACATCTCCGATGGCTGGATCCCATCCAGAAGATGGAAGACAGACTCTGAGCAAATCCTCATATATTAGGTCATTACAAAAATAATGGCCGCCTTAAAAACGCTGGGTTTTAAAAAATCATTTTAACACATAATTTGTAGTTTATTTCTAGTAAATTTTAACATATATAATAATTGATGTGTTCTCAATAATAATTTGTAACTTTTTTCAGATAGAAAGTATTTTTAAAGCATAGAAGGCCCTCAATGATGAACATGCCAAAACATGACACTTGCCTTCTTATGTTGCATGAGTTCCATCTTGGGCATAATGCCTCTGAAACTTCTGCCAATATCAATAGAGCACTGGAAGATGGATCTACAAGTAATCGAACAGTACGAAGGTGGTTCCAGAAATACCGTAGTGGAGATGAGAGCCTTAAAGATGAAGAAGGTAGAGGACGGCCGTGTAATCTTGACAATGAACAATTGCAAACACTTGTTGAGCAAAATCCATGTCAAAGTGTCAAAGAAATCTCTCACTGCAACAATTTCACGTCATTTACAGAGTATTGGAAAAGGCGAGAAAATTTTCATCAATAAATGTATGTTTCTGAAATCGGCGATTATTTTTGTAACGACCTAATAGTAAAAAGATTGAAAGTTTTGTAAGCTATTTACATCCAATGATTTTATAGAAATTAAAACAATATTACTTCAACAACAGTTAGTTGTCCGCGATTGAATAAAGAAACCCGTCCATAACACCATATTACCGTTTTTATTCTTACGTTTTACATTTTATAAGATGCAATTTTGGGGGTGAAGTCGAAGAATATACTCGGCATTGATTGGATAGACACTTGGAATGTGGTAGATGCTGAATCTGAATGTGCTCAATGCTATAGACAGAGCAACACGCTACCTGAGAGTCCAACATTCAAACTCCTCTACCTAACATTCACAGGTAACATGAATTAGAACAAATACATAGAAGATATTGCCAAGGCTGCTGCAAAAAAGGTAGACTCCCTCTACCGGGCTAGAAATCTTCTCACACCAACCAGTATCCTATATCTCTACAAGGCCACCATCCGCCCATGCATGGAATATTGTTGGCACATCTGGGCTGGTGCACCAACCACTAGTCTCTCCCTCTTAGACAGGGTCCAAAAAAGAGTTGCTAATCTAATAGGTCCCTCACTCACTATCCACCAAGCTCCAGCCTATGTTCCACGGCCACAATGTTACATCCCTGTGTTTGTTTTACAAGTACTTCAATAGAATGTGTTCCAATGAACTTGCTGCTCTGGTCCTCCTTGACGTAAATACACCCGACCAACTCGACAATCAGTTAAATCCCATCCATTTACTGTGGAGGTTCCGAGATGCCGGAGAGCTTTCTAGTCTAATAGCTCCTTTCACCGAGCTGCCAGCCTTTGGAACTTTCTCCCTGCTCACTGTTTCCCTTGACTGTACTGACATGCAGAAATTTAAATGTAATGTAAACAAACATCTTGATGCACAACTCATCTCTTAGGATGCCCCCTTTAATTTCTGGCCCCTAATCCTCAGCAGCCCCTTACGTTTCAGTGGCAATATGCCCCCTTGTCTGGAGTGAACTCAAGTTAAAAAAAAAAGTATGTGTTATAATACAGTACCATAGAGCCTCCTCCACTTCCTCGAAGGCTGAAACAGAAACCATTTCAGCAATGACAGCCCTCTGAGGCAAACTATCTATCGCATCAGTACTGAATACCGACTGATTAATGAACAGATCAGTATAATAATATATATCTATCAAGTAGCTTGCTTGGATCCTTAATCGACTCCGTGCCATCCTTGGATTTTAATGGGCTAACACTAGAATGGCTAGGACCATAAACTGTCTTCATCAGGTCATACATTGCGTTACTGTCCTTTATATCAGTGGCATACTGAATATAATAAGTCTTCTGTCGCCACCATTCATCCGTCATCCGTCTGCAACTCTGATTTAATAGCTGAGTATGACTATTCTGAAAACATCATATATATACATATATATATAAAAAAAAATACATGTATATATATATATATATATATAAATTAGGAAAGTTCATTTTATAAAGCATCTTATGTAAGTTAATATAAATATAGAGGCTAACAAGCATTCAAAAACCATGTATTAGATGCGAGTAATTAAATCAAAAGAAAAATAAAAATATTTCGAAACATTTCATAAAATATTTCGAAATACCTTCCGTTTCACCAACACCAGGAAGTAAATTATGGAAAAAGAAAGGTTATACCTTTGTTTGTCTTGGCTCTGATGAAGCTTGTTTTTGTCAAGCGAAATATTAGCCAAAAAAAAAAAATCAAGATGAAGAAAAAAAAAAAAAACGGAAGGTATTTCGAAATATTTTATTAAATGTTTCGAAATATTTTTATTTTTCTTTTGATTTAATTACTCGCATCTAATACATGGTTTTTGAAGGCTTGTTAGCCTCTATATTTATATTAATATATATATATATATATATATATATATATATATGGTACATCAATGAAAATTAATAAGACCTGCAAATGGAAGCAAATCGATATCTTCAGTTGTTCAAAACAAGGAGCAGTTTAGTTAATAAAAAACATTTATTTTTCTTCTCTTTCATTCCTTAAACCAGGCTTTTCAAAGATTAAAATCTTATCATCAGAGGAAAAATTATGATTGATAAGTTGACAGGATAGGACTGTCAAAGTTTCAAATTTGAAAGAGTTTTTTTTTTGCCTTGGAATACGCTTAACTGAAAACAGGAAGAATATTGTTTTCCTTGATATGGCCATTTTTATTTGATCCTTCTCCGAGGACAACAGACCTGAGTGGAATCGTCGTCGTTGGATTTTTATACAGATTCCTCTGGATTTACCAATATTTCTGAGCCCCACGTTTTTTTGGATTTCGTTATTGGTGATTCCCATGCCCGTTTGAACTTTAAAATTTTTTTTAAAAACTCTTTCAAATTTGAAACTTTGACAGTCCTATCCTGTCAACTTATGAAACTTTTTTATCGTTGGAATGTTTTTTTTATTACAAATAATCAAATCAAACTTTTTGTTGTGGGGGGGCTTCTACTTTTTTTAGGCGTTTACGTGTGGTTTTATAACCTTGCCACTCAGACTTAGGTTTAGTGGTAAAAAATTAGTTAACTCTCTTAACAAAATGTTTACAAACTAGTGAAATTTAAAAATTCCGTCAAAATCATCTAAGCGTTAGAAAATTATGAAGGACTGTTTTTAGATAAACCCCGCTTGTCAATTTCTGATTTCAAACCCGGAAGTTGACTTTTACGATTTAACCCATTTTTCTATATAAAAAACTGTCATAAACACAAATGAAGACGGAAGCGAAATCCAGGATAATCTAACAATGGCCGACCGAAAAATTTATAGATTTCATAAATTTTTAAACATTTCATGAAGTCTCTCCGTTTTCCACAAATTACAATATTTGTTTAACAAAAAAGTTTTAATTACTACTGGTTGTCGATTAATTTTTAACTCCACACAGGAGGTTATGTATTTGGTCGAATTTGTAATTATGTATGTTTGTGTACAGCTTGACCAATCGTCATCAAATATAGAGAGTAGAAAGTGGACCTTGGTTTAACTTTCGGCAGCCTCGTAACTCTTGCTTCACTTATTTTGTCTTTTAGTCCTCACATTCCATGAGCGATATTTCTGACAAAGGGGGAAGAATCTATCCATCTAACACTTATCGTTGGCTAGTTTTTGACATTGAAGTAGTATTTTCTTTAGCTACTTACATTAAGTGGCTCCATGTATTGTCTGGAGCGATTTCCATTTAAAAAAAATATGGCCAAATTATCGGTCATGGTCTAACTTAGGACTGATTTAATTTGAGAATATCTAGACCAAAGGTCAAGGTCACGGAAAAGGTTAGACTCACACTTTTGGTAATAACTTCGGTTCTGGGCAAATGTGTAGTTCAGGTGACAGTTATGTTTTCCGGAAAGACAATATACACTAGCTCAAAAATTGTATATGATTATGACCTGCTGAATGTATTGGAGTTGAAATCAATTTTCACTTGTCAAATCCTGCATTTTTAGTTATACACCGTGAACATTTTTTATATTTCCAACAAACTTTGAACGGTCATAATTTGATGGCTAATTGTGCTACCAAAATAAATGTTATACCATTCTTTATGTTTTGAAAAGATCTATGTGCTCACAAAAGTTTTGAGACATAATGAAAATAAAATGTTGGTTTTGGATACCAACTTATACCCTTGGGAAAGGTATGAATCAATTTGTCCTCATCCCAGTTATAGGTTAAATAGTAGGGTAGACTAGACTTTCAAGCCTTGATTGAGCAACTAGTTTAGGAGAAGGAAAATTAAAAAAATAACACCAGTCGTAGTAGTTCTAGGACCTACCTCTACCACTCATATTGTATATATTCCTTTTGGAAGGAATGAAGACAGGATATAATTGCCAACGGTTCAAGTCACTTTCGGTTTTGTATCCTAGTGTTCATACTACTCAAGGTATTCCTTTAACATCATTCTGGAACCTATGGTCTGGCTTGATCCATCAGACACTTCTTTGTTGGGATGGAGTAAGGTACGGATCAGTCCTAGGAGATGCCCCCTTCCAGGCATAACCTTTGAGAGCTGGTAGTCTGGGGAATGCCGACAGGTCTGTTCTCGGCTACTTTTTTTTACCTGACCAGAGTGCTTCCTCAGGGGAGCTGGTTTTCCTCACCTCCTGACTTTGCGTCACATTTCGCTGCAGTAGGAAGCAATTAAAAAGGGTAACGAGTTCGAGAGATGAAATTTCATGCCCAGAAAACGTAGGCATACGATGAGAAGCGGAAATCAGGAACCATGTGACCAAGAAGCTGAAGGGAGAATTTGTTTTAGAAGCAAAACAGATACACATGTTAGCATGTAGCTCTTAAAAAAATAGCCTGTGTTAGACACTGACTGTCTCTCTCTAGCTATCTCGCTGCGCAAACAGTCATCATCATCATCATCATCATCATCATCACCACCACCACCACCACCACCACCACCACCACCACCATCATCATCATCATCATCATCATCATCATCATCATGGTTTTTGATCATTCCTGGAGGAGGAACCCCTCCCTAATTTTCTTCCACCTTGTTTCATCCCCGGCTAGGTTTGGCCACGTAGGACCCAGTTGGCTGTGTCGAGTTGGCTCTCCACCAGTTTTTTGGCCTTGTTTTTTTGTCTTCTTCATTGCCTCGGGATCCATTCTGTCGCTCTAGATGTCCATCTGTTGTCTGTAGATCTCGAAACGTGACCTTCCCATCTATGCTTAGCCGTTTTGTATAGTGGTGATGATGTCGTTTACTCCAGTTTGTTGTCTGATCCAGGTGTTTCTTTTTCTTCCATGTAGAATGACGCTGAGCATAATGCGTTCTATTTTGCATTGTGCCACTCTTAGCTTTTCTATCGCTGCATTAGTGAGTGCCCATGTTTCGCTACCATATGTCATAACAAGGATCCTCATCATAATCTTATAATTTCAAACATTCATGCTTGGAGATATTTTATGTAAGGAACTCAATAGAGTCAATGTGGTATTATGGTAATTGTGCGATATGGACAAGAAGGGTTAAAGCCGGCCCCTTTAAGAGGTGGGGGGAGGTGGGGGGGGAGGTGGAGGGGGTAGGGGTCCAGCCCCCCCCCACACACACACTTTTTTACTCGGCCCCCCCACTTTACGGTCATCAATAATGAAGTTATATATGCATGTGTTTAACCGCCCCCCCCCCATTTTTTAGGAGAGCCCCCCCCCCCCCACTTTTATAATTGTGCCGCCGGTCCTGCTTGAGTTTGACAGTCAGTAAGAAGGGGGCTTGAATGTGGATTAAAGAAAGTGTTCCATTCGAAATTCCCGAGTTTGACATAAAGATTCCCGAGTTCGACAAGACGCACCTGAAGAAGGGTACATTGGCCGAAGCTTGGCAATAATAACATCTAAGACGAGAAAAGTAGTCGAAATAATGAACGCTTTCCATTTAATGTTCATAGAATAAAGAATGAAATATTTTTGATATGGATGCCTTTGTGTCAGTTAATTGTAATTAATGATGACTCAGCCACAAACAGGCCTCCCCGCACAAAAGCACTAGAGACGTATCCAGCCCAGCAGAACAAAATCAGTGAACCGGCCAAGTAAGCCTTTCAGAATCTTCCAGTTTTCATCCCTTAATCTATTCGTCTCATGGGATCATCATTGTATGTCAACGATATCAGGTTACTTGAACAACTATATCATGAAAATTATGAACGGCTGATGACGGAATTGCTTGCAGAGGCGCGGGTGTTGCCGACCTCCAGTTTTGAAGTTAGGGCACTAAACATTAGAACAAAAATCGTATGATAATTGTCAGATTTGGTTGGTCTGTTTTATGTCATATCAACTCTTTAGGGGTTATTTAATGCCCAAACACAACATCTACAGTCAGTGATTCATTCTAAACCATTAATTGAACATAAGTTGCCAATTTCTTCGACTGTATTAACGTGCCGAAATTTAAATGTAATGTGAAAAAACATTTCGCTGCACAACTTCCCACTTAAGATGCTGCTATTAATCTTGCCCTTAACTCGCAGTAGCCCCTTACATCAGAGTGGGAATGTGCCTTGTTTGGGGTGAAAGTAGAACAAAGAAAAAAAAATATATATATAAGACATTATTTCTTGATTAACAACTTGTACCTCCTCAACGTAAATACTTCCCGACTAGCAGCAAAATCCTACCCCTTCACTGTAGAGGTCCTTAGATGTTGAAAAATTTTCTACACTAATAGCTTCTTTCCAAGGACCGCTTGCCTTTGGAATTCCCTCCCTGCTCCCTATGACAGTACCAACATGCAGAAATTTAAATGTAATGTGAACAAACATCTTGCTGCACAACTCCCCACTTAGGATGCCCCGTATAAATCTGCCCCCCCCCCCTAGTCAAATAGTTCTTTATGTCTCAGTGGCAATATGTCTTGTTTGAGATGAACAAAAGTGTTTTTTTAAAATTGCCTTTGGAATTCCCTCCCTGCTCCCTATGGCGTTTGGGTGGGACTATTGTGACATTAGTAGACAATTGCACGCAATATTAAAGAGGTAAACATGATTATACAAAATTAAATAAGTAACAATAGCAATATTTTTAAACTAGTGTACACCTCCCTGAAAAATTACGAGAAAAAAATCATGCTCCGCCAGTGTTCGTACTAATATTCATATAAAACCATGGCCTTTTGGCTAAGATCAAAGTGTAGTATCTGTTCCGATGGATACTGAACGCCTGTCCTGTGCAGTTCTAGGAGGTCCACCCTCCCAGGCTTTGCCTCCCCTCTTTGGGGAGGAGTAAGTTTATTGCTTACTGTCTGAGGCGCCCCTACCGGGGAATGCCGACGGGGCTGCCCAGGCAATTTTTAAATGGCCAGAGTGCTCACCTCTCGAGCGCTGGCTTTTCAAACCCCACTTTCTCGACCCGATCTTGGGTCACATCTTACTTGTGGGAGTAAGATAAAACTGGCCTTGTGCCTAACTCCTCGGGAGGAGTAAATAAAACCATAGAATTACGTCAGTAATTTAATTTTTTATATGTAAATTATTATTATCATTTCTGATGACCTAAAGAAGAAAAAAAAACTTTATTTAGAGTGAAGGATTTCTTTCCGGATTCCTTTCAGACAGTGAAGTTGTCTGACTTGCTATTTGTTTTTTCGCTTCCCCTAACCACTTGAAATGGTTTTGTCCGGAATCTAGAAATGGGCATGTGTTTTACCGGCTAACTTAACTTTTGTGATATATTATATTTATTTACATAAAAATATACAAATAAATACTCATTGGTCTTTATTATAGAGTGAAAGATGTCTGGAAAACAATATAACCAGGCAAGACTAGCATAAAAAGTAGAGAACCATGGTTTTAAAAAATTAAAAAATTAAATCAATAAGTGACAATAACAATATCATCGAATTGTCAGAATATACTATAACCGGGTAAGAGAGATATAGGTAAAAAGTAAGTATCATTCAGTATGTCATAGCAAAGTAAATAATAAAGTAATTAACAATGTGGGTTAATCCAAATAAATTAATCCACAATGGTAACTAACTAATCTCCCGACCTATGAATGAGTGGATATACTGTTGGTAAAATAAAAACAGAAAATAAATCCCAGCTGTTGATGAGTTTTAGTAAGAAATAAGAAATAATTTATGCATACCAGAATTCAACATTGTAGACTAAGAATAAATATTATGCATACCAGAATTCAACATTGTAGACTAAGAATAAAAGACTGCAACAATATAATCTAAATAATAATATAATATATAAAATAATAATATAAAATAATGAAAATAATAAAAATAATAAAAATAATAAAAATAATAAAAAAATAAAAATAATAATAATAACATAAAATAATTAAAAAAAATAAAAATAATAAAAATAATAAAAAAAATAAAAATAATAATAACATAAAATAATAAAAAAAAAATAATAATAATAATAATAATAATAAAAATAATAATAATAATATAAAATAATAAAAATAATAAAATAATAAAATAATAAAAATATTAAAATAATGAAAAAAATAATAAAATAATAAAAAAAATAATAAAATAATAAAAATAATAATAATAAAATAATAATATAAAAGACTGCAACAATATCCATTTAGCCAATGGAACAATATCCATTTAGCCAATCACGCACTCACACTATAGATCTATATATTAAAATTGTCAAAAAACATATTGTCTGTCCGTCGCAATTCACGTTCAAGTTTTGACATGAACTTTTTTTAAAGAATGCTATAATTTTAAACAATTTTATTCCATTGATGTAATGACCGAATGTTGTCGTAAGTAATTTAATTAAACTTCACAAAAATCCGATTTAAAAAAGGGGAAAAGGACCGGTATGCAACAGCATTTAATATATATATATATATATATATATATATATATATATATATATATATATATATATATATATATTAACTTCTTTGTAAAATGGTAGGAAAAATCCCAGCAGAGTGCTCGATTAATTAAGAATTAAAGTTAAAAATTAAGAGCATAATATTTATTTATTCTGGTACAGAAAAATTAGTACAACATTCGTACCGTCGGTTTCAAGCACGGAAGGTCTTACCCATCCGGCTCTCTTCAGCTTCTGATGACAACAGAAGCTGAAGAGAGCCGGATGGGTAAGACCTTCCGTGCTTGAAACCGACGGTACGAATGTTGTACTAATTTTTCTGTACCAGAATATATATATATTATATATATATATATATATTATATATATATATATATATATATTATATATATATATATATATATTATATATATATATATATATTATATATATATATATATATATATATAATATATATATATAATATATATATATATATATATATATATATATATATAATATATATATATATATATATATATATATATATATATATATATATATATATATATATATATATATATATATATATATATATATATATATATATATATATATATATAGTGGAACTTGTATCCCGGCATTGCCTGGAAAAATTGAGGAAACCAAGAAACTCCTGCTCCCACCCAAAACCCCATATTACTATTTTTATTCAATTTTGTTTTACTTTCTATAAATGATACAACTATATGTTATATTAAAATCAAAACAATCATTGAAATTGAAAATAGAAACGAATAGTTAATTAATGAAACGTCCCTTTGCAAAGCAATATGCAAATTAGTTAAACTTACGACTTCGATTGCATACACAAGATTGGGATATTAAAAAGATTGTTACATAGCGAAGGCCGTGTTTGGATGAGAGGGTTTGAGTGACACCTTAAGGGTCAGAGGTGACACCTTAAGGGTCAGAGGTGACCTCAAAGCGGAAGTTTATGAAGCCAAGTGACTTCTGGTCGGGGTGGGGGGGGGTTGTCTTTTTTTGCGGAAATGGATGTGAAACATGGCCGTTCCCCTGAAGAGCCCCAGTGAGGGTGGGGGTGGTTGCGTATACTGTAGCTAGGTGTAACAAGACTAGCGATCTATCTGTCTCTCTCTATCTGACGCAACAGTCTGCATATAAAAGTCTTTGTATCACCCCCATTCTGGGTTTATGAATGGTCCAAGTTATCTAGATTAATAAACGTTGCTTATAAACTAACATCAGCATCCGAGTGTTTTATCTACAGACGATCAAGAACCTGGGTTTATGACGACGAGCTGAGTGCATAAAGGGTTTATGTGCCCATCGGTAAGTGAAAATATAACAAGAAATTGTTCTTCTATTCTATGAACTTGAAATCAGCATTTTAATCTCACTGTTAGAATGAGAAATGGCGCATTTTTATAAACATACATATGTCGTACTATGTCTAATTTATCGATAAAAGAAAAAAAAATCTTGAAAGAATGTATGGGATTAAAATGTTAACATTTCATAAGACTTTCTATCGATTTTTATTGCCAAAAAAAACATTTTTTTAATGACACATATTTCTTCATTGAATTATCTTTCCAAAAAATTACACAAAATTAATTCAGAGAAAACGTAGTTCAATGAGTGAAACAAAAAAAGGAAATATAAAGAATCCCACGGGCGACGTCATATAGATACAGACAGTCTATTATATAAAGGGCAGTTGTGTGTGTGTGTGTGTGTGTGTGTGTGTGTGTGCGTGTGTGTCCAGCTAAAAGTCGAAAACTACAAAACAAACACTCACCAAGTTTGTATTTTCTTGATCAGTGTTGCCCCGGGTGAATAATATGTAAAATTTAGAAAAACATTATTCATTCTTTGACCCTAAACTGGTACAGATTTCGTCAGGTGAGATCGGTTTTCCAACCATTTCATGTACTAACTGAAGGGAAGTAACTCTGATTTTCTAATCAAGGAGTTATTTCCCTTATGCCGACTCATTCCTCGAGGAATTTATAAAAAGGAGTTTGTGTGTGTCCAGAGAGAGGAATTGGCTGGGCGGAGGAGACAGATAGGGGTGGGGAGAGGGAGGGGGGAAACGGGGGGAGGAGGGGAAAAAGAGAAAAAGAGAGAGATAAAAAGTTTTAATAGAAATATGCTACACTTTTGCATCGGGCAACGCCGGGTGACCCTGCTAGTAAAGAATAAAGGATACTTGAAAAGGGTTTTGACAAAAATAACTTAAATTTTATGCAAATATTCATTCTCTCTCTCTCTCTCGCGCACACACTCGCTATTTATCTCTCTCTATCTCTATTTATATAAAGTTAGGTATGTGTATATGTTTATATATTTGTATGTACAGGATTCAATCCTAAACTAATTAACCGATCACTATGAATTTTGGAACACAGCTACTAAGCATAAGGGGTCGTAATGTGTGCTATTATTTAGTTTAATTTGGTTCTATGCAAAAAAGACTTTCATGAAAATTCAGATAAC
The DNA here is from genome assembly GCA_963556195.1 of Sepiola atlantica. Lineage (NCBI taxonomy): Eukaryota > Metazoa > Mollusca > Cephalopoda > Sepiida > Sepiolidae > Sepiola > Sepiola atlantica. The sequence goes on along the minus strand of OY744529.1, from coordinate 12,921,148 downwards.
TCTGATTTTTGTGAAGTTTTAACAATAGGGATTAGACATCAATTAATAAATATTCACAAAATTTCATTTTCTTTGGAGTATTTAAAAGGGTTTTTAGGTGGCATGATATGAGCACAACCTCCCATTTGAACATTCAGATATTTCAGATTTGCATTGAATTTGATCCATAATCATTAAACACCAATTTAGTAAGATTTCCTGAATTTCAATTTCTTCGTAAGACCCCCTTAAAATTAAGTCTTAAATTTTAGACATTTTCTACCACCAAAATCATGTAATGGATTTTGATGAAATTTGGAATAAGGATTCTAGATATAGGTTTAGTAACTTGATTTTAATCTTCGTAAGGGGACATAAAAGTAGTGCAAAACTGTTCTGTTTGGGGAATTAATTTTATCCATCCTGATGTTCTTCTAGTTTGAAAATAAAAAGAACATTGTACCTGACGTCTCTTCAATATTTTAAAAGTAAATGTTTTCTTTCAAATGTCTATTCACTAGAAATCGTAAGTTTTCGCATTTGGTAAATTGATAAAAAGCCTTTTGTCAAATGAAGCAGCCATGTTGTAGATCAAATTGCTTATTCATGGCGGAAAAAACGTCAAGCATTTATTTGTCCAAATTAAAACTGAACAAAGTAGACACCCATAACATCTACTGACACAAGTTGTGAAAAAATTGTAATTTAAACACAAAAGTTTTTTCTGAAGAAGGAGACTTTAATACATAGAATATAAGCATAGTAGATGTACCCGTGATCCGTTGGGTCGTAACCACTACCATTATTTATTCTACTTTGATTTCATTTGAAAATTCATAAATTCTGATATATCTTCTGGTATAATTAATAAGTCTCTTTACTTCTATTCTATTCTTATTCTTCTTATTATTATTGGTCCCCCGATTTATAAAATCGGGGGACCTATGTTTTAAGGCATTTCCGTCCGTCCGTCTGTCCGTCCGTCCGTCCGTCCGGATTTTTCTCCGCAACCATCCATTGAATGCCTCTGAAATTTTGCATGAAGTTGTAACTTTGGTCAGGTTAGAAAGTGACATTTTCCGATTTTTAGAAAAAAAATCTGGTTAGCCCCCCCCCCCCCAGGGGGTCAAAAGGCCCCGAAATGTCAAAAAATGACATTGTTTGCACCATAACTTTTCATCCATCAATTCAATTTCTCTGAAACTTGGCCAAAATGTGGAGGCAATTGTTCCTAATAGAAAATAAGTATCGCTAACCTTGGAAAAAATCTGGTTTGTGGCCCCAGGGGGTCAAAAGCCCCCCAAATGGCAAAAACTGAAACTTTTCTCCCATAACGTTTGATCCATCCATTCAATTTTTTAAAAACTTGGCCAAAATGTAGAGGCAATTGTTCTGGATATAAAATGAGCATCCTTGACCTCAAAAAAATTCTGGTTCGCTCCCCCAGGGGGTCAAAGGGGGGTCAAAAATGCCCCAGATTGCCCAAATTTATTGCATTTTACACTCGCCACATCGATTCACATACAGAGGGGGACCACGCATGCGCGGCTTGTTATTATTAGTATTATTATTATTATTATTATTAGTAGTAGTAGTAGTAGTAGTAGTAGTAGTAGTAGTATCATCATCATCATTATTAGCATTATTATTATTATTATTATTATTATTATTATTAATATTATGAACTAAAAGTTCTTTATCATTCTTATATAGAAGTAAAGGTAATAATTATTTTGCAATCTAATTTACATACATGTTTGTGGTGTGTATAGACACATATATGAAAATTAAATTATTATGCCGAAAAAAAGTCACTCTTTAAGAAATATTAGAGTGTTTGAATCAACATAGAGTGAGAGTGGCGAGAGAAATACATAGATAGCAAAGAGAGAGAGAGAGAGAGAGAAAGAGAGAGAGAGAGAGATGGATTATTTGTTCAGTTAATTATGAACTATGGCTAATTAGAACAATTAAAGCAGAATATTTTTTCAAACATAACTCAATCCCAGAACTAAGCTATATTTTAGCATGTATCTTATGTTATTAAGGTATATTTGAAAATAGCCTTAAGGAAACAAACGTTGATTAACTCACATTTAGTATAATAAAAGATGAAGATGAAGGTCTTCATTTTAAAAACACGAGAACTGGTATTCTTAAGATGCATTCATTCAAACTTAAGCACGACATGTTTCGGAATTCTGATTTGGTTTTAAAAAACCTAATTCCTGCAAAAATTTCCGACTCAGCAGAGTCGTCTGAAAAAATCCGACGTCAGTTTCAAAACAAATTTGCTAACTCTTAACTTCCAACTTTGACTCCTAACTTCCAACTTTGACTCTTAACTTCCAACTTTGACTCTTAACTTCCAACTTTGACTCTTAACTTCCAACTTTGACTCTTAACTTCCAACTTTGATCTTAACTTCCAACTTTGACTCCTAACTTCCAACTTTGACTCTTAACTTCCAACTTTGATCTTAACTTGCAACTTTGACTCCTAACTTGCAACTTTGACTCCTAACTTGCAACTTTGACTCCTAACTTCCAACTTTGACTCTCATCTCTGATTTCCAATTCCAACTCCTAACTCTGACTCCCATTGCAAACATTGCTGACTCCAGCTCTGACTCCCATTGCAAAATTGCTGATCCAACTTCCAAATCCGAATCCCTATCACCTGGCAAAAAATGGTTTGTACGTAGTGTTAGCTTCAGAACCGAATGTAGTTCTATCAACTCTTATAAATCAATTCTTTTGCGGGGGAGGAATCTTTTTATCAGACAAAAAAAAAAAAAAAAGCAAGAAATCACATAGCAAAAACTGAAAGGAAAAAACCTATAACTTTGTGAGATTGCATCAGATCATAAATAAAAGTGTGATAGTTATTTATTTATGCCAAGAGTAAACAAAAGAGATTGGTAAGATAAAGTGAGAATCTGTGGAATGGCTAAAAAAGCCTGTCGGAGAATGAAGTCAATCACTTAGGATTACAAAAGAAATAACACACACTCTGTTAGATGGCGGTGGTGGCTTGGGGGTAGGTAGATTTCTATAAAAAAGATAACCACACTGGATAAAGAACGTACCATACACAATCTCTCTGATATATATAAGCTGTAAAGAAATGATGTCTAGGGATAGACTTTAGTCCCATTGATTGCTCAACTCTGAGGCTATGTGCTTGCCAAGAGTTTTAGAAGTGCTACACTGTTATAACTAGAATTTGGTTTCGTTTTTTATAATAGCAGTAATGTTATTTACTTTGGTGCCAGTAAGGAAACTGAGCGAGAAAGTGATAAACAAGAAGAACAACAAGAAATCTAATATATATAATAAAGTCAGTCTGATTCTCGATTTTTGTTATTGATACGTTTCTTTCTACAAAATCAATATTTGATTATGGTTCATCAGTTTTCCTTGGGGAAATTTCAACATTTTAAGAACGATAAAATTTAATTCGAATTGTTTCCTTCCAGAAAATTCGGAATTATTTTCGTATAGCCGCCATTTTCTTAAGGGAGATGACTCTGTATTCGTCCATCACAGACTTACTTCTCTTTGTTCTGGAATAAAAAAAGAATTAAGAAAAAAAAAAACTAAAAAAAATGGCAAGTAAAAAAAAAACAAGAAAAATAATTTGCAAGTAAATGCACTAGCGGGCAACGCCGGGTAGGGACAGTTAGTTATGGATAAAAATTTCTTATATATTTGTGGAGTACCTGTCTTTTTTTTTGTCGGTCTCTCTCTCTCTCTCTCTCTCTCTTTTCTCTCTCTCTCTCTCTCTCTCTCTCTTTCTCGATACAATTTAAAACAAGCCCTACACCATGATCAAACAGAACTTTTCTTGTCAAAAAATTTGAAATCATGAACAGTCTCTTCACAGCCAAATGTTTATTATTATTATTTACTCACTAGGAGTTATCACACTGGTCATCATTCAGTGATCACCCACTGCCAACAACCTGTGGTATTTCCTGGGGTCTGAGTGACAACAAGTCTCCTCAGACTTCCAGTATGCTCCGCCTCTTTTCGTTCATCACCGCTGATGACCTTGCGGTATCGCAACAGCCACCTACCACCGATTTCACGGTGATAAGGGCCATTGGTCTCCTCTGGAGCCCGGGTGGCAACAAGCCTCCCCACTGTCCCAGAGCTGTCCGCGCTCTTCCAGTGGAGGTCTGGTTTGCGCTTTCCCTCCTCGACCCTCTGTCCATAATTTTCGTGGTGTCAGCCATTGCTTGCGCCTCTCTCTCGCGGTTGTATTTTCCCCGGTTCTGTTGTCTTGTGCTTTTTTTATTTTTTATTTATTTTTTTTTTATTTTTTTTTTATTTTTTTATTTTTTTTTTATTATTATTATTATTATTATTATTATTATTATTATTATTATTATTATTATTGTTGTTGTTGTTGTTGTTGTTGTTGTTGTTGTTGCTGCTGCTGCTGCTGCTGCTGCTGCTTTAATTATCATAGTATTGAGCACAGAACAGTTTTACACCACTTTTATGTCCCCTTACAAAGATTAAAATCATAATGATTCTAAATCTTATGTCTAGGATCCTTATTCTAATTTTTATCAAAATCCATTACATGGTTTTTATTCGAGAAAATGTCTCAAATTTAAGGCTTAAGCTTAAGCGGTCTAAAGAAGAAATTGAAATTCAATGGACATTGTTTAATTGGTGTTTAATGAGTACGGATAAATTCAATGCAAATCTGAAATGTAGCATGGGCCTCTATCTGCATCTTCAATTATAAATCTATCAAAAAAAGTTGTCTGGCGCGTTTGCACACCACATGATATTCTTGTTATTAGTGTCTATCTTCATTTGCAAAGTTTACAATAAAATTTTACAATAAAGTTCTGCAATACAAGTTTTACAATAAAATAAAGTTGTGTGCACGAACGATGACCATATAATATTTTAGACTCCCCCCCCCTCCCCGTCATGATCAAAAGGAAATATACTTATCCAAGTTTAGTTTCAGAATATATATCGTTATGAGTGTCTATCTCCAAAGGTCCAGCGGGTGTTTGTGAACAGACAGACAGACAGGAACTACAATTTATATATTATCCTCCCTCATGCATCTTCCTCACTACCCGCCTCCTACATTTTCCCTGCTTTACATCTCCACACTCTACACTAGTTCTGTTTAGTAAAGCTCATTTTAGCAAATGAATATGGTCGAATGAATCGGACGAAATATCTTGGTCCAGCTTTAATGATGTGTTTGTGTCCTTATTTCTACTAGCATGTTGCTTGCTTATCCACATTTTCATGAACTCATTTTTCTATTTTGCCTGAAATTTTTATTTCATATTTACTCCCTCATATTCTAATAAAGAAAATCAGCAGAAGTTTACTACTTGGCTTCCACCAAACAAGGATCGTCTTTTAAACTCACAAATTCATTTTGCTTTAAATTGCTGTGTCATTGGTGCATTTACTACATTTCCTGGAAGTCTATTCCAAGATGGATAGATTGCCAGTTGAATGATAATGAATACTATGAGAGGATTTAAACTTTCCACATACCACCCACTCAAAATAACAGTCGACCCCCCAAAAAAAACAGTAATTCTTTCCCGTTTGTCAGAAACATCGTTCATCGTGAGGACTAACGGATAACAGAGAGTAAGCATAAAACGTAAATAAAGAAAGAACAGAAAAGTGGTAATAGTAGCAGCACTAGCAGAAATTTTTTAGATGTGGATTGATAATTTATATTATTTGTATTATTCAGACTACTATTCTCATCTTGGTTGTTATATTCATCAAGTCTCGGCCGATGTAACCTCCGACCTTCTTCAAGTGAACCTTTTCAAAATTTGGGAACATTCTAGTCTAACTTGGGAATATGTACTAAAAATGTTTGCACTGAACCCTTCATTTAATCTGCAGGGTAGATTGTTCTCATTCCGTCAGTCATAATCGGATAAAAGTGTTAATTTTTATGTTCATTCTTATATATTATCACCTGTAGTAAGGATTGAACCATCAACCCCAGAAAGACTCTCACTTAGAACCGATTGTTAACCAACTCTCTCACCTGTTATGCCATGTGTCCATTCATCATCATCATCATCATCATCATCATCACCACCACCACCACCACCACCACCACCATCATCATCACCACCACCAACACCACCACCACCACCATCATCATCACCACGACCACCACCATCATCATCATCATCATCATCATTACCACCACCACCACCACCACCACCACCACCACCACCACCATCATCATCATCATCATCATCATCATCATCATCATCATTTTTACGCCCGTTTTACATGCTTGCTTGTGTTGGACGACCACCATCACCACCACCATCATCATCATCATCATCATCATCATCATCATCATCATCATCATCATCATCACCACCACCAACACCACCACCACCACCATCATCATCACCACGACCACCACCATCATCATCATCATCATTACCACCACCACCACCACCACCACCACCACCACCACCACCACCATCATCATCATCATTTTTACGCCCGTTTTACATGCTTGCTTGTGTTGGACGACCACCATCACCACCACCACCACCATCATCATCATCATCATCATCATCATCATCATTTTTACGTCCGTTTTACATGCTGGCATGTGTTGAACGGCTTTAAAAAATTGATTTCCAAACTAACCTATCTCTGGTCAGGTCTTTATTTATCCCTCTTTCCCTCAACTCCATTTTTATCACTTCCTCCCAAGTTTTCCTTGGTCTTCCCCTATGAACTGGACCTGCTATCTTAACTGTTCTACATCTCCTGACCCAAGAACCAAGATGAGAATAGTAGTCCGAATAATCTGAATAATGCAAATTATCAATCCTTATCTCAAAAATTTCCGAAACATGACTAACGTAATGTTTAAAAGTTTTATTATTGACCGCTGTCCACCTGACTTATTCTGCCGTCTCGATTCTCGATTATCTTTGCCGCTCACATGACCGAACTTTGATGCAAAACTGCTGTTCTTGGTAAGATTATATAGAAATACGATTCTGCTAAAAGTACTATCCTGTATCATTTCAGGTCACTAGAAGATGAAATTGGCATCGTGCCCATTTGCGCTTTTCTGATGCTTTTTAACATTTAGCATCCATGTGTAACTCGAAAGATAGGCAATTTCAAAAGTCTAAATTACAAATCAATGATACATTCGCACACTGCTATTTGTACAAAAAAAAAAATTAAAAAAAAAATAAATTAAAAAAAAAAATAAATAAATAAAAATAAATAAATAAATAAAAAAAATAAAAAAAATAAAAAAAATAAAAAAAAAATAAATAAAATAAAAAAAAAATAAAATAAAAATAAAAAATTTAAAAAAATAAATAAATAGATCAATTCATGTTCGGAGATGCTGCTGGTGCAAGTCCTGCATTCCTGATGCAGTAAAACTACATACGCATGCATCCCTGGGATGCACCGGAATTTTAGCATGAACTATAATCATCCTATGCTATCGAGATACAAATTTTCTTTTCTCTTTTTTATACTTTTTAGGAATGTAAATGGCCAATGGCAAAACAAAAAAAAGCTGAAATCAAGATGAATTTAGTCAGAGAAAGACTCCAAGTGCGTATGAGATGGGGGGGGGGGGTCATTCTTTGATTAAACAAAGTCTTAAACCAAACAGCCGCATCGTGTATCATTTAAAGTATGACAAGAGACAAAGCAAAACAAATCAAGTTGAGACGAAGAGAGGAAGATGAAGAGAGAAAAAATAGAAAGAGAGAAAGAAAGATAAAGTGAGAGAGAGAGAGAGAGAGAGGGGGAGAGGAAGAAAGAGAAAGAGAAATAAAAGCGAGCCAAATGATGAAAAAATAGGACGTAAAGTTCTAGCGATTCGGCAGAAATCAGTCTGCTTAAAAAAATGTTTTTTTTCACTTTTTCTCAATTAAAGAAAAAAAAGCAGAATTCCATTAAAAAACGTCTCACATCCCTTACTTTTTCATTTGGTGACCACTCTCCAACACGATCCTGGGTCTTCAAATCCAACGTCAACAAATTCTTGTCAAAAACTGTCCCAATAAATAATAATCAGCTCATACAATTGATCAATGTTACTACTCCCATAATGTTCTTCATCTTTCGGCTGGCAATCATTTCCGTCTCATTAACCTTTATCCTTGAGTGGCTCTTGGTCTTCATAAGTGGTGACCCAATAATAAAAAAGTTACTTATGCAGTTTATGGACCGGGCTGAAATAATAACGTTATTATTTAGAAAGCCATTCTTAACATGGGGAGGTGGGGGGCTTTATTAACTATTCTGTACTTTCACCAAACAATTTAATACACAAAAGATACCGTAAAAATTGAATTTAACTTGAAAATCCTATCTAAAAATAGCCTGGTCCGTAAACTGCATAAGCACCATAAAAAAAAATAACACTGCTCAAAAACGAATTAATCTTCAAATCAATTGTATAAAAAAACAGGGTGTTTCTGCAGACTTTAAACCGAACCTAATACATAGAAGACATTGCCAGGGCTGCTGCAAAAAACTTCTCACACCTGACAGTATCCTATATCTCTACAAAGCCATCATCCGCCAATGCATAGAGTATTGTTGTCACATCTAGGCTGGTGCACCATCCACTAGTTTATCCCTCTTAGACAAGGTCCACAAAAGAGTCGCTAATCTAATAGGTCCCTCACTATCCACCAAGCTCCAACCCCTGTCCCATCGCTGCAATGTTGCACCCTTGTGCTCGTTTTACAAGTACTTCAATGGAATGTGCTCCGATGAACTTGCTGCTCTGGTGCCCCCTTGACGTAAATACACTCAACCAACCCGACAATCAGCTAAATCCCATCCATTCACTGTGGAGGTCCCCAGGTGCCACAGAGTCTTCTACTCCAATAGCTTCTTTGATCGAGCTGTCGGCCTCTGGAACTCCCTCCCTGCTCCCTGTTTCCCTGGCTGTACCGACATGCAGAAATTTAAAACTAATGTGAACAGGAATCTTGCTGCACAGCTCCCAATTTAGGATGACCCCCTAAAAAAACCTTTCACCTTAATTGTCAGTAGCCCCTTACGTCTACAGTGGTTACTTGCGTTGTTTTGGGTGAACTAAGTTAAAAATAAAAATTAAAAATCCCTGACTTTTGCGAAAGAAGACTAACATTTAGGTTAGGGCTAATTTAGGGTAAGATTAGAGTAAGGGTTAAAAATAAAAATAAAATTTAGGTTAGGGCTAATTTAGGGTTAGATTAGAGTAAGGGTTAAAAATAAAAATAAAATTTAGGTTAGGGCAAATTTAGGGTTAGATTAGAGTAAGGGTTAAAAATAAAAATAAAATTTAGGTTAGGGCTAATTTAGGGTTAGATAAGATTAAGGGTTAAAAATAAAAATAAAATTTAGGTTAGGGCTAATTTAGGGTTGGATTAGAGTAAGGGTTAAAAATAAAAATAAAATTTAGGTTAGGGCTAATTTAGGGTTAGATTAGAGTAAGGGTTAAAAATAAAAATAAAATTTAGGTTAGGGCTAATTTAGGGTTAGATTAGAGTAAGGGTTAAAAATCAAAAATAAAATTTAGGTTAGGGCTAATTTAGGGTTAGATTAGAGTAAGGGTTAAAAATAAAAATAAAATTTAGGTTAGGGCTAATTTAGGGTTAGATTAGAGTAAGGGTTAAAAATCAAAAATAAAATTTAGGTTAGGGCTAATTTAGGGTTAGATTAGAGTAAGGGTTAAAAATAAAAATAAAATTTAGGTTAGGGCTAATTTAGGGTCTGATTAGAGTAAGGGTTAAAAATAAAAATAAAATTTAGGTTATGGCTAATTTAGGGTTAGATTAGAGTAAGGGTTAAAAATAAAAATAAAATTTAGGTTAGGGCTAATTTAGGGTTAGATTAGAGTAAGGGTTAAAAATAAAAATAAAATTTAGGTTAGGGCTAATTTAGGGTTAGATTAGAGTAAGGGTTAAAAATCAAAAATAAAATTTAGGTTAGGGCTAATTTAGGGTTAGATTAGAGTAAGGGTTAAAAATAAAAATAAAATTTAGGTTAGGGCTAATTTAGGGTCTGATTAGAGTAAGGGTTAAAAATAAAAATAAAATTTAGGTTAGGGCTAATTTAGGGTTAGATTAGAGTAAGGGTTAAAAATAAAAATAAAATTTAGGTTAGGGCTAATTTAGGGTTAGATTAGAGTAAGGGTTAAAAATAAAAAATAAAATTTAGGTTAGGGCTAATTTAGGGTCTGATTAGAGTAAGGGTTAAAAATAAAAATAAAATTTAGGTTATGGCTAATTTAGGGTTAGATTAGAGTAAGGGTTAAAAATAAAAATAAAATTTAGGTTAGGGCTAATTTAGGGTTAGATTAGAGTAAGGGTTAAAAATCAAAAATAAAATTTAGGTTAGGGCTAATTTAGGGTTAGATTAGAGTAAGGGTTAAAAATAAAAATAAAATTTAGGTTAGGGCTAATTTAGGGTCTGATTAGAGTAAGGGTTAAAAATAAAAATAAAATTTAGGTTAGGGCTAATTTAGGGTTAGATTAGAGTAAGGGTTAAAAATAAAAATAAAATTTAGGTTAGGGCTAATTTAGGGTCTGATTAGAGTAAGGGTTAAAAATAAAAATAAAATTTAGGTTAGGGCTAATTTAGGGTTAGATTAGAGTAAGGGTTAAAAATAAAAATAAAATTTAGGTTAGGGCTAATTTAGGGTTAGATTAGAGTAAGGGTTAAAAATCAAAAATAAAATTTAGGTTAGGGCTAATTTAGGGTTAGATTAGAGTAAGGGTTAAAAATAAAAATAAAATTTAGGTTAGGGCTAATTTAGGGTCTGATTAGAGTAAGGGTTAAAAATAAAAATAAAATTTAGGTTATGGCTAATTTAGGGTTAGATTAGAGTAAGGGTTAAAAATAAAACAGTTTGGTTCAAATTCTGTGGGAGTACCAAAAACAGATGTACAGTTTCAGCATAAAATGACCAAACGATGGTTGATATGCAGTAAAACCCAAGAGCCAACACACACTGGTTCTTTGGCCTTACATGTTTTGTTTTTTTATCATTTCACGACCTTTAGGGCCGTCTTTGGGCCATGCCAAGTTTCTGGGTCTATAGCAAACAAACCAAGAAACAGTGAGACCCTTAACTACATCTTATGGTAAGCCTCAATCTGGGGGTGTGCAGTACCCCCTTCATTGCCATTACAACCATTTATGCACAACAAACCTGGGGCATTTGCAATTTAGTTGTGTGAAATTTTGTCTTATAGAAAAGAATGTTACTTTTCAAAATCATCCCTTACAATTCCATTTGCCATGTTTATAACCAAAGAAAAATGAAAGAGAGATCGGGGGAGTGGGGGTAACAAATGAAAGGAGGGCTTTTTAAAATACTTTTGTTTTACAGATATTAGACAAAATATACTTGGTTGGGGGAGGGAGGATACAATTTGGTGATGCTCATACAGGCTTTGAAAAACCGTTTGTCTTAATTTTAAAAAATACAAGGATTAAACTGTAATTACGTGTAAACATTGTTTTTCTTTTGAATTCATTAATTTAAAAAAAGCAACTTTTGTCCTGTCAGAGGTTACATCGCCCGAAAAGTTGTGAAAATAGCAACCAAGTTAAGAATAGTAGTCTGAATAATACAAATAATATAAATTATTTTCAAATCCTCATCTCAAAAATTAAAAAACATGATTAAAACAAACTTTTGTTCTATCAATTTAAAAAAAAAAACAAAAAAAACTTGGCACTCTCAATTTAAAGAAAAAACAATTTTCTTCTTTCAATTTTATTAATCCCAATCTTCAGTTTAACACTACATTTATTAAGAAACTTAAGCTGAGACCCATTAAATTTCCTGGAGACCCACTGAAATCACCACATTTGAAACAGATCTGTTTATTTGGCTTATTGTCAAATATGGACGGGAATTAACATAAGAATAATGGAATAACGTGTAGTTATTTACGACATTGGTTAAAGTAATAACATTTATGACTAGTGGAACCCATGGAAATTCCACAGTTGTATTCTACACCTGTTATATATTGCTACCACGCTTAAAAATATTTTCATTCTATGGATGCCCGGCACGAACGCAGACCCCATGATATTATTGTACCACCTTTGTTTAAACTTAAACATACTTATCTAAGTACTCTGAGTAATGTAGTTTCAGAATATATCAGGTTATTGGGGGGTGGGGGTGGGAGGGGGGTCGATCTCCAAAACCCTTGTAGGAGTTTCTGACATTTCCATTCTATGGACGTCTGGCATGAATGCAGACACCACAATATTATTGTACTAACTTTAGGCAGAACAGCTTCTATACTTTGATCCTAGCCTGAAGGCCAAAAAAAATGTATTTTAGTTTGAGATTCACATTTTACAGAGCAGCGCATCAAGTGAAATCTTTTAAAAATTACTTTTTTTTTGCATTGTATCTTCGGACGATCCCATCTTTTAAATACAAAAGAAGATAATGTACATACGAACATGAAATTTTCTTTAGCATATTATTATTATTATTATCTTTATTATTATTATCTTTATTATTATTATTATTATTATTATTATTATTATTATTATTATTATTATTATTATTATTATTATTATCTTTATTATTATTATTATTATTATTATTATTATTATTATTATTATAATAATAATATTTATTGGTCCCCCGATTTATAAAATCGGGAGACCTATGTCTCAAGTACCGCTGACCTTGGAAAAAATCTAGTTCGCGCCCCCAGGGGGTCAAAAGCCCCCAAAATGGCAAAAAATGACCTTTTCTCCCATAACGTTTGATCCATACATTCAATTTTTCTGAAACTTGGCCAAAATGTAGAGGCAATTGTTCTGAATATAAAATGAGCATCCTTGACCTCAGAAAAATTCTGGTTCGTGCCCCCAGGGGGTACAATGAGGGTCAAAAATGCCCCAAATTGCCCAAATTTATTGCATTTTACACTCGCCACATCGAGTCACATACAGAGGGGGACCACGCATGCGCGGCTTATTATCTATTCCTTTTTATGCATTTATTAATTTCTAGTTTTATTTTTTGTTGTTTATTATTATTATGTATTATGTGTTTGCGTACGTGTGTACTACATGGCAAACCTCGGCAGAGGGCCAGTAAACAACACTTTGATCCTGAAGAGTGCGTCTCGATACTTTGATCATGGGGTGAAATGGCCATCTATATGTAGATAAGCTTATAATTTATTTTCACAGGAATTATGCCTGTTGATATTAATTTTCTCCCTTCAAGAACAAATCTGGCATAAGACCAGCCTTAAGGTGGACTCCCTTGTGTGTTGGGGGCCAGGGATACAAAATAGCAAACATTCTTTTAGTTTTAATTAAGTTTCGGAATTTTTGAGACGAGGATGAACAATTTCTATTATTGGGATTACTAAAAACACATGGCGCAACAGATAAAGGTGTTAAGTGACAATCAATTCTAAGTGACAGTGTTCTTGAAAAATAAAAACTAGCAATTAGAAATCATTAATACTTGTAACTTACAGAAAAAAAAGGAAAAAACTTCACGAGGGCAGAAATGGGGGGGGGTATGAAATATTTATCACCGTACTTAAGTAATCTTTCGTTTTGTAGGGAAAAATCAAGCTTCCCAAAAAGGGGAACTCTGGATCTTACCTCAGTTTAGAAGGATTTTTCCATACTACACATTGCTCCTAGCCTGAAGAGGCAAAACGGATGATTACGCAAATTATTTTAATAAATAAACGAAATATATACGCTTTTGAAAAAATCGGCTGACTTGTAATCTTTCGTTTTGCCTCCCCACGAGGGCGGAGTTAGACTTCAAAAATCAGTTTCTAAACGGAAGCAATTTAAAATTTATGAAGTTTTTTCCTTTTTTTTTCTGTAAGCAACAATTATAAACAAATGAATAAAACTTCGCTAGTTACTCGCCTCCCTATGAAAAGAAAAAAAAGTATCCACTTTTTCTTAAAATACACAACACGAAATATAGAATTGCGTTTAAAATTTGTTTTTTATTTAGTAAATAAAAGTAAAAAAAAAATGATAAATTGTTTTGTTTATTGCAAAACGACAGATTACAAGTCAGCCGATTTTTAAAAAAGCGTATACATGTTAAAAGAAAAGTTGTTTTGTAAATAGTGACACAAAAACATGTTTTAAAAGAAAACATGTTAATATTTATTTGTTTTATTTATGAACTCTCTGCCTTAAAATAAATATTAACATGTTATAAAAGATCTATTTACAAGTGTTTTGTAAATAGAGACCACGTGTATTGCGAGGTCAACCGGTGATTCTAAAATATGTCCCGCGTCTTGTGTTAATGATCTGGGGTCCCTATTCTTCCCTTGATCCTAACTTATTTACTCAAATCAATTTTTAAAAATCAACATGTTAATTACACAAATTAGTCATCTGCTTTTGAATGACATGCTGTACCAAGAATTAATGATAAAGCTTTATATTTATTTCGGGAATATCGACTAGTTGACTAAATGGTTAGCAATATCGGAAGCCAAAGTCGACAGAGTGATATATCTATCTTTAACAAAGAAAAACTCTGTTAATACTCCTGCTACTGAGATGTATCATGTTTTTTTTTCTAATTAAAAAAAATGATGAATGTAAATTTTTTAATTCAGTTCATTGATTTATATTTTATTTAGATTTAAATAAAAGATCGTTTAATTTGGTCAAATTGAAAAAAAAAAGTGAAGTGGTTGACCGTAGTCGAGGCGACTCGAAAGCTACTTCTACTACACCAAGATGCAGGGGAGGGCGCCATTCTTTTCCGAGGATTACTCCACTTTTGTTTGATCATTACCTTATAATGCAAAATGTTTAGCAAGGAGATATCAAGTACCATTTTTTAAGAGTTATATTTATTTGTTTTTAAAATTGTATTATTTGTTTTTTCTATCTAAATTATTAATAATTTAAAAGCATATATCATCTTTCGTATAAATTGGTCCATAGGAAAGCCTAAAAACCTTCCCAACAAAAATGATTTGGCCAAAATTTTTATGAAATTTAAAATTCGCGCAAACATACAATTTTTCAGATTCTACAGAGCGTTACCAGTGATCACTGTCGACCAAGGAAAGTCTATAAGGCATGTGTACACAGTGTGATGAAATAGAAACCTGGCCAGTGTGGGTTGAGGACATGTGTTGCATGGAGAGAAATGATATGAAAATGATACAATGGACATGTAATGTAAGTTTTTAAAACAGGCTTTGATCTGATGACCTCAAAAACCTAGACAGTATAGGGAGATGTGTTGCATAACAGGAGGCTTTGTTGGTATGGTCACGTTAAAAGAATGGATGAGAGTTCTTGGGTTAGTAGATGTAGAACAGTTGAGGTATCAGGGTCAGTTCACAGGGGGGCGGCCAAAGAAAACAGGGGAGGAAGTGATAAAGATGTACTCGAGAGAAAGGGGAATAAATAAAGTGCTGGCTAGGTTAGTTTGGAAAGCAATTTCTAAAAGCCGTCCAACACATGTCAGCAAGTAAAATGGACATTAAACCGATGATGATGATGATGATGATGATGATGATAACGATGATGATGATGATGACGATGATGATGATGATGATGACGATGACGACGACGACGACGACGACGACGATGATGATGATGATGATGACGACGATGATGATGACGACGACGACGATGACGACGACGACGACGATGATGACGACGACGATGACGATGATTATGATGATGACGACGACGACGACGATAGCGAGGGAGAGGAGGAAAGTTTGAGCAAATCTCAATCATTTTGGCATCCCATAATACGGATTTAATTCCAAAACTTTAACATTTTCTAAGCACATAATTTCATCTATGTCATCTCTAACGTCCCAATTTTCACTATATCAGCATGTTCTTAATTGCTTTGAAATATTAATATATTACATTAATTTCTGGTCTAACCGTGGGAAAGATTTGTCATGAAGTAAAAAAAAAAAGGGGGGGGGAAAGAGAAAAATGAGAAGCTGACATTGGAGTAAAGATAATGTATCTTTTCTCACATCTTGAATAACTTAGTCTCAACCAAATCTGAAAGTGATCAATCGGCTGCTGGGTTTCTGTGACTCCTTAACTGTGTTATGTCAACGTTATTATCACATAAGACACATCTGTGAACTGTACTAGAAATATATAAGTAATGGAATAAGTTGAAAACAGAAAATTGATTTTCTAAGCTCTTTGGGGAGAAAAAATTTATTAAATAAAAAAAAAAAAATGGTGCCAGAGTAGAAATCATAAATTGAAAATAGAAAAAACAACTTCTTTGGCTATAACTGAGTTTTAATGAGGAACAAAAAAAGAGAGAAAAAATATCAAATAATGGAAGAAGTCTAATTTTTCAAGACAGAAAATAAAAAAAACCCACTAATCTTTGCAATTCTAAATTTCCACAATTTTGTCGTCCATTTTAAATTTTCATGCACTTATTTTTTTTAACCATTAAACTTAAAACAGAAATTACTTTTTATTTTAACATCTGGACAAAATGTCTCCCATTTTGAGAATTATTTTTTAAGAGTTTCTGTACTTGACTTATATAAAAAAAATCTGAGACTAACTTAAATGAATCATAATTCTTCACACATTAGCCAGAACTACATACATATAATTTACACACACATATATATATATAGAGAGAGAGAAAAAAAATTCTATTATGAAAATAATATATATTAAAGAAAGTCAAATGTTTTAGCTTTAATTGTATCTTAATGAGAAAAAGATACTTCACCTCAATTCTACAAATATAAAAAGTGAATTATTATGAATAATTTTGTTTTATGTGTTTGTAATCATTTAACAATTTGATTGTTTACGTGGACTTGTAATGAAGTAATAGGGGGTTTTCTTTTGTTTCTTTGTGCTGAAGATGTTTTTATCAAACCTTTTGAAACATAAATATTTGTTGATGTTGCCTTTTTTTGCATCATTACATAATATTTATTATGCCATAAATTTTCTATTATACTGAGTTATTATATATATATATATATAGAGAGAGAGAGAGAGAGTAAGATAATACTTTAAAGATGTAAATAATATCTTTAACCAGTAGACTATCAGGATAAAAACAAAGCTCAATATAGTGTATAGAGCAATAATATTAATTGAATGACATAATAAAATGAGAAATTGTGTGTTGGGCCAATATATTTGATGTTTTATATATTTTTATGTATTTTTTTATATATTTTTATATATTTTCAAAGCTAAATTTTATTACCTGCAGTAATGTCATTGCGGTAATGGTCCTCTGAGGAGAAGATTTTCTTTGAAAACTCATGAGTTAAGGATGCAATAACACTCCTTGTTTTTGAACTTTAATAAAATCTGATTAATTTCTCATTTTATTATGTCATTCAATTAATATATATATATATATATATATATATATATATATATATATATATATATATATATATATAGTTTAGTAATATGTGTTCAAAGATTAATAATGGCATTTAAATTAAATTTTTAAATGAAAAACCCCAAACAAACATGAATTTTACATTCGTTTTACTAGCCATTTTCAAGTAATACATGTCAGAAACTGCTCAGTCGTTTGGGTTTCAATTTCTGGCATGTATTCCTTGAGAAATAAGCAAAAGCAACACCTCAATCAAAAGTCTTTTCCATCTGTCCTGTTGCAGCGATGTCTTCGATAGTTTGGACATGTGGTTCGTCACCCGGAGGGAGAGCTAATTCACAATGTAATCTTCCCTACCTCTGGTGGACCTGGACAACAATCATCAAGGAAAACTTGGCTGAACTCTCAGGTCCACAGGTGGTCAGACTTTAATGGTGAAATCGTGATTGGCTAGCCATCTCATGCGACATTGCTCAAGACTGCCATGCATGGGCCGCCATGATTCGAAATGTAGTGCAAACAAGGGAAGAAGCTGTCTCAACTCGACCAGGGTGAACGCCGTCGCAACAACAAAAACTAACAAGGTACATTGCCACTGAGACATAAGATGCTACTGTGAATTAGGGGCCAGATTTATAGGAGCATCCTAAGTGGGGAGTTGTGCAACAAGATGTTTGTTCACATTACATTTAAATTTCTGCATGTTGGTACAGTCGGGGAAACAGGGAATAGGGAGGGAATTCCAAAGGTAAGGGGTCAGAGGGAAGAAGCTATTAGAGTAGAAAGCTTTCCGAGATCTGGGGGGCCTCTACAGTGAAGAGGTGGGATTTTGCTTCTTAACAGGCTGGTCGACGGGGGCGGGGTAGTTACGTTGACGGAGCACAAGTGCAGAAAGTTCGTTGGAACACATTCCGTTGAAGTACTTGTAAAACAAGCACAGGGATGCAACATTGCGGTGATGGCACAGGGGCTGGAGCTTGGTAGACAGTGTGGGACCTATTAGGTTAGAGGTTCTTTTTTTTTTTTTACTCCGTCTAGGAGGGAGAGACTAGTGGTTCCGTTAATGCACCAGCACAGATGTAGCAAACGGTGAACACTTATCGAGATGGAATAACAAATGAAGAAGGAAGATTATTGAAAGTTAAAGAGAAGGCAGACAGGAGAAAGAAAAAAAAAGAAAAAGAAATACATAATTTCCACAAAAATGTTTTCTAAAAATGAGTTCCAAATATTTTTATGACCTCCTCGTTTTACATATCAATTTAATTTTTTCCCACTTTCTTTCAATAGTTTATTTGTTTCCAAGCTAACTCACTCTCTCTCTCTCTCCATTTAGTTTGATTCTGATTGGAAGAAGCCAAAATGCATTCTGGCGGATTTAATTTCGTAATTATTTTTATTTTTAAATGTGATTTTTTAAATTTTGTTTAATTATACACTATTGCATTTTTTGATTTCAATAAATATTCAATAGTAAATTAAAAAAAAAAGAATTCAATGTGCAATTACCAAAGTTATGTTGATACGAGAAATACATGCACAGACACACAAGAAGTGATCACAAAATTTATTAACATAGAGATTTTTTTCTTTTATTAATGACCTAATGTCATATTTTTATTTGAGACTAACTGACCCGACTCGTCACCGCCCGAGATTATGTAGCTTTTTGTATTATGTTTACAAAAATATCAATATGATTAAATCTAATAAGTGTGTGTGCAGAATTATGTTCTAACCATTTTTTAATATTAAATTTATAAATAAGAAGAGGTTTTAAGTAGTGTATATTTTATTTTGTTAAAGTTTTGTAATCATTATTGCAGTCAGTGTCCACCCGGCCTGGATTCTTTCCCAAATCTATTTGTCTAGTTATGTAAATTATGGTGTTTCACATCCATGATAAAACCTGCATAAAGTTATTACGTTGTTTTTTTTTAAGATGAAATAACATGGGACAACAATAATAAACAAAAATTGGCTAGTCATTTGTCAGATGCATTGCTATCCGGGTCTAAGTTGAAAAAATCCGAATAACTTGATTTTATATATTAGATACATATATTAGATATGTTCCGTTCTCTATAAGCACTGAGACTTAGTGCTTGCTTTTTATTGTAGTTGTGTCTTAACATTTGATTACCCCTTCCAAACCAAGCCCATGTGTTAGTTCTACTTGCATTATTACATTTAACATTGACTGTGCGACTGGATATTCAGCTAGTATAAAGTATAGATCAAATATCAATAATTTCTTTTTATTGATCAAATATCAAAAGTTTCTTTGTATTCTTTGTATAGGTCGAATACAAAAAAATGTATTTTTAGATGTCTCTGGAGCATTTAAGAATCAACCACTGGTTTGCTAGACAGGTGTCTGGTTTCACCGAAGCACTGTTTAGTCAGCACCCAACGTTTTATGCGAGGTCTTATAGGATAAACTGACGGAAAAATCCCCTTCCTTTGCCCTGTTTCCATCATCTGGGGAATGGGAAACATGGACTTGTGAGTTGAACTTCAGTTGGGCTCATATGTCGATCCACCAGCCTTGCCTTAAAACATGCGATATCAGAGTTCCAAGTAAGAGGGAGACCAAAAAAGAAGAAAAAAAAAAACAGTTGAAAATACAAAGTAACTCTGAAGATCCTTCTTCTCCTTCTCCTCCTTCTCCTTCAGCTCTTTCTCCTCCTACTACATAATGTTGGTTCTGGGTATGATCTTAGAAGTGGCGAGGTGTAGTGGTTATGAGCATGAACTGGGCATGCTGAGTTCAAACTCTGTTGGGGCTATTGCATCACTCACACTAATACCCTCGATCAAGATATGAATTCATGTATCAACCTTGTTGATTGGATGGTCCACGAAACTGCAGTAAAGTGTTGAAATAAGCCATATTTATTATTGTTTATAATTCTATATAATAAAGTGAATTTCTTGAAGTTTCTCATCGATACATTCTATCCTACAAAATCAATATTTCATTCTGAATAGCCATTTTATTTTGTTGAACGTTGAAAAATACTGACACTCACAGTTGCTAACAAAACAAAGAGAAAGGAAGTTATTCAAATTTGATGTCAGGGTTCAACACACGGGTGGTACTAAATACCCTGATGATGTTAATTGTACTGACTCCTTCAACCCCCCACCCCCCTTGATGGATATGTGATGTCCATTAGCGATTCAAGGCAGCCTATGCTCCGATTTCTTTCCCCAAATTACACATATGCACCTATTATGATAAAGTAAAGTCAGTTGGATTCTTGATTTTTGATCGATAAGATAATTCCTACAAAATCAATATTTCATTTCGAATAGCCATTTTATTTTGTTGAACGTTGGTTCATGTTGTTAAGAACAAAAAAATGTAACTTGAAACTTAAAAGTTAATTCTGAACAGCCAGTTCTTGTATTATATATATATATATATATATATATATATATATATATATATATATATATATATATATAATGAAGGAGAATGGAAAGGAATTAGAGAAAGCAAAAGCCAAATCAAAATTCAATTCAAAAGTTCAAAGCAAGGTATATTCCGCAAAAAGGCAATTTATTCAAGTTAAATTTT
The DNA here is from genome assembly GCA_963556195.1 of Sepiola atlantica. NCBI lineage: Eukaryota > Metazoa > Mollusca > Cephalopoda > Sepiida > Sepiolidae > Sepiola > Sepiola atlantica. Next base: position 12,900,165 of record OY744529.1, on the reverse strand, counting down.
CCTTAAGCCAGGCTTTTCAAAGATCAAAATCTTATCATCAGAGGAAGTATACTCTTCACAATAGGGTTTTACCTTTCCTAAAAGTTCGCTTTTAGTACACCTCTTTATATATATATATATATATATAAGTCTTAAAATACGAAAAAACAAATTAAGATAACTGATTTTGTATAAACAAAAGGTTCCATATTCCTCCGGATAGACCTACATCAATAATAAATGATAATAAATTGTACTTATCGTACCACTTAAATACAGTTTCACTGACTCTATTATTTGAATTATTCAGACTACTGTTCTCATCTTGGATATAATTCTCACAACGTTTCGGCCGATGTAACCTCTGATCTCCTTTAGATGTATCTTGTCAAACTTAGGAATCTGTATGTAATTTCAAACTGAATCCTTTATTTAATCTATGAGAGTAGATTGTTCTCATAGTAACTTATATTATATTCTTAGTATCGCCTGTAGTGAGGATTGAACCTTCAATCTCTAGAAGACTGTCACTTAGCACTTTATCCGTTGTGCTAAGGGGCCCTTGTGAGCATCCAATGAGAACAGTAGTTCGAATAATCCAATAATGCCAATTGTCAATTTTCATCTGAAACATTTTGAAACATGACTGATTTAACATCTTGGTAATGTCAGTTGGTACACTTCTGATGATCGACAATACTGTGAAAGTAGAATAACATGGTAAGATAAGTTAATTTTAGTATCATTTATTTATATTTATATTTATATAAATACTAGACCACCCGTGACCCGTTGGGTCAGTTTGTTATATTAGCTATGGAATTCATGTATGAGCGTGACACTTGTGGCATAAAGAAAATAGGTTTTTTTTACATAACAGAAGCATTTCTATGAAAGTATATTAAAATGAAAAAAAGAATATAGATAGATTTCTATGAGTCGTTCTGTTTATTATAATTGTTTTTTTTTTTAATTACAGTTACTGAATTATAAGTGGTTGGTTAGGGCGATTTGAGAAAGGAAGGGGGAACAGCAGGCTTTCTCGCGTACGTAACGAAAACAGAGGGAGTAGGAGTGGTGAAATCTATGAGAGGGAAAGTGGGAGGTGGTTTCGTTCACCGACCGCTAGTATGGCTGATATTAATAATGAGTGTTGTTTTTTTGTTTGTTTGTTTTTGTTTTTTAAAAGGGAGGAGTTTTTTTAGAAACTGCGACAGACTTTACGAAGTCCTCCCGTTGAATGTTTTTAGCCGTGAAGAAAACAAATAAACTATTTGATGAAATTAAATGAAATTGTTTAAAAATTTCCAGAATGAAAAATTTCATGCGTTCGTTAATCATAATAGAGAATAACGGAATTGGAATAACAGATTGAAGACGATGCTATTTACGCATGCGCAACTGGATGTTGAAAACCGGAAAGCTGAAAGCTGATTGCAAACATACAAGAACAATAGAGTTTTAGTATTATATAGATACTAGGCCTGTCTAAAAAGTATCCAACCTTTATTTTTTCCATGCAAAATAGAGACGATAGAGCGGCGGCAATCTACACAGTGAAGGAAGACGCCTTCATGCGCATGTGTGAATTTTATCACGTTAGTCGCTGCCTGTCGGTCGCTGAGTGAGGTGCTACACAACATGTTCGTCGGATTACCGATTCTCTCAAGATGACTGAACATGTTGAGCAAAGGTACTGCATCAAATGTTGTCAAAAGCTTGGTGATTCTCAAAGCAAAATAATTCATAAGATTCAGCAGGTGTTTGGAGAAGATGCGATGGATGTAACACAAATTAAGGAGTGGTTGAACCGATTCAAAAATGGCGATACATCAGCAGAGAGTGACCAGTGTTCTGGCAGGCCCCAAACTGTTCGGAGTGCAGCTGTTGTTGAGAGGGTGCAAAATTTGGTGATGGAAGATCGTCATTCTAACCATGCAAGAGATCGCCCAAGAGATCGGGGTGAGTAAAGATTCCGCACATGATTTGAACATGCACAGAGTGGCTGCGAAATTTGTGCCCAAGTTGTTGTCGCAGGAACAAAAGGACCTCTGTTTTCAAGTTGCACAGGACGTTCTGGAAACCGTCAACACCGATCCTGGGTTTCTGAACACCGTGATAACTGCAGATGCGTTATGGGTGTACGGGTACAGCCCAAAAACAAAAAGACAGTACCGCAATGAAAGCATCTCGAGTCTCCAAGGCCAAAAAAAAACGCGACTGATGCGAAGCAAAATCAAGGTGATGCTGACTGTCTTCTTTGATATCCGTAGAATTGTGCAGGACAAACAGTGACAAAGGAGTACTATCAAGATGTTCTCCGGCGTCTCTGTGACGCAGTTCAGCGCAAAAGACCAGGCATATAGACGGCAAAAAACTGGCAACTGCATCACGACAATGCCTCCACACATTCATCCCAATTGATCCAACATTTCTTGGCCAAACATGGAATTCCAGTCGTTCGCCAACCTCCCTACTCTCCAGATATGGCTCCTTGCAACTTCTGGTTGTTTCGAAAATTGAAGACGCCACTGAAAGGTTCCGTTTTGAGACTAAAGTGATAACGCGGAATGCGACGGCGGAGATAAACACCATTCCAAAAGAAAACTTCCAGAGGTGTTTCTGGCAGTGGATGGATCGGTGGGTTAAGTGTGTGCAAGCATAAGGGGCCTACTTTGAAGGGGATTAGGGTCCCAATTCCGTCAGGTATTTGAAATATTTTTTCTGGCCTAAGGTCGGCTACCTTTTAGACAGGCCTCGTATATATACATGAGAGAGACAGAGAGATGATCTTCAAACATAGACTATTACCAATATTGAGCACACTCTCTCTCTCTCTCTCTCTCTCTCTCTCTCTCTCTCTCTCTCTCTAAATATAAGAGTAAATAAAACTATATATATAGATTCTGGCAGCATTTTTTCTTCAAGACAGATTTCGTTAATTGGTACAGACGACTTATGTCTGCTTATTTTTATATTAATCCTTTCTAAATGCCTGATTAATGTTCGAGTTTCAGGCTGAAATTGGCAGATGAACCTGCCGTACTGGTTGGATACCCTAGTACTTTCGGTTCCTTCTGGAACCATCTTCAGAGGTTTGGAAATAGAGTAAAGAACAAGCTATTTAAATTATTTTAGTGATGGCTTTGGCGGAAACCGAAGGCTTGTTTGCCTCTATATTTATATTAACTTACAAAAGATGCTTTATAAAATGAACTTTCCTAATTTATAACTCGCAGCGACCATGCGCATTCAAGTTCTATTCTATTTAAAACAGACATTTTCAACAATAGTCCACAACACCGGACGTGACACTTCACCAACACCAGGAAGTAAATTATGGAAAAAAAAGGTTATACCTTTATTTGTCTTGGCTCTGATGAAGCTTGTTTTTGTCAAGCGAAATATTAGCTAAAAAAAAAAAATCAAGATGAAGAAAAAAAAAAAACGGAAGGTATTTTGAAATATTTTATTAAATGTTTCGAAATATTTTTCTTTTTCTTTTGATTTAATTACTCGCATCTAATACATGGTTTTTGAAGGCTTGTTTGCCTCTATATTTATATATATATATATATATATATATATATATATATATATATATATATATATATACAAATCAGTCCGACAGTGGCTTTGTTGCTGTCGGGCTGAAGTATGTACAGTCTTAGGAGGTCCACCCTCCAAGGCTTTACCTTTTCTCTGAGCAGAGGTTAGTTGTTTGCTAATCGCCCAGGAGCTGCTCAGGCATTTTTGGTAGGTGAGAGTGCACTTATCCTAGTATACTATCTTCTCAAAACCACACCTGACCTTGTGTCTAACCTCCTGACAAGGAGGTAAATAATATATATAAAAAATATCAATGTCTGCGTCTTTAAGTACGATCAGTGTTGGCGGTTTCCAGAAGGTCCTGTGCAACTTGAAAATGGAGGTCCTTTTGTTCCTGCGACAACAACTTGTTCTGAGAATGAGAAAAAATATGTCTAATATTTTTTATCGAGTTGACAATTAGAAGCGCAACCATTTCTTTCTTTTTTGAAAAGAGAAGAATCAAAAATTGTTGAATTCTTCTCGCCCTCATTTTCTGTGATTCATACTTTTTTTTTTACATGACACCAAAAATCTGTTTATTTATTCACGATAGCGTTTATTTATTCACGCGTGAAGTTAGAGATTATTTCAAAATAACTTACTAATAAGACCTTAAATCAAAACAAAAGAGCTAAGAAGAGTAAAAAAAAAAATATGCGATTAAAAAAGGTAATTGCCCTAAATTTTCAGATAATTGCTCCCGAACGGGCAAAGCTGCGTTTCTTAGTTATACTCTAAATACTTAGCATTTACGAGTGTTATACAATGTCCCAATAGTAACATTATACTACATTCAAACAGTAATGAACCATTTATCTAATTCTATTAGGAATGTTACTACATCTCTACTAAGTGGTCATCTTACAATGTATTCTTGTTTAATAGGCACACACACACACACACACACACACACACACACACACATCATACATTATGACTATGTAATTCCTGCAGCTACGTACTTAGAATACGGAGCTGTTAAACCTGACATAGTGATATGGGAAAAGAGGGAGAAAGTAGCAACCCTAGTTGAAGTTAGTGTCCCTAATGATGCAGGTTTAAAACAGAGCTGAGTGGAGAAGTTAATGAAATACCAAGGTCTTATGTACGACATGAAAAGAAATTGGAGTCTTAGAAAGATCTCCATCATTCCAGTAATTATAGGAGCAACCGGACTCATGAAAAAGAATTTCAAAAACTACCTGGCGAATATACCCGGTGAACCAAGTGCAAGCGATATACAAACAATTGCACTTAAAGAAACAGTAAGAATCTTAAAAAGATCTCTCGGTTAGAGTGTCTGAAATAGTGGTAGGATGCCCCATCCCCAGCAAAAACAAAAAAATAAGAAAATTGAAAAAAAAAAGTAATAATAACATGTAACTTGTCTCTCGATGGAAGCTATGAAAGTAGTGTGGTCTAGTGGTTATAGCACGGACTGTGTACTCAGCGTTCCTGGTTCGAGTTGGGCATCACTTTCTCTAATAGCTTTGAGAAAGGTATGAATCCATACATCCTCTCTCCAGCTATGTAAGGCCTCAAGCCTTAGTTGTGCAACTCATTGAGAAGAAGGAAAACTCTGAAATAACACCAATTTTGTCTCTGCCTATCCTTAAGTTGGATTCTTGTTTACACACAGTGCTAGACTAAGCCGGTTTCTCTCATAAATAACTGCATTCCTAAGAAAGTGATTCCTTCTTGCACTGCTTGTATGTTTATACGAGCAGGAACACCCGGCATTGCCCAGGATTGAATGAGGAACCCTATACCATTTTGCGCCAAAAACGATAACACCGTAATATTTTTTTGATTCTTATTTTTGACATTTTTAATACTAGTAAATTAAATATGACGTCACACCAAAGCTATAATTATTTTGTTATGGTAATGTTTAAAGCTCTATTTATAAGAAAGTCCAAATAGCTCGGTTGGTAGAACCTCAGACTGAAGATCTCAAGGTTTCGATTTCGATTTCCGGTCATGGCATCCACTTTATTTGTTAGTAATTTATTGTTTACTATTGATGCAATATTCTTCATTTCTAAAAGTAGTTAAGATCTCTGATATTTCGAAATTCAGCAATGTATTCATTATGTTTAAAAAAATTATGATTGACGTACGGACAAAATCTCTATTTATATAAGATTCAATATTTGGGGTAGGGTCCAAGAATATATTCAATATTGATTTTGTGAAAAAAGTGACAATAATTGAAATGCATTTTAGTAAATTTATAGTGTTTAATCCCCTCAAGACATACCATGTATTTCCCCACCCCTTGGAAATGAATGAGGATCCCATTGTACTCTTTATCCTTATTTTTTTTACTTGTTTATTTTTTTATGGAAATCGCTCCAGACAAGGCATGAAGCCACTTGATGCAAGGAACTAACAAGAACGGAATATGTTTATCACAAATACATGAGATGCCTATTGGTCTTAGTCTTGTAATTACCAAGGCTATAGGTAGGAGGAAAACAGTCTTCAGGAAGAGAGTTCCACAAGTCTGCAGTTCTTGGAAAGAAGCTACTGGAATAAGAAGCTGTATTACAGTGAGGTATCAACACAGCGAATTGATGGAGACCGCTAGACTAATGAATCAAACGAGCTGGAACAAAAGAAGCAGAGAATAGATCAAGCAATTCTGAAGAACACATGCCATAATAGTATTTATAGAAAAGACTGAGACTAGCAACATCACATCTGTGAGAGAGAGGGTGCGGAGTAGAAGAAAGGGTGGGAGCTAATAAAATTACAGATACGTTTCTGCACCTTATCAAGAACCCTCAAATGGGACAGAGATTCACCAGCCCAAATATGACAACAGTACTCTATACATGGTTTGATAGTAGATTTGTAGAGATAGAGAATAGCCTCAGGTGTGAGAAAGTGTTTGGAGCGATAGAGAGAACCGACTTTACGAGAACCAGAAAGTAGTATTTCGATTCTAGTTTATTGATTTCTTTTTCGTTTTTTCTTCTTCTGCAAACTTGTCGAACTCTCTTTTGATGGATGTCCGATGAGAACGCAGACCCCACAATATTGTTGTACCTTCTTTGATCAAAATGAAATATACTTATCCAAGTAACCTGGTTAATGTAATTTAAAAATATATATGCTTATAGGTGTCTATCTAATATATATATTAGCTGATGATCCCCGTGTTAATATTAGATGCTTACGTTAAGGTCTCCTGTTTTTGTTTCACTGTTAGATACTTAATCCCCCTTTTTATTTTATTTACTTACTATTATATATTTTATTTTTTTATGAATTTTCCAACGAATGTTAAGTCTGCACTATTTTTGATTTAGTTAGTTTCTCTGGGAATTTAAACTGCATTTTCCTTCTTTTTTTGTCCTTTTGTTTAAAATAACTCAAAGCTTCTTTAGACTATATATATATATATATATATATATATATATATATATATATATATATATATATATATATATATATATGGTTATAGGTGTCTATCTAAAAATATATATGGTTATAGATGTCTATCTAAAAATATATATATAGTTATATAATACAAGGTATATCTTAAAATATATATGGTTATAGGTGTCTATCTAAAAATATATATATGGTTATAGGTCTCTATCTAAAAAATATACACGATTATAGGTGTCCATCTAAAAATATATATGGTTATATGCGTCTATCTAAAAAAAATATATACGATTATAGGTGTCTATCTAATTTCTTTTTAGTTTAATTCACCGCAAACAAAGCACATTGCCACTGAGGCATAAAGAGCTACTGTGAATTAGAGGCCAGATTTATAGGCGCATCCTAAGTGGGGAGTGGTGTAGCGAGATGTTTGTTTACATTAGATTTAAATTTCTGCATGTTGGTACAATCATGGAAACAGGGAGCAGGGAGGGAATTCCATAGCTAGCAGTTCCAGGAAAGAAACTATTAGAGTAGAAAGCCATCTGGCATCTGGGGACCTCCACAGTGAATAGATGGGATTTAGCTGATTGTTGGGTGTATTTACATTTGAGAGGGCAACCAGAGCAGCAAGTTTGTCATAGCGCATTCCATGGTTGTACTTGTAAAACAAGCACAGGGATGCAACATTGTGGCGATGTGACAGGGGCTGGAGCTTGGTGGACAGTGTGGGACCTATTAGATTAAATACTCTTTTTTGGACCCTGTCTAAAAGGGAAAGACTAGTGGTTGGTGCACTAGCCCAGATGTGACAACAATATTCCATGCATGGGCGAATGGTGGCTTTGTAGAGATATAGGATACTGGCAGATGTGAGAGTTTTCTAGCACGGTAAAGGGAGGCCACTTTCCTTGCAGCAGCCTTGGCAGTATCTTCTATGTATTTGTTCCAATTCATGTTACCTGTGAATGTTGGACTCTCGGGTAGGGTGTTATTAGCTACGGCAATCAATGGTTGAAAAAGAAAGTTTTCTTGTAGTTGCTAAATGTTACCATCCATTTATGTCCCCATTCAACTACAGACTAAGGATTCAGCCATTGCCTTGGATATGTATGCGTCCATTTCACCCACATGTCGAGAGCAGAGTGTGGTGTCATCAACAAATATATCCAGCTTCGACACAATTTCATCATGGGGGTTGTTTATGAAAATCAGGAACAATAAATGCCCACTGGGATTAACCTCCATTAATGTCATGTTGTTTAGATGTACGACCATCGAGAACAACCTCGATCTTTTTTTTTTTTTGATCGGCAGGATCTAATTATATTATATTAAATATTAAAGCGTATGTACTTAAGAATCAAAAATATTATTCAAGACCAATCGGCACCTAAAGGGAGGGCAAAACTCAGTATTATGTTGAAACACATCAAACAAAAAGATCAGATTAGTCAGCCGTTTCCTCTTAATAAATTGCACTAATTAACAACCCACAGCATAATTAATATCATGTTTTAAAGACATTAAGATATATCTTTTGTTCTTTTAAAAATTACATCTGGACCTAAAGCAAGTCTTTCATGCAGTTGTTGTATTTACCAAGCTTGACTTCAGAGTCAGTAAAAAAAAAAATCAAAAAATCAGACTGACTCGCAACTACGACTTCTGCACAAACTGCTGACTCCAAACTTCTAACATAAACATGTCTCTGAGAGGAAAACCCTAAATTTATTCAGCAGTTAAATTAGAGTACAACTGTAACATATGGGTAGGTGTCGCTCAGAGCACTTTCTTGCCTTGACAAAGTGTCAAAACCGACTTGGCAATATGGTTGGGGGGAGGGGGGTGATCTCTTCTGCTCTCTGCAGCCCCTTACTCACAGAAGAGACGTCGCTAGTCTTTCTCTACTCTTTCATTATTTCCATAGAAAGGTGCTCCAATCTCTGGTCCTTTCTTGTAAAACTTTCACAACAAGAACTCGTCTTTTTACCACAATTGCAAACAACTTTCCTGTATTCCTTCATGTGCATAGAATCAAACGGAATTTCCATGAACAGAGTTTCTTTCCAAGAACTTCTCATCTGTGGAACACATTGCCACAAGATTGCTTTCCTAAGGGCTACAACATAGTCATCTTCAAATCTAATTAATCACTATCCTTCAGCTGTTCATCTATTCATTTTATTAATGCCTATTCTCAAGTGGCTTTTAGCCTTGATATGTGGTGATTCAGTCGTAAAAAAAAATGTTTTGATTAGTTTTGAGTTCATTTGGCTTCTGGAAGTAAAAATTATGGGTATTTTTAAAAAAATTATGGGTATTTTTTGTGTCGATAACCATTTATTATAGTTGTTACTATGTGTCCTGTTTCACAAACCAAAATTTTATTTTCATTACATCTAAAAACTTTTAATGTGAACACATAGATCTTTGCTAAACATACATAATGGTAACAAAGTTATTTTGGTAGCACAATTAAACACCAAATTGTGACAGTTCAAAGTTTGTTAAAAAAAATGTTAAATTGCCATCTTGTGTGCTATTGGTCCAGAAACCAAATTTCACAGTGTATAACTAAAAGTATCACTAAAACTAAAGTTGCAAAGGAAAATTCCACAGTGTATAACTAAAAGTATCACTAAAACTAAAGTTGCAAAGGAAAATTCCACAGTGTATAACTAAAAGTATCACTAAAACTAAAGTTGCAAAGGAAAATTCCACAGTGTATAACTAAAAGTATCACTAAAACTAAAGTTGCAAAGGAAAATTCCACAGTGTATAACTAAAAGTATCACTAAAACTAAAGTTGCAAAGGAAAATTCCACAGTGTATAACTAAAAGTATCACTAAAACTAAAGTTGCAAAGGAAAATTCCACAGTGTATAACTAAAAGTATCACTAAAACTAAAGTTGCAAAGGAAAATTCCACAGTGTATAACTAAAAGTATCACTAAAACTAAAGTTGCAAAGGAAAATTCCACAGTGTATAACTAAAAGTATCACTAAAACTAAAGTTGCAATGGAAAATTCCACAGTGTATAACTAAAAGTATCACTAAAACTAAAGTTGCAAAGGAAAATTCCACAGTGTATAACTAAAAGTATCACTAAAACTAAAGTTGCAAAGGAAAATTCCACAGTGTATAACTAAAAGTATCACTAAAACTAAAGTTGCAAAGGAAAATTCCACAGTGTATAACTAAAAGTATCACTAAAACTAAAGTTGCAAAGGAAAATTCCACAGTGTATAACTAAAAGTATCACTAAAACTAAAGTTGCAAAGGAAAATTCCACAGTGTATAACTAAAAGTATCACTAAAACTAAAGTTGCAAAGGAAAATTCCACAGTGTATAACTAAAAGTATCACTAAAACTAAAGTTGCAAAGGAAAATCCCACAGTGTATAACTAAAAGTATCACTAAAACTAAAGTTGCAAAGGAAAATTCCACAGTGTATAACTAAAAGTATCATTAAAACTAAAGTTGCAAAGGAAAATTCCACAGTGTATAACTAAAAGTATCATTAAAACTAAAGTTGCAAAGGAAAATTCCACAGTGTATAACTAAAAGTATCACTAAAACTAAAGTTGCAAAGGAAAATTCCACAATGTATAACTAAAAGTATCACTAAAACTAAAGTTGCAAAGGAAAATTCCACAGTGTATAACTAAAAGTATCATTAAAACTAAAGTTGCAAAGGAAAATTCCACAGTGTATAACTAAAAGTATCACTAAAACTAAAGTTGCAAAGGAAAATTCCACAATGTATAACTAAAAGTATCACTAAAACTAAAGTTGCAAAGGAAAATTCCACAGTGTATAACTAAAAGTATCATTAAAACTAAAGTTGCAAAGGAAAATTCCACAGTGTATAACTAAAAGTATCACTAAAACTAAAGTTGCAAAGGAAAATTCCACAGTGTATAACTAAAAGTATCACTAAAACTAAAGTTGCAATGGAAAATTCCACAGTGTATAACTAAAAGTATCACTAAAACTAAAGTTGCAATGGAAAATTCCACAGAAAGTTAACTAAAGCTGCGAATCAGCAACGTCTGAGCTGGAATGGACAAGATGAAAGCAATCTGGAAGTCAAATCTTCCTACCATAATGAAACGTGACTTCTTTAGAGCCATTATTGCATCAGTTCTTGTACATGGAAGCGGCACCTGAACTTTTACCAAAAGATTGGAGAAGAAAATTGATGGTGTGTGCACCAGAATGCTAACAGCTGCTCTTAACATCTCTTGAAAGCAGCACTTCACGAGCGAGAAACTCTACAGACCAATTCCTCAGATCTCAGCTTTGATCAGACAGAGGAGGACAAAAATTGCTGAACACTGCTGGAGAGCTCAGGATGAAATCATGAGTGATATTCTTTTCTGGATATCAAAACATGGAAGTGGCTCAGTGGGGAGACTGCACAGAATCTACATCAAGCAACTAACAGGAGAGGATCAGGAGGATCCGTGATACTACCATGACTAAACGATGATGATGATGATGATGATGATGATGATGATGATGATGATGATGGTGGTGGTGGTGGTGGTGATGATGATGATGATGATGATGATGATGATGATGATGATGATGATGATGATGATGCATGGACACATGGCATAATGGTTAATGAAAATTAATCATAATGAATGCAATAATTATTAGATGAAGCCAGTATAAGCATTAGGCAAACTCCTATTACCTCTAAAAAACAACATATGACACGGAAGCGCAACTTTGACTCTTCATATGAGATTCATTTCAACAGCTAACACACAGAATCTTGGTAATATGATTCATAGCATAGTAGAGATCAATCTGATAATAATTCCATCTCATCTATCTTTATCCTTGAGTGGCTTTTGGAAATTGTAGAAATCAAAATATGAGAATATATATGCTAATACGGTGTTCAGGATTTGCGTAGGAGCACATAAGGATCCTCATAGATTCTTGGGAGTCTTTTTAATTTAATTTAATTTAATTTAATTTAATTTAATTTTAATTTAATTTAATTTAATTTAATTTAATTTAATTTAATTTAATTTTAATTTAATTTTAATTTAATTTAATTTTAATTTAATTTAATTTAATTTAATTTAATTTAATTTTAATTTAATTTTAATTTAATTTAATTTAATTTAATTTAATTTAATTTAATTTTAATTTAATTTTAATGTCTTTTTAATTTAATGTTTGTTTTGTTTTATTTTGTTAAACAATGGTGTTTTTCACCAAATTATTATTTCTTTAATTTTTAATAGCATTTTGAAAGTTAAATGTAATTATTACGGCATCATTCGGTATTAAATTACTGTTGAACCAAATTATCATGAAAAAATAACTAACCTTGTGAATGCAATTGTGGTGATACTGGCTAATTGATATGCATAATTAGCATAAGTAGAAATAGATTACTATATAAGTATCTCCTTAAGTATAGCTAGCAGTGAAAGTACACTAGCAACTTGACTAGGTAAATTCACAACTTCACAACAGTACTGTTATTCTTAATCCCTATTTATAAAATTGTTAGATGTAAATTTCTTCCAAGATTCTCAATCTTTTATTATTATGACTTGCTAAAAATGTTTAAACCAGTTTAAATGACTCTTATTTGACAGTTTCCAAATTTTTTCAAATTCGAAGGGTCACAAAGTAATTCATTCGTTTTAGGTTTTTTTGTTTTTTTCATCTATGAACAAAAGATTAAAATGGCTGACTTGTTTGCTAGGAAACCGAAATGCATTATGGTGGATTTAATTTCGTATTTTAATTATTTTTTATAGGAAACACACACAGAGTCACACGAGAAGTGGTCACACAATTTTATTGATATAGAGATTTGTTTGATCTTTTTTTTTTTTCTTTTTGAGTGGAGGCACTGTTTTCTAAAAATATTTTCATAATCAGAAAAATATTTTATTTTCCAATTTAATAAAGTAAAACTATTTTCGGTTTCTTTTGCATTTTATTTTAGTAACTTTTATTCTGGGCTTGTGTCCATCTTGCAACTTTAAGGTGGGCGTTTGTCCAGTGGATTAATTACTCGATGAAACAATACTTTTTTTTCGCCATGTTTAACAAAATTGCTTTTTGCTGTGAAATTCTCGTCTTGGTTGTTATTTTCACAACGTTTCAACTGATGCATCTTTTTGAACCCGGAAACCTATACAAAATTTTTGAACTCAATATACAAAATTTTTGAACTCAATATACAAAATTTTTGAACTCAATATACAAAATTTTTGAACTCAATATACAAAATTTTTGAACTGAACCCATTATTTAATACACGGAGTAGTTTGTTCCCGTTCCGTCAGCCATGACAAGGTAGAAGTTTTATTTACTCCTCCCCAGGAGTTAGGCACAAGGCCAGTTTTATCTTACTCCCACAAGTAAGATGTGACCACAGCTTGGGTCAAGAAAGTGGGGTTAAAAGCCAGCGCTCGAGAGGTGAGCACTCTGGCCATTTAAAAATTGCCTGGGCAGCCCCGTCGGCATTCCCCGGTAGGGGCGCCTCAGACAGTAAGCAATAAACTTACTCCTCCACAAAGAGGGGAGGCAAAGCCTGGGAGGGTGGACCTCCTAGAACTGCACAGGACAGGCGTGCAGTATCCATCGGAACAGATACTACACTTTGATCTTAGCCAAAAGGCCAAGAAGCCCAAATTATTTAGGCAGGTGTGTTAATTATGTTGTTCTTAGTTATTATTGAAACTTCAACCTCTGGAAGACTATCTCTTAGTACTGGAGGTTGATGGTTCAATCCTTACTACAGGCGATTATAACTAAGTATGGCATCAAAAGTAATTAACACTTCTACCTGATCATGGCTGATGGAACGAGGACAATCTATTCAAACTTGAGAATCTTTATGGCAAACTGGGAATTTATACGGAATTTCGAAATCTTTTGGTCTGTCACATTTACGTTTGAAATAGCATTTTCGTTGATCTGTCAGACTTTAGTGT
>OY744529.1:12871220-12881220 GCA_963556195.1 Sepiola atlantica | reverse complement strand
TTAATAAATATTCCCCAAATTTAAGTTTCTTTGGAGTATTTTAAAGGATATAGACACAACCTTGCATTTGAAAATGCAAATATTTCAGATTTGCATTAAATTTGATCCATAGTCATTAGACACGAATTAAGAAAGATTCCCTGAATTTCAATTTCTTCTTAAGACCACTTAAGCCTTAAATCAGAGACATTTTCTAGAATCAAAATCATGCAATAGACTTTGATCAAAATTAGAATAAGGATTCTAGACATAAAGTTTAGTATCATTATATCTTGATTTTAATCTTTGTAAAGTGACATAAGAGTGGTGCAAAACTGTTCTGTTCAGGAAATTAATTTTACCCATCCTGGGACCGGTATTCTTAGTCGTCTACAAACAGCTGTTTGCCATTTGCAATTTTGAGTATTTGTAACAAACAGAGGTAACCCGATGTATGTTTCAATCTGTATGTTACTGAAGAAAATCTCGGACTGGATATAGTATGCAATCAATGAAATCGACTGGAATTTCAATTTTCAATAGCAAACACCGATAAATGATGTAATTGATTGGCAAGTTAGAATCAAATATTGATGTGTCAGATGCATTGCTATTTAGGTCTCATATGAAAAATTCAAAATATTTAATATATATATATGTGATGGACTCTCCCGTCGATTTCGACGTATGAGTGCCCCACCAGGGGCTGCCCGCGCATGTAATTGTAATTGCAAGGGTTGCACAATCCCCAACAACACCTCTCCTGAGTCGACATTGCTTGATTCCAATGGCAAGTAGTTCAAGACGACTGGAAACAATGCTGAGATAAGCAGAGAGCACATACAGCACCTGGCATTCCAAAATGGTCACCCATTTAGTACTGGCCAGGCTCGACAATCTAACTTGAACTGGTGTGTCAACGTGATTGTGCCATATATATATATATATATATATATATATATATATATAGGGGTGGGACGTAATGGGTGAAAATTTCAGATTCATGCGAGTAGTATTTTTTTGTGTTTATTTATACATAAATAACACTAAACAATCAAACATTTTGAAAATTTTGCAAAATTCAGAAGGTGCAGGCCAATAGTTTTTGGCTATTTTACATTCATGAAAACCCTTTCACAGCCTGAAAATGGTCCTAAATTAAAGTACTATATCAGATTTAACCATCTATATCCATTCATAGCTTTTGAGGATGTTTAAGGACCTGCAATGTCGCATGAAACAACTTTTTCACCGAAAAATGATGGATTTTGAGTCCTGTGGAGCCTTAAAGGCTATTTTTGGCCTGCACCTTCTGAATTTTGCAAAATTTTCAAAATGTTTGATTGTTTAGTGTTATTTATGTATAAATGAACACAAAAAATACTACTCGCATGAATCTGAAATTTTCACTCATTACGTCCCACCCCTAATATATATATATATATATATATATATATATATATATATATAAATTCCCGAAACAGTTTTTCATGGTAAACAACTGATGATCCCTTAAAATAGTGTTAGAAACAAACTAATATAATAACTGTTAAAAATAAATTGACTTACATGAGTGATTTTCCACTGGAAGACTTGAGACTATAAGTTTTTTTTTTTGTTGTTTTTTTTATATAGTTTTAATGGTTGAGAAACTTCCGAGACTATATATATATATGTGAATGAAAATGGGGATAAAATGATTCGACATAATGGAAAGCTAAAAATAGATATGAGAATCTACTAAATCCAAGTCGTCACCCCATTCACTTCTCGCGTCTCTTGAAATGTACAGACTGCTGCTAATAACATACGAACCAAAATCGTGGTTTTAATTTTTTGCTTGTTCTCATCCACAGCCATGCCGAAATTTGGACAATTCTGCATTGTTTCTTCATCCTGAGGAAGTCTTCAATAAATGACGAAACGTTGATGAATACATAAATAATATAGTTTTTGGCTTTACGTTTTCATTTTCCATATATATATATATATATATATATATATATATATATATATATATACATATATATATATATATATTAATTATTTATTTATTAATTTTATACGTACATAAAAGTAATCCATAGAGACAAGGATCGAACCTTCGATATTGATGTCTATAGTCCAGCGTCTTTATCACTGGACCAAGACGCTTATCTAGAAATATGTACGATTTTTATCACCTAAATATTTAATATATTTTTATGTAATTATTTTTACTGGTAATTGCAGCGTTCGTTGTTTTTTTGCTTACTATTATTTCGATTGTCTCACTTTCCTAAGTGATTAAGATACAGAAAATTGCATTATTAGTCGCCCTTAACTTTATAGGACGCATTTTTTCGTTAATATGTATTTTTATTAATTTTATACGTACATAAGTATATATATATATATATATATATATATATATATATATATATATATATATATATATATATATATGCCAACTTTTGATGTGAGTTTTTTTTAACTTGCAATTGTTTTTTTACCAAGCCTTCTTCTTGGGCTTTTCTCATCTTCTTTTCTTCTTTTTTGGATTGATATGTTTTTTCCATAATGATTAAATGAACAATTTCTCTGATTATCAACGATACTAAAATAAAAACTATATATTTTCTTGACTAAGCTGTGAAACGCACATAAGATATAAAAAGTTATAAATTGGAAAAAAGGAATATAAATTTTATTTGTAAGACGAAGGGGAAAATACAGTTATTCGTCGAAGTCGAAAATGAGGAAATTGAGAAAAATAAATAAATAAAAAATAAATAAAAATTATGGTAATGGATTGATTTTTCCTTTGATCACTGGAATATAACAAAAAGTATATATATATATATATATATATATATATATATATATATATATATATATATATATATATTGAATATAAGAGACAACTCGTGTCTAGATATCTTTTGGTAGATCCTTTCAATAGTCCGAATCAGGATCTTAGTTTCGGAGGGGAATTGGCTGATGAATTTGCCATAGTTTTGATTTGTCTCCCAAATTTTTCCCGCCAAAAACCTTCGATAAATACTAACACTTGGTCTATAGCTGATTAACCTCATCCCCTGAAGATGGACCCAGATGGGTCCGAAAGTACTTGGGAGACAAATCCAAACTATGGCAAATTCATCAGCCAATTCCCTTCTGAAACTAAGATCCTGATTTGGACTATTGAAAGGATCTACCAAAAGATATCTAGACATGAGTTGTCTCTTATATTCAACAGTATATATATATATATATATATATATATATATATATATATATATATATATATATATATAACTTTGAAAAACAGACAAATTGCCATTTGTAAACCATGTTTAGGATGAGAATTTTTGTATTAAAAATCATAAAAAAAATTTTTATCTTGACTTTTTTTTCTTATTAATTTCGGACAATAGCATGTCCATCCTCAGAGAAAAAAGTGTCTATTACACACAAAAAAATTAAAGGTTTTACCTTTATTTTATTTTTATTTTTTCGTGATTAGTAGGGTCCTTTCTTCGTGGTGTTGTTTGAACGATGTCTGATGAAGGAATATCTTATATATATATGAACTTTTAGTAGCGTGTGGTCGCTATTGGGTAATAATAATAATAATAATAATAATAATATATATATATATATATATATATATATACAGGGTGCATCAGGTATATGAGAACATCGCGTAATGTCGTTATTGTTACGTTATATTAATTATTTTTATTCTTTTTTTGCAGATAATGAAAAATGGCAGATAATAATGTAACGGAACAAATGAAAAGACAGGCTGTAATTGTCACAATAAAGGCAGATCATAGCGATTTACAAATCGCACAATTTCTTAAAGTCGCCCGTTCTTTTGTTTATAAAGTTCGTAGGGAGTTAGAAGAAAATGATGGTGATTGTAAGCAGGTTGCTAAACGTAAAAAGCACGACCAACGGTCAGACACGATTAGAACACCTGAATTTATTCATCAAGTTCAGAATATTATTGATGAGAGCCCCCAAAAGTCAATGAGGTCCATCGCAAAAGACCTGAATGTTTCAGAAGCCACAATTCGAAGGACTGTTCATGAAAATCTTCGTTACAAGTCTTTTGTGATGAGGAGAGGCCAGTTTATGTCCGAGACCACCAAAGAGAATCGTTTGATAAGGTCCAAGAGGCTGTTAAACAAACTGAAACATCCTGTTGAGCAAGGCATGCTTTGGTTTTTCTCAGATGAGAAAAACTTTGATCAAGATCAAAAGGTAAACAGAAGGAATGACAGATGGCTGTGTAATGACCCTTCCGAAGTTCCAACAGTCATGCATACAAAATTTCCTGCAACTGTTATGGTTTTGGGGGTTGTTAGCAACGAAGGACATGTGATGCCACCACACTTCTTTCGGCAAGGACTAAGAGTCACTTCTGCTACTTACATTGAAGTCTTGGATACTGTTGTTAAGCCCTGGATCGATAGAGTAACAAATGGAAGGCCCTACATCTTTCAACAAGACTCTGCACCAGCACATAAGGCTCAAAACACTCAGGAATGGTTGGCGGATCATTTTTATGATCACATCACTCCAAACTTGTGGCCTCCAAACTCTCCAGACCTGAATCCATTAGATTATTATGTGTGGGGCGTCGTGGAGAGAGATGTTAATAAACACCCCCACAACACTAAAGATTCTCTAAAAGCATCCATTGTCAGAGTGATGGACAACATAGATGAGGACCATCTCAAGCGCGCTTGCAGTCGGTTTAGGTCTCGAATCGAAGCTGTCATTGAAGTAGAGGGGAATTTCATTGAATGAAATTATTAAACAATACCTTAGCTTACATGTTTATATAATTGTTTTTGATTAAGAATATTTTTGTTTGATTTTTTTTATCATTTAATAAAATGGAAAATATGTTCTCATATACCTGACGCACCTTGTATATATATATATATATATATATATATATATATATATATATATATATATATATATATATATACCCGCTTTGTGCATGATACTAAACCAGATCCGTATAAAAATTGTCCACGTGCTGAGGGGGAAAAAATTGTCCATAATTGGAGTATATACAATAATTTTACATTTGCCTTTCGCTTTTACCATGTTACTTAAAATAAATAAATGAATAAATAAAAACTTTACACGTTAAAAAAAACAAAGTAAAACAACACCGTATGAAGTGTTCTGGACTTTTAAAAGGGCATTGTTTAATTCGCAGTTATTTACAGCATAAAATTCATCCGTTGTTTCAAAGCCATTAAATCCTGTTTATTGTTTTACAATCTACAGCTGACGGTATTTACACTTCTTTCTATAATTAAAGTGTTTTCTTAATCTGACACGATTATTGCATAGGGTGTATTTATAGGACAAAAGAAGTAATATCTTTTTTTTGCAGTCATCATTAAATAAAAAAGAATTTGACTCACGTCTTGACAGGCTTGAACGGAATTCAGTTTCTTGACGAGGCTTGTTCAAGAAGCCTTTATCAGATGACCATGATACTTTTTTTATACTAACGGTTTACCGCTTATCAGCAAGGCGCAAAGGCCACTCGAGGATAAGGGTTAATGAGTTTGTCAGAAGGACAGTGAGATAAGACTGTGATGATTGGTAACGATGGTTGAGATTGGGCAGAATTTGATTATTTAAGAGGGCGGCTCAACAAGAATTTGCTAACATTGGACTTGAAAACGTAGTCAGCTGGAAAGCAGCCCCGTGGTCTTGTGTTCGACAATGGGTAGTTAAAATGATTTTTAAGTGCCAAATTCTGGAAAACATATATATATATATAATGATGGACAAAATGTGTGAAAAAATGACAAACGGAAAACAAGTTAAAGTGCAGGAGAAAAACAAAAACAAGAGATTTTTTGACCGGTTTCGTTCGTGGCAAACGTCTTCAGAAAATGAAGATATGGAAATAATTTTATTTTGAAGGCACATCCCACGTGTGTGCCTTCAAAATAAAATTATTTCCATATCTTCATTTTCTGAAGACGCTTGCCACGAACGAAACCGGTCAAAAAATCTCTTGTTTTTGTTTTTCTCCCGCATTTTAACTTGTTTTCCGTTTGTCATTTTTTCACACACACACACACACACACACACACACATATATATATATATATATATATATATATATATATATATATATATATATATATATATATATATATATATATATATATTAAATAATAACATTTTAAACTAATCACCATGATATATACATAATATCTATCATACTGCTTTATATCTTTACAAGCAAAAAAACTACCCAGCATTCAGCGGTAAATGTATAACTTACATTATGTATCTGTAATATAAATCTATTGTAATTTTAAAAACTAATAGTTTTCATTCAAATTACCTCCCTTGAAAATTAATGAACGTAATATTTTAAAAAAGGTTTTGGTAATTTAATTTTTTTTATTAGATCACTTTAATTAATTACTGTTAACATCGACAAAATTATTGCACATTTATAGAAAAATAGGACAATACAATTACAAATGAATAGCACCAAACATTAATTTATTATGAACTGTTTTTTAAAAAATAGTTATGCAAATTAGGCATACAAATGGCTATTTTTGGATCTTTGCTCTCTTCTATTTATACAGTATTTCAAAAGACTATGTTGTATTATTGATTTAAATTACAATGAACCGTTTTGATGCTAATAATAATGTCAGTATTATGAATTAAATGATTTATTCGTTTAGATAATTTACTAGCTGGACCTATGCGTCGTTGCCAAGGAATCTTTGTACTTTCATTTCTTTTTTTTTTTTTCGCCTTTTTTTCTTTTCTAATCACGTAAATATTTTTGATATATTTTTTTTTATTTATTCTTAAATGTATAAATAACATATCTATCAGTTGTACGGTATAGATCGTCGATGAAAATGTACATAAATAAAAATTTTAAAAAGTAAAATCTTTTTTAAAAATATATAAAACCATTACATTTTACTATTCGCCTGATGCAGCGATTTAATAAGATGGACAAAGAAATTGTTGTTGGACCGGATTTTCTGAAATACGATGATAAGCTCCTTGTGTGTTTTTTTTTTTTTTTTATATAGAAATCGCTCCAGACAAGGCACGAAGCCACTTGATGTACGGAGATGAAAATTAAAATTTAAAAAAATAATAATCACTTCAATGTCAAAAACTAGTCAACGATAAATGTTAGATGGATAGATTCTCACCCAGAAACATCGCTCATGAAATGTGAGGACTAAAGGACAAAATAAGGGAAGCGAGAGTTACGAGGCTGCCGAAAGTAAACCCAAAGTTAGTCACTTTCTACTCTCCTTTTTTGTTTTTCTCTCATCTATGTTGGCTATTTACTGTTTTTATAAACTTTATTAGGCGTTATCCGGGAGTCTTTTTACTTTTATTTCTGTCCGCTTTCTTTTTTCTTTAAAAAACTATGTCCGTTTTTTTGTCTTTGTTTTTTTGGGTTTTTTTTCATTTTTCTTAAAAGAAGATTCTGAAAATTAAATTTAATTAATAATATTATAGTATAGTTGTATGATTAAATTGTTACCCGAAGCAAATTGTTATAAAACCCTAACTGGTTTTGTTATGATAATGTTATTTTAATCACTATAAAATTTGCTTCAAAAACTTTCAATGTTTGGTAAACGTTTCGATTCTTGACACATCCGACACGTGTAATTTTATCGGAAAAACTATATGCAGTTACTCAAAAATTGTATTTTCTTTTAGATTATAATATGCTAAACATATTAGCATTAAAATCAATTTAGTATTACGTATGAAATAGAAAAAAAAAACGTTTTAAATTAGTAAATTAGCCGACATACTGGCATAGATCCAACATGGCCGAAAGTCGATATAAAAATGAAAACGAAAAAGAAGTCAAACGAAAATAATTAGTATTTTACTGAGTTATATAAAAATAAATGCTGATACTTATTGTTCATAAGAAACTTTATTTATAACTTTTAAATGTTTTCCTTATTTTAAAAAATTGATTTTAATATGTTGTGAAAACACAATAATTATGTTGTGAAACAAATATTTATATAAATATTTTAACTGTTTTCCGTTCCCATTTTTATATCGATTGCCGGCCATATTGGATCTATACAAGTATGTCGGCTTATTTACTCATCGAAACGTTTACCCTATATTTTAATACACAAGGATTTGTTAAGAATTTTCAACTATTAATTAAAGATTAAAATGGCTGACTTGTTTACGAAGAAACCAAAATGCATTCTGGTGGATTTTGTAATTAAATTATTTTTTAAATAGGATTTTTTAAAATTTCGTTTTATTTTTTTAAATTTCAATAATGTGTAAGTCACGTAGATGCGACAAGCACACACACACAAACATACGAGAAGGGTCACAATTTTATTTATATACTCATAGGTACGTGCAAAATGGCCGCCGCTTGTACTGACTATCGTTCTTAAAAGTGTATTTTCTTAATTTTTTAAAGTAGTTTTCGTTTAAGTTTTGATTGTGTTTGAAAAATAAAAGCATTAAGATAATATCTAAAAGGAAACAAATGTCAATTTACGTGTGAAAAAAAAAATTAGAATGAAAAATGTTATCAAAAAAGCGAAAAGTCAGTTAAAACTGCAGATTCAATAAAACATGTTTAAAATTCGCTGGAAAGGTAAATATCAGTTTTCTGGAACTGTTTTAAACATAATTATTAAATTCAAGTCTTAAGAGAGTGAATTACAAAAGAATGTACCTCTTTTATGTTACTAAAAATTGTTTAATTATCCCCCCCCCCCCCCAAAAAAAAGTGAAAGTTAGGTGTTCCGGACATTTTTTCGCTGTGTTGTAATTATAAACAGAAAATATGGCTACAAAATCTCAAAGTATGGAAGACGCGAACTACCGTAATAGTTGCTTTTTTGGCACTTCTGCAGTCTTTATGAAGCAGTAGATTTTCTGTCCTTCTACTGAAAATAAAGGGAAGTAATCCAACCGGAAGTGACTTATTTACAACCTAAAAAATATGCAAGACTGGTTTGTTTTTGGGTAACAATTAACAATTTCTTTTTTTTATTATATGAAGTAAAAAGATTTTAAATAAAAAACCCTAACCCTAACATTAAGAAATCAGGCGGTGTGCCTGTAAAAAATCTATTGTTTTTTGCGGCTGGTTCCTCCGTGAGCATTTCCAAATAAATCCATCACTTCCATTGTGGCTTGCCATCTGCATCTGTCTTTGACATGACGGGCATGTCCGACTGCAAGAAATCAGACGATGTGCCTGTAAAAAATCTATTGTTTTTTGCGTCTGGTTCATTAAATTACCAATGTCGCGAAGATTCAACTCATTTAACTCCATTTTCTAAAAACTAAATTCTACTTCAACTCCCGGTAAATTCAACTTCCGGTGAATTCTGAATGAATGGTACTTGGAGAAAAAAAAACGGAACTCTTCAATTTCGATTTCTTAATCGGCAGCTGCTTCATAAAGACTGCAGAAGTGTCGCTTTTTTTTAAAATGTTAACGTTACAAACTGCGTCAATTTTATTTATTATTTTACATGATGCTTGATTAAAATCTTGAATAATTACGTTACTCGATTTATTCTTTAAGAATTAATGTAATATTAAATTACATTAATTCTTAAAGGATAAATAACAAATTTATTGTTACGACATGTGTAAGAATTTCTTACAATAAATAACATTCATTCTTTTAAAATAAAGCTAAAAGAGTATTTTTTTATTTTAAGTATGAAAAAGTGAATTAAAATCAATTCATTGAAAAAAAAAGTTAAAACATTAAAAATTATTTATTAATAAATAAATAGAATTCAATTTTGAAAGAAATAATTGATGATGAATTGTGAAATTAACGAAATTGTTGAATCTCTGAAAATAACATTTTGAGAACGGTATGGGGGGAGTGGGTGGTGGTTGGTGAGCTAATCCCGCCTGTTTATTACAGAACAGAGCTACCATACCTCTCCAAGTCAATCGTTAATAGAAATTATCCAATTTTTAAAATTAA
>OY744529.1:12848720-12863720 GCA_963556195.1 Sepiola atlantica | reverse complement strand
AAAAACGAAAATGTCTTCCTTTCGTTTGAATGAAAGCATCGGTTTTCAAAAAGAATGCGAACAATAAACCATTATTTTGCGTGACATTTTTAATTCTGTTTGTGAAAAACAAACAGAATTGACAATGTTTTAATCTTACATCGCAAAGAAAATAGTTGTTAAAAAAAGCAAGTGCGTGATTAATTCCTGAAACAATACTGAAGCACTAAGTAAATAATAGAAGCCGCAATCAGCGCGTCGGTCTATCATTTAAAAATACACTCTCATTAAAATCGAGAAAACCCGTTCTTTAATACGATAGAGGCGCGTGAGAAAATGAATCTTTATTTCCTTTATGTATACTTGACTAATAGTCAACATTTTTTTACGGCATAAAAATTAATTTCGAAGTGTCACGATAGTAAATAAATAAAAGTCAGCCATTTTAATAGCTACCATGTGGTCTAACTTTATTAGGTACTTGTAAGAAATGGGCACCCAGAGGATGTCAGTTTGAAGTATTGACGGAGAATCCAGTCAGTCCTGGAAATGCCCGAAGCAGTTTACGATTGTTAAAGCTACTTTAGGGTTGTTGTTTTTTTCATGCTTTTAGGGAGTTTTTTCCAACTTTATTTTTATTTATTTATTTTTTAGAATGACTAAACAATTTGTTAACCCTAACCCTAACCCGAATCCTTTGCATGCTTAGTGTCGTCTACTTTTTTACATTTTCTCGCGGCTTTCAAATCATAAACTGCTTCGGATATTTCCGGGATTGACTCGGGATTCTCCGTCAATACTCGGAACTGACTCCATAAAAACTGACATCCTTACAAGTACCGTTTATAATCCTGATAATTCGAATAATTTTGAAGCATTTAAAAGCTGACGAATAGAAAACTAAATTGAGACAAAAATCAAGTATTAGTGTTCAGATGTGCTCCTAAAACCAAGAATGGGGAAAATAATTAATTTTCGCACGCGCATCTGTCGTATCAAAGAACATACCAAATCTGTAGTTTCGTTGTAAAAACATGGGTTACTGGTGTGGGTGAAGAGGAAATAGGAAGTAGATATAAAAATAATGGCAATCTTTCTTACAAAAATCAAATCTTTTTTTCCAGAGTAGGAGTCCCGGGCATCTTTTACGAGGCTCAGCCCCTATTTCAGTTGCCACCCCACGAGGGCAAAGTTAGACACAGAGTCGTATTTTAGTGTGGGGGAGAATCCAGCTCCCTCAAAAGGAGCAATCTGGGTTGGAAACAAAAAAATAAAATTGGCCCAGTCTAGGAAGATTTCTCTTCCTCTGACTGGGGACAGAACAGACACTGCATCTTGATCACATCCCGAACAGTAGTCAAGTCAGAGAAATAAAAAAAATGGTATATTGTAGGTTAACATTGGTTTACCCAGCCTTCGAATGATGATCAACGTGTAGTATGTGCAACTGTAATTCTTATTATCATTGCTGCAGTGAACGTGATGGACAAACAGTGAAAGTGTGAAATTGGACGGTGCTTGGACGAATGGGTGAAAAATGCGTCGAGTTAAGGTAGAATAGAGAGAGGATCTGATACTACACTTTATCTTTTCTGTCTTCGATATCAGTGAAGTAGAAATCTTTCTAGACTGAGACATTTAAAAAAAATTTGTCCCAATCCAGAATGCCCCTTTTTGGAGAGTTTGGGTTTTCCCACATTATAATCCGACCTTGTGTCTACCTCTGCCCTCGTGGGGAGGTAAATAAATAGAGACAGGGGATACAGAAAGAAGAGAAAAAAAAAACTATTCCCCACATTTTTATTGTCTTGTTTGTAATTTTTGTAAATGGAATTTAATTTTATTTGCGAATAAATAATTCAAAGGGTTGTCTCTGTTTCATCCTCGGTCAAAGGAGGATAAATCCTCCTAGACTGAGACATATTCGCCCTTTGGACTAGGATCAAAGTGTTATTTACTCCTCTCCAGGAGTTAGGCACAAGGCCAATTTTATCCTACTCCCACAAGTAAGATGTGAACCAAGGTCGGGTCGGAAAGTGGGGGTTGAAAAGCCAGCGCCCGAGAGGTGATCACTCTGACCATCAAAAATTGCCTGGGCAGCCCTAGGATCAAAGTGTTATCTCCTCGGTCCTGGCAATTTTTTTTTTTATGTTCCAATCCAGAGTGCCCCTTTTGTGGGAGCTGGATATTCTCCATATTCAAAATCGACATTGTGTCTAACTTTGCTCTCGTGGGGAAGCAAATGAAAGTAAAAGTCAGATTTAAGATAATGTTGTTGTTGTTGTTGTTGTTGTTGTTATTATTATTTTATTATTATTATTATTATTATTATTTTATTATTATTACTACTACTACTACTACTACTACTACTACTACTACTATTATTATTTTCACATAGCATCATCTGGCAACAATGCACACACGATATAAATATACGATGAAAGAGATTTTCAGATCAGGGTGGAAAAATACGAAGGAAGGCGGACCCTCATCACAATAAAATGAGTTCGGTGTGTGCTGTTACTGAGTTATACCTTAATAATTCTTATTATTTAATGAATAGAGTATTTTTATTTTATTAAATATAAAAAAGGTAAATAACAACAACAAAAACAAAACAAAAGCAGCAATTTTTAGAAGAAGAAACATTTCAATTTCCTTTCTTTGGTCAGAGGTCAAATTATTAAATATAGATTTCAGAAAACGAAAATATACAAAATTTACCTACTGTATATATATATATATATATATATATATATATATATATATATATAACTGGAATAACAATAGAATGCTATGTATAATTTTAGCAGTGTCAATTTTATTTGGGTGGGGGTGGGGGTAGGAGAGGGGCAGGTGTAAAGGACTGAGAGAGAAAGAGAGAGGGGGGGGGAGAGATAAGAAGGAAGACAGAGAGAAGGTGGTATTTGATCTAATGGTTAGCAAGCTGGTCGTTACATCAGAATATTCGAGTTCGATCCTCACTAGGGGCAACTAAAATTTGACCATGTGCCAAACATTAAGTTTATTTACTTGCGCTTCCCCTACACACACACACATATACTGCAGTAAAAGGTAGAAACGAGGTCTGTTTATAGTGAGGGGGTGGTGGGGGTGGAGGAAGAACATTTGGGAACCATTCAGTTCTACCATTGGGGACCCCTCCCCCCAAGAAGGGGCACTCTGAATGGTTGCAAAATTTGCCGTAATTGGGCTCTGTCGCCCCCCCCCACCACACACACCCTACTCAAGACGCAACCGACAATAAACCAATACCTCTCCTGAATAAGGAGATAATGCCTGGGAGGATGGCCTCCTGAGAGTAAACTGAATAATACTCGACTCCGTAGTTGTGGTTTTCTTTTCAGTATGGAGAGAGTATGTGAAGGAAGAAAAGGTGGAAGATGCTAATATATATATATATATATATATATATATATATATATATATATATATATATATATATATATATATATATATATATATATATATATTGTTTATTATTATTATTATTATTATTATTATCATTCAAGTTGTGTCTGACTTACCTTGCAAACTGTGTCCTACTAAGGAGAGGCAGACGCATGGTAAAATTAGCCAGTAGTAAGGGTGCGTCCACATGGCATCAGTGGACGTCGGCTGGCCTCAGCTGCCCAATGCAGCTCAAGCCACGGGGGGGAGGGCGACCTCAGCAGAGACACAACCAGTGTTCCAAGGAGGCTGGAAACTACTGACTACTCTGACTCTACTCAACCCGCGATGAGGGGTTCCAAAACGATTATGATGATTATGATGATGGTGATGATTATGATGGGGAGTAGGAGCTGGAGTAGGAGGCAAGATGCTATTCGAATAGAGAAGTGGCAGGACAAGGTACGAATGTATAACAAAGAGAAAGGAGGAGGGGAAGCTTGCAGTAGAAGTAGAAGTTGAAGTAGTATTGCAGTTGGAGATTTTAAAAAAGCTGATGCAGTAGTAATATTTTTTTTTTTAGTTACTTACCTTGCGTAGAAACATAGAAACTAAAAATGATAAGCAATTGGAAGAAGCAAGGAACCTTGAAACAATGAACAACAAAAAATGTTTATTTGTAAGCTTAAGAAAAATGGTCAAAGAATTTAACTTGAAAACTAAAATTATTTGTGTACCGTATGACAATTTCAATTTCTTCAGATGACATCAATCAATTCTATTTTTTAAATATTTCTGGAACTGCATGTTTTTATTTCAATAAATATTAGCGAATAAATAAATAAATAAAACATTAATCCAATGTTACGTAGTCGCAAGAAAAAACACACACACAAGAAAAGTTATCTGATAATTTTATAATGTAATTAATATTTTATTTATTTACTATTATTAATCGAATATTTATTGAAATAAAAATGCAATAGCGTTAAGTACCAAAAATAACTTTTAAATATAATTTAATTATAAAATTAAATCCATCAGAATGCATTTCGGTGTTTTCGAAAACAAGTCAGCCATTTTAGTGTTATTGATACTTAAACAGAAAAGGGGCACTTCTGCAGATTATGGGCGAGCCGGAATTTATTTGTTTTCATTTTAGAAGAGCTCCAATTGTGTAAGGGGCCGACAACTCTCTTTTTGTTTCAATTTTAAGTACACAATTTCTCCGAAAATGGAAACTATGATTTTTGTTTAAATAAGAAGTAATGCAAATTGAATTAATTAATAGAACATTTATCGAAGAAAAGAAAATTTGTGAAAATCAGCAGTCTATTGTTTTTCATTTCAACACGAACAGTTTTAAAAAATTAAATTAGAACAGTTATCGTGTTTAGTTTAACACATTATTTTTTTTTTATTTTATTTATTTTTTTTTTACAGTTTAAAAAATTAATGGCACATGTTCGTCTTTTCCCACAGTCCGTTTTTCACAACTTTTTACTGACCAGTATTTTTTTCTTTTTTCGGTGTACACTTACCTATCAGGTTGCTAGAGAATTCCGGGGTTTTTGGAAAAAAATTTCAAATATTTTACATTTTAGGAGGGGGGATCAGTTTCCAATGTTAAGTCAACGTAAGCTGATCCCCTCTTTTTGACCATCACAATTTTTTTTTAAATCTTTTTCGGTGTACAATTACCTATCATGTCAGAATTTCGGGGTTTTTGGAAAGAAATTTTTTTAAAATGAGATTTTAAGACGGGGGATCAGTTTTCAATGTAAATTCAACGTAGACTGATCCCCCTCTTTTTGACTATCTCAAATTTTTACAATTATTCTTCTGCTTACAATTACCTATCATGTCGCGTGAAAATTCCGGGGTTTGTGGAAATAAATTTTTTAAAATTGAGATTTTAAGACGTAAAAAGTTGTAAAAAACGGACTATGGTAAAAGACGAACAATACTGATATCCCGTCTTAAAATCTCAATTTTTTGAAATTTCTTTCCCAAAACTCCGGAATTCTCTCGCGACATGATAGGTAATTGTAAGCAGAGGAATAATTTTAAAAATTTGAGATGGCCAAAAAGAGGGGGATCAGTCTACGTTAAATTAACATTGGAAACTGATCCCCCTCCTAAAATGTAAAATATTTGGAAAAATTTTCCAAAAACCCCGGAATTCTCTAGCAGCCTGATAGGTAAGTGTACACCGAAAAAAGAAAAAAAATACTGGTCAGTAAAAAGTTGTGAAAAACGGACTGTGGGAAAAGACGAACATGTGCCAAATTAATTTTTCTCTTGTTTATTTTTTCACTTGTTTTCTTTTCTCTCTTGTTTTTGTTTTTTTAAACGGGATTACAATTCAGAAAAGTGTTCAAAAAGACTCTGCAGGGGGTTAGTGGGAAAAAGAGAGTTGTCGGCCCTTACACTGTTGTAGCTCTTTTAAAATGAAAATAAATAAATTTCGGCCCGTCCCTAATCTGCAGAAATGCCGAAAAAAAGAATGAATTACTCGTGACCCTTTGAAATTTGAAAGGAATTTAAAAGCATTTGAACTCAAAGATTGTAAGTTTTGTAAGTTATTTACATCCAATAATTTTATAAATAAAAATTAAAACAACATTACCTGAATAATAATTAGTTACAGTTTTATACCAATGTGTTTAAATTAATAATTTAATGACGAAACAATAACGTAATATTTTTAAAGTTCAAAATCCTATTTTTTTTTTAATTTGGTAAAAAAAAGTCATGGTTAAGAATAAAAAAGCGCAAATGTACAGCTTGTTTCTATATTAAAAAATGAATTTCAATTTTAGGTGCTTGTATGAAAACTCGGTTATGAATTATGGCAGCTGAATTAAAATGACAAGTAAACTTTATGAAATATTTCTCATTGAAATATATTAGCGTACACTGAAAATTACGGATAATAATAGAGTATCTTTATTTATGAAATTCAAATATGAATCGTTATCCAGAGCCGCCGCCATTTTTAGCCATTATCAGAGATTTTCGTCCTAGTTAATGACTCCAGACTCACTGATTGTCTCCCCTTTGGCGTCATAACAGCGTAAAATCGCTAAATTAATTTTATTTTTTATTAAAATTCTAGTCGCTCATTTTCCGTAATTTTCGCTGTACGTTAATATTTTTCAATAACAAGTAAGTATTTCATAAAGTTTTCCTGTCATTTTAGTTTTAATTGTCATATTTCACAAGTGGGTTTTCATACACAAGCACCCATTTTTATTTATTTTCATTTATTATTATTGCTTTTTTGTGTGTCCGCAGGGAAATAAAAATTATTAGAAATAACTTATTCTTATGTTTATGTTACGGAGTTAGTCACTGATTATTTTAAAATTTGAAGAAACAACTAATTATTTAACGATGAATAAATATAAATAACTCTTCTGGTTAAAAAAAAAAAATAAAAAAAATAGGGTGCTTGTGCATATCAACCCTGACATTGAAATATTTAATAAAAGTATAAATTTTATTATGTACTTACATGTTAGCTGAAAATAAGATTGTGCAGAAAAAATTACGAAAATTCATCCAGTAGTTATTAAATTATAAGGAAAAGAAAAAAAATGATTTTACGTATATTTTGACATTTTTGTAAACAATGGCGACCACAAACCCCGAAATCGTGAAAATATGAGTTATCGTCCTTGACCCCTGGAAAATGGTGGAAATATCTACCGAGTGATAAAATCGTTTTTTTATTTATAATTAAATAAATACTGGATGAATTTGCATAATTTTTGGTGTACAGCCGTTTTTTCATCTACCACGTAAGTACATAACAAAGTTTATACATTTCTTTAGCTATTTTATTTTTAAGAGCGGTCTAACATGTCAGGGTTGATATGCACAAGCACCATAAATAGAAATGAATGACATAAAACAACAGAGTAAAAAGAGCCGGTTATCCTACTAACGGTGCACCCACACAGAAAAGTAAAAAGAAAAGAATAGTAAAATAAGTTTATATATATATAGAAAGAGAGATATTATCATTATTATTTTTTTTCATATGATGATAGTAGGGAGGTTTTTTTTTTAGTAAAATCAATGTACTATTAGTTAGTAAAATAGAAAAGAAGACATGTTAAAAAAGTTATCGCCTTGAGGGGAAAAACAGAATTGTTGACCTGGCGAAACGAAACGAAGCAAAGCTTTGTGTTATAAATATATATTATTTTATTTTTAAAAATTAAATTAGGTATAAAAATAATTTAGTGTTAAATATTTTTTTATTAACACTTCCTGTAAACTTTATTGCTTATTGCTTTCTGTGAAGGGGTCGTTTTTTGTTTAACACATTCCGGTTGATTTAAAACATGACACTTGGCGGCCATAGTGGGCGAATTTGGGATTATTTACGATTTTTTTCGCTAGTATGAACTAGATTTCAACCGTGCCTTTCGCACGTTTTCGTGCGTAATACTACTTTGATTTTAACTCGAAATGATTTCTCGGTTAATATTATTTAACAAAAACAACAACATAATACCATTCCTAATGCTTATGCACGTAATTTATCGCATTCTGTGTGGGTCAGTAGGATAACTGAAGAAGCCAATGTCCAAAACAAGCGAAAAATTAAATTGTATTTGTTTTTTGTTTTTCATTTTCATTCATTGTCTCCCAATTTTTGTTCAGGCATTTTTTCTTTAATTAACTTTGTGGTTTTCTTGGCCTTTTGGCTAAGA
This sequence comes from Sepiola atlantica, assembly GCA_963556195.1. NCBI lineage: Eukaryota > Metazoa > Mollusca > Cephalopoda > Sepiida > Sepiolidae > Sepiola > Sepiola atlantica. Next base: position 12,855,606 of record OY744529.1, on the reverse strand, counting down.
TCAAAGTGTAATATCTGTTCCGATGGATACTGCACGCCTGTCCTGTGCAGTTCTAGGAGGTCCATCCTTCCAGGCTTCGCCTCCCCTCTTTGGGGAGGAGTAAGTTTATTGCTTACTGCCTGAGGCGCCCCTACCGGGGAATGCCGACGGGGCTGCCCAGGCAATTTTTAAATGGCCAGAGTGCTCACCTTCTCGGGCGCTGGCTTTTCAAACCCCACTTTCTCGACCCGATCTTGGGTCACATCTTACTTGTGGGAGTAAGATAAAACTGGCCTTGTGCCTAACTCCTGCAGAGGAGTAAATAAACATGTGTTCTATCAGTAACGTAGCAACATACCCCCCCCCCCAAAAAAAAAGAATATATATATATATATATATATATATATATATATATATATATATATATACTAGCTGTACATATCCAGCATTGTCCGGGAATCTTTTTACCTTAATTTTTGTTTCACTTTTTCTTTTCTTTTTACCCATACCGTATTTTGATTTTTTTTTGGCAGTAAAAATCCCTCCAAAATATTTTAGAATGCATAGTGGGAGATCAGGTTCGCATATAAATTTAACGTAAAATGATCACCTACTTCCGAGCCAGAAGTTTCTAACCGGATAGCGTTTTAAGGGCCTACAGCAAAGGGCATGCACAATGAAATCAAAATCTGTAACGCATGCCCATGACAAATATTGAAGGTCTACAACTTCTAAGAATTAGTCCGAAAAACTTGGCGGTAAAAAAAGGGAATTGCATGCTGTCCCTTAACTTTACCACTAACCTTCAGTGAAGGTAGCAACAGACCCCCCCCCCCCTCCCGAAAAGATTTTATGAATAAGATTTAAATAAAACTAGAAAATGGTTACATGTCGTTCAAACGCTATCTGGTCGAAAGTGGATGATCATTTTACGTTAAATTTATATGCTAAACAGAACCCCTACTCTAAAAACTAAATTTTTTTCTTCAATTTTTACCTCCGAGTTTTTCATGGTTTTTACATGTAATCGTTAAAAAAAAAAGAATCTAATTTTTTTTGGAGGGTGAACTAGCATAGGGTCCGAATGGACAACATTTTTTCTGTTTTTTTTTCTTTTTCTATGCCAAATCATTAAATTTTTAATGGGATTTTGAAAGTTACATTTAATTAATAAGGTTTGATCATTAAATTATTAATTGAACCAAATTGTTATAAAACTATGACTAATTGTTCTATTAATTAAGCTAATGTTGTTTTAATCTTTATTTATAAAATGATTAAATAGCTTCCCAAACTTTCAATCTTTTAATACATGGGGATTTGCTATGAAATTTAAAGCCAGTTTAAATGACTTTCTATTGGGAAGTTTAAATGCTTCCAAATTCCTTTTGAATTGAACAAAATAATTTATTCATCTTTTTTTTTTCAACTATTGACAAAAGATGAAAATGGCTGACCGTAATGCATTCTGGTGTATTTAATTTCTTAATTAAATTATTTTTAAAATATATTTTTTAATACGTTTTAGTACTTTGTGTTATATTATTTTTTGATTTTAATAATTAATTGATCTTTTCTTTCTTTTTTCTTCTTTCTTCTTTTATAATAAAATAAAGTGATTTTATTTCTCTATTTTCTTGATGAGTATTGCATTTTGCTTTTTCACATTCAATAATTTTTACATTTTATCCGGCTTGTCAGCTTCTCCTAACATAGTCATCTATACAGAAAGTGGGAGGAATTTTCACTCTCACTATCAGATCTATCACTGCCATCCATGTTCACCACAAAGTCTTCTTGATAGGACACATATATCTTCGTAGCTACATGATTATTTTGTATTTTTCAATCTTGTTTTTGTCTGTTAGCTACTCTACATTTTCAAATAACTTCTTGGCCTTTTGGCTAAGATCAAAGTGTAGTATCTGTTCCGATGGATACTTCACCCCATACTGGTGTTGTCTTGAAATTAAAAGGTATGCAACATATACATTTTTGGTGTTAAAAATGACCAGTTGTTTAAGCAAGAACTACCACGGCCCATTCCAGGATGGGTATACGGAGCGAGAACTGCCACGGCCCGTTCCAGGATGGGTATACGGAGCGAGAACTGCCGCGGTCCATTCCGGGACGGCTATGCAACACCCCTAGAAAGAGAAAGTTCCTCTATTCAGTTTGTGGAAAGAAAATTGTGTAACACAATTTTTTCTGGTACTTGTAAACATTGGGTACACAGAAGTGCAGTGGAATTACTGGTAGGTTGAAAGATGATAACCAGTTTATCTGCAAAAAGTGAACTACAAATGAAAACCCAGATGTAAGAAAAGTATACCTGGATGACGAAGTTATTAAGGTTGTTCTAAAATGTTGTCACCTTGGTGATACCATTATAGCAGGTGCTAGTGTGATTGCAAGAGTGGAACTTCTGCCATTACTAACAAGTAGGTTATTACCAGTACCACAGTTGACCAAGGGAACGGTCTATCAAGCATGTGTACACAGTGTAATGATGTATTGAAGTGAAACCTGACCAGTGAGGGTTCACGACATACATTGGACCTTTATTGTTTCTGATATTCATAAACGAGCTCCCTGATGAAATTGAGTCTGAGATGGGTAGATTTGCTGATAACACCACGCTTTACTCTTTGCATTGTAGGGAAAACAGACGTGCACATATCCAAGGCAATGGCTGAAACCTTAGAAAATGACACAAATGGATGGTAACATTTAATGCCACTAAGACAAAGCTCCTTTCCTTTAACAACTACAAGAAACCTTTTCAACTACAGATTGCCGTGGATGGTAACACCCTACTCGAGAGTCCAGCGTTCAAACTCCTTGGCCTAACATTAACAGTTAACATGAGTTGGAACAAATACATAGAAGACGTTGCCAAGGCTGCTGCAAGGAAAGTGGGCTGCCTCTACCGTGCTAGAAAACTTCTCATACCGACCAGTATCCTATATCTCTACAAAGCCACCATCCAACCATGCCTGGAGTATTGTTTTCACATCTTGGCTGGTGCACCAACCACTAGTCTGTCCCTCTTAGACAGGGTCCAAAAAAGAGTTGCTAATCTAATAGGTCCCTCACTATCTACCAAGCTCCAGTCCCTGTTCCATTGCCACAATTTTGCACACCTGTGCTTGTTTTACAAGTACTTCAATGGAATGTGCTCCGATGAACTTGCTGCTCTGACTCCTCCTCAACGTAAATACACCTGACCAACTCGACAATTAGTTAAATTCCATCCATTCATAGTGGAAGTCCCGAGATGCCGGAGAGATTTTTATTCTACTAGACTCTTTTCCAGAGCTACCGGCCTTTGGAACTCCATCCCTGCTCTCTGTTTCTCTAACTGTACTGACATGCAGAAATTTAAATGTAATGTGAACAAACATCTTGCCGCACAACTCATCTCTTAGGAAGCCCGTTTTACTTTCTGACACCTAATTCACAGTAGCCCCTTAGGTCTCAGTGGTATTATACCTTGTCTGGGGTGAACTTCTGAACACTCAATTGTCCCAATTAAGATCAAAACAAAGTGTAATAAGACTTCCGATGTCCCTTTCCATCGAGGAGTGTATCGATACTCGATGGCTGACTAGGACAACCTCGGATTATTCATATCAGAAATTCATTTGCATTTAATTTTTGAAAAAAATGTGTCTTGTATCGCATCCAATTTAACTGATTGGTTAATTCTTAGTATTGAGATCTTCATACCCTCCAAGAAATTCAAACAGAAACAAAACAACCAGCCATGGGACACCCTTGTATTGTTACATACCCTTTAATTACTCGTACCTTTTCTTCTTCATCGTGGAGGGGTGTCGCCTCGATGTCGTCTAGTGGTTGAGTTCTTTCTTCGCTTCTGTATTGCCGTAAACATCGCCGTTTGCTGTGTCTGCAACAAACACCTTCATAATACGATTCAGGAGGCAAACAATCTTTTAAATTTTGATTAGTTTTATTCAGGCGTCAGTTTTCTGTCGTTCTTGGAGATGTTTCACTAACGTTGAGGGAGAGATCAAATTACTACTTTATCGTAGTTAATTCCTATATATCTATGGTCCATTAAGTCCTTAGCCATTACGCCTGTATTCTTTTAGGGAAATAAATTCCCCTGTTCATTTGCAGACTACATGGAGTTATACGTCTGTTCAGCTTGCTTCCAAAACCCAAACTCCATTTCCCACACAAAAGCCTGTGACGTCGCAGAACCCGTATGTGCAGGTGCACCTTGACCCTTGACCTGAGGTCTCGTCAACGTGGTTGCCCTGTCAACACTTGTGAGCTCCGACTGTGAGAACAGCCCTATTTTGCATTTGGTTGTACGGGTTCACCCGCACTAAATCGCGCAATCCAAACCAAACGATCCCCCACACATACGTCCACTTCAAGATGCGTCCGACCCCACTGGTCAATTATCCAACAGTATGTGCCACCGTTATTGCTCGCAGAAACCACAATTTCAATTGCTTTCAACGAAATAGATGTTCTGAAGCCAAAGCCGTCTTTAGAACTGCCCGCAACCACTGCAAAAGGGTTATAGAAAGCGTTAATCCGTTAAATCTAAAGTAGCTGAGCAGAGTCTTGGTTCCTACGAGTTTTGGCAAATAACAAAATCCTCAACAGATGTAAGACCTTTATTCCAACCATCATCAATGGACCAGAGGTGATTTCCTCAGCATCCAATAAAGCCAAACTTTTTGCAAAGTACTTTGCATCAAATTCCACCTGTTGTGATCAGGGCCACCTATCTCCTGAGTTTCCTCCTATGACTATAAACATTCCTAGCGACATCCATATCTCTGTCTGGGATGTTACCAAACTTATTAAGAAACTTGATACCAGCAAGGCAACTGGTCCTGACAACATTCCAATCATAGTGCTTAAAAAGCTGCAACCGGAACTAACTCTTATCCTTACAAAGCTGTTCAATCATTGCTTAAAGGAGAAATGCTTCCCATCACTTTGGAAAACTTTGTCAGTCAGCCCAATATTTAAAAATACTGACGATCGGTCTTCCGCATCTTAGTACAGACCAATCAGTCTCCTATGCGTCATGAGTAAGTTGTTTGAATCTGTGATGAATCAAGAAGTTGTCAACCACCTCAGCAAAAGCAATTTACTCAGTGACTAGCAATATCAATTTCGTCCTGCAAGATAAACAGCTGATGTGCTGACTGTAATATCACACAGGATCAGTGAATCTATTTACCGAGGTCTTAATTTCTAGAGCAGTAGCTCTTGACATATTAAAGATCTATGATAGGGTTTAGCGCAAAGCTATGGAATATCTGGAAATATCTTCTCCATCATCAAATTCTGTTCTCTCTGATAGGTTTACAAAAGTAGTCGTTGATGGGTAGAAATCTGAAACGCATAGCATCAACGCCGGCATGCCTCAAGGATCCATTCTGGGACCAACTTCTTCCTGCTCTTCATCAATGATCTCCCAAATCACATTCTAAGATCATTCGTTGACATTTAAGGAGATGACAGAACCATCTATGGTAACACTTCGAAGAGCATTAATGATCAAGATATTTCTGATTCTCTCTCTTCCGACTTGGAGCTTCTCTCCTTCACCACCAACACTCGGATCCTCACTTTGTTACAATTAAAATGAACGGCTCTCTTCTTGAAGAAGCAACCTGTTTTGATAAGCTGACCCTCACTCCAGACCTAAAATGGAAACATTACATCGAATCCGTTGCTAAGGCCGCTAGAAAAATGGTTGGATCATTCTACCGCTCCAGATAGTGTCTCACTCCTGATGCAATCCTCTACCTGTATAAGAGTCAAATACGTCCTAAGATGGGGAGGTACTGTTGCCACATCTGGGGAGGTGCTGTTGCCACATCTGGGGAGGTACTGTTGCCACATCTGGGGAGGTGCTGCTCAGAGCAAACGTTTCCTGCCTTGACAGAGTACAAAACCGTCTTCAAAATCTAATGGGAGATGTTCTCTTCCCTTCCCTACTCCTCTTTATCATAGAAGAGAGGTTAGTCTTTCTCTACTCTATCGTTATTTTCTCGACTGAGCTCCAATCTATGGTTTCCCCTGTAAAACATTCACAACAAAAACTTGTCTAGCTACGACCACTGTAACTAATTTTCCTTTCGTTCTCTGTATGCCTAAAACTAAACCGAAACTTTTCAAGAATTATCCATCTGTGGAACACAATACTACGGGACTGCTTCCCAGCTGACTACAATATGATCGTTTTCAAGTCCGATTATTAACAAATTCTTGTTGAGCCGTCCTCTTAAATAATCAAACCAATTTCAACCATCATTACCAATCCTCATGGTTTTGTCTCACCGTTCACCTGAAAAATCCATTAACCCTTATTCTCGAGTGGCTTTTAGGCCTGGATAAGCAGTGAATCCTTCATACATTAAAAAAAGAAACACAGCGTTTTTATGTTATTTAGAATTCATCACAGCTCCTTAAGTAATGGTAGGCCATCCTCCCATGAATTACCACATCCTTTCAGAAGGGGATAGGTTAATAGCCTGTTGCCCCCTGGGGTACTTTAACCTATAAGAGAGTGCTGACAAAATCAACCAAGTTACTTTCTGGCGAAATTGACCTTTAACGGTCCCTTAGACTATAAATTGACTTTTACCGGTTTCATTACGCCAATTGTGCACACAATTTCTGTCTTTTTTTTTCGTATTGCCACCCGAACTTACGGTTAACAATAAGGTTTATAAATAACATTTATTTTTATTTATTTATTTTTATTTATATCAAATATTAATTTTCTTTCCAGTGTTTGTATACAGATACAATTACTTACCCTTCTTTCCCCTCAATAAAGACAAATCCCTTGCCTTTACATAAGTATCTTACTGCTAGGATGCTCCTTCGTAGTTAAAAATATTTATATGGG
>OY744529.1:12748720-12843720 GCA_963556195.1 Sepiola atlantica | reverse complement strand
ATATTTGTTTTTTTTCCAGTGGCTGATAGAATGAGAACAATCTAATCCCGTGGATGAAATAAAAAGGTTCTGTTCGAAATTCTCCATAGATTCTCGAGTTCAATGTAAAGATTCCCCAATTCAAAAAATGCACCTGAAGAAGGTTGGAGGTTACATCAGCCGAAACGTTGTGAAAGTAACAATCATTAACAGACTGTTGACTATGAACTCATATTATAGTCAGATATTACTTTTGATCCGCGATTTCTGGTCATTTTCTTCAATTATTATCAATAAAAAATGGTTGTCACAATGATTTCTCTGTGGCCGTACAAAATCTGAAAGTGATTTTGAAGCCTTTAAAGTAACTGTCAATAATTTGAAAGTAACATTTTTTTTACTAATGAGTCACCACTTATCAAGATGAAAAGCCACTTGAGGATAAGTTTTAATGAGATGGAATATGATTGCCAGTTGAGAGATGAAGAATCTTATGAAAGGATTGAGAATGATTGATTGAATGGACCAAGTTCGAATCTGTTGACATTGGATTGAAGACGACTATGTTATAATCTGCAGGGAAGCAATCCCGTGGTAATGTGTTGCACAGATGGAAAGCTCTTGCACAGAAGCTCTGGTCATGAAAATTCCGCCTGATGCTATGTACAAGAAAAGTTTTTTTTCGTTGTGGCAGAAAAACGAGTTCTTGCTGTGAATGTCTTACAAAAAGGCACCAGAGATTCGATCTCAGTTGAGCACCTTCCATGGGATTAATGTTAGAGTAGAAAGGGACTAGCAACGTTTCTTCTGTGAGAAACGGGCTGTCAGAAACAGAAGAGACCATCCCCCACCATTTTTCACAGTCAAGTTTTAACCCTACCTAGGCAACAAGGATTGCTCTGAGCGGCGCCTCCCCAGGTGTGGCAGCTGTACTCCATCTTAGGACGTATCTGGCTTTTATAAATGAAGAGGAATGCATCAGGAGTCAGGTACTTTTTGGAGTGGTAAAGTGATTCAACTATTATTTCCGACAACCGTAAAATGAAAGTTTATAGGCCACAGTCAAGTATGTTGGTTCTTTTGTGCTCCTAAACAAAACAAGACAGTAAAAAGCAGTATTTTTATACTGTGCTACTATTGTATGAATGAACCAAGAAAACTATGATGCACACTTAGTTATGAAAGTGAAAGTGTTAAGGGCAGTTAATACCAAGGCAAGAGTCTATCAGGCATGTGTACACAGTATGATGATGTATGGAAGTAAAACCTGGTCAGTGAGGGTTGAGGACATGCGTTGCATGGAGAAAAATGATACGATGGATGTGTAATGTGAGTCTTAAACAGAGGCTTAGATCTGATGACCTCAGAGGAAGATTAAATCTGAACAGTATAGTGAGATGTGTGCAGAAGAGTAGAATTCAATGGTATGGCCAGGTTGAAAGAATGGATGAGAGTTCTTGGGTTAATAAGATGTAGAACAGTTGAGGTAGCAGGTTCAGTTCACAGGGGAAGATTAAAGAAAACATGGGGGAAAGTGATAAAAATGGACTTGAGGGAAAGAGATATAAATAAAGACCTTGCTAGAGAGAAGTTATGTTGGAAGTCAATTTCTTAAATCTGTCCAACGCAGCATGCCAACACGTAAAACGGACCACAGACCAATGATGATGATGATGATGGATAGTTCGTATATGATGATGTTGTGTTTATAACACTGTTGCTATCACATGACAAAGGTAATCAAAGTCCTTACAATTATATAATTTTGTTTGTTGTTATTCTAATGCAAATGAAATCTTGACTATTTTTAATTTGGTGCAATTGTTTGTAATTACATCTCCCTTTAACCGGCTTATTTGCCATAATGGTTAGAGAGTTTGCTAATGGGTCGGGAGACCAGGGTTCGATTGTAGGTCGAGTCATACCAAAGACTCAAAAAATGGTATTTGATGCCTCCTTGCTAAACACTCAGAATTATAAGGTGGCATGAAGGGCAAGTGGAGTAACCCTGGAAAAAGAAGGGGTTCCTAATGAAAAGGGAACTTTCAGGTTGCCCTCGACTATGGTCACTCACTTTATTTATTTTTTTTATTAGGAGGTTATGTTTTCAGTCAAGCTTGTTGGTTTATCACATTGTTTGTCTGTTTGTGTAGAGCCTAGTGTCCATATCGCCTGACCAATCTCCACCAAACTTGTTCAAAATTTCGGCCATGTTCTAACTTAGAACTGATTTAATTTGGGAATATCTAGGTAAAAGGTCAAGGTAACAGAAAAGGTGTAAGTCACACTTTGGGTAATCATTTTGGTTCTGTTCATCCTTGAGACTCGCTACTTGGCCTCTATTGTAGCCAATGAAGTCTCGCATTTTATATGACATTGATCATTGGTTTTGACCTTGAAAAGTTTGGTCATGGTCGAAATTTTGACGAAATTTCAATTTCTGATTTTTTTCAAATTTGATGTATGGATCTGATGCTCTTTGACTACAGTAAACATCATGTAAACTTTCAGCCTGATCAGATAAATAGTTTTTCAGTTATCAACGTTTTCATAACATAACTTCAGGAATACTTCATGCAATATCGAGAAGTAAGGCCCAGATAAGACGTTGGCCCATCCTTATGTTGTCAGATGGAGGTATGCAGTCGCATGACTGACATGTGTTTGTGTTATATTTAGCAATGTATATAGAACCGGTTGTTTACCCTGCAACGTCCAAATAAAAAAATATTTAGCAATGTATATAGAACCGGTTGTTTACCCTGCAACGTCCAAATAAAAAAATATGTTTTAGAATGGTATGTATTCAGTTTTATTTCCAGTAAAATCAATAAATACAAAAATGTTTCATTTTACCGCAATCAAAATACAATTAAATAAAAAATTGTTTTCGGCGAGCTCCTGAGATTTTACCAAGGTTAAAAAACAACACAAATCACAAAATTAAACCAATTAGCCATCTATGTATTTCTTTTGGCCCTTCTCACTCTATGTTGATTCAACCACTCTTTTATATTTCCTAACGTCTCTGTGAGCATTTAGTAAAAAAGTGACTCCTTTTTTGTCAGTGTGGCCATCTAATTTACCACAAACACATATGTAAAGTAGATGGAAAACTAATGTCTCTTTACTTCCATATAACAACTTCCAATCTGTTGAGCACATTACTGCAGGACTGCTTTCCTGCAGATTACATGGTCATCTTCAAATTCAATGTCAACAAATATTTGTCATAAACCGTTCTCATAACTAATAAAATGTTGTTTTTTTCCATTGATTTTCGATCCTCTCATAATATTCTTCACCATTTAACTGACAATCTATCCATCTTGTTAACCCTTATCCTCAAGTGGCTATTGGCCTTGATGAATGGTGACTCATTAGTAAAAAAAAAAGTAGGATTGTCGAATTCAGAGTCTGTTTCAGCATTCATGGCGCCTTACTTAAAAAGCTTACTGATGTGATGACCCACCTTACTAAGCCAGAGGCTAATATTCAATAAACACTTAAGTATCCTTTTTCTTTTGCTACCCCCCCCCCCCCCCCGTGGATCACACCTTATGTTGAACACTTCTCACAGTGATTAATATTAAGGTTTTCACACTTACATGCCACTGTCACACATAGATACTACTATAGCCAGGCATACTTGCATTTTTGCTATACCAAAAATTAACAATAAACATCCTTCTTTTTTTAAGTCTATATGTGAATATATTGGGTACCCCCTCCCCCCCCAAAAAAAAAAAATGCCACTCATAGAATAGTTAATAAAATTCACAATCCCTCCTGTAATCCAACCATATTTGGTAAAAATAAACTTCAGTCTATGTCTGATTTGTCCACCAAGTTTCAGTCATGAATATCCAACAGTCTTTGTTTTATCACTATTAAAAGAGAGTAGAAAGTGGACTGTGGGTTTACTTTCGGTAGCCTCGTAACTCTCACTTCCCTTATTTTGTTCTGTAGTCCTCACATTCCATGAGCGAGGTTTCTGACAAAGGGGGGAGAATTGCTGTTTTGGGGTCGAAATCTATCCATCTAGCATTTATCGTTGGCTAGTTTTTGACCTTGAAGTAGTATTTTTTTTAGCTCCTAACATCAAGTGGCTTCATGCCTGGTCTGGAGCGACTTCCATAAAAAAAAAGAAAATGTCAGTCATGATCAATACTGATCGCTACCTTGTGGTCGTTAACAAGTTTTGGGGCAGCTTGGAGCAGACAAAGAAGGGTCAGGGGGTCAACTTATACACTTAGATGTCACCTCGACCTGCTGTGTGCTGGAAACGGATGTGACGTCATATGTGAGATATGAACAGTGGTTTGAACATGATGGAGTAACTCTCCACACCTCAAAGATTTATTGGAATGGCCATGGGGACACTTTTGTGATAGTCTCATTAGTAGGAGGTATTATTCTGAATGGGCTTTATACTCACCGGTTCTTAACCTCCAGATTTTTATCTGCAGTTATCTCAAAGATCAGGTCTATCAAAACAACGATCCCCAGACTATTCTTGAACTGAAGAGGGCCATCGCACCCCAGATCAGGACAGTACCAAGGGAGGAATGTGACGTCAGAGTTATTGACAATTTTGCACATCGTACTCAGGTGTGCTTACCATTGAACGGCGATAAGACAAAAGCACTGTTTGACATTCATCACTGAAACTTGGTGGATAATTGTCATTGCGATATACCTGCGGACCTATTATTCACTCCTGCACCAGAAAGAGGCCTACGCAGACACGAGAGAGGTAATAGATGCACCAACAACGCAGCAATGCAAGGTAAACTTAGACAGCTGCTGGGCTACTGTATCTTCTTCTGTGTAAATTTCTACCACCCTTTCCCTATATGGTAACTGAAGCATGTCAAGTTAATTGAATTAAAAAGAAAAGCCAGCAGCCAAAATTAAGACAGTGCCAAGAGAGGAACGTATAAAACTGTTGTATTGTTTATATCTTTTCGTATTCCCTGATTCCTTGTGTATTTAATTAACATTATGTGGCATAATCACATTGGCATACCGGTTCCCGTTAGATCACCAAAGTTAAGCAACGTTGAGCGTGGCCAGTACCAGATGGGTGACCATTTGGGAATACCAGATGCTGTATGTAAGAGAACTCTCTGCTTATCTCGACATTATTGGCTGTATATTACCAGCGACTTTCCATGAACAGAATTTCTTTCCAAAAACTTCCCATCTGTAGAAAACATTACCACAGGGTTGATTCCCTGCAGACTACAACAGGGTCGTCGTCATTCATCATTGATCCTCTCATAATATTCTTCAATGTTCAACTGACAATCTATGTCATTAACCGTTATCCTCGAGTGGCCTTTAGCCTTGATAAACGGTGACTCATAGGTATTGTTTTACATATACCTTTGGCTACTTTTGATAAAAGAAAGGAAACAATGCAACCTTTCTTATTCTTGTTTCGGAAACTTTTAAATGACGATTGATTATTTGTATTATTGAGATTATAGCTATAACAATAGTATAATATATACGGCATAATCACGTTGACACACCCAAGTTAAGCAACGCTGAGCGTGGCCAGTACTAGATGGGTGACCATTTGAGAATACCAGGCACTGTATTGATTTACTCCTCTCCAGGAGTTAGGCACAAGGCCAGTTTTTATCTTACTCCCACAAGTAAGATGTGACCCAAGGTCGGGTCGGGAAAGTGGGGTTTAAAAATTGCCTGGGCAGCCCCGTCGGCATTCCCCGTTAAGTTAAGCAACGTTGAGCGTGGCCAGTACCAGATGGGTGACCATTTGGGAATACCAGATGCTGTATGTGAGAGAACTCTCTGCTTATCTCGACATTCTTTCCAGTCCTCCTCAACTTCTCCATTCCACTGGAATCAAGCAATGCCGATTCAGGAGAGATGTCGTTAGCGATTGCGCAACCATTGCTTCATAATTGACACTTACCGCACAGGCACCCTTACAGGGGGTATCCATTGTTTCTCAAGATTGAACCGTGAATTAACATTAAGGGTGAGTTATCTCTGCAAGGCCTTACACCATAACACTCCCCTCAGTTATATTTGATGTCAGATTTTAGAAGTAGGTCGATGGATGCACTCACCGGAAGTGAATGGGAATTATTGAAAAGGAAGTGAACAACAGTGTCCTTTATTAATGACTTAAAAGTGCCTTGTTGATGCTTACCGACCGTCTAATCACGCGTAGTTTCATATGAAGTAACCAGTGACGTTCGGCGGTCTGGGTCATTTACAAAAAGGATCCTCTGTCTCTTGAGCACTTCCAGCAATTGAGAGACGAGGACAAGGCTAATACAAATCAGAAACAAGTATACCATTTATTTAAAAAGAAAAATTTATTCACCCCAAACAAGGCATATTGCCACTTAAGCATAAGTGGCTACTGTGATAGGAAAGCTGGGCAGCAAGATCTTTATTCACATTACATTTAAATTTCTGCATTTTCGTATGGTCAGGGAAACATGGAGCAGGAAAGAAATTCCAAACGCAAGCAGTCCAAGAAAAGAAGCTATCAGAGTAGTAAAATCTTTCAGCATCTAGGGACCTCTACAGTGAAAGGGTGGGATTTTGCTGCTAGTCAGATGGTTCAGAAGTATTTATATTTGTCTTGTTAAATGTGCCTTAACTTCCAAACTAACCTATCTCTGTCCAGGTATTTATTTATCACCTTTTCTCTAAAGTCCATCCTTATCACTTCCTCCCATGTTTTCCTTGGCCTTCCCTTGCCAACTGACCCTGCTAGCTCAACTGTTCTACATCTACTCTCATCCATTCTTTCAATGTGACTAATGAAGCCTCCTGTTCTGCACACATCTCCTTATACTGTCCAGATTTAATTATCCTCTGAGGTCATCAGATCTAAGTATGTTTTTAAGACGCACATAACACATCTATCATATCATTCTCATATCATTTTTCTCCATGCAACGCGTGTCCTCAACCCTCACTAGCCAGGTGTCACACTTCCATACACCCTATATAAGGTGTGACTGATAAGTTCACTTCCTCTTTTCTTCCTTTTTGGTCTGACTGTTACGTTTCAACCTTGTGTCACACACTGAAGTTCTATATATAGGTTTATTCGCCTGGATCGTTTGTTCTAAATCACTGAACAGTAGAGAAGTGGGGATGGGGAGACAGAGAGAGGTCGATAATTACTGGTTAATCATCTCTTATCAGCACATTTCTAAATCCACGTGTTCGCATCCCTAAGCTTCCAATCAAACTGCTTACTTCTCTCCTCACTTTCTCTTTGGACCATGTGACGTCACGTCCGTTTCCAGCACACAGCAGGTCGAAGTGACATCTAAGTGCATAAGTTGACCCCCTGACTCTGATTTCCTGTTTACGTGTGAATTTAAATCATCAGATATGTACTAGCGAACATACCCTTTACTATTTAACATGACCCTTGATCCTGTTTGCCAAATGCCTCCCTTTTTTTCCACTTTTTAGTTTAATCTTTAAAGTGACAACATTTATTGTCCACGGCTTCTATTTCGTCCAAACGAGTTCTGTGACATACGGTCAGTCGTCTCTTCAAAATTAAACTAGTTCTGTTAGGATGCCTTTGAGACAACATGCAGTCAGTCGTTGCTATGACCATACCAGTTATGTTCAAAATGACTCTACACATCTTTCATTAAATCCCAACATTAGGAAGCTTTCACATGTTTGCACGATTTGATGGATTACTTTTGAGCAGAAAATAAATCATAAACTACACAGGACACACCCACAAAGCTAATATATTTTTTTGCCACTGGTACAGCTTTTGAACCAGACAAAATCGACTTTTTGCTCGGCATCTTCCGGCCGTTTACGTAAACAGCTGGATGATGTCAAAGCACTTAGCCAATCAGAAGGCTCAAGAAGCAGACAACAACTCTTGGCCTTTGAAGGATATGACTCCGCAGAGAAGAAGGGTTTCCTGGTGACAGTATCCAACAGGAACGTTGAAAGAAACCTTCCATCCAAAGTCTGCATTAATTCAAAAAGAAAATCTGCAAAATTTTCGAAAATGACTAAAAAAATTTTTTTCGCAAAAAAAAAGCCTGTACAGCATTTGAACTGAACAAAAACCGAACTATATTTTTTTAACCTTAACCCTAAACTAACCCTAGCGTAATCCTAACGTAATCCTAACCTAGTCGTTTTTATGTCCAGTTCAAACAAAAAAAAACTCAAATAATCCATTGATTATGTTCTTTACATTATTTTATTCATTAAAAAAAAACATTTTATCAAAAAAAAATATTCCCATGAAAAAAAAAATTAATTGATTTTTATTTGTGAAAAAAATGTTATATAAATAAACAATTGTTATATAAATAAACAATATTTTGTGAAAAAATAAATAAATTGTTATATAAATAAACAATATTTTGTGAAAAAATAAATAAATTGTTATATAAATAAACAATATTTTGTGAAAAAATAAATAAATTGTTATATAAATAAACGATATTTTGTTAAAAAATAAATAAATTATTATATGAATAAACAATATTTTGTGAAAAAATAAATAAATTGTTATATAAATAAACAATATTTTGTGAATAAATAAATAAATTGTTATATAAATAAACAATATTTTGTTAAAAAATAAATAAATTGTTATATGAATAAACAATATTTTGTTAAAAAATAAATAAATTGTTATATGAATAAACAATATTTTGTGAAAAAATAAATAAATTGTTATATAAATAAACAATATTTTGTGAAAAAAAAAATAAATTGTTATATATATAAACAATATTTTGTTAAAAAATAAATAAATTGTTATATAAATAAACAATATTTTGTGAAAAAATAAATAAATTGTTATATGAATAAACAATATTTTGTGAAAAAATAAATAAATTGTTATATAAATAAACAATATTTTGTGAAAAAATAAATAAATTGTTATATAAATAAACAATATTTTGTGAAAAAATAAATAAATTGTTATATAAATAAACAATATTTTGTGAAAAAATAAATAAATTGTTATATAAATAAACAATATTTTGTGAAAAAATAAATAAATTGTTATATGAATAAACAATATTTTGTGAAAAAATAAATGAATTGTTATATAAATAAACAATATTTTGTTAAAAAATAAATAAATTGTTACATAAATAAACAATATTTTGTGAAAAAATAAATAAATTGTTATATAAATAAACAATGTTTTGTTAAAAAATAAATAAATTGTTATATGAATAAACAATATTTTGTTAAAAAATAAATAAATTGTTATATAAATAAACAATATTTTGTGAAAAAATAAATAAATTGTTATATAAATAAACAATATTTTGTTAAAAAATAAATAAATTGTTATATGAATAAACAATATTTTGTGAAAAAAAAATTGTTATATGAATAAACAATTGTTATATAAATAAACAATTGCTATAAAAATAAACAATATTTTGTGAAAAAATAAATAAATTGTTATATAAATAAACAATTGTTATATAAATAAACAATTGTTATATAAATAAACAATATTTTGTGAAAAAATAAATAAATTGTTATATAAATAAACTATATTTTGTGAAAAAATAAATAAATTGTTATATGAATAAACAATATTTTGTTAAAACATAAATAAATTGTCATATAAATAAACAATATTTTGTGAAAAAATAAATAAATTGTTATATAAATAAACAATATTTTGTGAAAAAATAAATAAATTGTTATATAAATAAACAATATTTTGTTAAAAAATAAATAAATTGTTATATGAATAAACAATATTTTGTGAAAAAATAAATAAATTGTTATAGGAATAAACAATTGTTATATAAATAAACAATTGTTATAAAAATAAACAATATTTTGTGAAAAAATAAATAAATTGTTATATAAATAAACAATTGTTATATAAATACACAATTGTTATATAAATAAACAATTGTTATATAAATAAACAATATTTTGTGAAAAAATAAATAAATTGTTATATAAATAAAAAAGCTGTCTCGTTTTGATTTTGATGCCGATCTGTTTTGATTCGTCTTTTTTGGGGTGTTGGCATATTTCTGCATTGGGAAAAGTAGGTGTTGTCTGGTTCAAAAGCTGTACAAGTACTTTTCTCCTTTCTTTCTCAGCATTGCCTCAGACAGAATATGGACACATTTTTTTGTAAGATTCATTTTTTGGGGGTCAGCAGGAACACAATTAGTCAGGAGGATTGACGTTTAGAGCGATCTTTTTCCATCGACCTTTGATGTTAAATGTGCCGTGGATTTTTTAAAAACTGAAATTCTTTCAACACAAAAGTTCCTTTCAAATCAATGTCATAATTTACCTGTTATTTTTCTTTGTTACCTCTTGTAATAGAGAGGGAGGGGTGATAGAGAGAGGGGATGGGGAAGAGAGAGGGGGATAAAGAAAGAGAGATAGAAAGAGGGACGAAGAGAGGGAGAGAGAGAGAGAGTTTTAAAAGAAAGATGTTACACACTGATTTAACTCTACTATCTTGTTGTTTATGACCCTGGGCAACGCCGGGTAGCCATACTAGTATTCTTTATAAGTAAAGCTTTGAAATATTTTTTTTTTTTGTCTATTTCTTTTGTTTATGTGTAACAGCAATTAATAAAACGATAAATATTATTAATTTTAAATATTTTCAAAAGTACAATGTTATTGAGATCAGAGTTTATATAATATAGCAATTTTATTCAGCTTAGAGCTCATCTACAATGACAATGATATTGATCATTGACTTTATCAAAATGACAAAGGTATTGAGATCAAAGTTTATTTAAAATAAAAATGAAATTCAGCTTAGAGAGCATTTACAATTACAATGCTATTAGCTTCAACTTTAGCAAAATGACAATATTAATGAGATGAAAGTTTATGTAAAATGTTATTTGAGATCAACACTTATCTCAAATGACAATGTTATTCAGCTCCGTACTTATCTACAAGTGTAATGATACCAATTAAATGATGCTCGTTACTAAATGTTCTTATGCAACGTTTCTTGAAATTCAAAACTTAGAAACGTTTTCTCGAGCATACAGCCCTTTTCTCTTTACAGTGGTCTGCAGATGCGGTTGGGGTGTTTATTTTAACGGGGGATTCATGTGTGAGTGGGCGTTTATGCATGTGTGTGTGTGTGTCTCTTTCAATTTGGCCAATTGATTATACGATACCCCAAGCTCCATTCAAACGTTTTTATACTCTTTTTTAACAGTGGGGGCGTGTTTATGCGAGTCTTTTAACGTATGTGTGTATGTGTCGTGTTTCTTTGTCTCTATATAAGCGTCTGTGCCGTGGATTTTTTTAAAACTCAAATTCTTTCAACACAAAAGTTGCTTTCAAATCAATGTCATAATTTACCTGTTACTTTTCTTCGTATCCTCTTTCTCTATTCTTTATTGGTCGTCGTCGTCTTCGTCGTCTTCTCCGGCATATCGCTACGTTGATTCCTTCTTTATTTCTTCGTCGTGGTTCGTCTCCTTCTTTATTACTTCGTTGTGATTCGTCTAGTGGACTTCTCTATAGACATATCTTTGCATTTATCGACAGAAGAAAAGTCCAAGACACTTTCAAGAGATTCAGAGAGACTTTTCTTGATCTTCTACATATTAACAATGTTGAGCAGAGAGGCCGGATCATCTCATAATTTTTGATACCTAACTTCTAACTTACTCAAGTGGAGGACAGTTGTATACTCGACAGACAGGTGGGGGATGGATTTCTCTTTAGTCAATACCGACTTAACTTAAAGTTTATGACCATATTTCGACACGTTAATTTGTTACGGCGTCCCATGGTAGACTAATAATTTAGGTAACAGACATATTCGCTCGTCCGGCTCGCCCGCTGTTCCAAGACCAAACGTTTCAAAACTACATTTTTCTCACAGTCCCAAATGTGACGTCACAGCTCCCTTGTCCAGTCAACCAATCACACAACCGTCCTCTCCACTCGTTTTTAGCTTAACCTTTTCTGGTCTTTTATCTCGGCCAAATCCTGTCTATATGTTATTAAATTGAGAATAGATCATTCAACAAAATCCCGGATCATACTAACCTGCACTTACGTTCTTAAACAATCCCGGATCATACTAACCTGCACTTACGTTCTTAAACAATCCCGGATCATACTAACCTGCACTTACGTTCTTAAACAATCCCGGATCATACTAACCTGCACTTACGTTCTTAAACAATCCCGGATCATACTAACCTGCACTTACGTTCTTAAACAATCCTGGATCATACTAACCTGCACTTACATTCTTAAACAATCCCGGATCATACTAACCTGCACTTACGTTCTTAAACAATCCCGGATCATACTAACCTGCACTTACGTTCTTAAACAATCCCGGATCATACTAACCTGCACTTACGTTCTTAAACAATCCCGGATCATACTAACCTGCACTTACGTTCTTAAACAATCCCGGATCATACTAACCTGCACTTACGTTCTTAAACAATCCCGGATCATACTAACCTGCACTTACGTTCTTAAACAATCCCGGATCATACTAACCTGCACTTACGTTCTTAAACAATCCCGGATCATACTAACCTGCACTTACGTTCTTAAACAATCCCGGATCATACTAACCTGCACTTACGTTCTTAAACAATCCCGGATCATACTAACCTGCACTTACGTTCTTAAACAATCCCGGATCATACTAACCTGCACTTACGTTCTTAAACAATCCCGGATCATACTAACCTGCACTTACGTTTTTAAACAATCCCGGATCATACTAACCTGCACTTACGTTCTTAAACAATCCCGGATCATACTAACCTGCACTTACGTTCTTAAACAATCCCGGATCATACTAACCTGCACTTACGTTCTTAAATAATCCCGGATCATACTAACCTGCACTTACGTTCTTAAACAATTCCGGATCATACTAACCTACAATTCATACGAGCTAAAGTACGCCTTTTCAGAAATATAGAACCTCTCATAATCTAACACAAGGACAATCCTATTGAGCTTAGGTTTTGGCAAAATAAAAATATTATTGGGATCAGATTTTATCTACAATTACATTGTTATTCATCTTAATGTATATTTACAATTGTTCTAAGACTCTTTCAAAATTTCAATATTAGTGAGATCAGAATTTATCTAAACTGATAATGTTATTTAACTTAGAGATTATCTAAAATGACAATTCTATGTGGCTTAGGCTTTATCATAATCACAGTGATATTGAAATCAGAGTTTAGCAAAAATAACAGTGTTATCTCCAATGGCAATGCTTTTGAACTAAATTTTTATGAAAATGATAACGCTATTGAGATCAGAGTTTATCTAAAATTAAAGTTTAATTCAATTTTGAACTTTTTTTATGATGAAATTGAGCTTAGACTTTATGAAAATGATAATGCTATTGAGATCAGATTTTATATTTTGTTTCCAGAAGTAGAGAGTTGAATCTCGTGTTGCCAGTAGTGTTGGGACGATTAATCGGAATTGGGAATCGAAAAAATCGTAACTTTTCGGGGTATCGGAATCGGTATCGAAATCGGAAAAAATTGTGCCTATTTTCCGATGTCGAAACGATTCTTTCGATTGCTTTTTTTGGTTAAAACTTAAATAGTTATTGATTTTAAACTACCAGTAAAACAAAAATCTATAGACCCCCTTCCACAAGTGTATTAAATGGATTTTACGGTAATCCGAAAATAGAAAAAATCAACATAAACTCTTTTTAAGAAAAAATCAACATAAACTCTTTTTAAGGGTTTTCGCGAATTGTTGTAAGGTCCCGTGTAGATTCGAATATCTCGTCGACAGTTGTTGTTGTGAGGTCCCGTGTAAGTTCGAATAATTCGTCGCCAATTGTTGTGGGCCTGTTTAGGGACGGAATGAAAACACGGACATGACGTTTAGATAAAACAAGTATATTGGAGAAAAATATATATACCACAGAGAAACAAGAGAAATAGACCGTCAGTCCTGACTGCCAGTGTAGACTGGGGTTGTGCGCAACGGTATTTAATTCCCTCCCACCGCGGGAATATGTGACACAAGGTCGGGCAAGTGGGGGAAGAGTCAAGCCAGCGCCCCTACAGAAAGAGCACGCTGGCCTAGCAAAAATATCCTGGAAAACTCCGTCGGCATTCCCCGGTAAGGGCGCCTCAGGGAGCAAGCAATAAACTTACTCTTCTCCAAAGTGGGAAGGCAAGGCCTGGGAGGGTGCACCTTCTAAGAAAACCCAGGACAGTATACCTCAGCCCGGCAGATAAAAGGTCTCCAAAATGGCCCAGTTCCTGCCGGACTGATTGTCGAGAACGGATCCTCGACTGGTATTACCCCATCCCGACGTCCTCAATGAACCGAAGTTAATGAGAGACTGATCAGTCTGGGGTTGTGCGCAACGGGGGTTGTGCCCAATAACTGAGAAGTCTCTGTATTACTGCAAAACATTATTATTTTATCCAAATGAATAAATTTGAAAGTTTATCACTCCTATATTATCATCGAAACGAGTTACTGTTATTTGAATCAATAATACAAGTATTTTGAAATACTGTATATATCGTAAAGACGGAACTTTGAAAGTCTAATTTGCATAACTATTTCTTAAACAGTTAATAATAAATTAATGTTTAATGTTATTCATTCGTAATTTTATTGTTCTATTTTTTCCATATATATGCAATACTACTGTCGATATTAACAGTAATTAATTAAAGTGAATTAATAAAAAAGGATAAATTATTAAAACTTTCTTAAAATATTTGCTGATTAATTTTCAGGGGAGATAATTTAAATTAAACCAACTAGAAAGAAAGATATACAAAACATAGGTAAGAGTTTAGAAAGGAGAAGGGTGACTGGCTGCTCCCTCTTGTTAATGACCAACGCCACATTTTTGTAATTGTTTTTGATAAGTAAAAAAGAGAACGCACACACACACACACATACACACACATACACACACATAGATCATCGCTCAGGCGAATTGACTTTAGTCTTTCTTGTTGGTCTTATTTAAAAGATGAATAATAAATATTAATATCTATTTATATGAATAAATGTGAAAGTTATTGTCTTATGCTTACAAAAACCTTATGAAGGAAATGTTTAATATTTAACAGTTTGGCTTCATGTTGTTAGGTCGTGTTTTAATAAGTGTTGATAGACGGACGTTTTCAGGAAGAAGATATATCATTTTTTACAAGAGATTGTTAGCATTACATACCCTTTTTTACACACTTACACATACATTCACCAGAGGCATTTCAGACTCGAATTATATCCCGTTTCGCGATAGTAGAGAGCACTACAATCCGTGATATAAAAAGGGACGCACAAGAAAATGTTGTCTCTTTCTTCCGGTCTCGCCTCTGGTGAACACACTCATCAGCACACGTGCACTACGCACATGTATTTCACAGTGTGTAAGACATTTCCCTCAACTTCCGCACACAGACACGTACAATCCTTTTCAGACTTTATTGTACACATTTTTATGGACACGAACCCTGTCGGGTTTGCGGGTAATAAATGTGTTTTTTTAATATACATTATCGTTTCCGTGTTGTTGTTTTTTTGTTTCATTTGTAACTGCTTGCATTAGAACACGTATAAAGGTTAACTCCCTCAAGATAATGATGTCATGTGCAGTTTTACAAAAAGTTCATTACGATTTATTTACAGACAGCCATTTTTTCTAGTTAAATTGTCTACATATGCAACAATATTGGATGTGGGTGTGTTAAAATCATGTTAAAAACGGACTTTTTCACGTAAAGTAAGATGAGTAGAAAAGCGAGAAAATTCTATTACAATTTAACGATTAGTATTAGAACGACGTGTTAAGGATGTTGCGTCACAGACAGGAAGTCTTGCGTGACACATAAACTGATAAAATATGTCTCTTATTCACGAGAAAGCTGTGTTCGGAACAGAGCACCCTCCCCTATAGGAGATGGATTTGGGGAAGACACATGAAGTATTATGTATACTGTATACGGGAAAAGAAAAAGATCCCCCGCCACGACAGAATTGTTCGACCCCGAATGATTGTGTGTTGTTGTTATTATTATCATTTACAACCACTGCTATTAAGAAGAAGATGGCTGCAATAAAAAGAAAGAGAAAAAAGAAACAGAGAGAACAACGTCACTACAACACCTACGACTGCTACGTGTCATCCAATACAACAAGACTCCAGCTGTTTACGTAGTGAGCTGTCATCTAGATAGATAATCTACCGGAGTCAAAAAATTGGTCTACCATAGTATTACAGATGGACGAAGAACATGATCAGATGAAGAGAAAAGAAGAATTGGTCTCTGCAAAATTCCATTTGTAGCATTGAAAAACATTACTTTGATCGTCTTTCCTGCCCCTGTCGACTAGACACTGAGCAAGGTTATCTTCACTTGAAGATATATTTCTCTAATAACAGACTTTCGGCAGCCGACATTTATTATTACTATTCAATTATTTCCTTCACTGATGTAACTTCTGGCGAGCTACACCCAACGATGTAAGTCATATAAATAGATATATAATTTCTTGTTTATAGAAAGGCATTTTTGTCATGCCTTTGCTGATCCTTTTGTTAAAGATTATTATGCGAGAAAATCTTACAGGTTATGTGAAGATCACCTCCTTTAGAAATACACATTGACTAAGCTTTTATAAACATCTTTTATAAAGAAGCTTTTATTAAAAAAACATAGATCTTCTAAGCTTTTATAAAGGGCGTTGGAAATGGTAATAACACGTCGCATGATACATCTATTATGTATGTATGTATGTATGTATGTATGTATGTACTATGTATGTATGTATGTATGTACGTATGTATGTACGTATGTATGTATGTATGTATGTATGTATGTACGTATGTATGTATGTATGTACGTATGTATGTATGTACGTATGTATGTATGTATGTATGTATGTACGTACGTATGTATGTATGTATGTATGTATGTATGTATGTATGTATGTACGTATGTATGTATGTATGTACGTATGTATGTATGTATGTATGTATGTATGTACGTACGTATGTATGTATGTATGTATGTATGTATGTATGTATGTACGTATGTATGTATGTATGTACGTATGTATGTATGTACGTATGTATGTATGTATGTATGTATGTATGTATGTACGTACGTATGTATGTATGTATGTATGTATGTATGTATGTATGTATGTATGTACGTATGTATGTATGTATGTATGTATGTATGTATGTATGTATGTATGTATGTACGTACGTATGTATGTATGTATGTATGTATGTATGTATGTACGTATGTATGTATGTATGTACGTATGTATGTATGTACGTACGTACGTATGTATGTATGTATGTACGTATGTATGTATGTACGTATGTATGTATGTATGTATGTACGTATGTATGTATGTATGTATGTATGTATGTATGTACGTATGTATGTATGTATGTATGTACGTACGTATGTATGTATGTATGTATGTATGTATGTATGTACGTATGTATGTATGTATGTACGTATGTATGTATGTATGTACGTATGTATGTACGTACGTACGTATGTATGTATGTATGTACGTATGTATGTATGTATGTACGTATGTATGTACGTACGTACGTATGTATGTATGTATGTATGTATGTATGTATGTATGTATGTATGTATGTATGTATGTATGTATAGTCTATGCGTTAAAAAAAAAACAGGGAAAAATTGCTAAACCCCAAATAATTGTATGCTGTCATTATTAATATATTTTACAACCGTTGTGATAAAAAATACGGTTCCAGCAAAAAGAAAGAGAAAAAAAGAAAGAGAAAAAGAAAGAGAAAAAGAAAGAGAGAAAAAAGAAAGAGAAAAAGAAAGAAAAAAGCAAGTAACAGCACTGCGACATCTACTACTACTACTACTACTACTACTACTACTACGTGTCATCCAATAAACAAAACTCCATCTGCTTACGTGATAAGCCACAGTCTCGATAATCTACCAGAGTCAATAAATTGGTTCACCGTAGGGCTACACATATTTAGGATGGTATGCTCTATGATTGTATATAATTAGGTTACAATAAAATAAAATCTGCATTTTATGCCAATCCTATTTTATGAACATTGACATGCAGGTGAAGCTATCACGGTTTCGGAGGAGGAGTATGACATTTTTTTTCACCATCCTTGGCCACAGCCATAGATTCTTGGGTTAATTTCTAGAAAACATGCATGACCTACTTTTTTGTTTTTTAACACTGAAGTCTTCTTGCGATCGCATTTCGACGATCGTAATTCGAATTCAGTGTGCATATTTCAGCGACCAATCTCGGCATCGTATACTAGGAGTGTCTGGATCTTGATTCGTGTCCAATATGGGATATACTGCGATACAAGTTTAGCAAGAGATTTTCAATGAAAACTACGGAAATTTTACCATTCACTAAGACGCAAACATTAGGAAGATGGAAATTAATCTTCTTAACTTATTTACTAACTCAACGTTTGACAGATAAAGGAGAACTTTAATGGAATATTTGAATATCTATGTAGCTTATATAGAAATCAAGTGTTAGCCTCAGTAAAGGGCGTCTTGATTTCTGAGAACTTCGACTGAAGTAGAATAAAACGAAAAAGAGACATTATATATATATATATATATATATATATATATATATATATATATATATTTGTATTTTTAGGCAAATATTGTTAAGCATAACACATGTTTATACTTTTTATTATTTAAAATTATTTTTAATCATCTTTTTGTGTCAAAATCAAAATAATTAATGTATGTTAAAAAAAACAGATATATTCTAAAATGTTATAAAGGTTGTAGGAAATGGTAATGAAACGTCGTATGACACATATATATCGAAATCGACGTTAGCTGAGACAAAAACTTTTTATCTGTCTTTCTTGACAATAAGTAATAAAATGCGCGCGCGCACACACACACACACACACACATATATATATATATATAAATTATTTATTACCTACAGACATCGATGTTTCATGCTAACGCAATCTTCAGTGCAGGAAGTTAATTTCCGACGGTCGGCGGGCGCGAACTCCGATCACAAATAGCCACTGATTCGTAGTCAAGAGCGTTCCCTCATTGGCCACCGCAAATTAAAGAGGGATTTAATTTTGTAAATACCGAGTCGTCGTGTATTTTCACAACGAGCAGCGAAAGTGATCTACAACAAACTGTGTTGGATCTATATAAGATTTTCCACAGAAATTCACTTCTCTCTCGCTCTCTCGCCCTCTCCCCCCTCTCTCTCTCTCTCTCTCTCTCTCTCTCTCTCTCTCTCTCTCTCTTTAAATTGAACTATTGAAATCTTTTTTCTAAAAAAAAAATTAATCTAATAATCAAATGAAAAGGGGGTTAAACTTTAATTTCACTATCCGCGGCTCATTTGGTAAATCGAAATAGAGCCGAATCAAGACAGCAGATCTTGCACATAACGTGGATACAATCAAAAAAGCTCCCGAACATAAAGACATATCGTGCCACATTCTGATCAAACGTCTTCAAGCCACTTTTACAAAGCTGATGGAGATTAGAGATTCCAAATTTACCCCAAAGAATTTTTACAAAGCTGATGGGGATTAGAGATTCCAAATTTACCCCAAAGAATTTTTACAAAGCTGATGGAGATTAGAGATTCCAAATTTACCCCAAAGAATTTTTACAAAGCTGATGGGGATTAGAGATTCCAAATTTACCCCAAAGAATTTTTACAAAACTGATGGGGATTAGAGATTCCAAATTTACCCCAAAGAATTTTTACAAAGCTGATGGGGATTAGAGATTCCAAATTTACCCCAAAGAATTTTTACAAAGCTGATGGGGATTAGAGATTCCAAATTTACCCCAAAGAATTTTTACAAAGCTGATGGGGATTAGAGATTCCAAATTTACCCCAAAGAATTTTTACAAAGCTGATGGGATTAGAGATTCCAAATTTACCCCAAAGAATTTTTACAAAGCTGATGGAGATTAGAGATTCCAAATTTACCCCAAAGAATTTTTACAAAGCTGATGGGGATTAGAGATTCCAAATTTACCCCAAAGAATTTTTACAAAGCTGATGGAGATTAGAGATTCCAAATTTACCCCAAAGAATTTTTACAAAGCTGATGGGGATTAGAGATTCCAAATTTACCCCAAAGAATTTTTACAAAGCTGATGGGGATTAGAGATTCCAAATTTACCCCAAAGAATTTTTACAAAGCTGATGGGGATTAGAGATTCCAAATTTACCCCAAAGAATTTTTACAAAGCTGATGGGGATTAGAGATTCCAAATTTACCCCAAAGAATTTTTACAAAGCTGATGGAGATTAGAGATTCCAAATTTACCCCAAAGAATTTTTACAAAGCTGATGGGGATTAGAGATTCCAAATTTACCCCAAAGAATTTTTACAATGCTGATGGGGATTAGAGATTCCAAATTTACCCCAAAGAATTTTTACAAAGCTGATGGGGATTAGAGATTCCAAATTTACCCCAAAGAATTTTTACAAAGCTGATGGAGATTAGAGATTCCAAATTTACCCCAAAGAATTTTTACAAAGCTGATGGGGATTAGAGATTCCAAATTTACCCCAAAGAATTTTTACAAAGCTGATGGGGATTAGAGATTCCAAATTTACCCTAAAGAATTTTTACAAAGCTGATGGGGATTAGAGATTCCAAATTTACCCCAAAGAATTTTTACAAAGCTGATGGAGATTAGAGATTCCAAATTTACCCCAAAGAATTTTTACAAAGCTGATGGGGATTAGAGATTCCAAATTTACCCCAAAGAATTATTACAAAGCTGATGGGGATTAGAGATTCCAAATTTACCCCAAAGAATTTTTACAAAGCTGATGGGGATTAGAGATTCCAAATTTACCCCAAAGAATTTTTACAAAGCTGATGGGGATTAGAGATTCCGAATTTACCCCAAAGAATTTTTACAAAGCTGATGGAGATTAGAGATTCCAAATTTACCCCAAAGAATTTTTACAAAGCTGATGGGGATTAGAGATTCCAAATTTACCCCAAAGAATTTTTACAAAGCTGATGGGGATTAGAGATTCCGAATTTACCCCAAAGAATTTTTACAAAGCTGATGGGGATTAGAGATTCCAAATTTACCCCAAAGAATTTTTACAAAGCTGATGGGGATTAGAGATTCCAAATTTACCCCAAAGAATTTTTACAAAGCTGATGGGGATTAGAGATTCCGAATTTACCCCAAAGAATTTTTACAAAGCTGATGGGGATTAGAGATCCCAAATTTACCCCAAATAATTTTTACAAAGCTGATGGGGATTAGAGATTCCGAATTTACCCCAAATAATTTTTACAAAGCTGATGGGGATTAGAGATTCCAAATTTACCCCAAATAATTTTTACAAAGCTGATGGGGATTAGAGATTCCGAATTTACCCCAAATAATTTTTACAAAGCTGATGGGGATTAGAGATTCCAAATTTACCCCAAAGAATTTTTACAAAGCTGATGGGGATTAGAGATTCCAAATTTACCCCAAATAATTTTTACAAAGCTGATGGGGATTAGAGATTCCGAATTTACCCCAAAGAATTTTTACAAAGCTGATGGGGATTAGAGATTCCGAATTTACCCCAAATAATTTTTACAAAGCTGATGGGGATTAGAGATTCCAAATTTACCCCAAAGAATTTTTACAAAGCTGATGGGGATTAGAGATTCCAAATTTACCCCAAAGAATTTTTACAAAGCTGATGGGGATTAGAGATTCCAAATTTACCCCAAAGAACTTTTACAAAGCTGATGGGGATTAGAGATTCCAAATTTACCCCAAAGAATTTTTACAAAGCTGATGGGGATTAGAGATTCCAAATTTACCCCAAAGAACTTTTACAAAGCTGATGGGGATTAGAGATTCCAAATTTACCCCAAAGAATTTTTACAAAGCTGATGGGGATTAGAGATTCCGAATTTACCCCAAATAATTTTTACAAAGCTGATGGGGATTAGAGATTCCAAATTTACCCCAAAGAATTTTTACAAAGCTGATGGGGATTAGAGATTCCAAATTTACCCCAAAGAACTTTTACAAAGCTGATGGGGATTAGAGATTCCAAATTTACCCCAAATAATTTTTACAAAGCTGATGGGGATTAGAGATTCCGAATTTACCCCAAATAATTTTTACAAAGCTGATGGGGATTAGAGATTCCGAATTTACCCCAAATAATTTTTACAAAGCTGATGGGGATTAGAGATTCCAAATTTACCCCAAAGAATTTTTACAAAGCTGATGGGGATTAGAGATTCCAAATTTACCCCAAATAATTTTTACAAAGCTGATGGGGATTAGAGATTCCAAATTTACCCCAAATAATTTTTACAAAGCTGATGGGGATTAGAGATTCCAAATTTACCCCAAAGAATTTTTACAAAGCTGATGGGGATTAGAGATTCCAAATTTACCCCAAAGAATTTTTACAAAGCTGATGGGGATTAGAGATTCCAAATTTACCCCAAAGAACTTTTACAAAGCTGATGGGGATTAGAGATTCCAAATTTACCCCAAAGAATTTTTACAAAGCTGATGGGGATTAGAGATTCCAAATTTACCCCAAAGAATTTTTACAAAGCTGATGGGGATTAGAGATTCCAAATTTACCCCAAAGAACTTTTACAAAGCTGATGGGGATTAGAGATTCCAAATTTACCCCAAAGAATTTTTACAAAGCTGATGGGGATTAGAGATTCCAAATTTACCCCAAAGAATTTTTACAAAGCTGATGGGGATTAGAGATTCCAAATTTACCCCAAAGAATTTTTACAAAGCTGATGGGGATTAGAGATTCCAAATTTACCCCAAAGAATTTTTACAAAGCTGGTGGGGATTAGAGATTCCAAATTTACCCCAAAGAATTTTTACAAAGCTGATGGGGATTAGAGATTCCAAATTTACCACAAAGAATTTTTACAAATCTGATCGTTATTTTCACAATGAACGATTCGTGGCTAAGATAAGATTTACATTTCTAACATTGTCCAATGATCCTCTTTTCGAATCTATATATTCGTTGTGGTGTGGTGTTTATCTACCCTATTTTGGGAATAGATGGACTCTTCCAGACACCATGAATAGAGTTACGACTAAGTGTCGTGGCAGTCATTGGTGACAATCATAGCCACCGTATCGGACGCAGACTTTCTGTAACATATTATTTCTGTAAATACACTCTTCTAAATATACCACCGTGTGGTCTTAATTATTATCGGCCCTTCAAGGTCACAACACTGGCGACGAGGATTCAAAACCTATATCCCACAACACTGGAGAAAAGGTACTCGAACTTATTCGGACCAACATTTTTTTTCCAAGCGTATGTCGCACAACTCTGACGACAAGGAACTCGGACTTATTCGGACACGAAAATATCCCGGACTTATGTTGCACACAATACTGGCAATGAAAACTCGGATTTATGTCTACACTTGGAACGTTGGATTAAAAAAAAAAAAACTTTGGTGGTATTCTCTGGATATTTGCTAATTATAACAATAGAGAGAGAAGATGAAATCAAACTGGATTTTTAACAAGCAAAGAAAACCCCACTCCAACGTCGCGAAAAGGATTGAAGATAAATTGTCGTAACGGACGCAGACTTACTGTAACATACGACTGCTGTACTTCTGTAAATACACTCTTGGAAATATACCACCGTGTGGTCTTAATTATTATTGACCCTTGAAGGTCACAACATTTTTTACCAACTCTCTCTATATATGTATGCATGTACATAAACTTAAGAATGCTTATTTAATTATTCAATTTATCTACTAATATTTTCCGTCTGTCTTTTAAAGACCATACAAAAATCCCCATAATACCTGTAACGACTGTTATTTGGAGCTTATGAATTATATATATATATATATATATATATATATATATATATATATATATAGTAAGCTATGAAAATATATTTATGGCAATTAAGCTACACAGAGGCTCCCGCGTTTCATCCCCGGGGGTAATCTTTAGGCTAAAATGCATGGAGTTATTTTTTATATACACGGCTAGCTAGTTAACCAATCAGATTCTTTGTTGTTCTCTTAGCCAATCGTTGGGCCTCCCACGAACAAAGGTCTGGTTAGTGTTACTTCCTATATCCTGTTCTTTTGTTGTATCAATATAATGGGTGAATTTATATTAACACGTGGTTCTCTTGTATTTCATCTTTAGGTTTTTATTTTTAAATTGTTAAGTTTTTGTTTAGTTTAGTTTTTTTTACTAATTTTTTAACGTATCGAGCACTGTTGAAGTAAATACTGAAAATTGATACATAAAAATTATATCTCCTTATAAAATTTTATGTGGATACATGAAATAGTAATATATATATATATATATATATATATATATATATATATATATATATATTCGTGGAAGATAACCTCATCAGAGGCTCGATTATTAAGAAAATTCAAAAATAAAAGCGTAATATGTATTACAGAAGATCAGAACAACATCGGTACCGTCGGTTTCAAATCTTAACAAAGTGTACCTATAATAGGCCTCCTTTACCGGACTATTATAGGTCCCCTTTGTTAGGATTTGAAACCGACGGTACCGATATTGTTCTGTAGTATATATATATATATATATATATATATATATATATATATATATATATATATATATATATAGTAAGCTATGAAAATATATTTATGGCAATTAAGCTACACAGAGGCTCCCGCGTTTCATCCGCAGGGGGAATCTTCAGGCTAAAATGCATGGAGTTATTTTGTTCGTGGGAAGCCCAACGATTGGCTGAGAGAACAACAAATAATCTGATTGGTTAACTAGCTAAACCGTGTATATAAAAACACCCGGCAAAAATCACTCCATGCATTTTAGTTAGAAGATTTCCTCCGGGGATGAAACGCGGGAGCCTCTGTGTAGCTTAATTGCCATAAATATATTTTAATAGCTTACTATATATATATATATATATATATATATATATATATATATATATATATATATATATATATATATATATATATATATAGTAAAAAAGAAGTGTTGTAAATTAAATACCATCAAAGCTTGTTATAGATGCAATATTTATTTTATAAAAAAGAAAAGACAAAATCGAAAACGATTTTTTTCTTTTTTTTATAAACTAACATTATGTATGTAGTTTATAGTTATACAGATATTTCGCTGATAAAATTAGCCTCATCAGTGTGGTTGAAATTCCGATGTAATTGGAAAGCCAGCTTCTGTTGGTGTGAGCCGGCGAATGAGATGTTGTTTTTTTCTCTCTCGTATGAAATCACGCAAGCACGTGGACGGTTATAGTTTTAAAGGTTCATACTTTTTTTTTTATAAGCATTTTTTATAGTTATACAGGCTAATTATGAGTTATACAGGCTAATTATGAGTTATACAGGCTAGTTATGAGGCTAATTTTATTAGCGAAATATCTGTATAACTATAAACTACATACATAATGTTAGTTTATAAAAAAAGGAAAAAAAAATCGTTTTCGATTTTGTCTTTTCTCTTTTATAAAATAAATATTGCATCTATAACAAGCTTTGATGGTATTTAATTTACCACACTTCTTTTTTTACTAAATTTGTTTTTTTTTGTTTTTTTTTTACTAAATTTCAAACGGATGCTTATAAAAAAAAAAGTATGAACCTTTAAAACTATATATATATATATATATATATATATATATATATATATATATATATATATATATATAGTAAGTTATGAAAATATATTTATGGCAATTAAGCTACACAGAGGCTCCCGCGTTTGATCCCGGGGGGAATCTTCAGGTTAAAATGAAAATTTTAGCCTGAAGATTCCCCCCGGGGATGAAACGCGGAGAGCCTCTGTGTAGCTTAATTGCCATAAATATATTTTCATAGCTTACTACCTAGCTCTACTTACGTATCGAGCACTGTTGAAGTAAATACTGAAAATTGATACATAAAAAATTATATCTCCTTATAAAATTTTACGTGGATACATGAAATACTAATACATATATATATATATATATATATATATATATATATATATATATATATATATATATATATACTAGGCTTTATACCTAGAATCCTTATTCAAGTTTAAATGTTTGCTTAAATATACATTATATTATAAATTGTTAACACAAATGTTTATATTTTAGCTTAATACTGTACGACGAGAGCTCATGATAGCCTGAGTTATTCAGAGAAACATTCACTATTTTCTTCAAAAACACTTTTACTTACAAACAATTGTTTCTGCCCATTTCAAGAATGTATATTTTTATGATCTACAAAATATCGGTGATATTTTTTATATCATGAAAATATATGTTCTCTAAATGAGCAAAAACAATTGTTTGTAAATAAAAGTGTTTTTGAAGAAAATAGAGAATCGTTAGGGTTAGGGTTAGAGTTAGGGTGGTCGGTTGTTCGGATTACGGGTATGGTTACACACTATTACATATAATTTTCTTGCATGGGTTCAAACAACCGCGAATATAGAATTACGAAAATGGTCCACAAATGGTTGGACAGTACGAATATCGTTTCAAAAATTATGTAGAAGAGCCTTTAAAATAAAGAAGATAAAGGACGGCCATGCATTCTCGACAATAAATGTTTGTAAGCAATTGTTGAATAAAACCGATGTCAAAGTGTCAGAGAAATGTGTAAGCCACATGCTATCTGTATTTCAAAAGTGTCCGTACATCTGAAGCAAATGTTTGTTTCTGAAATAGGTTATTATTTTCCGAACAACATAATACAGATACACTTTCTCCAAAACTTAAAAGCCATTTTAGAAAGTTAAAAGTCTACAGGTCGGTAGAAAATTATTTAATGTGTTTGGTGAAATTTATTAGTTGTAATATTTATATTTTCGATTTATCGGTTGTTAACTATAAGATCTAGAAGTTGATGAGAAAATGGTGTCATCCATATTGGATTTTTATTGGATCTGAAAGACAGGTATTAACGGAATTTTATATTGGAATAAAAACAACTTTAAGAGAGTTTCAGAAAATGAACACTATACAGGTTAGTAGAAAATAAAATTTGATTACGTTTGGTAAAAGTTATTTGTTGTATATTCTTGTTTCGTTTTATCGACTGTTAACCTCATTGCAATGTTAGCTTAAATGCTATTTAGGTTCAACTTTTTAAAATCCACCTGCCATCATTTTATATAATAGACGTGCTGTGACACACGCCCACTGCTGACATATTGCGAAAATAAAATCGAAAGCACTTGGTATAAAAACATTTCTACCGAAAATGAAGCGCCCATACACATTCATTAGATAGATAGATAGATAGATAGATAATGTTTGTATAAATAAATAAAAATTAAACTATATATATATATATATATATATATATATATATATATATATATATATATTCGGGAACTATTCCTATCTTCAAACCTTCTATGAAGTGTGAACAGAGTTCTCTCTCTCTCTCTCAATATATATATATATATATATATATATATATATATAGATAGATAGATAGATAGATAGATAGATAGATAATGTTTGTATAAATAAATAAAAATTAAACTATATATATATATATATATATATATATATATATATATATATATATATATATATATATATATATATATATATATATATATTCGGGAACTATTCCTATCTTCAAACCTTCAATGAAGTGTGAACAGAGTTCTCTCTCTCTCAATATATATATATATATATATATATATATATATATATAGAGAGAGAGAGATAGATAGATAGATAGATAGATAGATAGATAGATAGATAACGAGAAAGAGAGAAGTGTAGATAGATAGAAAGGTAACGTACCACATATACACAAATTCTTACTGACATATTATTATATTTGAATAAAAATAAAAGTATATAGTTTGATTTGAAATATATTTTTGATTTAATTTTATTTTATTTAAAAAAAGAAACAATCGGAGGTCAGAATCGAAACCGCACGCTCGATATTGTAAGTCTGATTCTTTCCCACCTGAGCAATTCAGACATTTGTGAACTCATCTTTTAAAATAACACCCATAAATACATTTCTATTTGATGTACAAAATGTTTGAAAAATGTCGTAGCTTTCTTAAAAAGGCCCCTAGATAATTAGGATTACTCCCATTGTGTTCCTAGGAAAATTCTACATTTGTATACACTTTTATGTTTTAGGTACACTTTCTATAAACCGACAGACACATTAACATTTGGCATGACTATGTGTATGCGTGTAGGCATGCTCACGTCCATATGTGTGTGAATGTATATATTCACGACTGAGATCGCTGACATGCCATAACACTTCCCAGACATTTATTGTACTAGCGTTTGTGAATACCTATACGTTAAATTATTTACATAGCCATGAGCACAGAAAATACTTTTTAGTTTATTCGCATGAGAAAATCATTTTTTTTTTCAATCCTACGGAAATAATTTGTGGAATTCCTTTTTCATTTCTCAGATTTTTTATGTCAAGAAATACTAATATAAGTAATGACATTTACTCATAATATTATTTGAAGCAAACCTGTTTAATTTTTTTATATATATATATATATATATATATATATATATAAAATTATTTATAATATTTTTTACCTACGTACGACGTCGTTTCGAGTTTATGGCTCTCATCAGTGCAGGGAATGTATATACGAGGGGCGTTCAATAAGTAATGCCCCTGACCTATTTCCGATAGCAGTAGATTAATGAAACTTGGCACAGTTATTAGTCTTTCTCTACATAGGAACCACCCAGAGTTATGAATTTCTTCCATCGTTTGATGCAGC
Organism: Sepiola atlantica; assembly: GCA_963556195.1. Lineage (NCBI taxonomy): Eukaryota > Metazoa > Mollusca > Cephalopoda > Sepiida > Sepiolidae > Sepiola > Sepiola atlantica. The sequence goes on along the minus strand of OY744529.1, from coordinate 12,814,878 downwards.
TCTGGACACTGTTTTTGTAGAACACCCCAGGTTGGTCCTCCGACCACGTCGTAACTTCAGAAATCAAGGCTGCATCATCTGGGAAACGCTTTCCTTTCAAAAACAACTTAATGGCTGGGAAGAGATGAAAGTCAGAGGGTGCAAGGTCAGGAGAGTAAGGGTGATGGGGGAGGATTTCATAGCCACATGCCCGTGCTTCTGATCTGGCGACATGCGAGTTGTAGACCGGAGCGTTGTCTTGCAGGAGGAGAATACCTTTGTTGATCTTGCTTCGCCTTTTGATTTTGATAGCTTCTCTTAATTTTATCAAAAGTGAAGCGTAATAGGCTCCTGTAATTGTGGTACCCTTTGCCAGGAAATCTGTCATCACTACTCCGTCCTGGTTCCAGAAGACTGTGACCATGACATTGCCAGCGGAGGGCTGCACCTTTGCCTTCTTTGGAGGTGGTGAGTCCAAGTGCTTCCAATGCATTGACTGGACTTTGGTCTCTGGATCATAGTGATGGACCCAAGTTTCATCCTGTGTAATCAGTCTTTTGGAAAACTTTGACACATCTTCTTGGCACATCTCCAAATTCATCCTCGAACACTCGACGCGTTCTTACTTCTGGAAAGGTGTGAGCAACCTGGGAATCCATCTGGCAGACACCTTATGCATATGCAAATGGTCATGAATGATAGTTTCCACAGACCCTGTACTAATCTTGACCTCTTAGGCTATTTGGCGAATAGTAATGTGTCGATCTTCCAAAATGGCAGCCTCAACCTGACGGACAGATGCCTCATCAATGGCAGAAGACGGACGACTAGGTCTGGGAGCTGCTTCCACAGACTTCCGGCTATGTTTGAATTCACGATGCCAGCGTTTTACAAGGTCATATCCTGGGGCATCATCACTATAAGTCTCTTTCATTTCATCAAAAGTCTCCTTTGGTGTGCTTCCTTTCAAATACAAAAACCGGATCACTGCGCTACACTCAACTGGCTCCATTTCACACTGGACTCAGTTCAAACACATGTAAATCAGAAACCACAATTAGTTTAGAGCTGTTTTTGCAACATAACATACAGATATAAATCATTACACATGCAGAATTTCATCTAAATCAGACAACTGGAAGTGGGTCAGGGGCATTACTTATTGAACGCCCCTCGTGTGTGTGTGTATATATATATATATATATATATATATATATATATATAGTTTTGAAAGGTTCATACTTTTTTTAAGCATCTGAATGAAATTTAGTAAAAAAGAAGTGTGGTAAATTAACTACCATCAAATCTTGTAATAGATGCAATATTTAATTTTATTTAAAAGAAACAACAAAATCGAAATCGATTTTTTTTCTTTTTTTTTCTATAAACTGTCATTTTTTTTATAGTTTACAGTTATACATATATTTCGCTAATAATATTAGCCTCATCAGTGTATTTGAAATTCCGATGTAATTGGGAAACCAGCTTCAGTTGGTGTTAGCCGGCGAGTGAGATGTCGTTTTTTTTCCTCCACTCTCGTATGAAAACACGCCAAGCACGTGGACTGTTATAGTTTTGAAAGGTTCATACTTTTTTTAAGCATCTGAATGAAATTTAGCAAAAAAGAAGTGTGGTAAATTAACTACCATCAAAGCTTGTAATAGATGCAATATTTAATTTTATTTAAAAGAAAAGACAAAATCGAAACCGATTTTTTTCTATAAACTGTCATTTTTTTTTATATACCATATATTAATGCTCTATTTCCAATATTGAGCATCCATTATCGTATTAGAAATGTTGACGATATCCCTGGATACCATCTTATAAGATATCTTTGAAAATATATTTATAAATTTTTGTATTATAATATCATTGAATATTATATATATATATATATATATATATATATATATATATATATATATATATATATATATATATGAAGCAATCCAACAAAAGATATAAGCGTCAATTATCTTTGAAAACTCATGAGCTAAGGACTTAAGGATACTTTGCTTGAACTCTGAATTCTAATAATATATATATATATATATATATATATATATATATATATATATATATATAATATTCAATGATATTATAATACAAAAATTCATAAATATATTTTCAAAGATATCTCATAAGATGGTATCCAGGGATATCGTTAACATTTCTAATACGATAATAGATGTATGGTTTTTCAAGACACTTTAATCCAAGAACTTTTTACTCTTTGTGAATTTTTTCTGATGATTTTGTAATCTTGCAGAGACGATATTAACATAAAAATGTTGTTTGGCTCAAGACAAATGAAACGGACCGTAAAAAATATATCTCATAGAAATGTTATGATTTTTGGAAAAATAAAAATAATAAAATAAAACTATGGTTATTCGAATATAATATGAACCTGGCTTATATATATATATATATATATATATATATATATATATATATATATATATATATATATATATATATATATATTTTTATATAAAAAAAATAATAATTATTATTATATTTATAAATAAATATTGATTATTTATTACCTACAGACATCGATGTTTCATGCTAACGCAATCTTCAGTGCAGGAAGTTAATTTCCCACGCTCGGCAGGCGCGAACTCCGATCAAAAATCGCCACTGATTCGCAGTTAAGAGCGTTTTCCCGTTGCCCACCACGAATTAGCTTAGAATTTAGGGGAATTTAACTTGTAAATACTAAGTCGGTGCGTATTTTACAACGAGCAGCGAAAGTGATCTACAACAACAAACTGTGTTGGACCAAGTTAAATTCAGTGAAGCTAGTAGTACTGCTTGTTATTAAACTCAATCAGAAATACTTTTATCTTGAATATATACTCAAATATATAATCACGGTGATACACCGGTTGCCGTTAGATGATCGAAGTTAAGCGACGATGAGCCTGGCCAGTACTAAATAGGTGACCATTTGGGAATACCATGTGCTGTATGTGCTATCCGCTTATCTCGGCATTGTTTCCAGTTGTCTTGGATTTCTCCTTGCTACTGGAATCAGGCAGTGCCGATTTGGAAGAGGTGTGGTTCGAGATTACGCAACCCTTGCTTCACAATTATGACAGCTATACAAAAATGTTTATGTTTCATTCTAGGAGGGAATTCGTCAGGCTAAATGCATGGATTTACATTCCTATTTATAATGAAGCAGTATCTACTCCAAACTTCAAATACCTTGGCGCTATACTCAGCAACAAAGGATCCAAGACGTAAATCCTGGCAAGAGCAGCACAAACGGCAGCAGCACTTGCAAAACTGAAATCAATCTGGAAAGACGGAAACATTAATCTCCGTTGCAAACTGAAGCTGCTGCATACACTAGTATTATCCATCTTTTTGTATGCATGCTAGTCATGGACCTTGACAGCCGAGCTCCAAAGAAAGATCCAAACGGTAGAAATGAGATGCTACAGAAGAGTGCTTGGCATCTCTTACTCAGACCGTGTCATACACGAAGAAGTTCGCGCGCTCATCAACGCAAATCTGAACAACTACGAAGATTTACTGACAACTGTAAGAAAAAGAAAGCTTAGATGGTATGGTCACGTGACATGGGGCAGTGGTCTCTCCAAAACCATCCTTCAGGGAGCAGTGCAAGGCAAGAGAAGGAGAGGTAGACAACACAAAAGATGGACGGACAACATCGGAGAGTGGACGGGCTACAACTTCGCTACAACCCAGTTCATTGCCCATGACCGTCAGAAGTGGAGACAGCTGGTGTGGAGTTCGTTGGTGCAGCGCCCCTACGACCCAGTCAAGTCAAGTCAAGTATCGACTCCAACCCCTTGAAACAAAAATATGCATATCATATATTATCTTATAATACACGGTGACCGTCATAAAAAGGCCACTCATAGAAAAATAAAAATCGCAATCCTTTCTCTAACCCAACCATAAGACTAAGAATCGACTCGAATTTAGAAGAGCAAGCAAAACCTTTTATATATACAGCAAAAATCAGAGACAATACAAATTCAATACTGCTGTTAGTGTGTGACATTGATTCGCATATTAGTAAAATTTATTGTATAGGAAATACATATAACCTCTTTGTTTTCTTAAATCCAGTCAAAAATATTGACCCATAATTCTATTCCATGATAAATGCCAGTATACTGAAATCAAATGCCCTTAATAGGGTTAAGATGAAAATTCATATACACTAAATGTACAAAAGCAAGGAAATTCCCAAATTTTTACACTTTTATTGTCATTAATTAAGGATATGACTACATATCAACCAAACTATTTCATTATCACATCGCTACAGTATAAATCTCTATGTATGAGTGGATGAAGTGTGTGAGGTGCGCTGAAGAAAAATTCCTACCAGTAAAATACATAGCCCTGTTGTGCTCGCATATCCTTAATGACAATAAAAGTGTAAAAATTTGGGAATTTCCTTGCTTTTGTACATTTAGTGTATATGAATTTTCATCTTAACCCTATTAAGGGCATATGATTTCAGTATACTGGCATTTATCACGGAATGTCACTACTTTTGTAAAGGCTATGCCTCAATACAATGGTCATTTTTAAGGTTTTTTGGAATTTTCTGGAAAACTAAGGTATATGGTAAACTGAAATTAAAATGCCATCAACTAGACCCTAGACCGTCTATCTCTGCCAAAAATCAGCTGAATCCATGAAATAGTTGATGAGATAAAGGGTGGCACATACGTACGTACGTACCCACGGACAACACAAAATCATGCCTGACCTTTCTGGATCTCTGGGTTGCCTTGACTAATGATGCTGAAATTCTACACACTTACAGAACCTATCAAAAGAAAAATTTGTGCAAAGTGTTAACTAATTTGGTTTATTGGTTTTTGAGTTATGATTGATCAAAGAAATGAGATTTCTAGCATAGGCCGTTTTTGGAGTCTATTAAGGGATAGAGTGCTCTCGCGCCTCCCTTGATTTCCAAAAAGTTTTAAACCTGAAATCGGCAATGCCACCATCTGATCGTATCCCCCACCCCGCCAAGATTGTGTCTGTAGGATTTTAATATTCAATTAATGCTGAATAAAAAGTAATAAAGTCTAAGTCACGTCGAGGTTTCTTGCTGATTATGTAATTTTTCATTTTTTTTCTGTTGGCAAAGCAGGAGATAAACGCTATGATTAAGTCTATATCTTAATTATGCAATTCTAAGATCTAATTAATAGACTACGCGTTTTTTTTTTTTTTTTACATGTATTTTTATATTTATGCTCCAGGGAAAATTTGAAGTTATCTGCGTAATTATTGCTTAATCTCTAAGCATCTAAATTATTCAATTAATTAGCTACTATCTAGCGAATCCATCTGTTTTACGTAATAATATTTAAACGAACCCCACGGACGTTATGCAATATAGGGTGTTTCGAAAGTCATTATCTATTTTAGAAAAATAATTTGAATTACAAACAAAAACGATTTAAGACATGAAAAATATATTCATTTCTGTTATGACTCGGTTTAAATGACGAAGCAAGACTTTTACTAATGCCTTGCCTTTATTTAATCAACAACAAAGCAAAACAGTGTAGTATCTGTTCCGATGGATACTACACCACATGGACTGGTATTGTCTTGGCCTTCGGGGCTTGATTTACGCCGGTCTATGGGTCTGTCCTGTGCAGTTCTAGGAGGTCCACCCTCCCAGGCTTCGCCTCCCCTCTTTGGGGAGGAGTAAGTTTATTGCTTACTGCCTGAGGCGCCCCTACCGGGGAATGCCGACGGGGCTGCCCAGGCAATTTTTGATGGTCAGAGTGCTCACCTCTCGGGCGCTGGCTTTTCAACCCCCACTTTCCGACCCGACCTTGGGTCACATCTTACTTGTGGGAGTAGGATAAAACTGGCCTTGTGCCTAACTCCTGGAGAGGAGTAAATAATACAAAGCAAAACAGCTCTTGGCCTTTTGGCTAAGATCAAAGTGTAGTATCTGTTCCGATGGATACTGCACCCCATAGACTGGTATTGTCTTGTCCTTCGGGACTTGATTTGCGCCGGTGTATGGGATTGTCCTGTGCAGTTCTAGGAGGTCCACCCTCCCAGGCTTTGCCTCTCCTCTTTGGGGAGGAGTAAGTTTATTGCTTACTGTCTGAGGCGCCTCTACCGGGGAATGTCGACGGATCTGCCCAGGCAATTTTTAAATGGCCAGAGTGCTCACCTCTCGAGCGCTGGCTTATCTAATCCCACTTTCCCGACCTTGTGTCACATCTTACGTTGTGGGAGGTAGATAAATAAAACAAAGCAAAACAGCGCTCTCTAAATGTGTGTAGAGGTTAGGGTTAGGGTGTTTCTGTCTCTTAGCTGGCGAGATTTCAAGCAGGAAAGACGTTTCTAGGACGTTGTCCCCAATGTGAGAGGGAAACAGCGCACATAGGTAAGAAGTTGCATGCAGGGGCCGTAATTTAGTGTTTGATTTAGTGTTTCATTAGTGCTTTCTGCTTCAAGGGCGACAACTCACGTCCTTGATATATTACAATTTTTAAGTATATACAACATTTGGTGTTGCTTGTTTCCTAATATGTGGAGTCCCAGATCATGTGACGACAGGGCGGTCAACTATTGGTTGATTTAGCGATGTGTTCACTCATACTAACATTTTTAACCCAGAAATTTTTCTCTTTTTTCAGTTCATTCTTCCCCCCCTTTCGGTTTAATCCTCGAAGCGACAACATTCTTTTTCCACTGCTCGTATTTCGCCCAGGTCATTTCTGTGAGTTGTGGTCAGTCGATTCCTCACCACCAAACCAGCTCTTTCGAGGTATCTTTGAGACAACATGCGACCAATCGTCCCTCTGTTATATTCTCACTTAACGATGCCTGTGTATAAACCATTATACACCCGTATCACTCTGACGCCGATGTTGAGGCATAAAAAGGTTAATTTCAAAAGAGAGACAGTCATAGAAAGAATCAGAGCGACGGGTATGCGTGAGAGAAAAGAAGACATATAGGTAGACGGATAGATCGTTTCGTAATACCCAGCCACACTATGTGCGCTGTTTCCCTCTCACATTGGGGACAACGTCCTAGAAACGTCTTTCCTGCTTGAAATCTCGCCAGCTAAGAGACAGAAACACCCTAACCCTAACCTCTACACACATTTAGAAAGTGCGGTTGTAATTATATTAACGTATTACAAAGCTTAGACATGTGTGCATATTTTGGTGCATATTTTGGTGCATATTTTGGTGCATATTTTGGTGTATTACTTTGAAAAATTAGTATATATGATATTCTATTTCATCACGTTTAGCGTGCGTAAAGAAATTAAATTAATTCTCCATGCACATAATTGGTGTAAAATTCGCTGTGTATTGCGTTGGCAATACACACACGTATCGAAGAGTAAAAGACGCTTAAAATGCTGTAAGGGGACAAAGACATTTCACTTATTAATAGCTTGTCTTCATTCAATCCCGAGCAACGTCGGGTCTCCCTGCTAATAAAAAATAAAATAAGGTAAAACTAAAACAAAATTTTAAAAATCCTATTTAAAAAACTTATAAACGTGACTATATTTTGTTCGTGGATTTTTAAGATTAGCATTGATGATTTGAACGACTTAGATTATTCGGACTACTATTCTCATCTTGTTTGTTATTTTCACAACGTTGCAACCACAACCTTCTTCAGGGGCATCTTTTTGAACTTGGGAATCTTTATGTCTAACTCGAGAACCTATACGGAATTTCGAATTTAAACCTTCTATTAAACTCATGAGGGTAGATTGTTATCATTCCGTCAGGCATGGCCAGGTAGAAGTCTAAATTTTAATTAATGCTTTAAGCACGTGCTAAGAATGGTCGAGTGTCACATTAGTAATAACGTATGTTGTCAGAAAATATAAAACAGTTTAAAAGTCATAGGGGGGCAAATACATTTCTTTTAGTAATCTACACCAAACTACTGAGACATGTATACTTAGATTAAACATACAATAAAATACATTGTTCCCATGCATAGTAGAATGCACAAGGTTATTTTCCGTGTGTTATTTCTGTTAGACAACGTTCTCAAGCCCCGCTCGCTTAGTAGACGCCCAGAGCGATAATGAGGACAAAATCTGGTTTTAATTCTTGACAACTTAGTGGTGCGAGAGTTCACAATAAAATCTCGTGTTCACCCCGAGATTTGAAGATCTAACCTTTTCTTTCCCAATGGGAATAACTCTGGCGTGGAAATAAGTTTCTCCCCAAAGGGAGATAACTCTTTTCCGCAACTTTTAAACACAAAGTAAGTTCGGTTATATTGTTGCATAGCCATCCCGGAATGGCCCATGGCAGTTCTCGCTTTGTATACCCGTCCCGGAATGGGCTGTGACAGTTCTCGCTTAAACAACTGGTCATTTTTAACACCAAAAATGTATATGTTGCATACCTTTTAATTTCTCGTACCTTCTCTCTTTCCTCGTCGCGTGGAGGGGTGTCGTCTCGATGTCGTCTAGTTTCTCGTATCTTTTCTTCTTCCTCGCGTGGAGGGGTGTGTCTCGATGTCGTCTGCTGTGTCTGCAACAAAACCTTCACACCACAATTCACGAGATAAACAATCTTTTAAACTTTTGATTCTGTTTTATTCAGGCGTCAAATTTCTGTCAGCCATGGAAATGCTTCACTAACGTCGAGGGAGAGACCAAAATACTACTCTATCGTAGTTAATTCCTCGCTTAATCCCTTAGCCATTCGAGGAGGGGGGGAAGAGGAAATCTCATGCCTGTATTCTCTTAGGGAATTTAATTCCCCTAATCATTTGAAGACTACATAGAGAAATCGTCCGTTCGGCTTGCTTCCAAAACCCAGACTGACAAAACTCTGCTTCTCACACAAACGCCCGTGACGTCACAGAACCCCTATGCGCAGGTGCACCTTGACCCTTGTCAACGTGGCGGCCCCGTCAACGTCTGTGAGCTCCGACTGTGAGAACCAGTTTATTTTGCACTCGACTGTAGAGGTCCACCCGCACTAAATCGCGCAAGCCAAACCAAACGATCTCTCACACATGCGTCCACTTTAATATGTGGCCGGCCTCACAAGGCCATTATCCAACAATATTTGTATAAGTCGGGTTTTTAGTTAGTTTTGTTCATTTCTTTTGTCTAAGTGTAAGAATAATTAAGAAACCGATAAATCTTATACCACAAAAATGAGTGCTTTTTTATAGTGACGAAGCGTGTCTTTGTAGCAGTCATAAATATTAACAGCCCCTGTGAGGTGATTTGGTCACACAAGTACCAATCAGCTTACGATGCGTATTAATTGCAATCAACCTTGAAGGACTACTTCCAGACCCTGTGGATTTTGGACAGCGACCTCAGAAAGTGTGCCCACACCAACAGAGAAAGTCTTTCTTTCTCCTGCCTCCGTCACCGATGCCGGGCAAAACTATCTTCACCTGAATATATATTGCTCCGAGAAGACTTTCGGTAGCCAACGGAACTTTCTTACTTTCTTACTTCAATTCCTTTTTACACTGTCTTAACTTTCGGCAACTTACACCCAACGGTGTATGTCACTCAAATAAATATATCGTTGTTATTTATAGAAGGGCTTTGTTTTCCTTTGATTTGACGCTGTTTTGTTACAAAATATTAGAGGAATTTGTCTTACAGTCCATGCCAAGATCGGCTCCTATACATACATTCACTTTAACGTTAAACACCCAAGAGAGAGAATCGATCTCTCTTCTCTACCACATACTTCCTCCCATAACGTACCTTCCAGTACACATCAGCCTAACCTCTAGCTTATCATCCTAAAATAGAAAATTAATTTATCTTATTTAATCAAAGATTACGTGAAAAAAATCAACTGATCTCTAATCTTGTGTTCCTCCTTGTAAGACATTCGCAACAAGTACTCGTCTCCATACCACAACTGTAAAAACTTTCTTTTCGTTCTCCATGTGCCCAACGTCATGTGGGATTTCCATGAACAGCGTTTCTTTCCAAGGGTTTCTCGTCTGTGGAACACATTACCACGGAACTGTTTCCCTACAGGCTACAAGATGGTCGTCTTCACATCCAATGTCAACAAATATTTGTCATAAACCATCTTTATGGGGTTTAAAGTGACAAGTTGCTCCGCAAATAACCGAATATAATTTGGTTGTTTGAACAAATGAAAATCCTCTAGCAAATAATCCAGAAAAATCCTATCCTCTTAACAGATCAAAGTCATAGAAACACGTTGGTTTGTGCAGTCACGTGATTAGAATCTATTTTCCTTTGTACTAACGTGTAATCACCCGTGTAGTGATTGGTATGTGGTTCGTTTGGATAACACAGGCATGTCTAAACTCGCGTAGAAATACATCGGGCGATTAGAACACTTCGCATACGCGCCTTTCCGCTAATTTCTATCCAGGCCGTCTTTTACGCCTAATATGCACAGTTCTTGTGAAGACGCACATGTAAACAGTCGTATAGTTCCTGGCTCATCTCTCGTCATGACTGACAAGAGATGAGACCAAAAAATCTGGACTCAGTTCCTTTTCTCTAATGCCTGCCGCCCGAATCAACTTGTCTTATATTCTTGTGTTCCTGCGTTGATGAAACTATTTAGTATAGGTAATATACATTGTAGAGAAGATGGTTGTCTTTTTAACTGGAATTCTGGTGACAATTTTTCTTCATTTAAAGCAAGAACAGTCAGATGAATACAGAATGAACAGCGACGCTACTACAAAATGCCAACCTCGACATTCGACTCCATCAACTCTATACTATCAAGCCCACAAATTAGCGACGTTTTTAAAAGAATTAGCACCACGCAATCGCGTTATTATTTATTTATTTTTCTTTTATGGAAACCACTCCAGACAAGACATGAAGCCACTTGATGTAAGGAGCTAAAAAGATCGAAAGATGATTAAGTTGCATAATAACAAAAAGGGAGAGGAAGGTAGACTCACTTCAAAACAAGGTTGTCTTTTAATTGACGTTGATAAATTCAGAGGCAACATAGTCGAACCTAAAGCCGAAACATTAGGATATCAGTGACGGAGCCAGTCATCCACGGAGGAAATACCTCAAGGGAGACACATATCCACGGCGAAACATGGCACTTGAGAATACCCCAACATTTAGTGAGTGCTGATGGAAAAGTCTCTCAAACAGTTACCTCTGAGTTCGATCTCCTGATTCTCACCCGAAAAGCACTATGACCTCGCCCTCTACCAAGGATACTTCACTACCTTCATTATCTGTCAGTTATCAGACAAACTATTCTGAAAGAGACTCCACTGGACTCCAAAGAGGCTAACCAAAAGGTAGGCCCTCCAATAGGGGGGGGGGGGGGTTACAACGCTGGCTGACAATAAAGTCTACCCCTAAACAAAGGAATGCCAGCTCCAGCCAGGCAGGTGAAACATCGAGGTCGCTTCTCTTTTCGTAACTCTTAGCTTCTTGATTGTCTATCATCATACTTCCTGGATTTCGGAGATTTTCTGAAATATCCTTGACAAGAAAATAAAACTAATGTCATCGAAATAGTTTACTTGTAACACACCTTATATGTTAGGTGCGAATATATATATATATATATATATATATATATATATATATATATATATATATATATATATATATATATATATATATATATATATATATATATATATATATATATATATATATATAAATAACTGACAATTTTTGTCTGGTTATTTTAGTATTGATCCCTTCAATTTTCCGGATTAAAATCTTAATCTCGGAAGAAAATTGGCTGATGAAACTGCCGTAATGTACATGTTGGTCCAGAGTACTTTCTGACCCGTCTGGGTCCATCGTCAGTGGAATAATGACAAACAGGTAAAGACCTGGAGTGATATTTATAATTAATTATGGCGGTAAAATTTATATATGAAATTATATTTATTAGGTATTATAAGCATTTAAGTATATTAGTACTTCCGAGATGAAGATTTTAATCCGGGAAATTGAAGGGATCAATACTAAAATAACAAGACAAAAATTGTCGGTTATTTTTAATAATACGTGTCTTAAGGAAAAAAATGCTGCCTCGATATATATATATATATATATATATATATATATATATATATATATATATATATATATATATATATATATATATATATAAAGTTCTGTTCCCTTACTAGGTAGAATGAACACTCTAAGGAATCTTGAAATAGGTATATTTCCTTTCCATTTCGTAAGCTTATAACAGTGGTCGAGTGGGCAAAGGCATTGAATGAATTTAGTCCGGTGATGAGTCTTATTAAGGCATAACATATATATGTGGAAAAATATCTTTCTATCTATCTATCTATCTATCTATCTATCTATCTATCTATCTATCTATCTATCTATCTATCTACATAGTATACGTTTAAGCCCTCCGGAATCGACTGTGTATAAATAATTATTCCACCCGGTCGCAGGATTCGAAATCATGGAAAAAAAAACATGTTTATAACTCAAATTCCGACGTCTTAACCCTCGCGGCCACCATGAACATCTACATAAATCGGTGAGAATGTTAAACCTATTGTAGGCAGCCGACGTCGTGTTCAACTTATGAAGGAATATGCATTAAAGCTATGATTTTGACGGCTGTATTAATACTACTGACTACAGTGCCCAGCCTAGATTGGGGAAGACAAATAATCATCAATATTTGTTTATCTACATACGTATACGTTTCATCCTACCGGAATCGTCAGTGTATAGATAATTATTCAAGCCGGTCGCAGGATTCGAAACCCTGGAACAAGTTATGTTTATAACTCAAATTCCGACGTCTTAACCCTCGCGACTACCATGACCAACTACATAAAACCGTGAGAATTTAAAACCTATTGTAGGCAGCCGGCGTCAACAATGTTCAATTTATGAAGGAACATGCATGATATATATATATACATATATATATATATATATATATATATATATATATATATATATATATATGTGTGTGTGTGTGTGTGTGTGTGTGTGTATGTGTGTGTGTGCACACCTCTAAATGTTAACATTAAAAAAAATAATGCGCCCGTTTCATCGTTATTTTTCATATGTATTCCAAAATTCATAGTTTAGGTGATTACCATATATATATATATATATATATATACACACAAAATAATGTGTCCGTGTTACTTACTGTATTATTTAGAATATATATTCCAAAATGTTTAATGATCCGTTCATTAGGTAATTCAAACTCCCCAGTAGGTAATTCAAACTCTCCAGTAGGTAATTCAAAGAAAGTTAAGAACATTAATTGTCATCTTCTCATTTGACCAGTTGATTATGTTATAGTATATCTTTCTTTTGGTATCTTGGTCTCACCGCATTCCAGGACAAGAATTCATCTGGTCTGGTGGAGTATCTAGCTAAATGTTGTTAGTTAATGTAACATTACTTGGAGAAGGTGTACCATTACTCATAAGAGCAAGTGTAAAGCTGTGTTGAGGGAATCTTATTTGGGCTTCGAATACTATGTTATTTTGAATATTTGGTCAGGGTTAACTTGTAAGGTGAAGTATCCTCATGTCAGGTTGTCCTGACAAACCCTTGCACAGAGAGACCGAAGACACTCGGGGATAGTTTCTAGTGGGTAATTCAAACTCTCAGACTATATGTGTGCGTGTGTGTATAAATTCAACCGGTTCTAAGTTGTTACGCTCTTTTTATCTTTATTCCGACCACCAGGTGTTATGCCCGAGAACACAACACAACACATAAAATGGCGACCGCATGTTTGGTAAGAAACCCAAACACGTGGTTGCTACAAAAATGTAAAAAATAGATTATCAAATATTCTTATTTTTCATCGGATTCGATGGACTACTTATGTGGAATTGAAAGATTTAAAGTGATCTCATTCGCGGTTTAGAAGTTACCGAGGAAACATGCAATGTAAGGACCTGTTAAATAGGGGCGATTAAGCTGCCCCGTGCTCTATCTGCCGATTATCAGAAGCAACTCATAGTAAAGGAAATTGGATCCATAAATAAGGTTAAATAAAAATATATATTTTAAGCAAGAACGTTGTCATCGTCATCATTCTCAATGTATGAACGTATTCTAGATATCTGTCCGAGAGAAGAAACAGGAGAACAGCGTCACCCTGTCGCAGGTAGAAGAGAAGTTGACAAGATCCATGGCTTCTATTCAAGAGCTATACAACAGTAGTAGTAGTAGTAGTAGTAGTAGGAGGAGGAGGAGGAGGAGGAGAACAGGAGGAGGAGGAGGAAGCCATCTTGTCCATAAACCGTTTCAATATGTATTTGCAAGGTTGGGAGTCTTATGCATGGAATCATTCAATTCGTAAAGGTCAAAGAAATAGCAATCGGCTAAATTAAATCGATACTCAAACCACACCACACATGAACGGGAGCCACAAATTCGTATTGAACCTATCAAACCGGAAGTAACTTCACACGTAACTAAAAAGATCCAGTATAGGTCAAACTCGTCCAATCAATTTATGCGTTACTTAAAGAATAAAATAAAAAATTACACGTTTTCTCAAAAGGTCTGAAATTCCCCAGAGTCTAAAATATAACGTACCCAGACAATACATATGTCTGGTTATTTACGTTCGTGGTAAAATAAATAATTAAAAAAAAAGAAAACTTATGACCAGAAATAGTATCCACGGTAAAATTGGGGACGAAGGGGGCAGCTGCATCCTCACCATCACGTTTGCAGGAGCAGGAAATTAATCAGAAGTCTAAATGTGTCATGATCCATCCGCACCAATGTATGGTAATGCGTTACGTGTCCGGTGCGTCTTCGGGGAATGTTTTCATGCATTTATGGGTAATTGATGGGCCTGCCCGTGGAACAATACATGCAAAACGAAAAGTCTATATTGATCGAGCCAACGGTGTATATAAAAGAACTACAAGGAGAAAAGTCTTTGTACGAATGATCAAGTTCTCGAGTGCGTGTGTATTGATTTACTCCTCTCCAAGAGTTAGGCACAAGGCCAGTTTTTATCTTACTCCCACAAGTAAGATGTGACCCAAGATCGGGTCGGGAAAGTGGGGTTTAAAAATTGCCTGGGCAGCCCCGTCGGCATTCCCCGGTAGGAGCGCCTCAGGCAGTAAGCAATAAACTTACTCCTCCCCAAAAAGGGGAGGCGAAGCCTGGGAGGATGGACCTCCTAGAACTGCACACGACAGACCCATAGACCGGCGTAAATAAAGCACCGAAAGCCAAGACAATAACAGTCTATGGGGTGCAGTATCCATCGGAACAGATACTACACTTTGATCTTAGCCAAAAGGCCAACATGTGCAAGAGTAGCTTCACGTAAATAACTATAATTTGTAAACTTATAACCCGATTCACCTTAAATGTTGACACATTCTATTTGAAGGTTAGTACTTTATAAAAATTATATGGGTCTATTTTATTAGTGGCACCATCTAGATGTCAGAAACCTGAACCTATTGAGTGATGTGTTAAAGTTTTCTATATAACAGGAATTCCAAATCTCGAAGTCCGAGGAGAGTGTGTACATAATAACAGCATGAATAATGTGATATGGACGAATAGATTTCAGTCGAGAATTACCGGTGTCAGCTGACTCTGATTTCTATTCATAATTGTGAACTAAACGAAAATGGCTCAGAAAACAGATAACCATAGGATCAACTGGAATTATCTTGATTGGTTGGATAATGTTTTCTACTGTTAACTTTTCCAAACTAAATCAAAAATGATGTGTTGAGCGTACGGACGAACTTGATGTGATAGCTTTTAGCCTTGGAAACCTACGCTTCCTGGTGGTTTCGATTAAATGTTTATATGACACTAATGTTATGAAGCTTAGTGTTAATCTGAAAACATCGCTGCTATCAATAGAAGAACGGTGTTACTCCATTTTCTGGGACTTGAACTGGGCACGTTAATTTCATAGCCCGCTTCGAAACTATGTTAGAGAGTAATGGGGCGGGGTTTGGGAATTACGAAGCTGTGATTGATCGAACAAGATCACGTGATCATTAGAGAGTAGATATTTAAAAAATAGTAAAGCTAGTTAAAACAGATTGGCGAGAGACGCGGATCTAGAGGTTACTATATTAGATTTAACTCCCCCCCCCCCACCCATGATAACCTGGGTAAAAAAAATGATATGTTATGTGGTTGGTTGGATCTGTAGGTTGGGTAAAGGCAGTCTTGTAGAGAACCCAATCGAAGGTAAAATTCCAGAAATAATGCTTATATATATATATATATATATATATATATATATATATATATATATATATATATATTGTGTGTATGTGTGCATATTTAGGTAGTATTTTTTTTTGGGGGGGGGATCAAGAGTACAATAAGGACCCCAGTTCATTAACACAACATGCGGAACATGTTACAGAAGTCACCGGTGGCTTCCGGTTCGTCTTCCCACCCTAAGACAAATTCACTCACAGCTAT
This sequence comes from Sepiola atlantica, assembly GCA_963556195.1. NCBI lineage: Eukaryota > Metazoa > Mollusca > Cephalopoda > Sepiida > Sepiolidae > Sepiola > Sepiola atlantica. Next base: position 12,798,452 of record OY744529.1, on the reverse strand, counting down.
CCACATTCATTTCACTCTGTGCCACTGACTGACTTATCTCAGCTCGGACCTTGGTCCAGCGCTCTTAGTAGCCACGGCTACTACTTTTTCTCATCAACCCATCATGTCAACCCAATATTTCGATGTACTTGCATGACATTTTTCTTAAAATTATCATCCTGAGGAAGTCTTACAAATAAAGACGAAACGTTGATGAATATATAAAAAATATCTCTTAGTTTTTCAATAAAAGAAAAGAAAAAATTGTCTGCATCACCACGAGGAAGTTTTATAAAACCGAAAATTTGGATTTAAAAAAATTAATTAATTAATTAATACTTCATTTATTGGAAAAAAAATCCTGCATTGTGTTATCTGTTTTTAAAACTGATTTTCAAAAAAAAAAAAAAAATAATAGAAAGAACGAAAGAAAGAAAGAGAGGCGCAGAATTATCAGGGAGTTATCTCTTTTAGACCAGATCCAAGTTATCTCCCTTGAAACATTACTAACCATATATTTAAATTTTATCAAGGTGCAAATTTACAAACCGGATATTTATTTCTTGGCTGGGCTTTCGTTCATTACAGACTTACTTCCGTTTTTTTTTTTGGAAAAATAAAATAAAATTTACAAAAAGCAAAAAAAAAAGAAAAAAAAGCGACATAGTTTGACAAAAATGTAAAGCAAAATAAATTGAAATTCAATACACTACCGGGCAACGCTGGGTAAGTACAAACACATCCACAACAAGAACTCGTCTAGCTACAACCACTGTCAATAAATTCCCTTTCTCCCTTTGTATGCCTAGAACTAACCGGAACTTTCATGAGCAAAGTTTCTTTCCTAGAACTGCCCGTCTGTGGAACACAGTACCACAGGGCTGCTTCCTAGCAGACTATAATATTGCCATTTTCAAGTTCAATGTAAACAAATTCTTATTGAGTCGTCCTCTTAAATAGTCACTTTACCTGTCAAATTCAATAACCTTTATCCTCGAGTGGCCTGTTGGCCTTGATAAGTGGTGACTCGTTTGTAAAAAAACTACTTTGATGAAAAGAGATTCAATACACAACAGTAGTCAGCTCGTTTTAATGTTCTACAAACTCATTTTGTCTTCTATTTTTCGATTGGGCTGACCGTATGGATCTTACGCTCAACCCAATCAAATGCTAAGAGTATTGATTTACTCGTCTCCAGGAGGTAGGCACAAGGCCAGTTTTTATCTTACTCCCACAAGTAAGATGTGACCCAAGGTCGGATCGGGAAAGTGGGGTTTAAAAATTGCCTGGGCAGCCCGGTAGGGGCGCCTCAGGCAGTAAGCAATGAACTTACTCCCCCCCCAAAGAGGGGAGGCGAAGCCTGGGAGGGTGGCCCTCCTAGAGCTGCACAGGACAGACCCATAGACCGGCGCAAATCAAGCCCCGAAAGCCAAGACAATACCAGTCTATGGGGTGCAGTATCCATCGGAACAGATACTACACGTTGATCTTAGTCGAAAGGCCAAGTTTCTTTTATTCGCCAAGCGGCCACATGAGTTAATCAATTTCTGGACGCGTTACTCTGGCCTACACATAAACAGTCACGAATGTCAGTTGCGTTGTCGTCATAACGACACTGCACACAAAAAAAAGGAAAAAAAACACAAAAAAAAAATAGAATGAACTTAGTATACAGTGTTTGACGTAACTCAACGATTAGTCTGAAAATGTCCAAAGCAAAAATAAACGTGTGGAGGCGTTTTCATATAATTGTGAATTCATATTGCCCTGCTTTTAACCCCCCCCCCCCACATATAATTTGAATTATTTGGATTATTCGGACTACTATTCTCATCTGAGATGTTATTCTTACAACGTTTCGGCCGATCTAACCTCCGACCTTCTTCAAATGTCTGTTGTCGAACTCGGGAAACTTCATATCGATACGAACACTTGACGCAACGGATAAAGGCGTTAAATGACAATCAGTTCTAAGTGACAGTCTTCTAACGGTTGAAGGTTCAATCCTCACTGCAGGCGATACTAACTGAGAATAAAATATGGATAAAACCGCCGTACGATTCTGAAATATGTAACGTGTGTTTTTAAATAAATTATATTGATATATATATATATATATATATATATATATATATATATATATATATATATACATACATATACATACATATATATATATATATATATATGCATATATATACATATATATATATATATATATATATATATATAAAGAAATTGACACCATCTTTGAAGCACGCATTAGAATGTATTAAAGTGAAATATTTTGAAAATTAACAATCGTGCAATTTTAAATGAAAAATTCATTTATTTAATTATTTTATTTTTACAAGCTTTCGTTGTAGAACAACTTTGTCAGGCGAGACTGTCTTATAGTTTTTTTCTTCTTTTCTTCCTCCTCATTTTGATGGTATTAACCCCGAGGGGTCGAATCACGATATATATATATATATATATATATATATATATATATATATATATATATATATATATATATATATATATATATATATATATACAGGGTGGGCCAAAATAAGGGTCCTATCTTTAAATTTGAATAACTTGAATTTGAATAACTTCCACAAAATAAAAGTTAAACTCACCAAACTTTATGTGTGTGTAGACTGACCCGTACGAGATTTTTTGGAATAAACAAAACAAATTTTAGCCGAAAAACACTTCTTAAAACTTACAAAAACTAAAGTATTGTTTTTTACACTGTTTTGAGTTTTTTAAGCAAAAATAATGTTTTCTAAATGAGGGTACGTTTTTTAGGGCTAATACGGCTCATGCTTGCTTCGGAAGGGGTCCTTTACTTATTCTAAAAAAAAAAAAAAAGTTATGAATTTTTAAAAATAGGACCCTTATTTTTGCCCACCCTGTATATATATATATATATATATATATATATATATATATATATATATATATATATATCGCAATTTTCACACAAAACCTAAACCATGTTGCCTATAATTGATAAATTTGTATGAAACATTGTTGTTGATATAAGTGTTTGTTTAGTATTTGATAAAATACTTGTTATTACTTCATCATTTGTAAACTTACATATTGACATTATGTTTCGCAATTTTTTTAGATGATGATTAGTAATTTGTATTATTTGGATTTTTCGGACTACAACTCTCACCTTGGATGTTATTTTCACAACGTTTCGATCGATGTAATCTCCGACCTTCTTCAGGTGCATCTGGTCGAATTCGGGCATCGAACTGAACCCTTAATTTAATCAACAGGGGTACATTGTTCTTGTTCCGTCAGACATGACCGAAAAGAAGTCTTGAGTTATTTTCTATTTTATTCTCGGTTAGTATCGCCTGCAGTGAAGATTGAACCTTCAACCGGCAGAAGATTGTCACTTAGAACTGATTGTCAATACAGGAAACAGAAAAGCAAGAGATAAGAGGAGAAAAGTGGGAAGAGAAACAGCTACACAGACGATTGTGTTTATTTTTGACAAGGGGAGGCGTCTCCCGAAATATCAAATAATTTCCAATCATCCGGACACCATACACAGTTAATACCATACTTGATGTTTATTATGTAAGATTGAAAAGAAAAATAAATAGATAATTATAAGATCTCATCTTTAGTTGTTTGTTTTTGTTCGTTACAGCTTCTCATCAATCCGGCTCTCTGTATTGTCTTCAACCTTCTTATTACCTTTATTACAATTCCCAGCAATACTTCACGCAAACTACCATTAATATATATATATATATATATATATATATATATATATATATATATATATATATATATATATATATATATATATATATACAAGTATCATTAAAAATAACGGACATCTTGTGTCTGGTTATTTTTTCTCAGATCCTTTCCGTTTTTCTGATTAGGTTCTTAGTTTCAGACGGAAACTGGCTGATAAAATTGCCATAGCTTCCCAAAGCGCTTTCGGACCCATCCAGGTCCATCGTCAGTGGAGCAATGTTAACCAGGCATAGACCTAGGAGTGAATATATATTCTATTTAGGCAGGAAAATAAAGGACTGTGTTTTATGTAAATTTATATTTATAGGCATTTGGGTACTTGTTTAGATATTGCCCCTAATTTCCGTGACTGCCCTGCAGCAGAAAGCCGACAGCTAACGGAAGCGTCCGAGACCTGCCGAGTCGGCAGACGACAACAATGTAAGACGATGAATATACGAAAAAGAAATGCATATATTTTTATACAAAAAATGAAATAAATGAACAAACCCATAGCTGAAATAAATAAACTTTTTTTTATCATTATTTTTTAACCATTTTTGTAAGAACTTTTTTTAGAAACGCTAACTTTTTAAACCATTTTTTTTTAACTGAAATAAACTGTTTTTTTTTAACTTTAAAACGCGAAAATAATAGAAACTGTTTTTTTTTGTAACTTTTTTTAAACCATTTTTTTTTTTTGCAATTACGCATTGTTTTTTTTTTTCATTATTTTAGCTTTTTTTGGAGTTTGCGCGGCAGACAGTACGCCGCATTCCTTTAATAAGTTTTTCCCGGTCGCCATATCCTGGGACCACAGGTAGATCATCTTTAAAATTGTTGATATTGCGAGTTTTGACCGCGAAAAAAACGTCCCCGATCGCAACGAAATCCAAGCCCGGCATTCCTGGGTGGGGCATCTCCAGGCATATTTCTCCGTCACAGTCTTTCGCGGTACTAGCCGGCAAAGTCGGCCGCCGCCGCATCGCATACATCGCATAACTTTTGGCAAAAGTTAATGCACTGCTCCGGAGAGGCAATTGTACGACACAACACTTCAAAATTCATTTTCTACAAGTGCCAAGCGTCTCTCCTTCAAATCAATATCGTCTGCCAGCCTCGTTTTCGATTTCGGCAGGTCTCGGACGCTTCCGTTAGCTGTCGGCTTTCTGCTGCCGGGCAGTCACGGAAATTAGGGTCAATATCTAAACAAGTACCGGCATTTGAGTATATTAGTACTAATAGTATAGTTAATCTTGTTAATAGCTGGTTTTTCTGTTTTAATGTATAGGGCTTCGAGTATGTGGAGTTTAAGTGTATTAGTATTTTGTGCGATGATTTTTGTGTTATCTACTAGAAGTTTACGGATATGTGAACGGGGGCAGGAATGCTTTTTATAGAGGTGCTGGGTTATGGCGGAGTCGTTCACATATCCGTAAACTTCTAGTAGATAACACAAAAATCATCGCACAAAATAAGCCCTCCATTCGTCAGAATATAGTACTGAGTTTTCAGCGACTTCTCGTTGAATAATTGGCTGAAGTATCACACGGCTTCTTCCTTGATCGTTAGGGTTAGGATTGGGGGTTAGGAGTTAGGATTAGGGTTAGGGTTAGGGTTAGGGTTAGGATTAAGATAGGATTAATATATCCTAATATTAATTAGATTAATATCCTAATATTAGGATTAGGGTTAGGATTAAGATAGGATTAAGATAGGATTAAGATTAAGATTAGGGTTAGGATTAAGATAGGATTAAGACATGTTTTGCATTTAGGGTTAGGGTTAGGATTAGGGTTAGGGTTAGGATTAGGGTTAGGATGACGGTTAGGGTTAGGGTTAAGATTCCAGGCTCGGTAACCATACATTCTTTCGAAACTAATTAAAAGAAGTATTTTCCTTGCTCTTGTACCGTGTTGATTGCAATAGATGTTTAGATAATATAACAAAGTGTAGGTATCACGCCAAAGTAGATTCATGATAGTAGATAACAAACCAAAGCGGCACCGAAATATCTTACAAACAGTTTCAGCATGTTAAAAGTATACAGGTCGGTAGAAAATTAAATTATATCGCGTTTGGTATAAATTATTTGTTGTTTATTTTGTTTTGTATTTTTCTTCAAAACTAGGAACTTAGGAGAATTGTTTTCCTGGCTCTTGTACCGTGTTGATTGCAATATGAAATGTAGATCGCATAACAAAGTGTTAGGTATCATGCCAAAGTAGATTCATGATCCGTAGATAACAAGCCAAAGCGGCTCCCCAAACGTTTCAAAATATGGTGAGTTGCTGATACGTACGAACGGCATATTTTGAGTGATGTCATGTATGATGTCATGTTAAATGAGAAATTTTGTCGAATAGTTTGGGAGCCTATAAGTGACTAAAGACAGATAAGCAGACAGACAAAAATGCCCAATTTTAGATTCTCAAAATATTAAATACCTGTACCCCCACGATGTATATGTTTGTTAGCGTGCTTAATTCGCCTTTAAAAATCTAATTTTCTTTTATACAATAGTTATATAGGGTGTAGCACAGGAATTAACGAGTGCGTATGTATAGGTTGGGATGTACTACAGATGGCACAATGCTCCTTAATTTTTTAAAAGGGACCAAAATCAGAGAGACTGTTTGTAGCATATATATATATATATATATATATATATATATATATATATATATATATATATATATATATATATATATATATATATATATATTGTTTTGTTTATTATCTATGTACGTATACGTTTCGTCCTTTATAATCGGGACTCATCAGCATAGAGATATGACTATTCACTACTGGTCATGCGATTCGAAACCCTGGATTTCGAGTATTTTTACAACTCAAATCCCGACGTCTAGAACCACTCGGCCAATGATGAATAGCAAATAAACAGTGATAATTTTAACACTTTATATGGCGGCTTGACGTCATAAGACCGTTCGACTTAATGAAAGGAACGATGCATTTGTAGCTAGCAGTGTCATGCTGTGTTAATACTACACTTACAGTGCCCATCTAGACGGGTTTTCTATGAGCTACAAATAATAAATATTTGTTTTGTTTATTATTGTTAGATGATGTCTTGGACGCATCTATTCGAGACGGGTTTGACTTACGCGGTTGTAGCAGAGTCATCCCGTGCAGTTCGGTTCGGTGTGTTCCCACGGATGCGCAGTGACATTGACGTGGCCTTAGGTTCACCAGGGGTCAAGAGTTGACATCACACCTGCATGTTGATCGTGAGATTTGGTAGCGAGAGTTCCGCGTGGGAGAATTGAATTGGGATTTTAATCAGTTACTCTCTGGGAGCGAGAGAGTCAACATCACCAAAAATGTAGCTGTTACGAGAAAGATTCCGAATGACGGAAGTCTAAGAGCCTAAAACAGAATCTTCCATACTCCTCCTTCTCAAGTAATTAAGAATATTAACTAGTGAAATTAGTTAGCGTAACATCTCTCTCGACTGCAGCGAACTCGTTCAGGTCGGCTAATTAAAGTAGTTAAATAAAGATGGCTCTAATTAAAACAGGAGAGACTTTGGGAGCTTATTGAAGTGAAGGTTTGATTTTCAGCTAGCGAAGACAACAGCCCGAAAATGTTAACGCGCGACAGAGAAGTCCGACCACAGTGATGGCGACGGCGTCGGCGATGACGAAGACAACATAGCAGTGCGACACAATGGTTGCAGGCGAGAAAAGGCAGTACGAATATTGGCGACCACAGAGACTGAAAAGCGCGCACGAGTAGTCAGTATAATGGCGACGGCGATCGAGAATCGGATCTAAGTAAATACGACATATCGCCCCTTTGAATCAACAGCAAAGTTCTAAGAGAACTAAAAGAGTTTGGTGAGGCCGATAACGAAACACAATGTAACATTATCTATCTTCTCTTGCTTGCGTAACAATTGGCGTCACACATTTTCCTATCTTCCATTTCCCCCCAAAGATATTTCTGCCGGAATTAGGATATTTTCTGTGGTGTTACCCTTTGGAATTTTATTTATCTTCAATTCTCGTAAACTATTCTATCCCTTCGTCCGTCGATTGATTCCTAAAAAATTCCTAAAATGATTGCGTTTTAATATCACTTCAAGAGTTATTCCTCTATTGTCTAAAGTCTTTTATTCTTCGCCAGTAAACTTTAGGATTACATTAAACGTCCAGATACCCATTGTGTTGCACAAAAATAGACATTCAACCATGAAAGATTTTTAAAAGACGATTAAAAGTCTTCGCTTATGGCAATAAATTCTTTATCTATTTAATCAACCAATTGATCTCATTTATTAGGTTTATATTGACGCCTATAGGAAACGCTTTCTTTTGACGATGTGCGGGCGCTCGCACATAAAACGACGAATGGTCGGGGGTGTTTTAATTGAGTCTAGTTTCCCATCGGTAATCGATTGCTAGTTGATTGGGAGAACTGATCCACATCGCACAGGCCCAGTCAATTAGACTAATCAATATGTTGCGACGAATTAGTTCATTGATGCCTTTTCATTTTCTAAGCAACAACCCTAACCCCCATCCGAAACCAAACTGCGTCAAATTCCCAATGTCGAATTCATATTTAGATGGTTTCTTTTTTTTAACGTCTGTCAAGGGAGGTTATGTTTTATCCGACGTTCCTTTGCTAGTCTGGTCGGTAGCAACTTCAGAAAAGATTGTGGTCATTTACGTGCACTCACAACACTGAGGAAAATAGCAACTTTTGTTCATTTGAACGTATAAAACATTATTCGCAGCAGATAGTGTGCTACGATATTAGATAATTCCAAAGGGTTGATATGCCGTTAAACAGATAAAGATAACTACATGTAAAAACTCAGATATCGGAAATATCCTGTATTTTTTTATATTTCCTGTATTTTTTAATTTTACCCGATTGTGTCGGTTTTTTTTTTTACTCTAAAGTCCTTGAATTTTTAATAAATCAAATCAGAGTAATCTCCCCTTCGTTTCTTAATGAGTTGTCCCCCCTTTTTGTTTTCACTGTGAAACGTTTAAGATGCATGACCCAATTAAAAGGCGATTTGAAGTTTCTCGTTTCATTAGCTGCTACACCGAGATGTAGGGGAGAGCGCCACTTACTCCACTTACCCTTGATCATCGGCTTATAATGATGAGTGTTTAACAAAGAGGCATCAAGTACCATCTTTTAGTCTTTGGTACGACTCTACCAAGGATTGAACTCTAGCGAAAACTCTAACAATTATACCAAATGCATAAACAATCAATTACATTTTAGGTTAAGTATATTTATGTTAATAAAGTTGTTTATTAAGTAATTTTCTTCAAGTGTAAAAATGAAACAATTCCATAAAATTTGACACACTTAGTTGCATTGTTTATTTCTTATACAAGTGTATTCTCTTGATAGCAACAGCAGTAGCAGCAGCAGCAGCGAATGTGACGTTTATGTATCGACTCTCGATTGGACAAAAGCTCCAATCAGCAGTTTCTTTTAACCAATCACAATGCAAGAAATATTCACTTACGAAATTTCGCACGTACTATTAAACCCCAAGCACAACGTTTCTTTCCTTTTTTCTTCTTCTTTGTTTTCTTTCGGAGACAACACACGCGTGCACGATCACAATTATAGCTCGCCCTTTTGGGGCCGAAAGCTCTCGACATACGTAACGAGAGACACAAACGAACTACTAAACGAGGCGAATGCATATATGCACTGCTAAACGAACACATGTAAACAGTTCATACACGCACTCTCTTGTTAACAAAATAGACACGCTAAGATACACACATCTACAATGTCCATCCCATGTACATACACTGTCACACGTAAACGCACACGACGCCAGCCGAAATGAACGATTCTCCTTACAGAAAAAAATTCGCTTTCACTCAGAACATTCCTGTGACACACTCTAAACTCTCAATTTTTACGAACCGTTCTTTTTTGTTTGTTATTGTTTTAACAAGTTGTCAATAAAAATGAATTACTTGTATGGATAGACTGTGTCATTCTTTCTTTTGATAATTCAACATTGGTGACCTCGAGTGCGGTCTCTTTAACAATCTTGTGCTTGGCCGATCATTAAACAAATGACCTCGGCTTAAACCTTGGCGTATTCTGACATTGGGGGCTGGCTTGCTCTGGAATCAGACCTTTTGTCTGAATGTGGTATAATTCGGCTCTAGGGGGACACACTCCCAGGATTTACTATCTTCTTCGGAATGGGGAGAAGTTATTGCCGGTCGCCTGAGGCGCCCGTACTGGGGGATGCCAACGGAATCCGTTCTCGGTTATTTTATTATAACCTTCCAAAGTGCCGCTTGGATCTGTTCTAAAAGAGATAACTCCCTAATAATTCGAAGCTAACACCCTTCTCTCTCTCTCTCTCTTTCTCTCTCTCTCTCTCTCTCTCTCTCCCCCCCTCTCTCTCAAACCTCATGTTAAACTGATTTCATGTCTAACTTTGCTGCAGTGGGAAGCGGGAAACATTCAAGTGATTCTTCAGGTTTTTGTTTTTTTTTTAAGTTTTATATAAACTTTTAGGAGGAAACGTTTTCTTTTTCTGTTTTGCTTTGAATCAGATTTTTCTGTAATTTTATTCTATTTTTTCTTGTAATGACCTTTAATCTGTTCATATCTGTAGTTTTTGTCTGAAATGTGGCTAAGAAGCCTGGAAAAATTTCTAAGATCTTCATGAAAATACAAAAAAAAAACGAAAAACAAACAACACTTGATACTAATAAAGTATAAACGAGCTTTTTGTTGTTGTTGTTGTTCTTCTTCTTCTTCTTCTAGTTCATCGTCTTCTTCTTTTTCGTCTTCTTCTTCTTCTTCTTCTTCTTCTTCTTCTTCTTCTTCTTCTTATTATTATTATTATTATTATTATTATTATTACTATTACTATTATTTATTCACTAGGAGTTTTCACACAAGTCATTATCAGTGATTATTCACTTGCAATAACAAGTGGTGTTCCCTGGAAACTGAGTGACAACAAGTCTCCTTAGACTTCCAGCATTCTCCGCCTTTTTCGATAATCTTTGCAAATCATGTTGTGTTATTGCAACAGCCGTTTACCTTAGACTTCTCGATGATAACGACCGTGTTATATACTGGCTTGTATCTAATGCATGTATAACTCATTATACACCGATCATAAATGAAGAGAGACAGGCATTGGCCGACCTTATGCTTGTTTGGTTGCCTCACTCCCATCGGAGTTTGGGGCGAGTAGTGATCTCTGCACACAATCGCCCCGTAATCTGTCAGTGACAACAATCCCTTTGTCGGTAAATGACTTCCGATTCCCAACTTCCGTTTATTCGCTGGGGGTTACCTGCTAACCTCGCAGCTGTCAATCATTCCTAGTTTGTCTAACACCTATTCTGTCCTGAAGACCTTCATTATATAATACGCGCACTTCCAACGGAGTTATCGATGGTGGTCTCCCTTTTTGGTCTATTTTTCTTTATTGACATTTCAAGATCATTTTGTGTGGTTGCCACCATTTTTGTGCATGTGTGTGAGTATTGATTTACTCCTCTCCAGGAGTTAGGCACAAGGCCAGTTTTTATCTTACTCCCACAAGTAAGATGTGACCCAAGGTCGGGTCGGGAAAGTGGGGGTTTAAAAATTGCCTGGGCAGCCCCGTCGGCATTCCCCGGTAGGGGCGCCTCAGGCAGTAAGCAATAAACTTACTCCTCCCCAAAGAGGGGAGGCGAAGCCTGGGAGGGTGGACCTCCCAGAACTGCACAGGACAGACCCATAGACCGGCGTAAATCAAGCCCCGAAGGCCAAGACAATACCAGTCTATGGGGTGCAGTATCTATTGGAACAGATACTACACTTTGATCTTGGCCAAAAGGCCGAGTAGATTATGGGAGTTTTTCATTTTTTTCGGAATTATTATTATTAGTAGTAGTAGTAGTAGTAGTATTATTATTATTATTATTATTATTATTATTATTATTATTATTATTATTTGTACTCACTAGGAGTTCTCACACAGATTATCGTCAGTGATTGCTCACCGACAACCGGTGGTATTCCCTGGAGTCTGAGTGACAACAAGTCTCCCCAGATTTCCAGTATTCTCCACCTCTTTTCGATAGCCACCGCAAATAAACTTGCAGTATCACAACAGCCGCTTACCATTGATTTCTCGCTGGTAAGGACCATTGGTCTTCTCTGGGAGTTGGGTGGCAATAAGCCTCCCCAAGATCCCAGCAGTCTCTGCACTTCCAGTGGAGGTCTGGTTTGTGCTGTCCCTCCTCGGTATTATTATTATTATTATTATTATTATTATTATTATTATTATTATTATTATTATTATTATTATTATTATTATTATTATTTATGTTACAAAGAACTATAGGTATGGGCAGAAGAAGTTTATATACAAAAAATATAGAAATACTCGAAGAATACCCGTGTAACAGGTACCCCACTCTCTTCGACACCGTGGGTATCGTTGTCGGCCACTCACGCACAGGTGTTTGATCTCCTGGTCGCGGCGCCAAGTATAACAGATACTCCACTCTAATCCACGTCACGGAGCCTGTCATAAACATGTACCCCGCTCGTCGGCTGTGTATCTGTGCTCACGCCTCTGGTTCTCTACACAGAGATCTTGCCAGACCGTGAACACTTTTGTTGGCCGATGATCGTCGTAGTGGAAAAAAAAGGTGTGTCGAATTTCCTCCAAGGTCGTGATGACGGCGATGATGATGATTTCGTTGATCTGTGAAGGCAAGGTTATTCAAGCAGAACACATCAATAATAGTAATGCAACAACTCGGCGATTTCTTTTCGTAGGAAATAATTATTAACAAGATAAAACAATGGTTTTTAAACGTCGAATTAAAGTTTATTGTTTTGATAAAATGTCTTTTGTGTTAAACTATTTCGTCGTCGTCTCTGTGCGTGAATTCCTCTACCATTGCGCTCTTAATTTAGTCATAAGTTGAACTAACTTGTCTACTGAAAACGATGGGGAGAATACTTCGTCAGTCACGCATGCTTGGCATGCGAGCGTTCAACCACGTCCGAACGGGCCGAACGCCCAGCTCTCACTGCTCGTCTAACTGTCTTCTCGTTCCAAAACCCCCAAATCCTTTCTTTTCCCAAAAAGGCATATTGTCACACCTTTTCTTTTTCCAACCTACTTCTCTAATCCTTCTTCCTCTCTCGGGAGTGGGTGGTGTTGGGTATACTGACTTACTCTCATTCCCTCTCCCATCCCTTTTTCTGTGTCCCTCTTCCTCTCTCGGAGTTGGGTTGGGGTTGGGGCGGTGCGCGCGATACGGCAATTGAAATTCCTTGCTTAGGCTTTATTGTTATCACAAAACACTTATTCTCTTTCTCTGTCTCTATTGGGATGGTGTTCGCGCGCGACCCCCCAAGTGCTGACTTTCATCAGTGACTAAGAGATTCTTGACCAAAATTGTCCAGCTGTTCAAACTCATCGTCGTGCAGACTTAATTGCTATAGACAATTGTACATGACTTTTCTTACAAAACCTAGACAGCCTGATGCCTTAACCCAGTTTGTTTTGAATAGCTGATTCTGTGTTGAGTATACGTACTAGCCTTATATCTCTACTTGTTTCCACGTAGGGTCCAGCACCATCACCAAGATGCATACTAGTGCGCCCTAAGGTGCCCGATCTCCGTCGGTCATAATTGTTCTGTCATACACGTCTCAGGACGGGTAAAAATTATTATTATTATTATTATTATTATTATTATTATTATTATTATTATTATTATTATTATTATTCACTTGGAGTACGTACACCAGTTGTTACCATTGATCTTCTGATAGTTTTCCCTGGAGCGTTAGGAGGTATTAATGATCCGTTGTGGCCCCTTTTAAAAATAAATATGTATAACCTTTGTACAATTTGCTTGAGTGGTGAAACCTCTTAATCTACAATCCTATGTGAAGCTGCAGCAGTAGCAACAATAGCGTATATTGTTTTTAAGTATCGACTCGCAAGTGACTCAAATCAGCAGTTTCTTTCAACCAATCACAGCGCTAGAAATATTATCTCTCGAATATTCGCGCGTAATATAAAAACGCAAACACATAGCTTTCTTTCCTCTTATCTGGTATTTTCTTCCAGACTGCAAACACATGAGAAAGTCCTTCAAAACAACATCGGCCCTTGGTCGAGGACATAGTAGCAGACGCAACAGGAGACACTCACGAATTACTGTATATACAACGACAGTATATACACACTCACAGAACTCACGTACATACACGTTCATACACACACTCTCTCACTGACAAAACAGAGACAAATTAATATAAACATCATTTACAATGTCTACTGAATTTACATACGTGCAAACTCACACGGCATTAGTCGACATAGACATACCTGTTCAACCCCTTCTTGCATGCTAAACAACCCTTTTACTAGAGACGCCCCTTAGACTACTACATTATGAACTCTTTATTTTTCGTTGTCTAAACAAGTTGTCAATAAAAATGTATTATTTTTGTATGGATAGACTTTTTGACATTGTCTTTCCCTCTACATGCCTAAAAGTAGTTAGCGAACACAGAAAGTGGCACAGATGGACAAACAGACATACTTTTCTCGTGTTGGTATAGCTAGATCTTGTTTCAAGACATTTTTAGCACAAGTTAAATTTTTAGAAAATAAATAAATAAATAAATAAATAAATAAATTATAACGATGTTCTCGACATTTCTTCGTTTCTACCTTGATAAATATAGCTTCATTGCATTTCCGGTGTTTCTACGAAGAATGTGTTCAGGTATTTTGGAAATAATTGATGAACACGCAGTAAGTGGAACAATAGATATAAAAAATGTATATTAGCCGAACCGACTATTTATATCAAGCTAGCTGTCCCTATCCGGTGTTGCCCGGCTGTGTTTTATTTGCGTTTTATTTTGCTTTCTTAAAAACTATGCCGTTTTCTTTTCCAATATATTATTTTGTTTTTGTTTTTAAATATAATTTTGAAAGTTAAATTTAATTATTACGTTATTGTTGGGTGATTAAGTTATAAACTGACACATTTTTATAAAAGTGTCAGTTTGACATATTTTCGTTGAATATCATATTAAAAAGGTATTTTGTTGGAATGTGTCATATTCGAAACAAAAATCATTTAAGGGTTAAGTACAAAAAGATGCCGAGGCGACTAAATCATTTTTTGAAAAGATATTGAATCGAAATACATTATTAAGGTCATATACCAATGTTTCACAGAAAACTGACGAAAGATTGATTTTGTAGGAAGAAAGCTATTAACCAGAAAGATTCGAGAAACAGACTAGCTTTACTTTATTATATACATAATTACATGAAGTCTTTATACAAATAATAATGTTCTCGCGTGTTTGTATATACGAGAGAAGGTAGATATTTTATATGATAGCCAGTGTGTGTGTCTATGGAATGTAAATGCGGAAGAAGGAACCTACTTACTGACTGACTGGATCTATAGTGTCTAGCAAGGCACACGATGGGTTTGACCTTTTAGGGATTGATAAGCCACATGCAGACAAAACCTCGACAGCACAAACGGGGATCGTGGATCCTTGGGTAATTTGAGAACAACTATTATCGCTAGCTAATGCTTGGTTCTATTTAAAATTGTGAGCCGAACAAAAGTGGATCAGGAATGGGTTATTTATGTTTAGCAAGAATCTTTCTGATTGGTTGGATAATATATACTTTGTATCATTTCATTTCTAAAGTAAACCGGAAATACTGCGGGGGTCCATATGCGCCTAAACCAAATTTCGCCAGATGATTTGGAGCCTTAGAAGCGTTAACTTTCTGGTGGCTCCCACGTTGTTAATCTTGAAATTGTTTGAACTTTAGTTATTCTTCCGGGCATATAATCGTAATAGAACAGGTTAAAAAAGGATATTTTTTCTGTTTGGAACCGTTCCAAATATACGTTTCTGATCAACATTATATATTCATGGTTATTGATTGTGAAAACCAAGCGAGTAACCGTACAACGACCACGTATTTGAAAACGTCTCAGGGGATTTTTGATGGCAATAATGAATGTTCGGTTTAGCTAATTAGTCACTAGAGGTAGGACTGGTTTATCCGACATTTTACTTTGCGCGGGTCGGTAAAAACAGCTGACAAAATGGCGGTGATACAATGTTACAAACAATTTGCAAAAAAAAAAAAAAAAGGTTGTCCAGACGTTGTCGTTTGTAGACTGACCTCGCAATGTTATCTCATGACGTCACAAACACGCTGTTGTGTAACATTACATTCATGTTACTTGTTTACATTCGATTCATTAAGTCAATTTAAAGAGATTATACGAATCGAACTCCAATTTAATTCAGGTTTAAATGAATGGAGTATAAAAAGAAAAATATCCTACGAAGCTCCAGCCCCTGTCCCATCGCCGCAATGCTCGAACTGTTTGACTTTGGAATTCCTTCCCTGCTCTCTGTTTCCCCGACTGTACCAACATCTCGCTGCACAACTGTACACTTAGGATGCCCTATAAATCTGGCCCCTAATTCACAGTAGCCCCTTACGTCCCAGTGGCAGTGTGCCTTATTTGGCGTGAATATAAGTAATATATATATATATATATATATATATATATATATATATATATATATATATATATGTGTGTGTGTGTGTGTATATATATATTTTATATATATATATATATACATATATACACACATATATATATATACACACACATACATATATATACACACACATACATATATATATACACAATACATATATATACACACACATACACACACACACACACACACACATATATATATATATATATATATATATATATATATATATATATATATATATATATATATGAATCTTTAGAAAGGACTTCCAGTCGGTAGAATCATCATCATCAACAACCGGTTTATTTGTTGAATCAGGCCACAATTAATTCTCTTCCTCTCCATTCTTGTCTTTGGTGAAGCCCAAGAAAACTTGGGTCTGCCAGAGATGGTCTTCTCTGCTGGCACAGTCAACAGTCGGGCTTTAGCAGTCCAGCTGTTGCTGCGCTCAACGTGCCCCAACTAAAGCAGTGTGCTCTTCTGAATGGGGACGTAAATGGATAGTAACATTTAATGCTACTAAGACAAAGCTAATTTCCATTAACAATTATAAAAAACCTTTTCAAACAGCGATCGCCATGACTAATCATGGACGGCGGCACCGGGGGGAGGGGGGCAGGGTGGGCTCAAGCCCCCCACCCCCAC
The DNA here is from genome assembly GCA_963556195.1 of Sepiola atlantica. Classification (NCBI taxonomy): domain Eukaryota; kingdom Metazoa; phylum Mollusca; class Cephalopoda; order Sepiida; family Sepiolidae; genus Sepiola; species Sepiola atlantica. Next base: position 12,781,463 of record OY744529.1, on the reverse strand, counting down.
CCCCACCCCACCCACTTTTTGACTTGCCCCCCCACTTTACGGTCATCAATAATGAAGTTATATATGCATGTGTTTAACCGGGCCACCGCTCCCACTTTTTAGGAGAGCCCCTCCCCCCACACACTTTTATAACTGTCCCGCCGGTCCTGCTAATATCACCCTACGTGATAGTCCATCATTCAAACTCCTCGGTTTAACATTCACAGGCAACATGAATTGGAATAAATACATAGAAGACATTGCCAAGGCTGCTGCAAGGCAGGTGCCCCATCTCTCGCGCTATAAAACTTCTAACACCTGTCAGTATCCTATATATACAAAGCAACGATTCGCCCATGCATGGAGTATTGTTGTCACATTTGGGCTGGAGCACCAACCACTAGTCTCCAAAAACGGGTCCAAAAAGGAATCTCCAATTTAATAGGTCCCACACTCTAACCCCTGTTCCATCGCCGAAATGCTGCATCCCTGTACTTATTTTACAATGGAATGTGCTTCGATGAACTCCTGTGCGGAGAGACCAAGGGGTAAGCGGCCACGACTAGCATATACCCGCTGCAAAGAAACAGTGGCTGCACGCGGGAGCGAACCTGAAACCGTTTGATTTCGAGGCGAGGGTCGTGATTATACAAAATAGGCGCTTTTGGCAGTCAAAAATAGCTGAATAAAAGGAGTGAGATTTTTGCTCGAGGAGGAGATTTTTTTAGACGCCACGTTGTTCGTGTGTGTTTTGGACGGTTGTCGGTTTATCTTTTGTTGATGAAGAGAACAAAGAAGAAGTATTACTGCTGCTGATATTAAGAGCGAATGTCTTCTCCGTTGTTGGTGAACATAAGAAAACAATGCGTCACGAGTGTGTGTTCTTTCAAAAAGAATGATTTTCATAATATAGTATTAATATACAGATCGTCGATCAGGCCTTTTTCGATTTGATGTCGCCTCGTAGTCCAATCCTAAATCTTTCCATTCATTTCTTACCTTTTCTACAATCTTTTGCTCATGCTGAAGAAGTCTGAAATATCCTTATTTGTTCTGTTGGTGCGGAGTCCAAAAAAACTTTGTGTCTCTTCTACAATTATCTACCCTTCTACAAATATAAAGGTTAAAAATTGTCCATAATCAATTATTTTGCAGAAAAAAACGGAAATATACTCATTGTTTCCATGAAGACAAGGTTGATAATGAAAGAAAAAAAAATATATGCATAACATTAGCAGTTGAAAATTGCAAACAAACATCGCCTGCACCTAGTGCACATTTTATATTAACCTAATGATATGCACTAATAGATCACACTATCCTATATATATATATATATATATATATATATATATATAGTATAAATTTTTATTTATAAAAACATTATTGGTTACATATGTGCATACTATCCTATATATATATATATATATATATATATATATATATATATATATAGAGAGAGAGAGAGAGAGAGAGAGAGAGAGTTAGAGAGAGAATAAAATATGAAACTAAAAGTATACTTTTAGTAGATAGAACCTATAGTGAAATGGTTTAAGCTCAATATACGAGATAGAGCAATTATAAAGATAGATGAAAGAAGAGGGATAAACATGTACGAATGACAAATTTATTTCAACTTCGATTGTTCAATGCAAGGTGTACTCGGTGAAAACATGTTTATTATTCTTTCCTTAAGCCAAGGCTTTTCAAAGATCAAAATCTTATCATCAGAGGAATTACATAGATAGATAAGTTGGCAGTGGAAAAGCCAAAATTCAAAATTTGAAAAAATATTAAGTAATGGAGAGTGAAAAAAAAGTTCGTGTAAAAAAGGTATGGAGAAAGTCCAGTTGGTGATTGTCCGTTGATGAAGTGTCCAATGAAAGGAGGTTACAGATGGAAAAGGAGGGTTTTCGTGAAGGCAGCATGGAAAAGAGTTCAACAATGAAGTAAATCCAATAGTGAGATGTTGAGTTCAAATCGTAGGTGGAGCGCACTTATTCGGAATTAATTTTGAGAATTCAGGCCATTTGAAAAATACTTCCGTGGGCTGAAGGAGAAATTGAAGTTGAACTGTGTACATTAAGCGTTGGCAGTGAAAACATCTCCTTTTCCATCTTTAATCTCCTTTCATTGGACACTTCATCAACGGACAATTACCAACTGGACTTTCCCCATATCTTTTTTTCACTCGCCATTACTTGATATTTTTTACCGAGTATACCTTGCATTGAACAATCGAAGTTGAAATAAATTTGTCATTCGTACATGTTTATCTCTCTTCTTTCATCTATCTTTATATATATATATATATATATATATATATATATATATATATATATATATATATATATATATATATATATATATATATATATATATACAGGGTGTCCCAAAATAATGTATACATCGTTTGAATCGTTATAACTCGTTCAATTTACCGAGTTTGATTTGCAAACAAAATTGATAAAAGAGTAGAACAGTAAGATACACATTTAAAGATACTGAAAGTAAAATTAACAAAAACATAGAAAATTAACTTTTAATAAACGTAAAGGCTACAATGTTTAAAGCAAGAAACCTGAAGTAATTGCAAACAAATGGGAGTAGTAATTGTAGTAGAATGTGCTCAAATACCGGAGTAAATGTCGCAGGACGTTTGTAGGTACAATTCTTCACGTCTTCACTATATGGAAAGTGTATTGAGCAGAACGGGTTGGGGTTAGGATGAGGGTTCATTTTATGAACATTCTGAAATTACCCTAAGTAGCCTTTATCTTTGTTAAAAGTTAATTTTCTATGTTTTTGTTAATTTTACTGTCAGTATTTTTAAATGAATATTCTTACTCAATCTTGTTTATCAATCTTGCAAATAAAAATCAGTAAATTGAACGACTTATAACAATTCAAAGGGTGTACACATTATTTTGGGACACCCTATATATATATATATATATATATATATATATATATATATATATATATATAAGAACAATTCAACTAGAAAAAATCAAAAATCAATACAATGTATCATTCTATCTCAAATAAATGAACAATGTTTTGAAGCAATTTTTAATCTCAAATTTGTAGCCGCTCAATTCCGAAAAGAGCTTACGTACTAATCTCGACTCAGGATTAAAATATTTATTAAAATATTTCCAACCAATCGGAAAGCCGCCTAGATTTCTTCCATTTAATACAAGCGAAACAACCGTTCAGAAAAGGCAGCAAAGAGCTGATCAAAAACTATATAAAGCATGTTTTTGAACGAAACAATCAGTCAGTCAAAATATCTCATTGAGCTTGCTATCATGATTACTGACTCAAACATTAATCTGCGCGTCATAAACACACGCACACATCAAGTGTATGAGTAAAGAACTACACACTAATTGCTATATTTATTGACACGGGCAGCAGTCAATGATGTTGACTCATACACATATATGTATGTTTGTTACACTGCTGGATTCACGCAAATATCCAGCTATAGTGACGTTTTCTTTCTAAGCGCCCCCCCCCCCATGACAAGATATTTCTTCCCATGTGCATAAAGTCTCTTGTTATTTAGAGTTGTGTTTGTTGATGCAGTCCAACAATTAAAAACCACCCCGTTCAATTTCTTTATAAAAGTTAATGTTTAGCTCATTTAAGAGAAATCGACTCTTTATCATGTGTTACACTTTTAGTGCCGATGGGTATATAAATAGTTATACACATTATTTTGCTATTATACACTCCTGTCGTCGTTGTGGTGGACCCAGGTACTTTTCGTCTGTATAAATGTTTTAGCCAGAGAACGGTTCAGTTTCGCTTGCCGAAGTCAGAAAATGCTGAAAGAAAGATTGAAGACACTGAAGACAGAGATAGAAGAAAATATGTATTAATATTGTTAAATTAAATAACAATACAGAAAAGTCTTGCAAAACTAATTGAGTTTGCGGCTTTAAGAAGTCCAACTAATAATAGAAAGTTCTTTAACGTCCAAGAAAATTAAACGGCCCTCTCAATTGCGCAGGTTTCAATTGTCATGCTCAAATTAAGGAGAAATATTCCTTACTTGTTGTCAGGATGAGATCATATTCAAAAAAGGGGAAGATTAAGGTTTTTTGGGGGATTCAGCCCGCCAAAATTAAGTGTCTGTTGATTGGTCAAGGAAAATCGTCTTGGCCAATCAAAAGGGCTTTTTCAGAATAATAGGGGTGTTGTGATGGATAAAAAGAGAACCACTCAGGAAGAAAGGGAGGTAACCATTTTTTTTAATATCTGCTGATAAACCCACTCGGACACCGATGTTTATATAAAAGGTTTATTTGAAAAAACAGTCGCTCTAATATTGGCCGAGAATTAATCCAAGGGATATAACTCAGATAATTGCCCAACCCAAAACAAACTATCACAATCAAAAGTAAAAAAAAAAAAAAGAGGACAACGCGTGTACTTAAAATTACAAAAAGAAGGATATATATGAACAACAGGTATGGCCGGGGTTGTTGTTCTTGGACAAAGGGATCCCCCGACCAAAGTTAGTAGGAGAGATGCCTTTATAGCAGCATGTCATTCCCACTGTTCGATATGTGGCCCGATCACGTGTGGATTGTTCGAAGTGGCCCGGCCACGTGTGGATAATAATTAACAGATTAAAACAAACAAAAGGAAGAAAGAAAACATTATTATAATTATCTGAAATTATATTAGAAAGAAAGCGAATGAATAATAAAGCTTACACACAAGAATGGTATTTTGTAAAATCAATAATTAGAATAAAACATTTGTATTAAAACAAAACAATTTATTTGACTAAGCCATTCTGTAGAGTTCCTATTTTTAAGGAGTGAAAAAATTCCGTTTGTACGAGTGAAATGTTCGGTTCGTTTCAGTTCATGTTTGTATGAATGTGTAATATGCGAGCGTGTTTGATGTAAAGTGATTTTTGTGGCAATTGTAATGGGGTGTGTTTTAAAGAATAGTTCGTTATTCGTGGTAGGAATTAAAAGAGATTACCTACTTTTTGACTTTTGTCTCCCCCACCTCCTCTGTCAAGCCAGTGGAGGGGGGTTGTTGCCGACGATCTCCTCTGTGTGCGTTTGATCGGAAAGCGGAAAAAAGAGACAGAAAAGAGGGTGCGTGACTTGTTTTATAGGAGTCAAATCACGCGTGGTCAAGCTGACCTGCTGGTCCCTGATTGGCCGGAATCTTCGGCCAACGTGTTTTCACGAGATCACCCCCTCTTCTCTACCTCAGAGACGAAGAAGGGCTGAGTAAACAAAGAAAGGAGTCGAAACAAATATCCCTTGGCCGGTTGTGGCGTCTGCCACGGAGGCCTCTCGCCAGTTGAGAATAAGGGCAAAATAGTAATTATGAAACAAAGGGAACCAGTAAAACTTTGTGAAAGGAAAAAATAATGTTTTTGTGTTTAGTCATGCAACTGTTCGTCTTTCTTTTTCTTTTTTAAACTGAGCCTCGTGTTTGAATTTCGATCTGGATTTGGGTGCAATGTAGGCTTTGTTTTGCCTTTCTTCTACAAAATAAAATTGTCAAGAATCACTGATGAGGTTTGTAGTTCGTGCTGAATGGTGCAAGAAAATGGTTCAGGTCATCCGAGTGTTTTGAAAATACAGAATCTTGGTGTCGTATTTCTTCTTTGCTGCAGTTAAAAATCCCAACAGACCAAAGAGATGTTGTTCGCTGCTGCTTCGAAATACCGATAAAATATCTGCATTGGCACGCACAAACGATTTCTGAAACGAAATGTGTCAATTCGACGACATGTAGACTTATTACTTCGTGAATTCTGCTTTTTGCAGGAAATTAAACAATTATCTTTACACTTTGACCTACAATGATAGGTATTTACTGTATAATATTTGTTATTACTATTCCCAACGAGACCAACGTAAGCGTAATGGCGTTGAATTCTGCTCGGCACAGATTCAGACAAATGTTTGTTATTAGCTTCACCTCCTGCTCGTATAGGGGGTGCGTACGGTAAAAATTACCATTAATAGGTAAAAATTACCATTAATAGGTAAAAATTACCATTAATAGGTAAAAATTACCATTAATAGGTAAAAATTACCATTAATAGGTAAAAAAAACAAAAAACAGCAACAACAACAAAACTGTGTCCCTAGTCTTTTCATTTTTTTTTATCAGGGTTAGGAAATTCGCGAAATGGCTGTTTTGGCAAGGAACACTAACTTTCAGCATGTGGGCAATGTAAAGGTGAATTGCCGCCGTCCAAGAGAAAGAAAGGTGAACAATGAAGCACCTAGCATACTGCTCCAACGTGAGAGAAAGTGCGAAGCTTTGTGTTCCTGTTAGTTGCCTATGTTGGCTAAATAGACAAACCGATTTTGTAGGCTACAGAAAAAAAGAGAAAGGGATACTACCATGACTGTAATTATTTTTACCCACGAGGTATATTCGGTACTCGGTACACGAGGTACATTCGGCACACGAGATACATTCGGTACACGAGGTACATTCGGTACTCGGCGCACAAGGTACATTCGGCACACGAGGTACATTCGGCACACGAGGTACATTCGGTACACGAGGTACATTCGGTACACGAGGTACATTCGATACTCGGCACACAAGGTACATTCGCTACACGAGGTACATTCGGCACACGAGGTACACGAGGTACATTCGGCACACGTGGTACATTCGGTACTCGGTACACGAGGTGCATCCGGTACTCGGCACCCAAGGTACATTCGGCACACGAGGTACATTCGGTACACGAGGTACATTCGGTACTCCGTACACGAGGTACATCCGGTACTCGGCACACAAGGTACATTCGGTACACGTGGTACATTCGGTACTCGGCACACAAGGTACATTCGGTACACGAGGTACATTCGGTACACGAGGTACATTCGGCACACGAGGTACATTCGGTACTCGGTACACGAGGTACATCCGGTACTCGGCACACAAGATACATTCGGTACTCGGTACACGAGGTACATCCAGGACTCGGCACACAAGGTACATTCGGTACACGAGGTACATTCGGTACACGAGGTACATTCGGTACACGAGGTACATTCGACAAGCAAAAGAAATTCTTGTGAAGCAAAAAAAAAATAATAACTAATTATTTCTTTTCCCCGACACTTTGCGTGCAGATAAACAAAAGTATTTCTAAATATTTCATTAGGGTTAGGCGTAAACGGAGTAGTGTTTATGGAGTAGACGAAGAAGTTCCGAAAAAAATGTAATGTAATCCAACAAACTCATGGTCAGTTTTAACTGAAGAGGAGGAGGATAAGAAGGAGGGGGATAAGAAGAGAAAAAGAAAGAAGAAAAGAGTAAGCAAAGGGGGGGGGGATGATGATGATGATGATGATGATGATGATGATGATGATGATGATGATGATGATGATGATGATGATGATGATGATGATGATGATGATGAAAGAAAATAGGAAAGAATGGAAGAGCAGAAATCCGGTCGACAAGGAAAAAATGAATAAGAAACATGAAGAATTCAAACAAAAGATAGCAGCAATAGAGGGAAGACTGAGACGATATAGATACAAATCAGAATAGCAAAAACAGAACAGGACCTTTGAAAACAATGAAAGCCAGTTTTACAAAAACATAAACGGAGAACGAATAACATCAGAACATCCTGAACCGACGGAGACAAAACACTTCTGGAGCAAGATATGGGAAAATCCTAAAACACACAACAAAAATGGCAAGTGGTTATAAAACATGAAAAATGAACTACAGGAAATAGAAGAAGGAACAGAAACAGAGATTACTAAAGAGACCATTTAGGACACCCTAAGGAAAATGGCAAACTGGAAAGCACCAGGTCATGATGGAATACATGCATATTGGTTTAAAAAATTCACAACCCTACATGAAAGACTGGCGCAGAAAATGAGAGGATGTATCCACAAAACAGACATACCAATGTGGATGACCAAAGGAAGGACAACGCTTATACAAAAACATGCCAAAAAAGGAACAACCCCAAGCAACTACAGACCAATTACCTGTTTACCAACAATGTGGAAAATCCTGACGGCGCAACTGAGAGAACAAATCTACCAGTCCCTAAACAAACGTGGACTACTCCCCGAAGAACAAAAAGGATGCCGTAAAGGGAAAAGAGGGACGCATGACCTCCTATACATCGATCAAAAGATACTGAAGGAGGTAAAAAACAGGAAAAAGAACATATCCATGGCATGGATTGACTACAAAAAAGCTTGCGACAGAATCCCTCAAGCATGGATAATTGAATGTTTGAAAATATACAAAATACCTTAAAGGATGATTAATCTTATTAAGAAAGCAATGGAAACGTGGAGACTGGAACTGACAGCCGGAGGACAACAGCTGACTGAGATAAAGATACAGAGAGGCATCTTCCAAGGAGACTCCCTATCACCACTACTGTTCATAATAGCTATGATGCCACTTAACTACATACTCAGAAAATGTGATGCCGGATACAAGTTTACAGACACAGAACTAAGAGTAAACCACCTGATGTACATGGATGACCTGAAACTATTTGCAAAAAGCAAAAAGGAACTGGAAAAACTGATAAATATGACCAGAATCTTCAGCCAGGACATCCAAATGGAATTCGGAATGGAAAAGTGTGCACTACTAGAAATAAAAAAAAAACTGGAGACAACAGAGAACATAGAACTCCCCACCCAAGAGGAAATGAGGGCGCTAGACGAACAGGATAGTTACAAATATCTTGGAGTTCTGGAGGCAGACGCCATCAAATCTATGGAAATGAAAGAGAAGATTGGAAAAGAATATTTACGAAGAACAAGAAAACTCCTAGAAACGAAATTATATAGCAGGAATCTAGTAAAAGGAATAAACACCTGGGCAGTAGCACTAATAAGATACTCTGGACCATTCATAGGCTGGACCAAAGAGGAACTCAGGCACCTGGACCAGAGGACCAGAAAATTAATGACCATGCACAATGCACTACACCCAAAAGACGATACGGACAGACTCTACATGAAAAGAAACGAAGGGGGAAGAGGACTGGTAAATATAGAAGATTGTGTGGAAGACTCAAAAAAAGATCTGGAAAAATACATAACTCAACACACTTATCACTGCAGCAAGAGACACCAATCCAACGAACAACTCGGGAAGCACCGAAACCAGAAACGAAACGGCAAGAAAAGAAAAGTGGGAAGAAAAAATACTACACGGACACTTCAGAAGACTGACAAGAGAAGAAACCAACGAAAACAGCTGGGCATGGCTAAGAAAAGGACACTTGAACAGAGAAACGGAATCTCTACTGATGGCTGCACAGAACAATGCAATTAGGACAAACTACATTAAAGCTAAAATAGATAAAACTCAGGAAAACAGTAAATGCAGACTCTGTGGACAAAGAGACGAAACAATAAATCATATAATAAGTGAATGTAGCAAACTAGCCCAAAACGAGTATAAGAACAGACATGACTGTGTGGGGAAAGCAGTACATCGGGAACTGTGCAAACAATTGAATTTCGAATACGCAGACAAATGGTACAAACATAAGCCAGAAACAGTACTGGAAAACGAAAAACACAAAATCATCTGGGATATGGATATACAAACAGACAAACTCATACAAGCAAGGAGACCGGATGTTATAATAATCAACAAGAAGGAAAAATCTTGCAAAATCGTAGACTTCGCCGTTCCAGCAGACCACAGAGTGAAAAGCAAAGAAACAGAAAAACGAAGCAAATACACAGAACTAGCCAGAGAACTGAAAGGAATATGGAGCATTAAGAAAGTCAGTATAATACCAATAATCGTAGGAGCACTAGGAACAATCCCAAAAAACCTGGAAAAACAACTGGGAGAAATTGGGATCAAAGGAATCATTGGAACTATACAAAGGACAGCAATGATCAAAACAGCTACAATCTTAAGAAAAATTATTGAATGCAGAAACTAACCCGCATAAGCTACGAAGGATCATACGGAATCTAGCACAGGAAGAAAACAAAACTAACGAAAGAACACACCACAAACAAAGAAACAGAAAATGCAAGAAATATCACTTAATAAGCCCCCCCCCCCTTCCTCCAATAAGTTACAGCGGCCTCAACTGACACACCACAAAAATGGACCAATGAACAGAAATAGCAAGAAACACCATAAGCTCACCACCCCCCACCCCACAAAATAAATAAAAAATAATCAGCTCCCCCCCAAAAAATAAATAAATAAAAAATATTTTAAAAATAAAAATAAATAAATAAAATAAAATAAAATCAAAAAAATAAATAAAAAATAAATAAAAATTAATTTTTAAAAATATATATATAATAAAAAAAATTTTTTTTTTTTTAAATGGTACCAGTCTAGGCTGACACCACGCAAAATATTTGCATACCGAGGAGGGACAGCACAAACCAGACCTCCACTGGAAGTGCAGAAACTGCTGGGACCTCAGGGAGGCTTACTGCCACCCAAACCCCAGAAAACACCAATGGTCCTTGCCGGCGAGAAATCAATGGTAAACAGCTGTTGTGATACTGCAAATTTATTTGCAGTGGCTATCGAAAAGAGGTGGAGAATACTGGAAATCTGGGGAGACTTGTTGTCACTCAGACTTCAGGGAATACCACCGGTTGTCGGTGAGCAATTACTGAAGATGATCTGTGTGGGAACTCCTAGTGAGTACAAATAATACTAATGCTACTACTACTACTACTACTACTACTACTACTAATCATAATAATAATAATAATAATGAGAAGGATGGTAATGAGGATGGGATAAGAAAAAAAGGAGGAAGATGAGAAGAAGGAACAATTTCTGGTGCAGAATCTCGTGGTCTTAATGGTCAATTCGTCACCGATATTTTGTGAAATCTTTTGCAATTGTTCTGTGTGATTATGATCAGTCGCGAAAATAATTTCTTGTGAAGAATTCCTCTTGAATCCTGTTTGTTGTTTTGTGTTGTGTTGGACAACGGAATCATTTTCTTGTCATATCTGCCCAAAGACAGTTTTTATGTTCTTTAGGAGCCATATGTGATTCTATTTTTAACAATTATGAAAATAATGTCTTGTTTTTTTTTGTGTTTGAAATATATTTAAAGTAACGGTATACTTTTTTACAATTAATTGTAACAATACGATTATTTAACTAGTAAAAGTAAAGTATATTTCACATGTGTTTATATCTTATGCTAACAGTATAAATAAATAATTGGATATTTTTTTTTTATTTAGGTTAAAACGCACTTTTATACTTTCGACGGCCGATATTTAAAACAAATATTTGAACATGTAAATTTTTTGTTCTTTTTTTTGTTATATGGAAACAATTCCCATTTTCTATCTAAAAATAAAAAAGCAGCTTATAAAAAAAGAAAGAAAAAGAGTAGAAGAGGATAAGGAGGAGGGGGTAATAATAATAATAATAATAATAATAATAATAATAATAATAATAATAATAATAATAATAATAATAAGAAGAAGAAGAAGAAGAAGAAGAAGAAGAAGAAGAAGAAGAAGGGGGGGGGGTGAGGAAGATAAGAAGGAAGGGAGGTAAGAAGAAGGAGTTTATACTCCTTCTTCTTACCTCCCTAGGGATAAGAAGAAGAGGAGGAGTATAAGAAGGATGAAGACAAGAAAAAGAGGAGAGAAAAAAGAAGAAAAAGAAGAAGAGGATAAGGAAGAGGGTGGTAATAATAATAATAATAAGAAGAAGAAGAAGAAGAAGAAGAAGAGAAGAAAAAAGAAGAAGAAGAAAGAAGAAGAAGAAGAAGAAGAAGAAGAAGAAGAAGAAGAAGAAGAAAGGGGTGAGGAAGATAAGAAGGAAGGGAGGTAAGAAGAAGGAGTGTAAGGAGGAGGGGATAAGAAGAAGAGGAGGAGTATAAGAAGGATGAAGACAAGAAAAAGAGGAGAGAAAAAAGAAGAAAAAGAAGAAGAAGAGGATAAGGCGGAGGGGGTAATAATAATAATAATAATAATAATAATAATAATAATAATAATAATAATAATAATAATAATACCCAAATCCCAGAGAAGACCAATGGTCGTTGCCAGCAAGAAATCGATGGTAAGCGACTGTTGCGATAATGCAAAGTCATTTGCAATGGTTATCAAAAGATGTGGAAAGTACTGGAAATCTTGTTGTCACTCAGACTCCAGGGAACACCCCCGCTTATTATCAGTGAGCTGTCTGAGAACGACCTGTCTGAGAACTCCTAGTAAGTACATAATAATAATGAAGAAGAAGAAGAAGAAAAAGAAGAAGAAGAAGAAGAAGTTAGAAAAGAACGAGCGTGCGTATTATAAAGTCTAACTCCCACCTATCTCAATATTGTTAAACATTACGTTGGATGAGTTGAAAAGATGACGGGTTGAGATTTAACACATGGCCGATCCAACCCCTTCATCCTCGGTAAAGTTGTTTATTTTCATATTACCACTCACCATTTACAGACTAATTATTCACAAAATTGACGCCCACAAAACAAATAAATCGACAACACATTCGTATACAAAACGTACGTGCGGCTTCAGCATAAAGTGAACTAAAGAAGCCAGAAAACCAGCGGTGTGCAGGGAATCTGGTGATGCCCGGGTCAAATTTGGATCGTATGCTCCTTAAAGGTTTGCAGAGGACAAGGCAATAACAAAAAATGACAAAGTCTATCCATGCAAAAATATATCAATTTTACTGACAACTTGTTAAGACAACCAAAAGTAAGAGTTAGTTGTAAATAAGAGTTCAGAGTGTCCAAGAACGTTCCAAGTGAAGAAGGTGTTGTTTAGTTTGTAAGATGAAGTTGAGTAGTCATATTTGTTTGTCCTGGTGCTACCAGATCAGGATATCTGAAGATACTGGCTTCCTGACCAAAAATGCACTAAACATTGATGTTATTATTTTTTTTCCTTTCCCTTTGCAAAACTGAATACTGTTTTGAAAAATCAAAAACAACAACTTTCCTCTACAAAACAATCAAACCAAACACCATAACTAAATATTTGAAGACATAAAGAACTTGAAGCATAAAAACTTTTACCAAAATGACCGGATTCGGCATTAAATAACCTGAAAAGGTTTATATGTCGAAAAACAAAACAACCAAATCAAACCATGTTTGTTTGAACTGAAAGAGTCTGCTGACGCTTGAGGAGCGTCTCTCATTTATACACATCCATACAAATGAAACAAAGAAACAACACGGAAACGATAATGTATGCAAAACACATTTATTCCTCGAAACCCCGACAGGGTTCGCTTTGAGATTGTGTTTATGAAAATTTGTACATAGTCTACAATGCGTACAAAAAAGTCTGAAAACGATGTGTATGAGTGTTTATGTGTAGAAATTAAGTGAAGTGTCTTACATACCGTGATATGTATTGGCACGAGTTTGTTCATGCAAGGCAAAACTGGATGAGTGAGAATTTTCTTTTTAGTCACTTTTTATATGCCGATTGCAGCGCCCTCTACCATTGCAAAAGGGGAGATAATTGTATCTAAAAGAACCTCCTCTCCGGTAAATGTATGTGCGTAGAAAAAAGTACGCAATGCTACATGTCCTTCGCTATACGAGCTTGCATGTGGCAATGTATGTACATTGGGTACCCATTGTAGAGAATATGTGTATATTAGCTTCCCTCTGTTTTTTTAATCATTGCGAGAACGTATGTGTACGTGAGTTCGGTGAGCGGTGTGTATATGCTGACACTGTGCATACAGTAATTTGTGAATATCTCTCGTCGGATATGCAACTAACCCTCAGGCCGGCGGCCGAGGCTACTTTTTTAGAACGTTTTTATGTGCGTCGTCTGGGAAAATAACTGGAAAAGAGAAAAAGAAAACTGTGTTTGGGTTTTTATATTATGTACGAAATGTAAAGATGAATATTTTTGCGCCTGTGATTAGCTGAAAGAAAATGCTGATTGGAGATTTTGTTGATATTTAAAAACAGCATTTGCTGCTGCTGCTGCTGCTGCTGCTGCTGCAGTTACTTCCATAGGCCTTTCAATTTCGAGAGACAATGGACATCAACTGTAAAGGTAGCTGCATGGAGAATCTATATTGAAGTAAGAGTTGAACAATCCCACCTGGACAACTCCTGAAATGCCATTGCTTAAGTCCAGTGGCAGAAAAAGCCCAGTATAAGCAGAGAAAGATTGGTGCTATTTCGGGGTTTTCCTTCCCCAAGACTAGTTGCACATCCAAGACTTGAGAAAACAGCCGTGACGAAGCTTGAAGCTATCTTTATTAAAATCCAGCAACCTACAATAAATAACATTACATACGAAACTAGTAACAATATTTTAAAATTCTTAACGTAAATAAAATGTATCTTCGGACGCTAATTCTGTGGTCCGGAATATAAATTGTAAAGCTCTTTTCTGGATCTACACTGGTTTTTTGTTGATGTTTAACGACGTCACATACGGCATTCTTGGCTGTTTTTTTTTGTTTTTTTTTTCCTCCAGCTTTTTGGTTCTTGTTTTCGTCACCTGAAGATGATTCGATGTAGAATCGAAAGTACTCATTGTGTATAGTGAACATTTAATCTTTTTTGTTTTTAAAACTAAAAAATTAGTAGGAAAATCAAACAAATAAAAAGGCATTATCAAGCAGTAAATTCTGTGTGCGCAGCAATGTTTGCTTAAATGAAAGAATGCTGCCTAAATACACATACACACACACACACACACATATATATATATATATATATATGTATGTATATATATATATATATATATATATATGTATATATATATATATATATATATATATATATATGTATATATATATATATATATATATGTATATATATATATATATATATATATATATATATGTATATATATATATATATATCTATATATATATCTATATATACATATATCTATATATATATATAGTCTCGGAAGTTTCTCAACCATTAAAACTATATTAAAAAAAAACAACAAAAAAACTTATAGTCCCAAGTCTTCCAGTGGAAAATCACTCATGTAAGTCAATTTATTTTTTACAGTTATTATATTAGTTTGTTCCTAACACTATTTTAAGGGATATATATATATATAGTCATCCGCAGATAGACTGTTTCGCTGTATTACAGCTCTCCAGTGTTGCTAGACTAGCACCTGCCTTAAGTCATGATCGAACCTACAACCATCTAGTTGATAGTCGGCGACTTTAATCACCAGATGCGAGTGCTACGGTGAAGTGATATCTCAATGCTTTTATAAACATTGTCAGCCACTAACACAACACTCCATTTGTTTATTTACAAAGAGTATTGCATTATGATAATAGAAGTGGTGGCAAGCGATATCAAACACAGATATAACATGAAATAAACGATTTATACTTCTGATGAAAAGTATGGCCAATGCGACTATAATTATGGCCTGCGCCATTGCACGTGACGTCATACAAAATAGATCTAGTGGCAGTCGCGGTGGTAGTAATGAATCGTAATCACTGAGTCGGCTTTAAAAGTATAAGAAAAGTTTTTTTAAACCTACAATTAAGATGATAGGAAAAAAAGAAAGAAAGAAAAGGAGTTTGACTTATATCATTGCACTTTATTCCATACTAGCAGGGCTACCCAGCGTTGCCCGGAGCAAAAGTGTAACATATTTGTATTAAAACTTCTATCTCTCTCTCTTTCCCCCTCCCCTGTTTCCCCCTCTCTACCCAATTTTTCGTCTCCGCCCAGTTCATTCCTCTCTCTGGACATACACACATTTTTATAAATTACTAGAATAATGAGTCAGTGTAAGGGAAATAACTCATTAGAAAAAAATCAGAGTTACTTCATTTTAGTTATTGGTAAAAGGATAAACAAACCTACACCTCCCTCCCCCAACCACACCCCCCAAAAAAAATCGTGGCCAGTTTATCCTCAAAGAATAATTTTTTTTTCTTCTGAATTTGAGATATTATTCATTCCGGGCAACGCTGATCAAAAATATATCAACTTTGTGGGTGTTTCTTTGGTAGTTTTTTTTTTTTAACTTTTAGCTGGACATACACATACACACAAACACTTCCCTTTATATAATAGATTAAAAAATAAATAAACAAGAATTAATTACAAATTGATATGGTTAAAGTGATTTGCTGCACAAATAAATAAACACCACTGTAGGATTTTAAAGAATGAAAGTCTCCTTTATTTGTGTAAAATTTAAAAACAATTCTTTTGAAAATAATAGTCAACATTGTTCGAATTTGCACATTTTTACTATTAAAATCATCACAATATTAAACTTTTTTCAACATGATTCAGTTTTTGTTGAAAACTTAAACTTGATATTATAATTATTTTAATGAAACTTAATATTATAATTATTTTAATAAAACTTAATATTGCAATTATTTTAATGAAACTTAATATAATTATTTTAATGAAACTTAATATTGCAATTATTTTAATGAAACTTAATATAATTATTTTAATGAAACTTAATATTGCAATTATTTTAATGCAACTTAATATTGCAATTATTTTAATGAAACTTAATATTGTAATTATTTTAATGAAACTTAATATTGTAATTATTTTAATGAAACTTAATATTGTAATTATTTTAATGAAACTTAATATTGCAATTATTTTAATGAAACTTAATATTGTAATTATTTTAATGAAACTTAATATTATAATTATTTTAATGAAACTTAATATTGTAATTATTTTAATGAAACTTAATATTGTAATTATTTTATTGAAACTTAATGTTGTAATTATTTTAATGAAACTTAATGTTTTAATTATTTTAATTAAACTTAATATTGTAATTATTTTAATGAAACTTAATGTTGTAATTATTTTAATGAAACTTAATGTTGTAATTATTTTAATGCAACTTAATATTGTAATTATTTTAATGAAACTTAATGTTGTAATTATTTTAATGCAACTTAATATTGTAATTATTTTAATGAAACTTAATGTTGTAATTATTTTAATGAAACTTAATGTTGTAATTATTTTACTGAAACTTAATATTGTAATTATTTTACTGAAACTTAATATTGTAATTATTTTAATGAAACTTAATATTGTAATTATTTTATTGAAACTTAATGTTGTAATTATTTTAATGAAACTTAATATTGCAATTATTTTAGTGAAACTTAATATTGTAATTATTTTAATGAATTAACAAACTTGTAAAACATCCCAAATTACGAAGTTTTAGAAAATCATGTCTCATCCCACTCTTCACTAAAATTTTTGAATCCTTAATCAATCTAGCGATAGTCTGTCACCTCGTTAATGATAAACCTTTTTCTTACCATCAGAATGGATTTAGGCAAGTACGATCTAACGATCATCACCGAATACATATACCATACACTGGACAAGGCAGGTGAATCTAGGGCGTTTGTGCTTGATATATCTTAAGCTTTGGACACGGTCTAGCATGAAGACAAAAAGAAGGTCAAAGGTATCCTTAATGGCCGTACACCTAAACAACATGACACTAATGCGGGTGTACTCCATGGGTCAATCCTTAGACCTTTATTGTTCTTAATCTTCATAAACGACCTCTTTGATTAAATTGTGCCAGAGATGGGTATATTTACTGCTAACACCATTCTTTATTTTCGACATGTGAGTAAAAGAAATGCACACATATCCAAGGTAATGGCTGAATCCTTAGAAAATGACCTCCCCGCTCTGTAGTTGAATGGGGACATGAATGGATGGTAACATTTAATGCTACTAAAACAAAGTTCTTTCCTTTAACAATTATAAGAAACCTTTTCAACCACCGATCGCCATGGCTAATAGCACCCTATCTGAGAGTCTAACATTCAAATTCACAGGTAACATGAATTGGAACAAATACATAGAAGATACTGCCAAGGCTGCTGCAAAGAAGGTAGGCTCCCTCCACCGGGCTAGAAAACTTCTCACACCTGTCAGTATCCTATATCTCTACAAAGCCACTACCCACCCATTCATGGAGTATTGTTGTCACATCTGGGTTGGTGCACCATCCACTAGTCTCTCCCTCTTAGACAATGTCCAAAATAGAGTATCTAATCTAATAGGTCCTATGCTGTCTACTGTCTTATCGCCCCAATGTTTCATCAGTGTGCCTGTTTTACAAGTACCTCAATGGAATGCGCTCCGACACACTTGCAGCTCTAGTTCCCCCTCAACGTAAATACACCCGACAAGAAGCAAAATCCCACCCCTTCACTGTAGAGATCTTCAGATGGCGGAAAGTTGTCTACTCTAATAGCTTCTTTACTCGAACTGCTAGCCTTTGGAATTCCCTCCCTGTTTCCCTGACTGTACCCGCATGCAGAAATTAACATGTAATTTGAACAAACATCTAGCTGCACAACTAAAAAATTAGGATGCCCTGATAGATATGCCCCCTAAATCACAGTAACCCCTTACGTCTCAGTGGCAATATGCTTTGTTTGGGCTGAATGAATGTATGGTTTGGTTTGATAGTTTTGTTTTACGGCATATCAACCCTTTTTGGGTTATTTAATGCCGAATCTGGTCTTGTTTTCTTCTCTTTTTTGTTTCTTTCCCCTTTTAATATCTGTTTCTATTTAACCCATAGTTGGGACCCTAACAGGTACTACCACTCCGGGTCAGGGTGGACCTGGGAGCAATGGTAATTAAGAGGAGGCTCCACATTCCCCAAAGTCCGTAAGCCGGATCTCACCATCGGATGTAGTTTAAGGTCATATCCAGGACCGGGAGTAGGGTAGGAAAAATAAAAATAAAAAAGGGGAGGGAGAAAGGGAGAGGGGCTGTTGTTTTTGTTTTTGGTTTTGTAGAACATAATTAAGTTTTACAAACAAAAAAAAAACAAAAACAAAAAAAACAAAAAAAAAACGTCAATGTAGGTGAATTTCGTCTCAGGGAGCCACAGGGCAGCCTG
Organism: Sepiola atlantica; assembly: GCA_963556195.1. NCBI lineage: Eukaryota > Metazoa > Mollusca > Cephalopoda > Sepiida > Sepiolidae > Sepiola > Sepiola atlantica. Next base: position 12,762,570 of record OY744529.1, on the reverse strand, counting down.
ATCTGGTATCACCAGCTGAATGAATGTAAAAAATAAAACAGATACTAGTGTTGATACTATTGTAGCATTATCTACCCTTTTCACATACTCATGCACACATACATATACACCAGAGGGCGGTCAGACCGAATCATCTCCCTTTTTGCCACACTAGGGGCGCCAAGATCAGAGGTTATAAAATCCGAAATACAAAAAGATTCATTCTTTTTTTCTTTCTTGTCTCGTCTCACACACGTGCGTCTAACGCACACACAAAACCCAAGGTATGTGAGACACATTCTCTTGACTTCTTCCACACGCACACACTTTCTTGAACTCATGTATGTGTTTTACGCACATGTGAGCGAGCATTTCCAGGTTTGCGTTAAATAAATAGTATTTCGAACATATCGCCTTTGTTTTGTTTGTTGTTTTATTTATTTGCTTGTACAATGGAATATATATTGAGAGATGCTACTCCACACTATGTTGTTAAAAATCCAGCTAAAATGAAAGGGGCATTTCTTAAGACGGAACAGCTGATTGTCAAATATCGATTTCTACGCAAGGATCAACATTTAGGGAGTTCTTATTTACTTGCATCTGTTAGAATCGGGTTGTGTTCCCGACTATAAGCGAGTTCATAAAATCAAGCAATTGTTGCATGCAAACACAGAGTAATAATTAACAAACAAAAGGAGGTAGTTCAAATAAGGTTTATTGAACGTGTGTGTATGTGGGATGATGACGTGTGTGGTGTATGTATGTGTGTCGATAGAAAACAGTTCTTGAAATAAGTATGTGAAGAAATGAGTCCGGCGTGGGAAAGTCATTGAAAACCGTATACAAAGAAAATGAGTTGAGAACTCTTACCGTTGTTGAACACGTGTTGACGGAGCGCTGGTGTCTAGGCGTCGTTGAGCGAGGCCAATTGAATAGAGAAGAGAGTGATTTTCCGTTTACACCGGTTTTTATAATCGGAAGGGCAGATAACTCTGGTGTCGCTTTGCAGCGCCACCTGTCGGTGAAAAAAGCGACACCTAGCGGCCAACCGGTGCAGTTATGTTTGAAAGGAGGAGGTAACTGCTACACATCTAATGTGGGGATTTTTATTTCTGAAAGTAAATTCACTTCTTGCACGAAGGAAAAAAAACCTTTTTGCTATATCGTTCCACGTTTGCGTCGTATTATTATAAGGCCTAAACAAAAATGACCATGTTCCACAACAATACAGCAAATTCCTGAGTTGTTAGACGTAGGAAATAAAAATGTGTGAATGCACGGAAACGTAAAGTTACGTACATAGTCTCAATGGTAGCGACCCTGCATCACCTGGAGAAAATACGAAATAAAGTTTGTTTGGTTCTTTGACAATTGTCTGAGAGTCGGTTGACTCCATCAGAAAGACACTCCAACAAGCAAAGCCGTTAGGGTTTTAAAAGTATGGCAAGAAACAGAGCATGGAAGACACTCACGCGCGCTTTGAAAATCGCGAGAATAAAAAGCAGGGTCTTGTTTCCCCGAGAGTACGAATTCTCACGACAGAATTAGCAAATAAGCAAAAATACAAATAAACGATGAATAGAAAACCAAACAAACGATGAGAAAATAAAAAATAAAACCGATTAATTTTTTAAAATAAATTAAATTTAAACAAAGCAATAAAATTAAGCAAACTAATGAATTTATGCAAACAAACAATAAAGTGACAAGAACAAGAATAATAAAAACATTTTTTTAATCAAACTTACAAAAAACTCTGTAAGGAAATTTAGTTGAATATTTTTTTTTGTTTTCGTTGTCTGCTTAACTTGTTACTAGTAGTAGTATCATTTTATTTGCCACAAAAATAATTGAAGCAAACATTAGAAAAGCTCCAGACAAGCATTATTTCCCCCATTTTTTTAATGCTGTGACCTTTGCCACAAAAGTCAACATGAAAAAGAAGATCAGCATTTGTCTAAACATCCAACGTTATGTGCATAGCTAATTTTCTTTGATTTACAGAATGGAAAAAAATGAAGACTTTTTTTTAGTATTTTGCGAGTAACTACACAATTGTATAGAACTATTTTTTTGCCATATCATTAGGATATAACACAGTTTTTTTTATTATTATTCTCTGAAAATAGCTGTTTATTTCAGGTTGCACATCATCCGTTCTTGATTCAGGGTGACCCCCACCCACACACACACACACAAAATGCCATTCAATGCAATTGTTAATTAAATTCACAATCCTGCAACAAATAAAAAAAGAAAAAGAAAAGAAAACGAAATATTTTCCATTAAAGTTTATTTTACACAATCTTCACCTTTCGCTTGAAAAAAAAAAAAAACACATTATCCATGGTTTGTATTAACGGCAAACTAGAAGAGTACCCAACTCAAAGTCAACAGCAAACGGTGTTCGGTCAGATTTAGTTCCTGATATTAAAAACTTCCTGTTTTGGGTCGCTTACTCTTCTGGTTTGCCACGTTTTGTACTAATTTTTATTTATTAATTTATTTATTAAATTGTTTAGTGAAAGTACAGAATAATTAACAAAACCCCTCCCTTTCCATGTTAAGAATGGCTTTCTAAATAATCTTCTGCGGTTTACTGACTGTGCTGGAATAATAATGTTATTATTTAGAAAGCCATTCTTAACATGGGGAGGGGATTTGTTAACTATTCTGTACTTTCACCTAACAACTTAATGAATAAATCATAAATTGGGAAACTGGAACTCTCGCCGGAAGTTATATTACGGATGAAGTTTATTATGAGGAACTAAATCTGACCGAACACCGTTTGCTGCTGACTTTGAGTCGGGTACTCTTTTGGTTTGCCGTATTAACATTATAGAAATCCTAAAAATGACCCTCGACATTATTTCGGTAAAAGTTTACGGAAAGCCCCCCCCCCCCCCCCGATAAACCACCTGTGCGCATGCGCCAACCGGAAGCGCAGCAGTATAAGTGAAGACAGGAAGCGCACAATTTAAAATTGATTGAAAATGAAGATTGCTGAATTGTATGAACGCATGTCAAGTACTACAAATTTATTTAATTTTCTTAAAGAATTAAAATTAATCAAAGAGTCTAGATTATGTGTTTGTGGGTCTACCATGAAATGGGTTAGTAGTACACAATTAACAGATGCCTTTATATTGCGATGCGGAATTAAAGTATGTAGGAAGAAAATCTCCGTAAGAAAAGACTCTTTCTTTGAAAAATCAAGAATGAGCTTGAAGAAAATAGTAGTTCTTATCTGTGAATGTTTACTAAGAAAAGAACACGAAGACGTTTTTACTGCTTTAGTAAATAAAATTAACCATTTGTATCCTGTTTAAATTTACGTGTTTGTCTTTTTATTTTTTAAAATTTTCATCCAATAGCGTTTTCATTTATGCGCTTCCGTTTGTTGGCGCATGCGCGCAGCCCGGGGGCACCTTCCGTAAACTTTTACCGAGTAGAATGTGGAACTAAAAGAAGACATTGCCTGATTCCCTACCGAAAGCAGTATTTCACAAATAAGTCTACTTATTGTCCCATGATAGGTTTTGTTTCAGAAAAGCCCACATGTTGTCTCTTTTTTTTCCTCTTTTGCTAATCATGGCGTCCATAATTTGTTTCGGGTTTGGTGATATTTTTAGGGTGTGGCTGATGTTAGGCCAAGATTATCTCCTTTGGATATATATTTTCGGTACCAGCGCAAGAGGACGCTTCTTACACGAGAGTTTGTAAACTCGTTCTGCTCATGTGGAAAATTCAGGACGAGAATCTTCCTCTTTTTGGTGCGAATTTCAAAGAGCACGAGCGTCTGCCAAACTAGATCTCCGCCTGAACATGGCATTAAAAACATCCGACGGCTTTGTCGGTTTGGTATCTTTCTGCGTAAATCAATCGACTATGAGACCTTGTTCAAAGAACCCAAACGACATTTTTCTCCATTTCTGGTTTTGTTACTGAGGAATATCTTTGCTCGTTATAATTGTTCTGTGTTTAATAGAAGGTGCTCTTGTAACAAATAGTGTATACACGATTTTGTTTCTAAAAAAATAAATCACTATTTTTTGTTACGGAAGGCCCTAATAACATATGCCAAGGTAACATACTGTCAGTCCCATTGTGGTTATTGCGAGTGGGAACTCACAATCCCCCCTCAAGCTGTGGGTAAAATAGCAACTTGTGTTCAATTAATTATATACAATGAATCGTTTCGAATAAATATTGTTTTGACATTAAATAAACCCAAAGGCGTAATATACCGCAAAAGAAAGACAAATTACTGGAGGCCATTCTTGCAGAGATTGCCTTCTCGTTTCTGGGCGGTATGGGTTTATTGCCTGTCGCCTGAGGCTCCATTCGTGAGGGATGCTGACGGTCACATTTTAAAGAGAGGCAGAATGTTCAAAATTGTTAGGGGTTCTTATTTACTTGCCTCCACACGAGAGAAGAGTTAGACACAAGGTCGTTTTTAATGTGTGTATGTGTGTGGGGGGCAGCTCCACTAAAAAGGGGCACTCTGAACTTGAACAAGGGATTTCTCTTTCACTGACCGAGGATAAGAAAGATTAAGTATAGTATCAGAACAGAGACTACACTTTGCTCCTAGCCAAAATTGTTCTGGAGTTGAATACGGTTCAACGTTAATATCGATTGCTTCTCGTAGAAGGCAACAAATTTATTTGTTTCAACTGGAACAAATGAAAATCTTTGTGTGTGTGGGGGGGGGTGCATTCCACGACATCCAAGTGTTTAGTGTGTATAAATGTGTGTGTTTTTTTTTACACGCTGGATATCACCTAATAATACAGTTACGGAATTTCTGCTGAAATATACTAGACAGTCCTATACGGCCGAAATATCATTTTATTATTTTCAACGATTAGATAATTACTTAGTATATATTTTTGTGCTTAACATCTGAAGCTCTCGGTCTTCGGCTGGGATCGGGGTGTAGTATCTGTTTCGTCCTCGGTCAGTGAAAAGGGGTCCTTCTAGATTGAGGCAATTTTTATATTGTCCCTAATCTAGAATGCCCCTTTTTGGGGAGAGGGGGGAGGGTACCCACATTAAAAACCGACCTTGTGTCAAATTCTGCCGTCGTGGGGGGGGGGGATGGAGTAAGTAAATAGAAATAACTCAAGCCGAGAGATCACACTGAATTGTATATTTATTTACTCCTCCCGGAGTTAGGCACAAGGCCAGTTTTATCTTACTCCCACAGGTAAGATGTGACCCAAGATCGGGTCGAGCAAGTGGGGTTAAAAGCCAGCGCTCGAGAGGTGAGCACTCTGGCCATTTAAAAATTGCCTGGGCAGCCCCGTCGGCATTCCCCGGTAGGGGCGCCTCAGACAGTAAGCAATAAACTTACTCCTCCCCAAAGAGGGGAGGCGAAGCCTGGGAGGGTGGACCTCCTAGAACTGCACAGGACAGGCGTGCAGTATCCATCGGAACAGATACTACACTTTGATCTTAAAAGTTAATTTCGTCGTTGAATTAAGCAATTCAAAAAAGTGAATAATGAATGTATTCAAAGAAGGTTTAGATATTTTTCCAAATTATTCTCTTCGTAAGAATAATTTTCTACAGACATATTTCTTAAATGCCGTGAAGAGAGAAATTAAGCTCAACTTTCTGACCTATGCCTACAAACTCCAACGGATCTGGACGGAATAATAATTAAATAGTTCGACTTTGAATTAAATTAGTCCAAAAGTGAACAACGGTAGTATTTACTGGAGCTACTCATCGAAAGATTCAAGGGAATATTTTTCACAGATATGTCTTTGGCACACCGAAGCAATATTTGGGCGCAGGGTGTGTTAGAAATTGCATTTTCTACGTAAAGTTATAGCAAGTAGAAAAACGGGAAATCCCACTAGAAATCTAAAATCAGGAATTTAAGATGTCGTGTTAAGGATATTGTGCCAGTGACACGGAGCAGATAAGCTGATAAAATCTTTCTCTTTTTTTCTGAACTACGAAGAAGAGTGGATATGTTTTGGGCAGCTGCTTCCCCTTATGGGGGGACGGGTTGGGGGAGGACCCACGGCGTATTATGTAGCACCAAGGTATACATGTATATTGTAAGAAAAAAAAGGAAAAACACAAAAGAATTGTTAAACCCCAAATAATTGGGGGCTGTTGTTATTAATAACATTTTCAACCACTGCTATTAAGAAGATGACTGCAATATAAAGAAAGAGAAAAAAAGAAAGAGAAAAAGAAAAAAAAGAAAAAAAAGAAAGAGAAAAAAGAAAAAGATCTATTCGCATGTATGTATGTATGTATGTATGTATGTATGTATGTATGTATGTATGTATAGTATATGCGTTAAAAGAAAAACCAGGAAAGAATTGCTAAACCCTAAATAATTGTATGCTGTCATTATTAATATATTTTACAACCGCTATGATTAAAACGAAGACGGCTGCAGCAAAAAGAAAGAGAAAAAAAGAGAAAAAGAAGGGAAAAGGGAAGAGGAAAAAGAAAGAAAAAAGAAAGAAAAAAGAAAACGAGCAACATCACTGCGACATCTACTACCACCACAACCACCACCACTATTACTGCTACTACTACTACTACTACTACTACCACTACTACTACTATTACTACGTGTCATCCAATACAACAAAACTTCATCTGTTTACGTGATAAGCCACCGTCTATATAATTTACCGGGGTCAAAGAACTGGTTCACCGTAGTGCTACACATATTTAGGATCGTATGCTCCATGATCTTACACACACACACACACACACATATATATATATATATATATATATATATATATATATATATATATATATATATATATATATATATATATATATATAATAGTAACTCTGTGTGTGTATGTGTCCGTCTGATCTTTGTGTCTTATGTTCACCCCAACCGCTGGACAGAATTGCTTGAAAATTGGCATGTGGACTACTGACCTCTCAGTGAAGGTCATAGGCTATATAAAAAATATATCACTTAAACGCTGGTGGTCCCCGGGCGGCACCCCACTGAAAATTGTTTTTCCTTAGATTCAAATGAAATTTAAACCATAGTTAAACCATAGTTAAATGACCAAAAATGATGTCTATTCCCAAAATTTCAGCAAATTTTGATAATATTAAGATGGTCTCCGGGGGCACAACCCCTCTACTGAAAACTATTTCCCTTTGATTCAAATGAAATATATATATATATATATATATATATATATATATATATATATATATATATATATATATATATATATAGAGAGAGAGAGAGAGAGAGAGAGAGATAGATAGATAGATAGATAGATAGAGAGAGAGAGAGAGAGAGAGAGAGAGAGACTAAAAGTATTCTTTTAGAGAATTGAACCTATAGTGAAATTATTTTAACTCAATATACGAGATAGAGCCATTGTAAAGATAAGAGATAAAGATGTGTGAATGACAAATTTATTTAATTTTCGATTGTTCAATACAAGGTGAACTCGATAAAAACATGTTTAATTTTCTTTCCTTAAGTCAGAGGAATAACATAGATAAGTTAGCAGGGGAATAGCCAAAATTCAAAATTTTTTAAGAAACAATATAAAGTAAGGGAAAGTTAAGAAACCCATAATAGTTGAATTTGTGCGATAACCAGTCTTTTTGGTTGCAAATTTCTTTTTATGATGTACGAAATTTCAGCATAGGTTGTTAAATGTTTTAGTTCTTTAGGGTACATCATAACAGATATTTTTATGGCTTCGCATCTTACCGAAGCCAGAAATAAAAAATAAATCAGCAATTTCGTTTTTCTCTCCTGTAGGTTTTTTCTCGGCTTTTTTTTTTTCATGCTAGGCAGTGCAGAAAACCATTGATTCCAGGTTTCTACGTGCTCTGGGTCATCCCACGCAGTTAGAGATCCTATCGGTGACGCCATATTGTTATGGTGTATTCAGTAGAGTCGTCTAGTGTCAGACATGCCTTCGTCTGTCGATTGGCTGCTTATGTTATGGTTTACTTTTATAGGTGTTCTTATATGTCACGAGTTTGTAACATATACAACCACAGGTTAAAAAAATATATCTAATATATAAAGTAGAGACGATTTTTCCCCTGTACCTTCTCGGAGAATAGGAAAATAACCACATGCATCACAGGCTACTAAACTCACCTCTATATCACACTTATTCACTCGAGCGTGTTTTAGTAAATTTCTTATTACTTTATCCTACCTAATACTAAATATTATATTTAGCCCGCCATCCACGACTCTCCAAAAAACCAACTCCATATAGGTGGCAGCAAAAACTTTTCTCCCTTACAATTATGTACTGTCACTACACTCATCGACACCGGGAACTAATAAACACAATTTACTTTTCACAAAACAGTCCGTCCTTATTTATTATTTGCCTGGTATTAATTTACTACATAATATAAAGTAATACGCAAAGACTTAACGACCGCTCCCTTTCACTCCGATGATTTTCCGCAAATATCAGATTACGTTCTTTCTCATTCTACCTATGAGTTGGCCTATTTTCAAATGTATTTTTAAGTCAAAACTGTGGCGCAGTGGGTAAGATAGCAGGTTTCATGAACGACTGTTTCAGCGTTCGATCCTATTCTACGCGGCTACTTTTTCTTTTTTTTTAATTCAAAACATTCGCCAACACGGTAACTATAGGCCGTTTTTTTTTCATTCGGCGTCATGCAACAGGTAGTACTTTCTCCCGTGCAACGCCGGGCGACGGATTCCGCTAGTATAATAATAAAGAAAAGATGAATCTCTTCTACGAATTCACTCAGAGATCAGAGACACCAGAGAATCGGCGAAAAACAAACACAAGGCGGAATCAACTTTAAAATAAATAGTTATTCCTAAGTCTAGGATATAGAAATAATAAAAATAAAAAATATTATAAGATTCAAAGGAGGAAAAAGTTTTAAGATATTAAGTAAACGCGATAATAACCAAAAGAAAATACTTAGCTTCTTTTTTTTTTAACAATGACTTAAAAGTTCAGACAAAATAATGTTCAATCGAGGTGACGGCTTTTCTTGTTAAATTCGTCTCAATTAAATGCCATAATGTCGCCCTTTTTTTCTTCTCTCTTTCTCTTTAACGTAGTTAACCCCAAACAAGGCAGGCCGCCACTGTAGACGTAAAGGGCTACTGAGAAGAAAGAAAAGAGGAGAAGGTTGGGGGGGGGGGTCAACCTAAACTGGGATCTGCGCAGCGAGATGTCTGTTTACATTAGTTTTAAATTTCTGCATGTCAGTACTGTCGGGGAAAGAGGGGGCAGGGAGGGAGTTCCAGATGCCAGCAGCACGAGGAAAGAAACTATTTGAGTAAAAAAGCTCTCCGGCATCTGGGGATCTCCACAGTGAATGGATGGGATTTAGTTGATTGTCGAGTTGGTCTAGTGAATTTACGTCGAGGGGGCACCAGAGTAGCCAATTCATCGGAGCATAATCCATTGAAGTATTTGTAACACAAGCACAAGGATGCTACATTGCGGCGATGGGACAGGGACTGGAGGTTGGTTGACAGGTTGGCGACTCTTTTTTGGACCTTGTCAAGGAGAGAGAGAGTAGTAGATGATGCAGCAGCCCAGATGTGGCAACAATACTCCATGCATGGGCGGATAGTGGCTTTGTAGAGATAAAGGATAATGTCAGGTGTGAGGAGTTTACTAGCACGGTAAAGGGAGCCAACATTTTTGGTAGTTTCGTAATATCATCCGTTTACTCAAAAAGGCAGGTTTATAATCTCAGTTTTATTTTTAGGGGGGGGGGATTTCGTAATATCACTTCCTGTTGACTTCACATTCTGTAAATCTCAAACATCGGACGACTTCATTGTAGGTTCAACTTGCTTCTGCAAAACTACCGAATAAACGATCCATTATTCACCCTCTACTATGCGCCCCCCCCCCCCTCGGCAGTGCGTCACCTCGGCAGTACATAACACTCTGAAACCAGTTCCAAAACTAACTATTTTATAATGGGAAAATGTAAAGAAAAAAGAAGGAAAGAAAAGAGGAAAAGAAGAGTTTTTTTTTTTTTAAATTATCACGAGTATTGATTTACTCCTCTCCAGGAGTTAGGCACAAGGCCAGTTTTTATCTTACTCCCACAAGTAAGACGTGACCCAAGGTCGGGTCGGGAAAATGGGGTTTAAAAATTGGCTGGGCAGTCCCGTCGGCATTCCCCGGTAGGGGCGCCTCAGGCAGTAAGCAATAAACTTACTCCTCCCCAAAGAGGGGAGGCGAAGCCTGGGAGGGTGGACCTCCTAGAACTGCACAGGACAGACCAATAGACCGGCGTAAATCAAGCCCCGAAGGCCAAGACAATACCAGTCTATGGAATGCAGTATCCATCGGAACAGATACTACACTTTGATCTTAGCCAAAAGGCCAAGAACCCATTCACGAGTAGACTTTTAAACATTTTTATTTTATTAAAAAAAAAAACGGTTGTACAAAGGGGGGGTACATAAAAGCGTATACTAATTTGCATACGATACTAGAAATGTGTTACTGTTTAAGTGTAGAGGATCTTAACACTTAGCCGCCTTATTTTATCGTCTGATTTTTGTTACACGGAACTAATCTCTTAACTTCGTATTGTTCCGAGGATCTGTAGAAGGAAAGGCAGTAGCAAAAAGAAAGAATAACAAAGTCTATCCATGCAAAAATATATCAATTTCTATTGAAAACTTGTTAGGATAATAAAAATAAAGAGTTCGTAGTGAATGAGTGCTCAGAGTATCTTAGAATGTTTCAAGTGAAGAAAACATTGTTTAGTCTATAAAAAGTTTGGTAGACAGGTTTATCTGTTGTCAGTATAAACATGTGTGCGACAGCGTAAACGTCCCATAGACCAGTAGGCAGTATGTGTACGCATGATTGCCTTTATATAGTCGGTGTGATAGTATATGCGTGGACTTGTGTGCAAGTGAATTATGTAAGCAGTGTGTATATGCTGTCGCTATGTTCAGTAGTTCGTGAATCTTCCTCTCTGTGTGTGCCACGTGCCTTCGGATCAGGGGTCGAAGCTGTTTATTTGGTCCATGTGTGTCCAGTTTGAAAAAAAAAAAAAACTCAAACAGAGCGAGAAAAATTTGTGTTTGGGTTTTTATATTACGCGCGAAATTGTAACACGCGGAGGTGAAATTTTCGGCGTTTCTGATTGGCTGGGAAAAACTGTGTGTGAATGCATGCTTGTCTTTGTATAGTCGGTGTGAGAGAATATGCGGGAACTTGTGTATAAATTGTACCCCAACTCTCTGCGCTGGTTGGGATGATGTAATGACGTCACCGGTCTGGCCGTCCCCGAGATCGATCGGTCACTGGGCGTTGATCTGCTGAACTTGTTGTCTGGATGAAGGCCGCCGATGTCGAGGGTGCTCGTCTAGTTACTAATACACTCACCACGTCGTGACTGTTTATAACAGCGAGCAATCATAGGGCGTACAGTAACCGGCTATCTCTGCAGAAGGAAGGGTCATTCAAGCAGAACAAAAAATAATGAATAATGACACTCAACTCGGTCTGGGGTTTTTGCGTTTTCCTTAGGAAAAATAATCATTCAACAAAAAGAAATTACGATATCGATTTACACTTGGTTGGATACAAAATAAGTTATTTCGATACTCATAAAGTTCGCTCTGTGTGTTTTCTCTGGAAGAAATGTAAAAACAAAAAATAGGAAGAATCTAAATTACACTTCCTTGTTTCGACAAAAACGATTCCCTTCTATTTCTCTGTGTGAACGACAATCGTGGTTGTTAATTGTCCGTGAAAAGAATTTCTGTAGGTCGGGCAGGAACGCGTTCCTTCTTACGATGGGCGAGGGCGATGGTCGGGGAGCAGAATCTTTCGTGCGTGCCTGTTCGCGAATTCCGTCCAGCTCTCTGTCTCTGACGTTCGCGAAAGCCCATCCTCTTTTATTGAAAATCTCGTGGCTGATCTCTCTCTCTCTCTCTCGTCCCCTCCTTTCTCTCCCTCACCCTAGCTCGCCCACGACGCGTTAAGACAATTTTATTTCTCTTTGTCTGGTCACAACTAATTAAGTCTTTCTAACCCTGTTTATCGGAGAGGGTTTGTTTTAGACTTATCATCGAAAAATGATAACAAAATAAAACGAAACGGCAAAAATTCATTTGTTGTTCTCGAGCAGGACTGGTCAACCTCCTTGGGCTCTCCCACGTGATTGGGCGTGAAAGGTTACAAGATTTTCGCAGACTCCTAGGCACCTTGCTATGTTGTACTGATAATTCCATTTTTAAGCAAAATTCACACTAGTTTCATACCCTCACTCCATTTCGTAGGGCTCTCTCTCAGTATAGCATTTTCACTAAATGCATACTAGTACACTATCGGAGTCTTCCTGACTTTCGTGGGGCCGGCGGATACTTGTCACAAAATGAGTTCGGTAAGCAGTGTGTATGTGCTATCGCAGTCTGTAATGTTTCTTGTTGCGTGTGCCACGTGCCTCCGACGCAGCAGGTGAGATTGAATTTAGGGATGTGCTTCGTGTATTAACTCTGAAAAGAAACTAGAAGAGAGAGGGAGAGAGAGAGAGAGAGAGAGAGAGAGAGAGAGAGAGAGAGAGAGCGTTCCGGGTTTGGTTTTTATAATATGCGCGAAATATTGTAACATGCTGAGATGAATATTTCGGTGCCTCTGATTGACTGAAAGAATATGCTGATTGATATCTTGTCCAATCGAGGATCGATATTTTTAAACAACATTCGCTGACTCGTGTTGCTTCTTTAAACCCTAGAAATCAGTAAAAAGGAAAACCCAAATAAAATTCCGTTGCTGAAAGGGTGATAAAATAATTGGAATTGGAACTTCTTCACCAAGGCCTAAATGGCAACCCTATATTCCCATTACTGGCAGACAGACAATCTTTTTCTTACGAGGCGAAAAGATAGTGGAGACCCGCGTAGATTAAAAACAAAAAAGACAGTCGAGCCGGAGACAAGGCACTCAGCGAGCATGAGAGTACGTCCACTCCTTCTCTTGCCAAAGCAAGCAAATGAATAGTCAACTCACGTACACACATTTTCACACACTGAGAAAACAAAGGCAGCAAATATATACACAGCGTAACACTGCCTAATACTCTCTCACATTAACAGAAAGCAAACATATCGACATACCCACTTCTAACACTCGTCAATCCACATTTCGAACATTCTACAAACACGAGAATATTTAACTTTTCTAACGAACAATTTACTCACTCAAAATATCTTTCCCAAAACTGTAAATTTGTATAAATATAAATATATATATATAAAGATAGATGAAAGAAGAAGATATGGGGAAAGTCCAGTTGGTAATTGTCCGTTGATGAAGTGTTCAATGAAAGGATTTCGTCTTTCTTAGAATTGCTGAAATATTTCATTGCCAACGTTTGATGTACACAGTTCAGCTTCAATTCCTCTTTCGGCCCACGGAAGTATTTTTAAAATGGCCCGAATTCTCAAAATTAGTTCCGAATACGTGCGCTCCACCTACGACTTGAACTCAACATCTCACTATTGGATTTACTTCATTCTTGAACTCTTTCCCATGCTGCCTTCACAAAACCCCTTCTTTTCCATCTGTAAATCTCCTTTCATTGGATACCTCATCAACGGACAATTACCAACTGGACAGACCCCATATCTTTTTTACACGAACTTTTTTTCACTCTCCATTACTCAATATTTTTTCAAATTTTGAATTTTGGCTATCCCACTGCCAACTTATCTATCTATGTAATTCCTCTGATGATAAGATTTTGATCTTTGAAAAGCCTTGGCTTAAGGAAAGAATAATAAACATAATTTTATTACCGAGTATACCTTGCATTGAACAATCGAAGTTGGAATTAATTTGTCATTCGTACATGTT
>OY744529.1:12706220-12743720 GCA_963556195.1 Sepiola atlantica | reverse complement strand
GATATTTAATCCCAACATTTTCGCTACTCTATCACTTCAAGTCATGATACATTTAATGCTACCAAGACAAGACCCCTTTCCTGTAACAACTATCAGAAACATTTCAACCGCAGATGGCCGTGACCCGTAGCATCCCTCCCAAGAATCCGACGTTTAAACATCTCGTTCTGACATTCTGAAGCAACATGAAGTGGAATAAGTACATAGAAGATGCTGTCAAGTCTGCAGCAAAGAAGATAGGCTCCCTCTACCGGACTTCTCATGCTTGCCAGTATTCTATATCACTATAAAACCACCATTCACACGTGCATAGAGTACTGTTGTCACATCTGGGAGGGGGGTGCACTAACCACTAGCCTCTCCCTCCTGGACAGGGTGCAAAAAATAATTTCTAACCTAATAGGTCCCACACTGTTTGCCAAGCTCCAGTCTCTGTCGCATCACCGCGGTGTTGCATCCCTGTGCTTGTTTTACAAGTATTTCCACTGAATATGCTTCGATGAACTTACTGCATTTGCACTCCCTCAATGTAAATACCCGCGACCCACACGGCTAATAGCAAAATCCCACCCCTTCACTATAGAGGTCCCTAGATACCGGAAAATTTTCTACTCTAATAGCTTCTTTCCTCGGACTGCTTGCCTTTAGAATCCCCCCCCCCTGCTCTCTGCTTCCCCGACCGTACCAATATGCAGAAATTCAGATGGATTGTGAACAAACAACTTGCTGTCGAACTTACCACCCATGTTGCCGTCTATATATCTGGCCCCTATCACAGTAATCCCTTACGCTTCAGTGACAATATGCGTTGTTTGGGGGCAAACAAAAGATTTTTTTTTTTTAATTAATTAAAAAATACAATTGAATGAAAAAGTAGACAAAAAGGGGGTATTTTTATTTTCTAGTTTGTTCAAATCTGTGGGGGTCGTCATACCTTTTTTTTGGTGATAACTTCCTCCACAAATAAAAATAATAATAAGAAGATTTACATGCAAAATCAACGGAAGTTTATTTACTGAAATAAACTATTAACAAATAGAATATATTTCTTTTGTAATGAGTTCATGAGTCCTTCCTTTAGTTTCAGGGTAAGTAAAAAGAAGAATGTCTTTTCTTTTGCTGAAATGTTCATTTGTTATAAAATATTAAAAGAGGCAATAGGTAATGTTCGCCTGTGAAATTGTATGAAGCGCGCGAAAGGGTGAAATGGAAGAGTGATAGAAGATGCGTGTAACCTCCGGATGAAAAGTCAGTTGAAAGAGAAAGTTTGATGTTTGTGTGTGCTTAAATACTATTTGGATAGGCTCCAGCGAGCTTATGGAGAAAAGTTTAGAAAAATATGTCTTTGGAGAAATCTCATTGGACAGAAATATCACGTGGTGTGCTCTCAACTACGTCCGCTCGTTTTGAGTTGATTTAATATATAAAGCCACATCGGAATTTGCGTGGGCGTTATTTTTTATTTGTCACGCGCCAATACAACAATTTTCCCTCTGCGCGCCTAAATTGTATTTATTCCAAACAACAATTTTTATTCGAATCTTAACCGTGTCAACTGGCACAAATCTAAATAATTTTGTTTAACTAGCTGAGCAAGACAGGCGAACTCTGGATGTAAAACCTCAAACATTTTTTATTCGACGGATTATTCTAGTTCTAGGCGGTCCACCCTCCCAAGCTTTATCTTGTAGCAGTTACCTCCTCCTTTCAAAACATAACTACACCGGTTTGCCGGTAGGTGTCGCTTTTTCACCGACAGGTGGCACTGTAAAGCGACACCAGAGTTATCTGCCCTTCGGACTATAAAACCCGGTGCATAACGGAAATTCTCTCTCTTCCTCACCGACCTGCCTCGGCAGACAGACGCTGACACTAGCGTTCCGTTTCACTCTTCTCTGGTCGACAGAACGACGCTAATACACTAGCGTTTCGTCTCACGCTTTTCTTCTCAATGGGCATAACAACTACCAACACACGTGGGCAAACAACGGTAAGAGTTCTCAACTCGTTTTCTTTGCGTACGGCTTTCAAAGACTTTTCCTACGCCGGATTCATTTCTTCTTATACCTTTTCAAGAACTGTTTTTCCATCGACACACATGCATACATCACACACTTCACCATTCCACGTACACACACGTTCAATAAATTTTATTTGAACTACTTCATTTTGTTTATTAATTATTACTCTGTCTTTTGCATGCAACATTGCTTGATTTACTGAACACGTCTATAATCGGGGGAACACGACCCTCGATCCGAACATTGGTGACCCAACGTGCAAGCTTTGTTGTATGGGGCAGAGTAATTAATTTCGTACAAGAACAAAAAAAAAAAAATATATCATTTCTCGTTTTTTCTTTCGTGGTGAAACGAATTACGCATCCATCTTTTTCCTTTTTTTTTCTACCCACGTGGTAGAAATATACAAACAAACAAAAAAAAAGAAGCCATTTTTCCTGGCCACGCGGAAATACCCAAACAAAGAAAAACCAAAAACATTTCTCGGCTTTCTCCGAGTATAAAACAAGTTACAATTTCATTTTTTCTTCTTCTCTTTCTTCACCCACGTGTCGGAAAATTATATACAAAGAAAAAGACAAACTTTTGCCAATCCTTTTTTTTCTTTTTCGACGAACAAAATGGACCTTACAAGACGCCACTTCCTTTGTTTTGAACACGTGGAGATAAAAAGAAAACAAAAGAAAACAAACGCTCACGCTGCCCATCTTTTTCGTGACCACGTGTTGATAAAAAAAAAATTCAAAAATGCCGTCATCTTTTTCCGGACAACGTGTTGATAAAAATTTTTTTAAAATAACGCCATTTTTTATCTCTCGGACCACGTGGAAATGAAAATTCAAACAAAAAAAAAAAGAAAATACGAATTTTTTTTTCTTTCTTTTCAACAACAAAGGAAAGAGAAGCCACCATTCTTTCTCTACGTGGAAACGAACATTCAAACAAACTAAAACGAAAACAAAAAACGTCATCCCGTGTGTGAAACAAATTACGGCTCTATTTTTTTTCTTTTTCCTTTCTACCCACGTGTTGGAAATATATATATAAAGGAAAAGAAAACTACAAAACGACCAACACATGACGACAAACACGAACAACATCACCCTTCAAGGCCTACCAACAATCTTCAACACAACTTGAACAACCACATTTTTCCCGGATATTCATCAAGCACCAAACATTTCCGGACATCACTGACGACACTATGGAAGAAATCACACCAGTTCAAAATGAGTACAACTGCACAAGCACGACTAAATACTCAACAACTGGACGTTCGTTGATCAACTGGGGGACACATCAACTCGAACGACGCGCACCAACACCAGTACAGACCCACTTGTACCTGGACCTGCTAACTCACTTGCAGACATTTGTGCATCTGACTTTGACCATAGTGTACCACCGATCTCAACAACTAGATGTTTGTTCATCAGCTCCACAACACGGACTAATTAACATGAACAACATCAACAACTGCACAGACTCACTTGTGCTCATTCATCAACACCTGCACAGACTCACTTGTGCTCATTCATCAACACCGCACAGACTCACTTGTGCTCATTCATCAACACCGCACAGACTCACTTGTGCTCATTCATCAACAACCGCACAGACTCACTTGTGCTCATTCATCAACAACTGCACAGACTCACTTGTGCTCACTCATCAATACCGCACAGATTCACTTGTGCTCACTCATCAACAACCGCACAGACCCAAGCACCAAACATTCACTGACAACACTGACAATTCAACGTTTGTTCATCAGCTCTGCATCACGCAGACTAATCAACATGAACAACGCCACCAACAAGTGCAAATTCGCTTGCACTCAGCATTTTTCGACCGCAAACTCACTTGCGCTCAAACTTGATGCAGACCCAAGTGCATGCAAACACGCAGATCCACATGTGTTACAAACACTCAATTCCGCAAACGCACTTGCGATCAATCATTCAATACAGATGCAGAAACAGAAATAAGTAGCGTGCACACTACTTTTTTCTAATCTTCAACAGCAAAACAGACATACCCACAAAGAATGCTTCTCATCTACAACTGTACATATTAAATAATATTTTCAATATTTTTCAATCTGGGGGGGAGTCCTTGTAGCAGTTACCTCCTCCTTTCAAAACATAACTACACCGGTTTGCCGGTAGGTGTCGCTTTTTCACCGACAGGTGGCACTGTAAAGCGACACCAGAGTTATCTGCCCTTCGGACTATAAAACCCGGTGCATAACGGAAATTCTCTCTCTTCCTCACCGACCTGCCTCGGCAGACAGACGCTGACACTAGCGTTCCGTTTCACTCTTCTCTGGTCGACAGAACGACGCTAATACACTAGCGTTTCGTCTCACGCTTTTCTTCTCAATGGGCATAACAACTACCAACACACGTGGGCAAACAACGGTAAGAGTTCTCAACTCGTTTTCTTTGCGTACGGCTTTCAAAGACTTTTCCTACGCCAGATTCATTTCTTCTTATACCTTTTCAAGAACTGTTTTTCCATCGACACACATGCATACATCACACACTTCACCATTCCACGTACACACACGTTCAATAAATTTTATTTGAACTACTTCATTTTGTTTATTAATTATTACTCTGTCTTTTGCATGCAACATTGCTTGATTTACTGAACACGTCTATAATCGGGGGAACACGACCCTCGATCCGAACAATCTTCTCTCTCTGAGAAGGGATTAGTTTGTTGTTAATCGCCTGAGACAAATGCCGACGGGGCTGCTCATGCATGTTTTGTAGGCCAGGGTGCTCTGTCTCTTGGGAGCGTGCTTTTCAATCCCCACCTCCAGACCTTGTGTCACATCTTTCCGCAGTGGGAGGGAGGTGAATACTAGACTATTCTAGAACCGGGTGACAAAAGATGGAGTTTAGCTATGGCGCGTCGTCGAACAATCGCAACACACCCACTTAAATAATTGTCTTCCTTTTTTTTTTTGTAGATCTGTTGAATAGTAAACTTTCTTTTCCGGTTTTTATTGTTAATATTTTATCCGCATATAGCGACTGTTTTATCAAAAGGAGCCGGGAATTAACTTTATTTAACCTCTGTCTCTTAAGACTTGTTAAAAATATTTCTTAAGCCAAAGGATGGGCAACTTTTATCTATTTCATCTTTGTGAATTCATGTTACGGTGAGAGTAGGCAGAAGTTTGGCCACCAGAGAGTTTGACCCAGGAAATTTTGACCCAAAATCTTTTCACTTCAGAGAGTTTCACCGTGGCCTGTTCACTGAGTCGCGTTTATCTGCTGACGTCACAGTAGTTGGTGCGAGCAGATAAACAAGACGCTTCAAAAGACACTGTTACAGGCTACATTTGGTTTGTTGTTGGACATATGCATAGTCTTCATTTCTGTCGAAACTCATTTCACCTTTGATCTAGTAACTGTTTGGTATTTAAATAAAAAAAGGATACTGGCGGTTTTGTCGTTTTTAAGGTGGAAGTCTGATAGTCATTTGAAGGTAAAACTATATATAAAAAATATAATTTAGACTAAAATTCAAGACGGAAGACCAAATTTGTTTTGATACGAAAATCTTAAATAATAAAAAAGCTACTAGCTTGTTTTCCTTAAAAGTTGAAATATTTTTTACACAATAAAAAGTCTGCATACTACAAAATTTTAATTTGTTTTTATTTTTTAAATTGAACTTTTATGTCAACTCGTCGACACCATTTCTTTTGACAATTTCTTAGTCATAAGATAATATCGACTCTAAACCTCTTCAGTTGTTTCCTGTTATATTCCGTTAAAACTTATTTCTTTTCGTATAAAAAGAATGTTGGAAGTTTATTTTTGCGTAAAAATGTCTTTATGTGTAATGAAATTCTAAAACAGTTCAAATATGTTTGGTGCTAAAAAAAAAGAGAGAGACAATGACCGCCAATGATTAAATGGATTAAAGTTATATTATTTCAGGACGAGAAATACAATTTAAACTAAGTGAAATTGACAATGAAATCCCTTTGTTTATATATTTCCAAATAGTTTTGAATTTTTTTGTATCGACAAGTTTTATAACACTTACAAAATTCATTATTTAATCAGTTTTTAATCATCTTTTGTTTTTATTTAAAAACTTATTTATCGTTTATTTTCATTCAAGAATTATGTACGTCTTTTTTAATTGTTTGTTTATTTAATTACTGTTTGTTAATGTTCTCTAAATTCATAATTGCAGTATTCTTCTAAAAAAAACAAAAAAAAACACGTAATTACATCGTCACCAACAATATCTTCTACGCAACAAATACGTTGATATTGTGATTTTGCATGCTTTTATTTTAATAACGTCGGCAAAAAAAAAATTGTTTGGTACTGGTACAGCTTTTGAACCAGACAAAACCGACTTTTGCCGACGGCGAAATACGTAAACAGTAAAAAAGAAAAAAAAAAGTCGAAACAAAACGAACCGGCGTCAAAATCAAAAACGGGGTTGTTTTCATCATTAAAATAATAATGAAAGAAAAAGACTCACCCTATGTTGTTGTTTTTTATGACAATTTATTTATTTTCTGACGAAGACAATCAATGAATTTTAAAAATATTTTACGGGAAAGTTAAACTGTTTTTTTTTGTTGTGTGTGATAAATTGTGTTAGTTTTGTTTTGTATAACCAATGCAACAATGATTTTTACAGATGTTTTTGCATTTTATGTTTTTGGTATTGGTACAGCGTTTGAAACGGACAAAAACGAATAGGTTAGGGTTAGTTTAAAGTTAGGGTTTAAAAAACAGTTCGCTTTTGCCCGGTTCATTTAACAGATTTCTGCCTGCCAGAAATGTTCAGAGTTACTCAATTTACAGGTAATTTTGTCGTCTGCTTTTCGAGCGTTCTGATTGGCTAAGTGTAAACGCAAACAGCCGGATTATTTCGAACAAAAAAGTCGGTTTTGTCTGGTTTAAAAGTACCAATCGTTTTAAGATTGTTTACAATCGAAATAATAAACGAATTTTAGTTTTTAAAATTCATGAAATCACGTGATGTTTATTTACCTAAACGCAACAAGCAACTTAGTTTTGAATTAAACGTTTTCTTTTAAAATTAATATTGAATAAAGTTCAGTTTCAATATATATCAGATCGTATTTGTTTCTTTCTTTTCTAATACTTAAAAATATATATATAGATAATTCATTATCGACAGCCTGACTTTTCGGCATGTTTCGCTTGCACCAAATCGTATGACGTTGTGTTCGATTCTTTAAGAAGACCACGGGTTGACCCAACTATATTTTTAAGAGGAGGAAAATTTAACACGATATTTTTCCAATTCACAGTGTTTGAGCCAGGTATTTTTGTATGAAATTTTAGGAGGACATTAATTGGATATTTGAATAAGTTTATTGTCAATTTATTGATATTTTTCGGTCATTTTATGAAAAATATTCTTTTTTATTGAATCTTTAAATAAATTTAATTGATTTTCTTGTTTGTTGTTACACACTGAGTAAATTTATGAAAAAACAAACAAACAAACAAACAAAAAACAAACAAACAAACATGCATCATCAATAATATCAGACTCGAGGGATGCCATGTTGTACCAGAATGTGGCTTCTTTAGGTGATATCTCCCCTCTCTCAGCTATTGATTTCACTGTCCAATGATGTTGCTCCACTATTCCATTTGCCCCGGGTGTATAGGCTGTCTGTAATATCTTCAATTTGTTTATCATCGTCTGGAGAAGTTCTGAGCGAAAAACGGTGCCATTGTCCATTATCACTTTTATTACTGGACCTCATTCAAGCATCACCTTCTCTAATTCATCTGCAACCGCAGCTGCTGACTCCGCATGTAGCTCCCTCCATATTGCTAGTCTCTCAAGTCCACAGTCAATAATTGACGAGTATGCGCTTTCACGATAGTGTGTTATATCAATAGCTAATCTTGTTCAAATGTTTGCAGTCCCAATTTCACCAGGATCATGTATATTCGGGGCAGGATCCATTGATTGACATCGAACGCAATTCTTAACCACCTTCTGAACTTTCTCCCGTTTTATAAGTGGATCAACCTTTCACACCTAATACAATGTTCTATCCACTCCGGTTCCTATACAGCATACCGGAACCCACTCCTCCTCAACTAACCACTGTTTTTTTTAATTCAGGTTAGTGCATCTACCTTGTTTCTCTCTGAAGGCACAAACACGTTCTTTATTCGCAGTCCAAATTCGGATATTAACTCTCCAAGTATTCCCAATCTCTGCTTCACAATCATCTCTCCAGCATCTTTTGGTTCGTATTCTTCGGCTCTCCTCCACTGTAGAGTTTACCCAACTTAGCACTGTGGCTGAATCAGTCCTTATTTCGACCTCTCTCAACCCCCATTTTATAGCTAAATTGATGCCTTTCAGAACAGCATCTAATTCGGCCATATTAATGTGATTATAGTCATTCTATTTTCTAATCTATGCTGCATCTTCCGCCAGCAAACCACCAATCTCCACAACCACACCTGTTGCAATACTGCTTGCATCACACCACACCACTCCTATTTTGTTTCAGGTATGTGCCAAGCTCCAATAACAGGGTCCTCTTTTTTTTACATCAGCTAGAATCTCCTGCATTACTTTGTCAGTTTTGCCATCAACTCTGTTCCTAGAACATCCCAGCTGTGGAACAAAATACCACGAGACTGCTTCCCAACCGACTGCAGCATGGTTGTCTTCAAGTCTAATGTAAACAAATACTTGATAAGCCGCCCTCTTGGATAATCAATTCCTCTGAAGTAATCTTCTGCCCATCCCACCCACCTGTTTCAAGTCCTCTTGCAGTGGCGATCATCCTTTAACTGATGATCTCTTTAACCCTTATTCTCGAGTCTCCCGGGCCTTGATAAGTGGTGGCCCATTAGTAAATAAAAACAACAAAGAAAACAAATCTCAGAGCAAATAATGGAGTTGTTTGCTGTTCTTCTTAATTGTTTTTATTGCTTCAGCCATTAATAGAAGGAAGAAGAAACGATCAACATCTCTGCGACTGCTAGTGTCACCACTGCTGAGAGACATCACTATCCAATGAGCCAACTACTACATGTCAATGAGAGACGAACAGCTGTTTCTGTCGACGAAGAGAATGACAATTTGTGGGAATCAAAGAAACCCCCAAATAAAGCTACAATACTGACGAATTCAAAGTAATTTAAAATGCAGACACACAGTTACAGCTTTTATGAACTAAAAAATGTCCGAAAGAACTCAGAAAAAGCAAACTTCCTAACAACCCTGTAGCTGAAAATTTTTTTCACAGATAAAGTGTTGAGATATTCTACATCTGATAAGAAATGGCCGAATGAAGTGTCAGAAAACCAATATCGAAAAACAAGTGCAATACAGTTTTGCCGCTGACGAGAAAAAACCCAGATATGAATAACATGCAAAAAAAACAAAAAAAATTAAACTTGCATGTGAAAGGTTTACTCTCAGGCACTATTTTTTTTTTCAATCAAGTCCTTCATTTAAAAAAAAATTAATTTTGAAGAAAAAATGTCTTAATGTTAAAGATTACTTGTTATTCTGCTGACACATCTCTCTGCTTTTTCTTTTGCAAAATAATTTGGTGTAAAAATAGTTATTCATTTTTGCCAAAATGAAATACGGTGTTTACTTTTGTACGAAATAAATATAAATACATAAATTGTTTTGGATTTTTTAATAGAAACAATGTTATTCCTAGACAATTCGAAAAAATGTGTTTATGTTTGGGAAGATATGTTTATTTACCTTCTCTGTAGGACGGTAGACACATAGTCAGGTTAGGGTTAGGGTTAGGGTTAGGGTTTTGAAAAGCCAGCACATTAGGTAAAGTGCAGTTCCGTCGGCATTCCTTGGTAGGAGTGCCACAGGCGATTAGCAATAAATTAACATTTCTTAATTCCCGATTCTGATACAATTGTTGCATTGTGAGGGGCCCTATTTTGAAAAGTTGTACTTCAGCTAGTGTAAATTGGAACTGCGGTCGAAATTATGTGGTTGGGTGCATGTCGGGCAGACACAAACTTTGGGCAGACGAATCTGTTTTTCGCATGAGTGAGTGACAGGTGAACTTAAGATCAAAGGAACAAAGCATTGGGGTCAAGTAAAGGTCAGAACTAGGGCTGACAGATCGAGGTGCGCTGACGTAACTTGTTGTTGTTGTGCGAAAAGAACGAGAATTTCGAGGGAGTTGGCGCATGGGATTTGAGCGAGCCAGATGTAAGAAGTATGTTCTAACAACTTTAAGTTAAGTCTCGGATGCGACAAAGAGAAGACCCCCGCCCCCGTCTTCCGGTCCCTATAACAAGATAAGTCAAGAAATAACTAAGTAAGAAGTTAAGATATCACAGAAACAATTCTTACCGAGAGAAAATAAATGAAATACGCTTCGAAACTCCTAAAAACGTTTTCAGCGACCACTAAGATGAATCATGGAGACGGAAAATGAAGAAGAAATCAACGCGGCCACACAAGGAAAGAAAGAAGGAAGGAATCTAAGCGGCAATCACAAAACGAAAGAGAAAACGAAGAAAAGTAACTGATAAATTTCGCTTTAAATTGTAACAAACATTTGTATGAGAAAAGAGAAAGAAAAGGACAAAAAAACACAGCACACACGCACACACACATTGAGACACATTAAAAGATATTAACAATGGTTGCCCACCCACACCTGCACACACGCATAGCGAACTCTCTGTCACGTCACACACATTAGCAATGAGATTTATAAAGAACTATGAAACAGGTATTAAGGACAGTTTAAAGGCTTTTAGTCAGATATAAAAAAGCTGCAACGTTAAACACTTAGCGATTCCGATTCTTTTTAAATCTATAAATATTGAGCTATAGAGTTGTTATTTTTATTTTTTTAAATTTTCAAATTACTGTAAAAACCCATGTAATATGTACAGATATTTTCGCAAATATAAAAATACAGTTTTACTGGTAGTTTAAAATCAATAAATATTTATTATTAGTACCAGCAATGCAAAATTAAGCTTTAAAAAAAAAAAAAAAGAATTAAAAGAATCGTTTTTGGCATCGGAAAATAGGCACAAATTTTTCCGATTCCGATACCCCAAAAAGTTCGGATTTTTCTGATTACGACTAATCGTCCAAACACTAATATATATACACATTTATCTTTCTGATCACGAAGGTGTATTGTTCCAAACTGCTATTATTATACTCGAACATTCCTGTTTTCCTAAAAGGTGATGGGGAGAAATTTGACATTTTTCGAACGAAAACATAGGCAAACTGTTTATATGATGATAAAATGTATCCCTCCCCCTCCTAAACAACTATACACATAATGCTCAGCAAAATTAGATTTCTCCCAACGTTGATGTTATTGAATTAATACATATATATTGAAACAGAGATGTTTATTATTATTATTATTAGTGTTGGGACCATTCATCGGAATCAGGAATCGGAAAAATTGGAACATTTTGGAGTATCGGAAAAATTTTAGCCTGATATCGATTCCAAAATCAATTCTTTTATTTTATTTATTTATTTTGTTTAGAACCTAATTTACCATTGCTAGTACTAATGATAAAACGATAAATACTTATTAATTTTTAATTACCAGTAAAACTAAAATCTATAGACCATAATAACAAATTTAGGTAAAAATGACACCAGAAAAATGTCATGGTAAAAATGGCGCAAATGGATAAATAGAAAAGAAAAAGAAAAGAAAAAAAAAAGGGGGACAGTTTTCTGTCCCTTTTTCTTCTTTTCTCTTTGCAGTATTTTTATTTTTAAAATAAGTTACGTACTAGTCTATTTAAAAAAAAAAAAAATTTTACAAAAAAAAAAGTCCTGGTCGACCATGTTGAATTATTCATGAAAAAATTCAAATAATATTTTGTCAACTTACGACGAACTACTGCCAATCGGCTTTGTTTTAAAAGAAATAAATCTGTACTTGCCTCACTATTTTCAGTCAATTATGGGGAGAACATTTTAGAAAAAAATAGTTAGAAATATCTACTCATATAATGTATGCACACCCTATAATTGTATTTTTACTTTCGCAAAATTATATGCACACATTACATGTTTTTGTTTTATGGTAATCTGACAATATAAAAAACAACTCTATAACTGAATATTTAGAAATGTAAAAAGAATCGGAATCGATAATTGTATCGGAATTGAGAATTTAGAACAGAATCAGTAATTGTATCGGAATGAGGAAAAATATTGGAATCGTCCTCTCACTAATTATTATGATTGATTAGAAATAAGTATTCTATTATCAAGTCAAATAACATCATATATCATCACCACCAACGTTGATTAACTCAGCTTTAGTATAATAATGGATATTCACCATCAAGGTTTTTGATCACTGGAAGAGGAACCCCTCCCTGGTTTCCGTCACTTTATTAGTGACTGTCATTCAGAGGTTTTTGCCATAGTCGCCACGCTAAGCACTCTGGGTTAGCGACACTATTTAGCCATAGCTAGGTGTCCACATACAGCGCCTGGTATTCCCAAATGGTCACCCATCTAATACTGACCAGGCTCAACGTTGCTTAACTTCGGTGATCC
The DNA here is from genome assembly GCA_963556195.1 of Sepiola atlantica. Classification (NCBI taxonomy): domain Eukaryota; kingdom Metazoa; phylum Mollusca; class Cephalopoda; order Sepiida; family Sepiolidae; genus Sepiola; species Sepiola atlantica. The sequence goes on along the minus strand of OY744529.1, from coordinate 12,731,115 downwards.
AATGGGAATCGGTGTGTCAAGATGATTATGCCGTACATATTTTCACATAATTGTTAACCTTTATAGGAAAACATTCATAAAGCTGGGATTGACTTCATAATAGTTTACTACATTTGTTCTTTGTGACTATGGTCATGTATATTTTTGAGGATGACAAAAAAAAACATAAAACAGAAATAGATGAGAATATAACTATTACACATTACTTTCAGAGTAAGGCGTAAACAGCTTCCTGTGACTATATATATATATATGTCGCCTCCAATCTAGGCTGGGCACTGTAGTGAGTAGTATTAATACAGCTGTAAATATCATAACAGCTTCCTGTGACTATATATTTTTATATATATATATATATATATATATATAAAATATTTGTTGTTGTTTATTATCTATGTACGTATACGTTTCGTCCCTTTTCAATCAGGACTCATCAGCATAGAGATATGACTATTCACTACCGGTCGTACGATTCGAAACCCTGGATTACAAGTATTTTTCAACTTGCATCCAACATCGTTAACCGCACGCCCAATATTTGAATAGCCGATAAACAATGATAATTTAACACATATAAAAGCGGCTTGATGTCGAGGCATTCTACTTCTATTAAAGAAGGAATGATGCATATAAAGCAAGTGACGTCATGCTGTGTTTGTACTACCATTAAGAGTGCTCTACTTATTTTACGAGGAGCGACAAATATAAAATATTTGTTGTTGTTTATTATCTATGTACGTATACGTTTCGTCCCTTTTCAATTAGGACTCATCAGCATAGAGATATGACTATTCACTACCGGTCGTACGATTCGAAACCCTGGATTACAAGTATTTTTCAACTTGCATCCAACATCGTTAACCGCACGCCCAATATTTGAATAGCCGATAAACAATGATAATTTAACACATATAAAAGCGGCTTGATGTCGAGGCATTCTACTTCTATTAAAGAAGGAATGATGCATATAAAGTAAGTGACGTCATGCTGTGTTTGTACTACCATTAAGAGTGCTCTACTTATTTTACGAGGAGCGACAAATATAAAATATTTGTTGTTGTTTATTATCTATGTACATATACGTTTCGTCCCTTTTCAATCAGGACTCATCAGCATAGAGATATGACTATTCACTACCGGTCGTACGATTCGAAACCCTGGATTACAAGTATTTTTCAACTTGCATCCATATATATATATATATATGTCGCCTCCAATCTAGGCTGGGCACTGTAGTGAGTAGTATTAATACAGCTGTAAATATCATAACTTTAATGCATGTTCCTTCATAAGGTGAACACTGTTAATGTCGGCTGCCAACAATAGGTTTAAAACTCTCACCGTTTATGTAGTTGGTCATGATGGCCATAAGGGGTTAAGATATCAGAATTTGAGTTATAAACATGACTTATTCCGGTGTCTCGAATCCTTCATCCGGCTTGAATAATTATCTCTACACTGACGATTCCGGAAGGATGAAACGTATACGCATGTAAATAGACAAATATTTATAATTATATATATGTGTGATTTTTTGAAAGCTTGCCAAAGCATTCCGTTCAGGAGCCCAATCAACACCACAAAAGACTTTTTCATTCAAAAATTATTTATTTATCATATTTCGAAATTTGAAAAATGATAAATAAACAATTTTTGAATGAAAAAATCTTTTGTGGTGTTGATTGGGCTCCTGAACAGAATGCTTTGGTAAGCTTTCAAAAAATCACATATAAATGCTCTGTACCCTGTAATCGAGTATCATCGAGCTTGTTTTTATTGGAATAATCCCGGTCTTCACTGAATAATCTTTTTTCTAAGTGAAAAATCCAAATCTATATATATACATACAGGGGCTGCAATAAGTAACTATATAATTTTATTATGAAAGAAATATGCAACTGTAATATAGAAACCAACAAAGGGTACACTAAAGTTTTTTGCAACATAAAACATGATGTTTATTAAACCATTTATTACAGCTGTGTGTTTTTACTCCATGAAGCTCAGTGTAATTTGTTAATCTTTCAATGACTGTGCGCTATAATTTGGTGCACAGCTCCAATGGCACTTGAGCAATGACAGCTCAGATTGGTCCCTTAAGTTCAACGATGCTATAAAAATATACGATTTCCAACTTCAACTGACAAATGAAATAGAAGAAATGCTTAAGTATCAACAAAGTTACAAATAAAAGAAAATATATAGTTACTTATGGCGCACCCTGTATATATATATATTTCTTTTCTCTGATAAAAGAGTCTGAAGGACACTACACCCTCAACTGAAAACGTTTTTGTCTTTATATGCCCTATATCAAAAATAGTACATCTATGCATTGAAAGTCCCAATCTGAGATTTATCTTTTCCACACATCGTGGTTGACCTCTCTGGCTTCACTAATGGCCATGGTCACTTACTTTCTGACTCAGTCCAAGTTTGGCACAAGACCAGGCTATATTGTAACACTAGTATGAAAATGAATAACCAAACATCAGGTAAAACAGAATTGTCTTTGCACAGAGATAAATATATAGATACAAAGTCACTCCATGAAAAATATACAAATCAGGGTGGGCCAAAATAAGGGTCCTATCTTTAAATTTGAATAACTTGAATTTGAATAACTTCCACAAAATAAAAGTTAAACTCACCAAACTTTATGTGTGTGTAGACTGACCCTTCTGAGATTTTTTTAAATAAACAAAACAAATTTTAGCCGAAAAACACTTCTTAAAACTTACAAAAACTAAAGTATTGTTTTTTACACTGTTTTGAGTTTTTTAAGCAAAAATAATGTTTTCTAAATGAGGGTACGTTCCTTAGGGCTAATACGGCTCATGCTTGCTTCGGAAGGGGTCCTTTACTTATTCTAAAAAAAAAAAATAAAAAAAATCAATAAATAAAAAAGTTATGAATTTTAAAAAATAGGACCCTTATTTTTGCCCACCCTGTACAAAAGGTATGTCCTCAAAAATAAATTACAAAAATAATTACATAAATTGTTTATTAGTATTTTTTGTTTATTAGTATTTTTTGTTTATTAGTATTTCAATACAAACACAAGTTTAAAATTCAACCCATCTTTAAAAAAGGGTATAACAAAAAAGAATAGCAAAAATTAGTTTGAACATTGTACAGCATATAAAAATCATAATATATTAGTAAACCTCAACATTTTGATTCCATCAGCATATTACAGGCATTAGCTCCCATCTGTCTAAAAAAACAATGGATACCCCCCTGAAAGCATGCTGCATTGACAATAGTTTATAGTGATGTAAGGATTGCACAATCTCTAACTGTATTTCTTCTGACCTCAAGTCCAGTGACAAGGAAAAAGTCCATGATGACTAGCAACAATGCTGAGATGAGAGGAGGATTGGTGTTATTTCAAAGTTTTCCTTTTCTTAAACAAGTTGCCGTACCAAGATTTGAGAGTCCAGTCTACCCTACTATTTCACATATAGATAGAGAAGAAGTGAGACGGATTTATACTTTTAAGAAGGGTATTAAAGAAAGTGACTTATGGTCACTTCAAAACTTATATCATCACCCATCGAAGTCTTGATCAGACTCAACGTTGTTTAACTTTGATGATCTGCTGGGATCATGTTGCTGTTCTATCACTTATGCAACAAGAGATTAAATCTGTTGCCAGATTCATAAATATTGTTGTTCGCTCGTTTTAATTAAAGATTTAAAGGAGATTGCAACAGCCATCTTTATTTTTAAAAACTAGCTATCCATACCGATGTTGCCCAGGGACGCGGTGAAGTCATTTTAGTTTTTAATCCTTGTTTGTTTGCACATTTTAAACTTTTACAGAAAAGGAAATAAAATTCTAGTTGTTTGATAAACAACTCCCATTATATTCTTCAATTTAAAATATGAGTGATCTCTCTTGTTGATTTCTATTTTTAGGTGATTATTTAAAAATGTTTCATATTGCCAGTTGTTTAAGTAATTTTTTAAAATAAATTGTAGCGAAGTCTGTTATTATATTGTCAATAACATGATACAACAATAACAAATGAAAATTGGCTAGTCAGAATCAAATTTTGATTTGTCAGCTTAAATGCTATTTGGGTTTGATTTAAAAAATGCAACAACTTTACATGTGTGAAGTTTTGTTTAAAAAGCATAAATATCCGACAGAATGTGTAAATATAGATAGTGTTACAAATGTAGAGAGATCTATCGAGATTAAGAGGAGGAAACTGCGAAAGACATCGGTAGTATGTATACACATATATATATATATATATAGATAGGATTCATCTTCACATACTTGTACATGACGAAATTCGAGAAACGATTTCATCAGCCAGGTTGGACCCTGTGGGGTCATGTCTATTTTTAGTCGACACGACCGAGAAGAAGAAGGAGAAGGCGAGGGAGAAGAAAAAGGCATTTAACTGCCCGCGAGGAAGGATGAGTCATCCCGGGTTAAGAGGGTCAGTTTGAATACAACTGCACGAGGGACAGTCAGTCATGAGGAGGCAGCTACAGAGCTAAGACATAAACTTTAGCCGCGCGTGAGAAAGAGAGTGACTACACGAAGATGAGACGGTAGCCGCGTGCGAGAAAGCTGGAAGGTATCTTTTCTCCCGAGATAAAAAAAAGAACCTTCGAATTTAAAACAAGCGACCGGGAATTGTTTTCCTGAGGAAAAATGTATTTGAAGATACAACAAAAATGAAAACTACATTTGCAGAGAAGCATGGCCACTATGACCTGCAAGAAATACCGACCCTCAAATGAACAATGTATCCACTCGTAAGTGATAACTTGAATATCTCTTCCCGGACATTTTGCCTCTAGGGCTATCTCATATATATGTATGTTTTATGTGAAAGATGAATCCTGTTGCTATAGGACTATAATAGACAAGTTTTCCCCCCCTTTTTATTAATAGACTTTTGTTTTCATGTTTTCTTTTGTTTTGTTTTTATAGATATATTTACCCCTTTTAGTATATTGTTTCTGTTAAATAAATGAGTATAACTTTAACCCTAATGTCTTTTGTCGTTCTTTGCATCTTTTGTTTTGTTTCCTCACGCGGTGTCTTACATTGGAGAAATCCCCATCCCATATCATTTAAAACGTTTTCTTTGAATCCTGGGATATTACGAGCCACTCCGGACGACTTTTTTTATTTTCTTTTTTTTATCATTGTCACGTATTGTCAATCGGTGGTCCCGACCGGCGGCATTCGTGACAATAGGAATGAAGTAATAAGCAAAGAATAAACTAAATAGAACAAGAAATAATTTAATACAGAATCATGCTGATTTAGATTCAGTGGTTTTGTTTCAGTTAAGAAACTTTATCAAGAATAGTATTCATTGAACAGAATCAGATCAGATATACAAGTTGGAAGTAGTAATGATAAGCAAGCCTAAAAGGTAGGGTGGGTAAAGTAAAGGAATGTATTAGGGTGAGACGTCGGTGAGGTTGGTCGTAGGTAAACTGTTAGGTTTGTGTTTAAAGATGATTAATGGAAGAGATTAGATGGTGAGAAAGTATATAGAGAAAGGGGGATGCGTATAAGCGGGTGGGTGACAAAAAGAAGTAAGGAGAAATGTCATGGTAGGTAGTGGCATAGTTTCATAACTGAAACGAAATATCAAAACTAAAGAAGCATGATTCTGTGTTAATTATTTTTGTTCTATATAGTTTGTTCTTTGCTTATTACCTTTTTACCTATGACCGAAACATGTCTGCAAATGTGTAGCCAAAGTTGTTGCATAAATAAAACGTTTTATACCTAATACATATATATATATATATATATATATATATATATATATATATATATATATAGCGTTTGTAGGGTTGTTAATTAATAGGTGTAAATCCTGTGATGCTATATTTATAAGATAATGCTCAATAACAAGGCTGCATTTTAGTATAAATTTTTATTTATACAAACATTTTTAGCTACATATGTGCATATATGTTTCAGCTACGACCTTATTCAAAGTCTATCTTCCTCAGATACCTTAGTATACCTAAAGTATCTTCACCATGGCCTAAGGAAGCTAGACTTTGAATAAGGTTGTAGCTGAAACATGTATGCACATATGTAGCCAAAATGTTTGTATAAATAAAAATGTATAGTATATATATATATAGTTTAACTCTTATGATGCATCAGCATATGCAAGCAATTTAAAGATTTTGTACCACTAAAACATTTTTCAGATAATTTTTAATTACTTTATATTTAATTTTATTAAGATAGAACACACAATCTATATAATTTCATGTTAATACGTACGTTATCACCGTTCACACATCTGATGTCGCTAAGGTAAACAATTCAGATTCTATGCATTTTAAAACAAATTGTTCCAAAATTAATTTATGTCATCCCATCGACTAAAACAGTACAATTTTGAATAAATACATTTCAAAAAGTGACATTTGTTCTTATTGATTTGAAGAATGTTTAACTGACAATTATTTTTTCGGTAAGAAGACAGAGAAAATTTATTGTTTTAAAAAGAATTAAATTGCTACAATTTTAAATAAATAAATAAAGAAGAGAAATATTCGTTTTATTGATTTGAAGAATATTTAGCTGACAATGACAATTATTTTTACAGAAGAAAAAACATCATTTTTTCTTAATAGTATTGATCGTGAAAGACATTATTTCAAAAGGAATATTATTTTAAACAGTAATCACAGATTGATGTAAAAAGCACCATGGAATTTCCTGCTAGTAAATATAATTATGAATATTTTCAAAGTTTCCAGAAAGTCTTTTTTTAAAGAGTCGTGAACATATGATAAAGAGATTTCTGTGAAATCTTTAAAGAAAAGAAGAGTGAATAAGAGTTTAAAAATCAAATCAATAATGGGGGGGGGGGGGGGGGGGAATAGGTGATTTTTTGTTGCATAAAAAGAAAGGACCCAGATATACCGGATGCTCTGATTGGTTTAGCTAGATCACATATTTGGAGAGAGGGTATGCTTGAAATAATCAGAGTTAAGTAGCAGTTGGTGTCCACCAATGTTGACATACAGACACCTCCTCATGACCAACCAAGAAGAGAAATGTTAATGGAAGTTTCTTAGGGGTCTATTCTGCGACCAATAACCTGGCCGGAGAAATTGGTAAGAGGATAAATTTACATTGTGAATATTCTGAACATCCGTGTTCTTCTGTCCATCTCAAGTTCACTTCCATCTATGAGGAATCAGATACACAAAACGTTAGAAGTAGTAATAAAAGTTTGGATCATTCGGACTACTGTTCTCATCTTGTTATTCTCACAATATTTCGGACGATTTAATGACAGACCTTCAGGTGCATCTTGTCAGACTCAGGAATCTGTACGGAATTTTGAACAGAACCCTTTATTTAATCAATGGGAGTAGCTTGCTCTCGTTCTCTCAGCTATGACCGGGTAGAAGTCTTAAGTAATTCGTATTTTTAGTATCGCCCGGACTGAGGATTGAACCTTCAACTCTCAGAAGACTGTCACTTAGAACTGATCATTACTTAACACTTATATCCATTACGCCACAGGTTCTTGTAGAGAATTTTATTATAAATTTTAGGAGCCTTAATCCTATTCTTATTTTGGATGTGTAGTTTGACTTCTTATCACTAATATATATATATATATATATATATGAATAGATGAAAGGATAAAATAATCCGACTGTCTGACATTAAAATGGAAAAAGCGGAAGACCTAAAAAGCTCAACGTTTCGCCCAAATGTTATATGGGCTTTGTCAAGAGCGAATGAAAAAAATGAAAAAAAATGACAAAAGACGAGAAAGTCTATAAATTATGAGAAATATATATAGTGGTAGGGTTCTATATAGAGAGGGAAGATATGTAAATGTGTATAGAGTTAAAAAAAAAAAAAAAATTGTAACGGGAAAGAAAAGAAAAGAATATATATATTTATCATAATTTATAGACTTTCTCGTCTTGACAAAGCCCATTTGGGCGAAATGTTGAGCTTTTTAGGCCTTCCGCTTATTCCATTTTAATTATATATATATATATATATATATATATATATATATATATATATATATATAATAGTTCGAATAGTTAAAAAAAAAATTATCAATCTTCATCTAAAAAAATCTGAAACATAGTACTGAAAGACAAGCCCAAAATGTAGGGTGGATAAAGTAATTGAGGGCAGTGAGGTTGGTAGTAAGTAGACCGTTAGATGATTAGTGAAAGAGATTAGGTAGTAAGACATTATGTGAAAAAAAGAGAGTGTATAAGTAAGTGGCTATGCATGTGGTCCAGATGAAGGCATGAAACTTTTGTAAAAGGAATGTCCAACACCTTTACATTAAAAACACGAGGTGGCCACGGTGAAGTGGATACCATGTTCGAATACTGTCAGATCCATAGCACCACTTTCACTACTGATATTGGTAATTTTCAGGTGATACCTCCTGTGAGTACCTGATTCTAAACAAAGTAATCCGAGGAAACCAACGTCAACAACAGAATCAAGCAAGTTAAAAAAAAAATAATATGCTGATTCATACGAAAAGAAAATTAGAAACACTTCAAAAGAGAAAATCTTTGCTATTAATCAAATAGTAGAAGAAGTCCACTTGGCATAGTGTCGTATCCAGACGATACTCAGACATTAAAAGCTTAATTGGAAGTGATCAAGCTCAACAGATCATGTCGATGTAACAAAAATAAACCCAATTTTGTCTCACTCTGCGCATCCACACTTTGGTCATGGCCAATCAAAGCAAAACATTCAGCAGTCAAACTCAGTCAATCATAGCATTTCTCAACACACTGTCTTCCTTATGAAAACTCAAGTAGCAGCCACGGCATAGAATCATCATCATCATTAACAACAGCAGTAATGACCATGACCAGCTCCTTTCTACATAGGATGGACGCATCATCAACAGCAGTCCCCCATCAAAAGTCCAACATTTCCTCACCGTAGTATTGATTTACTCCTCTCCAGGAGTTAGGCACAAGGCCAGTTTTTTTCTTACTCCCACAAGTAAGATGTGACCCAAGGTCGGGTCGGGAAAGTGGGGTTTAAAAATTGCCTGGGCAGCCCCGTCGGCATTCCCCGGTAGGGGCGCCTCAGGCAGTAAGCAATAAACTTATAAACTTACTCCTCCCCAAAGAGGGGAGGCAAAGCCTGGGAAGGTGGACCTCCCAGAACTGCACAGGACAGACCCATTGACCGGCGTAAATCAAGACCCGAAGGCCAAGACAACACCAGTATGGGGTGCAGTATCCATCGGAACAGATACTACACTTTGATCTTAGGGGCAATGGTAACATGGTAGTTTCAGAGCTACCCAGCTAACAGTGCTTTGGTGAAAATTCAGGAGGAGTCAACATCAGGATCCGGTGTCTTCTGGTCGTCTCTGCCTCTGTGTGTCTCAAGCAAGGACATGTCAGGTGCATAACTGCAAATCCATAAAGTGAGGATAAGAATGTTACTTCTGGCATGTGCAACTGCAACTGCAACGTTTTTGTGTGTTCTGGACCAAACCTTCCCCGACTTTGTATCGCCTGCTGAATCTTGCTGCTCTGGACGTCGGGAATAATAATATGCAATTGTACATAATGAATAGCTATGTTCAACGAAGAGTACTCCATGCAGACTAGAGAAACCATGAGGCATGATCGTTGTGAGCCTTGTGCAGAAGTTTGGTTGTCTTAACAATAGCAACATCAGCAGCAGCAGTAACGACCACAACCAACTCTTTCTTACGTGGAACTGACAGACACATGATGATGATCATCAGCATTTGACGCTTTCGTGCAAAATCAAGAGATTCAGTGAAAGCAGACAATATCGCCACAGGTCAGACGATAATCACAACTCAGGCTGTGACAGTCAAATCAACGATGTTGACTACTGTCATATAAACAGATGTGTTTTTTTTTCATATTTGTTACTCTGATGTTCTCCTTAAATCGTTAACGTGACTACCTCCTGTGTTTCCTGTTTTCTGAGCTCTCAACCACGAGCTACGAGTTGCATTTATTCCAGAAAATAAAAACACTCTTTTTGTATATTACACATGCTTTGCCCTTGTTCGTTGTTGTCCCATTCGTTTCTTTTTATTTGCTAACATGGGTCATGAGACCCTAGAAGACATATTTGTCTACAACGACTCCCATTATGAATGCTTTTAGGCATGAATAATTAAGTCACCGAGCAGCAGAATTTAAAATTTAAACAAAGCATTTACATTCAGGTTAATTACCATTAAGTCTGAATCCAACAATTCTTCCCAACTATGGGTTAAATACATGGCCATCCCTATAAGAGGCCAAGCAATATTGCAACTGGGGTCTTTTACTGAAGGCGATATGAATTTTTTAAGATAATTGATATAGCTGTTAAAAACAGAGGGAAAATTCCCCTGTGAGATTAGTTTGATGTTTTTATGTGTTTTACATACCAAATAACAAGAACCACAATGAGCTAATTGATAAATTTGACAATTATTGACAAATTCCTATAAATGAAGAGGCAGGTAACTTTGAATAAACAAATGCTAATGGATATTTCAATGAGTGATTTTTATTTCAATTTCAATATTTGAAAAAAAATTTCTTTAAAAAATTTGTACTTGCTCATGGCTATGGTTAGAATTCTTTCAGAATGAAATTTTCTAGGAGCAATGACAGTGAAATTTAGCAGCAAAAAGGTCTCTGCTGGCTGATGGTAAAACTTGCCTCCAGACTCCAAATGTTAGATCTATTGGCCTGTTATTGGCCTTTACAGACAGAAGCACGCCCCTTTTTGCTGCAACCAAGGAGCGGAGGACTAACTTATTATCCAGCAGTGAGGAGGCAAGTATATAGGGACTTATTTGAAAATAATGTTGGAAATGTGTTGAATTTTTCAACAGGTTATTTTAAAGTGCAGATGGAGCGAAGAAAAGAGCGGATCTATTTTTTAGGAGCGGGGGCCACTATCAAACTAGTGGAGCAGGAAAAGCCTTGGGGATGGCCATGGTTAAATACCATTAGTAACCTTAAATTACGATACCTTGAGAAGGATGAGCTCCACCAAATACAAGTTTCAAAGACATACTGCATCGCAGTGGCCTAATAGCTGATTAGGGTCTTGTTAGGAACAAAGATTATGTAAATTTCCTTTAGGTGTAATAAAATCACAATGATGGTCCAAACTTTAGAAGGAACTCCTATTCATCCAACACCATAACAACACTGACAAAATTACCAACACCAACGCTTTCTCTCAACTGTTCAAAATCACACTCACTGTTTACTTTTAATCCGTATTTTTAAAGTCAGTTTTTCTCTACACATGCAAATTAGTTGCTCACGCATGCAAAGAGTTCTTTTCTTTCTAGAAAATGGACACCGAACATTCAAAACATCTGATACCACTTGAAGATGGTAAGTTTTTGTTTCTATTGATACAGGTCTATCGGATAAGAGAAGAAGAAGAAGCAAAAAGAATAGTAGGGTAGACTGTGCTGGATTGTCTCGATGAGCAATAATAGTATGTCAATGCCAGGAGGTGTCCCTAAGGCAGTCTGACATGCATCTAGCACCTTGTAACATTTGCACCGATGATAAAGTAGTGCTAAGCTGCATAAAAACTTTCCCTTCTGTTGGATAGCATTTGTTTCGTATTGGGAAAGCGTGTTGTGTTTCCTGGCCAACAGTTGTCATATCATGTGACCTTGCGCCAGCATAAATGATGGATGAACAGATGCCATAAAATTAAATACCGGGAAATTATTTTCAAAATATAAAAGAACTTTTTTTTCTTTTAAATACATGAAACAAGCAATAAAATAGCAAAAAGTAAACAAAATAAAACAGTAAAAAAATAGAAACAGTAAAATTGAATTTAAAAAATAATTAAAAGAAAAAGAAACAGTAAAACAATTTTGTTTCGGAGAATTTTGAATCTTTGCACTCTGAATCTTAGACGGAAATATCAATTAAGCATTTTCATTCCTATTCTGCAGAATAGGCTTCTCCATAGCTGCGTTTTTTTTGCTGAGAGATGTAACCTTTAACCTACAAAGGTCAAGGGTCAATCATCATCTATCTATTTTGTCCTATATGTCATCTCTCATTTTATCCCATTCAATTCACATTAATCATTATTACATTGTCATTTGTAAAACCTATAGTTCGAATCAGCCGTGAGCTTTGACATGGGTGACCACTCATTAACAAAAAAATTAAAAAAAATTTTTTTTTATTTAAATGTTTTGAAGTAGTTAGATTGTATTTAAAACAGGAAGGCCATTAATATATATATATATATATATAAAGAGGTGTACTAAAAGCGAACTTTTAGGAAAGGTAAAACCCTATTGTGACGCCTGCCTGCATCATCGAATGTACCTCTTATTGGACTTTTTACCCTTTTTGGATTTTCTATTTTCGCCGTACCTGAAGTTGTGACTTCTTGGAATTTAACTTTGAAACCTCTCTCATTACTTCTCGTGCCTCTAACGACCTACCTATCTACATCTTATTCTCTCCGCTGGACTCTTCGACACCGGACTTTTTGGCAATCGGACATTTGCTTGCACCCTGGCACAGTTTTGCCCTGCGTTTCTTTCCCTACAACTTTTATTTTATTTTTTCAAATTTTAAATCTTGGCCATTGCCAACTTATCTATCCCAGCGACTTCCTCTGATGATAAGATTTTGATCTTTGAAAAGCCTGGCTTAAGGAAAATTTAACTTGAATAAATTGCCTTTTTGCGGAATATACCTTGCTTTGAACTTTTGAATTGAATTTTGATTTGGCTTTTGATTTCTCTAATTCCTTTCCATTCTCCTTCATTATATATATATATATATATATATATATATGAACTAGAAGAATACACATCCCAGTATGGATTAAATTAATTCCCCAAACAGAACAGTTTTGCTTCATTTTTATCCCCTTATGAAGATTAAAATCAACATATAATACTATTAAACCTTATGTCTAGAATCCTTAGTCCAATTTTGATCAAAATCCATTACATGATTTTTCATTCTAGAAATGTCTAAAATTTAAGGCTTAAGCTTAAGAGATCTTACGAAATTGAAATTCAGAAAATCTTGCTTAATTCGTGTCCAATGATTGTGGATCAAAGTTAATTCAAATCTGAAATATTTGAATTTTCGAATTGTGTTGTGCTCATATCATCCCTTAAAATCCATTTAAAATACTCCAAAGAAACTGACATTTGCGGAATATTTATTAATTGATACTTAATACTGATTGTTAAAATTTTACAAAAATTGGAAGTATCCGACTTTTCACAATAGGCTTCCACCCCACTTTGGCCCCCTTTGCATAAAACTAAATATAGCCAACATTCCCACCCTTACACCTAGCAGCTATATACAAAAATTCATTTTGATCGATTCATTAGTTTAGGAGTGAATCCTTAAATACAGAGAAAAATATAAACATATACACATACCTAACTTTATATAAATATAGATTTGAGTATATGTATTGTCTGGGCGGGTGAAGTTTGGGGCAGGAAGGAAAGAGGAGGGGGGCTAACAAGGTCTTACACATCTTGCGTAGGTTAAGTGTACGTGCGCCCATCAAATGTGTTAGGGTAGGTGAGAGGGACTGTCTTCTTGTAGGAAGAATAAATGACATGATTAATGAGGTTGATTTTCAGCTGGCAGATTTTGGTATGTCTGATTTCTTTTGGATAATTTCAATTTTAATTTCTTAACTCACTTTATAGTCCCAAGGAGACGTGTTAACGGCGAAATGCTGGTTGATCCACGTAGACTGTTTCTAATGTTTATATAATTTTATTTATAAAAGCTCTACATTGTATTTAGCACTTTTGAAAAAATATTAATTTTAAGTTCATGTCATCAATATATTTGAACTTAATTAATTAATTAATATATATATATATATATATATATATAAAAGGAGGTTGTAGTTTGCTTGAAGCATTGCTGGTAAATATAAGTGTAGGTTTGTAATCCGAGGCTGGAGCAATGTGATATAGGACCGGAAGGTGGAAAGGTGAACAAAAAAAACTAGAAGAGAAAACAAAGAATGAAATCTCAAATCATTTTATATATATATATATATATATATATATATATAATTATATTTTTAATATTTTACCTACGTACGATGTCGTTTCAAGCTTACGGCTCTCATCAGCACAGGGAAATAACAATCTCGGACGTTCACATGGCGCGAACCCGGTTTACAGAGACACCTTGAATCTGTAAGAGTTAGCTTTCCCATAGGCCTTCGGAGATTGTCATGTGATAACGAAGAAATCAAGTTATATTTATACTGAAAGTGGCGAGTATAAATATCAAGACATTCGATAGGATTCAACGGCAAAGCCAGAGTCTTGCACTGAGGCTTTAGGTGAATGCCTATTTTTAATCTTTCCAACACTTTAATTTTACTTGAAGGAGCTTCTAATAATAATAATAATAATAATATATATATATATATATATATATATATATAAATATACAAAAATTATGACGTATTCATGTTTGAGTACATCAGTTTCAGAAAATCAATTGAATTTCTGGAATCGATATAGTAAAAAATGAATATGTCATAATTTTTGTATATCTCTAAATTGTCATATAAAAGCTCTGGTTGACCTAAAGTTTTAACTGTAGAGCTGATGTTAATACCTGCAGTATTTATGGGTATCTGATTATTTCATGTCTCTTTAAGGCATCGTTTTTCTTGGTCTACTTAGAATATTAATTCTAAGCATTTGACTTTACTTATCTTATATAGTATAAATATATATATATATATATATATATATATATACATACACGCACACACACGTGTGTTTTTCATGTAATATTTTTTTCACAATTCCACCATATACACTACTACTCCCTGATGATTGAAAAGGTTGGACAAAAATATACATTTATTCTGACTTGCCATGAAACACGTGTAAGAAAAATGAATATTAAATTTGAAAAAAATGTTTTTGAGTGTAAGATGAAGGAAGAAAAATAAACTTTCATCGAAATACGGAAATAAAGAGATTGTAAGAACTAATGAAAATTATGGTTTTGGATTGATTTCCCATGGTTATTGGAATGAAAAATAAAGTATATATATATATATATATATATATATATATATATATATGCTTATTTCAATATTATACATTTATTGAATGATTGGGTATGCTATACCTCAGGTTTTGTGACTCGGATTCAACTGAAAAGTTGCTGAATGCAAAGACGTTTATTTATTTATCAATTAATGATCCTGCAGGGAAAATGGCGTTCTCAAAAAAAAAAACTTGCTAACCAAATATATATCAATAATAAATGATTACAAAATGCACTTATAGCTCTATCCAATAGGATACCAACCCTTTTCATTTGTTCATGAACCACTGTCACAGTTTGTTTATGCCCCAATTTTGGGAAATTTGTTGTTCTTGCCGGCTTATATATATATATATATATATATATATATATATATATATGTCTGATTAAAGGAAACAAAGTTTTCTCTATTTGCTACTTCTGCTAATCGTTGTCTCAACCCAGCGAGCAAGTTTCTGGGTCTCCGATGGTAATTCATAAAGTATGGATACAGAATGTTCTTTCTTCAACCATCTCAAGTTATTTCAATTTTCACGATCGTCTTCAAGAGTGTAAGACGATGGCGAAGATCGAAAGCGTTCAGATGGCCGGAAAAAGAACTCTCAGATCCATACTCCATGAATTACCATCGGAGACCCAGAAACTTGCTCGCTGAGTTGAGACAACGATAAAAAAAATACTAATAGAGAAAGTCGTTTTTAATCAGACATGTATCGATAACAATTTGCTGCCTAAATATATATATATATATATTTCAATGCGATTTTTTTTTTCACTTTTTATTTTATTCAGTCTGTGAAAAGATGTAATAACATTTAAACGCTGGTTGATGAGCGTAGACTGTAATATTGTTTATGTAATTTTATAAATGCTCTACTTGCTATTGAGCACTTTTGAAAATATTGGTTTTATGTTCATTTTATTAACATATTTGAACTTGATTAATTTATATATATATATATATATATATATATATATATATAGAGAGAGAGAGAGAGAGAGATAGATAAAGATAGATGAAAGAAGAGGGATAAACATATACGACTGACAAATCTATTTCAACTTCGATTGTTCAATGCAAGGTGTACTCGGTAAAAACATGTTTATTATTCTTTCCTTAAGCCAAGGCTTTTCAAAGATTTAAATCTTATCATCAGAGGAATTACATAGATAGATAAGTTGGCAGTGGAAAAGCCAAAATTCAAAATTTGAAGAATTATTAAGTAATGGAGAGCGAGAATGTGCATGTAAAAAAATATGGGGTCTGTCCAGTTGGTAAAAGTCTGTTGATAAGGTGTCCAGTGAACAATCGAAGTTGAAATAGATTTGTAATTCGTACATGTTTATCCCTCTTCTTTCATTCATATTTATAATTGCTCTATCTCGTATATTGAGCTTAAACCATTTCACTATAGGTTCTATCTACTAAAAGTATATTTTTAGTTTCATATTTTATTTATATATATATATATATATATATATATATATATATATATATATATATATATATATAGTATGGTTAAATATATATAGTAGATTAAAAGAAATCAATAAAGTGCTCGATCGCAAAAAAGTGAGAGCTAAATATAAATAATTTATTTAACAAACTAGACGTTACATATTTCAGAGTCGTACCGCGGTTTCATCCAGATGGACCGGCTTTTTAAATTTTTGAAAAATCGTTTATCGCCCATAAAAACTCGTCAGTGTTCCAAAATGTAAACACAGGGAAAAATGGCGCTTGGAATAACCGTTAGCCGGTGTCTTGCCGAAGCGTCCCTTTTGAAGAAAGTACCGGGAGTTATATTTTTGTTGAGTGTTTATTTTATGTCATTTTTATTTATTTATAGTTTTGTATTTCTTTTTTAATTTAATTTAATTTTATTAAATGTTTTATTTCATTATTTATAATTTTGTATTTCTTTTTTAATTTAATTTAATTTTATTAAGTGTTTTATTTTATTATTTATAGTTTTGTATTTCTTTTTTAATTTAATTTAATTTTATTAAGTGTTTTATTTTATTATTTATAGTTTTGTATTTCTTTTTTAATTTAATTTAATTTTATTAAGTGTTTTATTTTATTATTTATAGTTTTGTATTTCTTTTTTAATTTAATTTAATTTTATTAAGTGTTTTATTTTATTATTTATAATTTTGTATTTCTTTTTAATTTTATTAAGTGTTTTATTTTATTATTTATAGTTTTGTATTTCTTTTTTAATTTAATTTCATTTATTAAGTGTTTTATTTCATTATTTATAATTTTGTATTTCTTTTTTAATTTTATTTAATTTTATTAAGTGTTTTATTTTATTATTTATAGTTTTGTATTTTTCAAAAATGTATTTTAAAGCTGTATTTAAAAAAAACATCACAGTATTCATATATGGGTCTTAATAGTAGTTAAGTTTTATTTAAAATAAATTAATTATTGATGATGGCTGTTGCCTGTTTCAAAGGTGTATTTATTTTTAGGGGTAGCCGTGTGGCGTAGTTTATTGATTAGGTTCTGGGTGGGCTGTATTTACATTTCGGAATGCTAACGAGTCCTTATGGGCGATAGACGGTTTTTCGAAAATTTAAAAAGGTGGTCCATCTGGATGAAACCGCCGTATGACTCTGAAATATGTAACGTATGATTTATATATATATATATATATATATATATATATATATATATATGAAAAAGGACAAACGGAAAAAAACAAATTTTAAATACAGAAAAAAATAATCAAAGAAAACAAGAGATTTTATCGATTTCAGAAAAAATGATTCAAAAATTGATTTTGTTGATCCGAACAAAACCGGTAAAATCTCTTGTTTTCTATGATTATTTTTTCTGTATTTAAAATTTGTTTTTTCCGTTTGTCTTTCTTCACACATCTTGTTTTTCATACCATTTCATTTTTATGATATATCGTGCATTTTACCCTCACATATATATATATATATATATGGGAAGAGAAGGATGAAGGTAATCCGACGTGATGGGAAAATGAAAAAGGAAAACCAAAAAAATGGATGTTTTTTATGTGTACATCAACGTTTCGTCTTTATTTATAAGACTTCATCAGGATGATAATATAGAGAAAAAATGTCATGCAAGTACAGATACATGTAGGGTAGACATATTGGGAGGAAAAATAAAATAAAATAATGGCCACTACTGGGTGGACGTCCGTACTTGTTGGATATCCTCCCAATATGTCTACCCTACATGTATCTGTACTTGCATGACATTTTTTCTCTATATTATCATCCTGATGAAGTCTTATAAATAAAGACGAAACGTTGATGTACACATAAAAAACATCCATTTTTTTGGTTTTCTTTTTTCATTTTCCCATATATATATATATATATATATATATATATATATCAGTTATGAAAGAAGAAAACCTGTACAATACTCGGTACATTTAATATACCAACAAACGAATGTAGCAAATATATGTAATATCATGACCAGACTTGATATCATGTCTATTCCAACAGTTTGCCATCGGTATTCACAAACTCTTGAAATTGAGAATGGATATTCATGCACACTCTGGACACCAATGTCTTTACCAGCATCCATTTCTTAACAAGACAGCAAGATGGACTAAATCATGTCGTCAATAGTGCATAGTTTGCACGCAAAAACCCTTTTACAAATCACCCTAAAAGGAAGTTCATTGGGGTTAGATCAGGTGAGTGTGGTGGCCAGTTGACGATTTCTCAACGTCTGATCCGTCTGCTGGGAAATTCTTTCTGAAGTAGTGCACGTACAATGAGTGCAATGCGCATCATCTTGCCAAAAGTAGAAGTGGTCGTCTTCATATTGTGCACGTATCTGTAATATTATTGTACCATTTACACGGTTTGATTGATGGCTTGGTGCAGAATAATGCGTGTGTATACCTACTTTTTAACTGTACGCCTACTTTTGCTCCCCCCGCCCTCTCTGTATATTTCCGATCAAGATCCTAAGTCTTTTTATATGTCTAGCGAGCGACCAAATTATAAGTTTTAGAATCTGGATAGTTTTATATTCATTTAAACACATGAATGAAACCGGTTTATAAATTTGAAATAGAATTTTCAAACAGAAAATGTTCCTGAGTTTAACTGTTTCCTCTGGTTGGTTCTGCATATAAAATTTAAAAAAAAAGAAAGACAAAAAACAAACCTATTGAAAAACGAAACTTTCTTAAGACGGAATAACTTTATAGTCCGAATTCCATTCCGTTAGAATTCCTATATAAGTTGACACGATACCAAGTAGCCCTAAAGTCCCAGGAGAAAGGTCCGTGCGCTTGAGCATGGCCATAGGAAGCGGAAGATCAGCTGCATTCCGAATAAGATCAAGCAATAAGGATTTGTTATTGAATAAGCACATGATGACAAAATCGGAGCCGCTGACATCTTCAGGCTCTTCTTCATCGGCGATTCTCCACAATTGGTAAATGTCCCTAGAAATGCTACACAAGATGCTCGCGAGCCAGAACTTAGCTGAAATCTCAGACATACGAGCACGATTCACCTTGATCAAACCCACTCGGTCTAACCAGATGAGGTTGTCAAAAACTAAGTAAAGGGCGTTGTTTATTTTGGCCATAGACACAAATGTCCGTAAAATGGGATCTTCGATGTGTAAAGATTTCAATGTGCTCTGGATGACTTCAAAACTTTTGCCCAATCGGAACACTGAAAAGAATAAAAAAAACATAAAAACTTTATATTAAAAAAAACTCAGACATTAAAGCATTAAACTTCAAATACTTACACAGAAATAAATAGACGTTCTTAGTATCTGTATATTTATCGAAATGAATAGATGCAAAAGTTCTTTTCATTTATCACTCCTATTTAATAATCAAAACGGGTTACTGTTATTTTCATCAATAATACAACAAAGACTTGATATTCTGTATATATTGTGCAGATAAACGATTAAGAGTAAACCTTTTGACTGCCTAATTAGCATAACTATTTTTAAACCGTTCATAATTAATTAACATTTGGTATTATTAATTTGGAATTACATTTGCTTATGCTTGTTATCTATATGCAATAGTTTCCTCAATATTAACAGTAATTACTTAAAGTTATTCAATAAATAAATCGAAAAAATAACTAAAACACCTTAAGTTTAAAAACCAGCGCTCGCTCATGACCTTACCGAAGGTCTAGGCTCGACAGGTATAAACTAGAATAAACTAGCAGGGCTACCTGGTGTTTCCTGGGAGCATGGATAACAAAATAGAATTTTAAAAAGTGTTTAATTTACTTTTAATATATATATATATATCTAAATGCGAGAGTTTTTTTTCATTTATCACTCCCATCTAATAATCAAAACGGGTTACCGTTATTTCAATCAATAATACAACATAAAGACTCGATATTCTGTATATATAGTGCAGATAAACGATTAAGAGAGAACCTTTTGACTGCCTAATTAGCATAACTATTTTTTAAACCGTTCATAATTAATTAACATTTAGCATTATTAATTTGGAATTGCATTTGTTTATGTTTATTATCTATATGCAATAGTTTCGTCCATATTAACAGTAATTACTTTGGCCTTTTGGCTAAGATCAAAGTGTAGTATCTGTTCCGATGGATACTGCACCCCATAGACTGGTATTGTCTTGGCCTTCGGGACTTGATTTACACCAGTCTATGGGTCTGTCCTGTGCAGTTCTAGGAGGTCCACCCTCCCAGGCTTCGCCTCCCCTCTTTGGGGAGGAGTAAGTTTATTGCTTACTGTCTGAGGCGCCCTGACGGGGCTGCCCAGGCAATTTTCAAACCCCACTTTCCCGACCCGACCTTGGGTCACATCTTACTTGTGGGAGTAAGATAAAAACTGGCCTTGTGCCTAACTCCTGGAGAGGAGTAAATCAATACTTAAAGTTATTTAATAAATAAATCGGAAAAATAACTAAAATACCTTCACTTAAAACAACCAGCGCTCACTCACGACCTTACCGAAGATCGAGCGAGGCATAAGCGAGAATAGAAAGGGGAGGGGAGAGAGAGTGTGGCTGTCTCGCTTGCTTTCTCTCTAATCCCTTTCTATCGCCATACTTTTTTCAGTTTTTACATTTTCCCTGAAAAATAGATAAATAACTTGTTTTTTATTAGTTAAGTTCATGTCTTTATTGTAAAGTTTAACAACAAATTTATTGTTTAATGTTTACAAAAACCTTATTTGGTATGATTGTATATTAACATCCTACGCGAAATTACCCCCCATGCACGCCAAAAGTATTCTACCTGTTTTAGGCGATCACGTGTGAACATCCTGAAAAACTTCACAGAAACATGAAAAGAAAAAAAAAGGTATTATTTTGGAATTTAAAGTGGCGGCAATTTTTTGTATATAAATTTAATGTAAAAAAATTTGGGGGGAGGGGGGGTATATCTGAGGGTATTAATCTGCAATTTTACCCATATTTAATTTTTTTCAAATCTTATACATTTTTTTTAACTATACGTCCCTTTTTAAATTTTATTTTAAGCAATTGATTTTAGTTGTGTTTGCTTTTCCTGTGAAAATTGAATAAAAAACTTTAAAATTATCGAACTAATTAAATACCTTATTTTTATGGTATAAATAAAAATATTAAAAGTTTGGATATTATTGTAGGTGAACACCCATCTCCCGATAAAATGAGATTCTACTTTTTAAGCGATTACGTGTGAATACCCTAAAAAACTGGCGGAATAAGAAACAACAAAAAATATTTTAGAATTTAGACTGGGGGATTAGTTCCGCAAATAAATTCAATGTAAAATGATCCTTCATTTTTAGAGCTAGTCTAGGGTTTATGGCAGTTAACCATTTTTTGCCATTGGAGATGAATTCTGTATGTTATTGTTTTGGGGCGATTGTGTGTGGTTTTACGGCCTTGCCAGTCGAACTTAGGATTAGTGTTAAAAAATATATTAGTCAACTGCTTTTATAATATAGAATGACCGTAAAATGAAGAATCTCATTTTTTAGGGGATTTAATTTAGCTAAGTGTGAGTGTAACATATATATATACATACAATTATATATACATATATATATATATACATACAATTATATATACATATATATATATATACATACAATTATATATACATATATATATATATACATACAATTATATATACATATATATATATATACATACAATTATATATACATATATATATATACATACAATTATATATACATATATATACAATTATATATACATATATATATATACATACAATTATATATACATATATATATATACATACAATTATATATACATATATATACATACAATTATATATACATATATATACATACAATTATATATACATATATATATATACATACAATTATATATACATATATATACATACAATTATATATACATATATATACATACAATTATATATACATACATACAATTATATATACATATATATATACATACATACAATTATATATACATATATATATAGATACATACAATTATATATACATATATATATAGATACATACAATTATATATACATATATATATACATACATACAATTATATATACATATATATATACATACATACAATTATATATACATATATATATACATACATACAATTATATATACATATATATATACATACATACAATTATATATACATATATATATAGATACATACAATTATATATACATATATATATACATACATACAATTATATATACATATATATATAGATACATACAATTATATATACATATATATATACATACATACAATTATATATACATATATATATACATACATACAATTATATATACATATATATATACATACATACAATTATATATACATATATATATACATACATACAATTATATATACATATATATATATACATACATACAATTATATATACATATATATATACATACATACAATTATATATACATATATATATACATACATACAATTATATATACATATATATACATACATACAATTATATATACATATATATATACATACATACAATTATATATACATATATATATACATACATACAATTATATATACATATATATATAGATACATACAATTATATATACATATATATATACATACATACAATTATATATACATATATATATACATACAATTATATATACATACAATTATATATACATATATATATACATACAATTATATATACATATATATATATATATATACATACAATTATATATACATACAATTATATATACATATATATATATACATACAATTATATATACATATATATATACATACAATTATATATACATATATATATATATATATATACATACAATATATATACATATATATATATATATACATACAATTATATATACATATATATATATATATACATACAATTATATATACATATATATATATATATACATACAATTATATATACATATATATATATATACATACAATTATATATACATATATATATATATATACATACAATTATATATATATATATATATATATATACATACAATTATATATACATATATATATATATATACATACAATTATATATATACATATATATATATATATACATACAATTATATATACATATATATATATATATACATACAATTATATATATACATATATATATATATATATACATACAATTATATATATATATATATACATACAATTATATATACATATATATACATACAATTATATATACATATATATATACATACAATTATATATACATATATATACATACAATTATATATACATATATATATATATATATATACAATTATATATACATATATATACATACAATTATATATACATATATATATATACATACAATTATATATACATATATATACATACAATTATATATACATATATATATACATACAATTATATATACATATATATATATATACATACAATTATATATACATATATATATATATACATACAATTATATATACATATATATATATATACATACAATTATATATACATATATATATATATACATACAATTATATATACATATATATATATATACATACATACAATTATATATACATATATATATATACATACATACAATTATATATACATATATATATATATACATACAATTATATATACATATATATATATACATACAATTATATATACATATATATATATATACATACAATTATATATACATATATATATATATACATACAATTATATATAAATATATATATATACATACAATTATATATACATATATATATATACATACAATTATATATACATATATATATATATACATACAATTATATATACATATATATATATACATACAATTATATATACATATATATACAATTATATATACATATATATATATACATACAATTATATATACATATATATACAATTATATATACATATATATATATACATACAATTATATATACATATATATACATACAATTATATATACATATATATACATACAATTATATATACATATATATATATACATACAATTATATATACATATATATACATACAATTATATATACATATATATACATACAATTATATATACATATATATACATACAATTATATATACATATATATACATACAATTATATATACATATATATACATACAATTATATATACATATATATATACATACATACAATTATATATACATATATATATACATACATACAATTAT
>OY744529.1:12694864-12706020 GCA_963556195.1 Sepiola atlantica | reverse complement strand
AGAAGCTAACAAGAACGAAAGATGATTTTCGCAAAGACATGAAATGCCTATTGGCCTTAGTCTTGAAAAGACCAAGGCTATAGATAGGAGGAAAACAGTCAGCAAGAAGATGGTTCCACAAGCCTGCAGTTCTTGGAAAGAAGCTACTGGAATTGGAAGCTGTTTTAATTAGTTGTAATTTATAATTAACTGAACATGTTACCCATCCCTGTCTTGTCTATCTGTGTATTTCTCTCAACCCCTCTTACTCTATGTTCATTCAGCCACTCTAATATTTCTTAATATCTCTGTGAGCATTATGAGAAAGAGTGACTCTATTTTTTCCAGCTAATTTACATAGTGTGTTCGTACACACCATAAACACATATGTATCTTTTTTAAATTGGTTCTGGAATGTGTAATGTTATTAACTAGAATTTGTCCTAAATCATAGGGAGGGCAGTTATGTTTTTGTAGATGTTGGTAAATTGAGCTAGAGTTTACAAGATGCATGGTGAGGCGGCGGGATAGGGTAGTGCTTGTAAAACCAATGTAGCTATTAGCTTTATTATTATTATGAGAGTCACACACACACACACACACACACATATATATATATATATATATATGTATATATATATATATATATATATATATATATATATATATATATATATATATATATATATATGTGTGTGTGTGCACTGAAGAGCTGTGATACAGCAAAACATTCTGTCTGTGGATGACTATATATATATATATATATATATATATATATATATATATATATATATATATATATATATATATATATATATAAACTAATCTCGAAAAATCAATGTTTACCACATTTTTAGAACAAAAGAATATATTGATAGGATGACGAAAATAAATAACAAGTCATAAATAAATAAATTTAAACAAAAACACAAAGACGTGTACCTCTTAGAAAGAGAGGGTATGGAGAGAGAAAGAATGTGAGAGATAGAGAGAGGGGGTGAGAGAGAGAATGTGAGAGATAGAGAGAGGGGGTGAGAGAGAGGGGAGAGAGAGAGAGAGAGAGAGAGATGAGGGTGGCAGATGAACAAGATATCCGCTATGTAAATATTCTTTTCTCACCCCCCCCCCTCTCCGCAGAGCGTGTGCGTCTGCCTGTGCAGTAGCAGCACTATTCTGCCGTTACATTGATCAAATATTACAGGGTTCTTAAAAATAGCCGCCGCTGCGACTTCCTCTTTCCACATTCAAGTGGGACAAAATAGAATAGTCATAATAACAACACTACTACTACTACTACTACTACTACTACTACTACTACTAATAATAATAATATTAATTATAACAATAATAATAATAATAATAATAATAATAATAATAATAATAATAATAATAATAATAATGAAAAAATAATAACAGAAAAAAATAATAATGAAAAAAAAATTAATAATAATAATAACGATAATAACGAAGAAAATAAATGAGGTAAAATAGAATAGTCATAATAACAACACTACTACTACTACTACTACTACTACTACTACTACTACTGCTACTACTACTACTACTACTAATAATAATAATAATTATAACAATAATAATAATAATGGTTATAACAATAATAATAATAATAATAATAATGATAATAATAGTAATAATAAAAATAATAATAATAATAATAATAATAATAATAATAATAATAATAATAATAATAATAATAATAATAATAATAATAATAGTGATAGTAATGGTAATAATAATAATAATAATAATAATAATAATAATAATAATAATAATAATAATAATAATACTACTACTAATAATAATAATAATCACAATATCAATAATAATGAAAAAATAATAACAGAAAAAAATAATAATGAAAAAAAAATTTATAATAATAATAACGCAGAAAATAAATGAGGTAAAAGACGAACACACGGTGATAAAGCAATAATAGTAACAAAATTTTTTTAAAAAACAGCCAAGAAAAAAAAGGCAAGTAAATGAATGGATAATGTCATCTATTGGCCAACTAGCAATGGCAGTTGAATTTATTGTAGCCTCTCAACAACAACAAAAATACTGCAGATATGCTATTATAGATAATGATAAAGAGTCATCAAATAAATGAAAGATATCTCTACATAGGTATCATTATAAATATAGTCACACCCATCTGTCTCGCACACACATAATAATAATAATAATATATATATATATATGATTATTTTTATTTACACAGACATGTACAAAATTAGTTTGACGATTCCCTATGGGGATGAAACGCTGAAGCCTCTGTATAGCTTAATTGCCATAAATATATTTACATAACTTACTATATATATATATATTTAGGCAAACATTATTAAATAACACGGAGTGGTTCTGTTTGATGCGACTTATTTTATTTTTTCAATTTTCCGAATTGTCCATCTAATGTTGGACAATTCGGAAAATTGAAAAAAAAAAAAAAAGTCGCATCAAACAAAACCACACCGTGTTATTTAATAATGTTTGCCTAAATGAAAATATGCTGCCTAAATACACACAATATATATATATATAAATATATATATATATATATATATATATATATATATATATATATATATATATATATATATATATAGTATGAAAATATGAATGAATATATGAAAATATGAATATGAATGAAACATGCACGCCTCTGTGTAGTTTACTTGCCATAGATATATTTTCATACTACTACTACTACTACTACTACTACTACTACTACTACGAAGCTCTACTCACGTATTGAGCACCGTTGAATCAAATTCCGGAGCAAAATGAAACTTAATATTCACACCTTTAAATAGTTATTTCTAAATATGTAATAGAGCTATAAATAAATAAATAAATAAATTGACAGATGAAAGTTATGTCATACTATGATTTATTGTCAGTTTCGAAGCAAAGAAAAGCTAACACGTGTTTCTAAAAGAGGAATAAAATACTTGAAACAAATTCAGAGCATTGTTGTCAGATGAAAACCGTACACCATCAAAGTGAAATTTAATGCAAAAGTCTTTCAAATGTCCGTGAAAGCAACACAAAAAAACATTCCAAAAGACAATGGCGAAATGGAATTGACACACTTTAAACAAGATTTGAATAATTCAGATTCGAATGTTCAGAAAAAATTCGTTTGTACATCGAAAACAGCTCATTGGTTAGAAACTTAAAAGTCAATACAAGATTCAGTTAGAAAAACTGAGAAGAAATATCAGAAATAAGTTCCTGTTCACACTTGAACAGAATATTAGATATGTGTAAAATTAATTCTCCAAGCAGAACAGTTTGGCATTACTTTTATGTCACCTTATGAAGATTGAAATCAATATATAATGCTACTAAACTTATGTCTAGAATCCTTATTCCAATTTTGATCAAAATCCATTACATAATTTTTATTCTAGAAAATGTCTGAAATTTAAGGCTTAAGCTTGAAAGGTCTTAAAAAGAAATTGAAATTCAGGGAATCATGCTTAATTGGTGTCTAATGATTATGGATCAAATTTAATGCAAATCTGAAATATTTGAATTTTCAAATGGGAGTTGGTGCCCATATTATGCCCCTAAAAACCCTTTCAAATACTCCACAGAAACTTAGATTTTGGGAATATTTATAAATTGAGGTCTAATACCTATTGCTAAAATTTCACAAAAATCGGAGGTAACTGAATTTTCACAAAGGGCTTCTACCCCCAAATTAAATTAAACTAAATATAACCCTCATTTAGACCGTTACGCCTAGCAACTGTGTGAAAAAAATTCATAATGATCGGTTAATTACTTTAGGAGTGAATCCTCTACATACAAATACATAAACATAACTTATAATATCAGTTCTTTTTCGTATTTAAAAAATTATTTTCCCGCGTTTGTGAGCAATCTTCCAAGTATCGGAGGTTAGTTGGTGTAGTAATGATTCAACAGTATTTATGGTCTACCTTAAACGTAGTATCTACCATAATGGTCTACCTCATATGTAGATATTCGCAGAGTTAAGCAAATCATTTTTTAAATACATAAGGAAAAACAAACTGCATAGTTTTTAATCAAAATTGTCTGGATAATGATTTGTTGCCAATGTATTCATATATACATTCATATATACATTTATATGGGCTAAGGTACACGATAATTCATGAAAAAGAAATGTCGTGGTGGACAAAATGTGTGAAAAAAATGCCAAACGGAAAAACAAGTTAAAGTGCAGGAGAAAAACAAAAACAAAAGATTTTGACCGGTTTCGTTCTGTTGGAGAACGTCTTCAGAAATGAAGTATTGAAAATAGTTTCATTTTGAAGGCACATACATGGGATGAGGAGAAAATGATCTGATTGGACCATATGAAGAAGAACTTAGGTGATGTTGAAACAAGATGGGTGGGTGGCACAGTTTACTATGTTTCTTATTCTTCTGTTTATATTTCTATTTATTTTCTTTCTCTTTTTTTTTTATTTCCACACCTAATGAGCTAGTATTTATATATATATATATATAGAGAGAGAGAGAGAGAGAGAGAGAGAGATTTAGAAAATGTTTTAATTTTGAAAAATATAAAATAATGGAAAAATTTTTTTTTTTTAAATAAAGGGGGTTTGTTTGTCGGAGGAATTAAGAAGAAATACAGGTATTTGTTGAAATATGAAAATAAAGGAAATTGAAGTGAATATGAAAATTATGATTTTGGATTGATTTTTCCGCGGTCATTGGAATGCAACTCTAATATATATATCCTCTGTATCTTGTAATACAACTGCATCGAGCTTGCAATTGGAAATATTTTAGAAATCATAAAGCGTATATGCCTAAATATATATCTTTTATAAGAAATTACAAATACATATATATATATATATAGAGAGAGAGAGAGATAGAAGAAAAAAGAGTGATAAATATGCGACGATTGTCCAAATTTATTTCAAATTTCAATTGTTCAATGCAAGGTGTATTCAGTAATAAACTAGTGTTTATTATTCTTTCCTTAAGCCAAGGTTTTTCAAAGATCGAGATCTTATCATCAGAGGAGAAATACAGATAGATTGCTCTATCTCGTATATTGAGCTAAACCTTTTCACTATAGGTTCCATCTACTAAAAGTTTACTTTTGGTTTATATATATATATATATATATATATATATATACCTACGACTTTTTGTAAACATCAACAAGTATAAGAACTTCTGGACCACCCTTGTATATAATTATATGGAAAATGAAAAGGAAAAACCAAAATTATTATTTAAGCATTCATCAACGTTTCGTCTTTATTTCAAGACTTTCTCAGGATGATTGGTCTGAAGAAATTAACACACAAAGTACACATATTTGAAACAGTGGTAGTAGGAGAAAAGCTTAAAAATGGGAGATTGTGCCTTTAAAACACACACACACACACACACACACACACACACACACATATATATATATATATATATATATATACGTATATGTTTACGGCTAAATTATGTTGACACACCGATTCCTGTCTGATAATCCTCAAAGTTAAGCAAAGTTGAGCTGAGTCAATAATTAGATGAATGACTATTTCGGACTATCGGGTGCTAAGTGAAAAACTACACCCAGGTGTATAACTGGCGACAAACTAGCATCCTGTTAGTGTTAATTTAGGTAATACATTACACTGACTGCTATAAGGTCAGGGATAAATACTAAATCTAAGAATTTTTCAGGATGAGAAAAAGACTACTACGACACACATCTACATATATATATACAGGGTGGGCAAAAATAAGGGTCCTATTTTTAAAAATTCATAACTTTTTTATTTATTGATTTAAAAAAAATTTTTTTTTAGAATAAGTAAAGGACCCCTTCCGAAGCAAGCATGAGCCGTATTAGCCCTAAGGAACGTACCCTCATTTAGAAAACATTATTTTTGCTTAAAAAACTCAAAACAGTGTAAAAAACAATACTTTAGTTTTTGTAAGTTTTAAGAAGTGTTTTTCGGCTAAAATTTGTTTTGTTTATTTCAAAAAATCTCGGAAGGGTCAGTCTACACACACATAAAGTTTGGTGAGTTTAACTTTTATTTTGTGGAAGTTATTCAAATTCAAGTTATTCAAATTTAAAGATAGGACCCTTATTTGGCCCACCCTGTATATACATATATATATATATATATATATATATATATATATAAATATATATATACATATACATATATATATATACATATACTATTGTATAAAATTAAGTCAGCAAGACTTAAATAGCATTGCATCTGACAAATCATTATTTGATTTTGCCTAGTCTTTTTCTTTTGTTGAACGTTGGTGCATGTTATTAAGAATAATACATTTTGATTTGCTTTAATTTTTTTGCAAATACAATTTACCATCCTCAAAATATTTTTCAGTAGGAAATCCATCTTTCTTTTCAGCAGCAAATGTAAATTGCAAATTTAAACCATTTCTGCTATCAGTAGCAAATTTTGCTAACAATAGTAAATAGTACTATAATGTATTCCTTTGTTTTATCACTACTTAATAACTGTTAAAAAAAAGTTTTTCTACTAGAAACTGTAATATCTGAAAAGTTTTACATTTCGATATTGAATCAGGTCACGTGATACTTCATTCTTAAATGATTTCTATAGAAAAAATATCTCATAGAACACCACATTCTTCAATAATCGAGGTAGTGTTAACACCGGGTAGGGACAGTTTCACAATTATTTTAACAAAGATAACAGATTTTTCATTTTTAAATTACGGAAATGGTAGTCAAAGTTAATTACTAGCAGGAAGAACCGACGTTGCTCGGGATTGAATGAAGATTTTCTTTACTATGCTCATAACACCATATTACTTTCTTTTGTTTTACTGCACCCCCCTCTTCTCGTTTCCCCCTCTAATATAGTTAGAAGAAGCTGAAATGTTGAAAAACTCTCTGAATTAGTGTCTTATACATATGGTTGAAATTTCATTAAAATTGGATATACGTATTTGAAGTTTTAAAGGGGTTCTGTCTCCATAGGTCACTTAGAGGTGAGGGCATGTAGATATTCGGCATATCAAGACCACTTCCATTGTCTTCCCTGAAGAATTTTATATATATGATTTAAATTTCATCAAAATAGGATGTATTAAAGTTTTAAAAGAGGGTCGGCCCCCAAAGCTCTCTTAGGTTAGGAGGTCACTTAGAGATTCGACCCACTTCTATTGTCTTCCCTAGCAAATTTTATATATATGATTTAAATTTCATAAAAATAAGATATATTTGAAGTTTTAAGGGAGTTATGCACTCATAGCACCCTTAGGGGTTTACTTAGAGATTTGGGAATACTTCCATTGTCTTCCCCGGTGAATTTTACATAATACACTTTTAGATTTTATGTAGATACTCTAAACTTTCTTTCTATAGGCAACACACAAACATCACACACAAAGACATTGAGATTTATATATATATAAGATTTATAAAATTATGCCCACATTAGGTTTAATCATCCCACAAATTGATTTCGGTTTCAGCTTTCTGCATATATACATATATCTGTACTAACGGTTTAATTAATTTTTTTTAACAGTTGAATTGAGAAGATAGTTAAAGAGATGCCCAAGGAGGCATAACAAACAAATGAATAAATAATAAAGTTAGGTATGTTTATATATTTGTATGTGCAGCATTCACTCCTAATTAACCGATCATTATAAATTTTGGAACACAGCTGCTAGACATAAGGGTGCCCAATGTAGACTATATTTAGTTTAATTTAGTTTTATGCAAAAAGAGGGTGGAAGCTCTTCATCAAAAATTCAGATACCTAAGATTTTTGTGAAATTTTAATCAATTAATTAATATTCCCCAAATTATAGTATTTTAAAGGGTTGTATGATACAAGCACAACCTCTCATTTCAAAATTCGGATATTTCAGATTTGCATTGAATTTGATCCATAGTCAGTAGATGCTAATTAAGCAAGATTCCCTGAGTGTCAATTTATTCTTAAGACCCCTTAAGCTGACTGCAACATTGTCGTTTTCAAGTCCAATGTAAACAAATTTTTGTTGAGCCGTCCTCTTAAATAAACAAATTCTGCCTAATTTCAATCATCGTTATCAATCATCACAGTGTTGTCTCACCGTTCACCTGACAAACTCATTAACCCTTATCCTCGAGTGGCTTTTGGGCCTTGATAAGTGGTGACTCTAGTAGAATATATATATATATATATATATATATATATATATATATATATATATATATATATATATATATTACAAAAGATCAGAACAACATCGGTACCAACATACCGATGTTGTTCTGATCTTCTGTAATACATATATTAATAAATATTACACTCTTATTTTTTTTATTTTTCTTAATAATCGAGCACTCTGATAGGGGGGGGGGGTCTCTCCCACTAACCTTACATATATATATATATATATATATATATATATATATTCTTCTTATGTAAATTATTTACTTTTTCTTTTTCTATTCTTCTATATCACTATATCAGCATTTGTCGTTGCTGATAAGCAGTAGCGTGGTGGCAGGGAGGGCCGGGGGGGGGGGGGGTCAGGCCCCCCCAGCCAAGGTTTCTGGGGGGGGCGCCAAAATGGGGTTTTAGGGGGCGCACCCTTTGTAGGAGACCCAAGAAAATTTAAAATAAAGACCTTAATAAACACAATTTTGTTCCATTTCAGAGAATGGCATGGGACCAAAGAGGAAGAGAAAAAGTGGCGCTCAAAACCGGCAGCAACTCGAGAGAAAGGCAATTCTTTAACATAAAGTAATGCATTTTAGTGCTAAAAAATGCATCAACGGGGGCATCTGGAGACCTTAAAATGGCAAATCAGTGATTGGCCCTGCAGCCATTAACCTCCCATCACGCTACTGCTGATAAGGCGGACAATTAAACATCTCATCTGTTACTGTAATTAATAAACATTTGTTTAGTTTATTTCCAACCTTTAATCTTCCTTTCGCCATTCATTTATTTATTTAATGAAAAAATATTGTACATTATTTAAATAAATAAATAAGTGGCCTAACAGAAGACTAAAGGTTTAAACTAAACCAAACAAAGTCTATCAGTTATAGTAAAAAAAATGCCACGTTCAATTGTCTGCCTTATTAGCAATGAATAGTTTCAGCCAATGGGAGGCTGCGTTGGTGTAAATGTGTTCTTCAGTTCAACTGCAGAGGCTGATATAAGCGCATCCTCCTAAAATAATAGAAGAAAAAATGAATCGCTTATTTATGTTTTCTTTATTTATCTTTCTATGGCAGGGGCGGGCAACCTCCGGCCTGCGGGCCACATCCGGCCCGCGAAGGCTTAGTGTCCGGCCCGCCACTCTGCTATGCTTTATTATTGCAATCCGGCCCGCGGAACCCCCAGTAAAACTCATCTCATTTTGTGACATAGACGTAAAAGTAGGTTTCAATTGAGATTTACAGTGGGATAAAAATGTATGAATATACGCGAGTGATGATGCATGTATATTTCATTTTTCTTTAACTATTAATTTCAAATCCTTGGCCTGAGATAAAAATAGAAAAAGAGAAAGAGAGAGGCAAAGAGGAAACGTGAGACGAGGAAAGGGCATAAATCAGAGAACCTATGTGAGGTGTGTCAAAACGAATGCTGGATCAACTTGCTACTTCCCCCGTCATTATTTTTTATAATTCCAAAATGGCTCTTCGTCGGTGCCTTTTGTAACATCACATACAGAAGTCTCTTGAGAAAAAATATCAGATTTGTAGAGTGTTCAATGCAATTTTTGTACAATTTATTTATGTAAACAAAATATAGTAATTCTGAGATTTCGTTTTTCACTCCGGCCTGCGATCTCCTTCCAAAAGTCTCATCTGGCCCTCACTCTGAAAAGGTTGCCCGCCTCTGTTCTATGGTGATGGAGTGTTAACAGTATTTGCCATTATGCTGATACAAATATTTCAAACAAGGTGGTCTCAGATTAGAGCAAGTCACTCGGACAAATAAAAACTTGCTTTAAGGAAATTCCGAAACATGTAAACTATCTACACAGGACATTCGGTGTGTTTTTTTTAAAATAATTATTTGTTTAGATTTAAAAAACAAAAAAAAAATAACAACAACAACAAATGCATTTATTATTTGTTTGCTTTTTGATTGTTTTTTTCCACATTTTTTTATTAGACAAATAAAAGCACGTCCCATAAGTCCCTTTCAATACATATAAAACTAGAATACCCGTCCCAGGACTGGTAAAATTAATTCCCTGAAC
Organism: Sepiola atlantica; assembly: GCA_963556195.1. Classification (NCBI taxonomy): domain Eukaryota; kingdom Metazoa; phylum Mollusca; class Cephalopoda; order Sepiida; family Sepiolidae; genus Sepiola; species Sepiola atlantica. The sequence goes on along the minus strand of OY744529.1, from coordinate 12,695,772 downwards.
AGAACAGTTCTGCACCACATTTATGTCCTCTTACGAAGATTAAAATCAAGATATAATTATAATAAACCTTATGTCCAGAATCCTTATTCCAATTTTGATCAAAATCCATTACATAATTTTGATTCTAGAAAATGTCTAAAATATAAGGCTTAAGCATAAGAGGTCTTAAAAAGAAATTGAAATTTAGGGAATCTTGCTTAATTTGGTGTATAATGACTATGGATCAAATTCAATGCAAATCTGACACATCCGAATTTTCAAATGTGAGGTTGTGCCTAAAGATACTGAAATTTGGGGAATATTTATTAATTAATGTCTAATACTCAGTGTTAAAATGCTCCCAAGCAGCAGATAAAAAGAAAGAAAATTACTCTGGGGGCGTGTGTTTGGTGGGGGGGGGGGGGCTTTGTTGTGAACCATCAATTTAGAAATTGATCGCTAAAAAGCATGTAAGAAAAAGAAATTGGAAATTAATTAAAAAAAAATAGGTCATTTTTTACAACGAAAAAAAAGAAGGTGTTTAAACTTTAATTTAATCATTAGTTATTTAAGCAAGGATGAAATTAAGGTCAACACCTCACCCAAGAAAAGAAAATTTTAATAAAATTTAAATGTTCAGTTTTTAGCTGATGTCATCATTCTAATATTCTCAATTAATTTTATATGATAAAGCCGAATGTAATGTATGGAGGCACGAATGCATAAAAATAGGCGTAATGTTTTTATCTGTTCAATTTATATGAAGTGTGTTTGAGTTGTGCCTTTAATGTTTCTAAAGTAAATTAGTGTGAAAATTACAACTAATAAACATTCTGTTTTTCTTTTATATTAAATAAACAAGTCAAATAATTAGCCGATAATCTGTATACAAATTTGTAAGTCAAATGTGTTAATATTAGAAAATGTGA
>OY744529.1:12667364-12689864 GCA_963556195.1 Sepiola atlantica | reverse complement strand
CATTTTATATTATAATATTAATGCTCTATCCAGTATATTGAGCTTCAGTTTTTTATCCGGATGTTTCACTAATTATAAGATATTAGTTGACGCTTATATCTTTTGTTGGATTGCTTCATATATATATATATATATATATATATATATATATATATATATATATATATATATATATATATGTATACTTTCTTGTATATACTTTCTATTTCTTATAGGCCAACCTTTTCAAAGTAAAAGCTCGATGATTGTTAATATATAACAACAGAGCATATATAAATAAACAATATCAGACTACATTACGAAAGAGCATTTTTATTTTAATGCTTATTGAGAATAATTTTTCTCTTAACTAATGTGATGCCCCCAGATGTGGAGCGACAAATATATATATATATATATATATATATATATATATATAGTAAGCAATGAAAATATATATATGGCAATCAAGCTACACAGAGGCTCCCATGTTTCATCCCCGGGGGGAATCGTCAGCCTGGGGATGAAACACGGGAGCCTCTGTGTAGCTTGATTGCCATATATATTTTCATTGCTTACTACCTAGCTCTACTTACGTATCGAGCACTGTTGAAGTAAATACTGAAAACTGACACATAAAAAATTATATCTCCTTATAATATTTTATGTGGATACATGAAGTACTAATATATATATATATATATATATATTAATTTAATTATCTACGGCTTCAGACTCTGGGGTTTTGGTTTCGAGTCTCGCTAGGTTCAGTCTTGCTGATGAGTCATAAGCGACGAAACACATGTCTGTAGATAATTAAATTAATATATATATATATATATATATATATATATATAGGCTCTTAAAAATGTTCAGTGTATAATACTTTTGTGATTTTATTGTTAGAAATGTACTCCTTAAAATAAAACTGCATAAGAATTATAAAACATTTAGCCCTCTCTCCCCGCAATAAATCCTTATCCGAAGTAGACATATTTGTGCTGTATTACATCTGCCATAGAATCGTATGTAACACAGCTACCATCATTGAACACACAATGACACACAATACTGTTAGACTAAATTGATCCGTAAAATTTTTTTTCTCCCTTTTTTTTTCTCCCTAGTCAGCTCAAAGTCGAGGCTATCTTCTTCTTCTTCGCATCATGTGAAAAAGCTAAAGAGGGGGGGGGGAGAAAGAGAGGAGAGACTGAAGAGGGGGAGAAAGAGAGGAGAGACTGAAGAGGGGGAGACATCGGGGGAAGCAGTTTCCGCGGCGCTCTAATGGAGCCGCTACACCAGAAGAGGTTACGGGCAGCAAAATTGGAAGCGCTGTCTCCTGCAAGTGTGGAAGCGGGATTTGTATTGTGACTCGCAATGTTGCAGATATTATATCAGTTCGGTTTCAACTCGAATAAATAATCGTGGAAATCCGTCAGACGATTATTTACATGATAACACATTGTTATTTTCACAACATTTCGGCCGTTGTGCTCTCCGGCCTTCTCAGATGAGGTGTTATTGTTATTTATATTATTTACATTTTGAACTGTTATTTTAATTGTGATTTTGATATAAACAACATTTCACCCATTGTACTCTTTTTTAGATGCCTTTTGTTATAGTGAAATGTGAGTCTTGAAGATGGGCTTAGATCTGATGACCTCAGACTACACCAGTTGTACTAGTTCTAGGGTCTATTGTGCCACTCACATTGTTATGTATTAAGTGTTTCGTTACTTTGATGGCACCATTGTAGCACGGGGAGGAGCAGGTGCAAGTGTGATTGCAAGAATTAGTAGTGGATGGAGTAAGTTCAGGGAACTTCTGCCATTACGAACCAGCAGAGCGTTACAACTCTCGAACAAGGAGTCTATCAGGCATGTGTGCGCAGTGTGATGATATATGGAAGTGAAACCTGGTGAGTGAGGGTTGAGGACATGCGTTGCATGGAGAGAAATGGACACACACACAGGACAGTGACCACCAGGTTGGGATATTCATCTGGATTTCAGCTTTTTTTGCCATTGGCTATTTACATCCTTGATAACTGAAACTGCACTAAATTTTTTTTTAGCAATGCTCATTTAATTTAATTTATATATATATATATATATATATATATATATATATATATATATATATATATATATATATATATTCCCGAAACAGTTTTTCATGGTAAACAACTGATGATCCCTTAAATAATGTTAGAAGCAAACTAATATAATAACTGTAAAAACTAAATTGACTTACATGAATGATTTTCCACTGAACGACTTGGGACTTAAGGTTTAAAAAAAAAATTTTTTTTTAGTTTTAATAGTTGAGAAACTTCCGAGACTATATATATATATATATATATATATATATATATATATATATATATATATATATATATATATATATATATTTTAATCTTACTTTTTAATCTCATTTCAAAGTAAATTGCATCATAATTAAATAACAAAAAACTAAGAATTATTTCAGGAAAAAAATGTATCAAAAGATTAATTTACTTGTCTGTGTCTTCTTCCAGAAAAGAGGAATGAATTCCAAGATGGTTGCACAGTTCACATGTTAGGTCCAGATGAAGTTACTGGACATTCACAATCTGATGAGAATCGATCTTGTCTTGCTAATTCCATAATTCATGTTGTAAGTAGCTCTTACACCACTGAACCTTTCCTCTCAGCATTGTTTCTAGAACATTATTTTTAGTTTGCATGTCTTATGGCAAATCAACCTTTTTTTTTTGTTATTTAATACTGCAACACGTTATTTATTGTAAATAATTTATTGTACAGAAAAATAATGACACCTATAGAAATTGATAGAATTTGATACTTAGGGCTCAACTGTACGACCAGTTGAGCAGCAAGATAAGTAACCAAAAAGGCAGTTGATATGGAAGCTGGACTGCTCCACTATGCCAAGTTTGGCAAGTCCATTATATGAATTCTGATTGGCTGCCAGTCTGAGAGTGAATAATTCTATATATAAATACTGCTTCATTCAAGCAACATTTGGCTATAGGATATTGGAATCGGTAAGTGTTAATTTGATTTTATAACATCCATCAAGTTACAGTCTTGAATGTCCAAGAGTCTTTGTTTTATTGCTGTTCAATGATATAGGTGGACACTTTGGTAATAGCCTCATCAGAAGGAGGTGTAATCTCAAATTGGCTTCACACTCACCGGACTTTAATCCCCAGATTTTTTTTATCTGTGGGGTTATCTCAAAGATAAGGTCTATCAAAACAATCCCAGACTATTCTTGACCCGAAGACGGCTATCGCAGCCAAAATCAGGGGAATGCAAAGAGAGGAGTATGTCAGAGTTATTCGGAATTTTGCATGTTGTATCAAGGTGTGCTTATAACTGAACAGCAGTAAAAGATTGTTGGACATCCATGACTAAAACTTGGTGGACAAGTCAGGCATAGACTGAAGTTTATTTGTACCAAATATGGTTGGATTGCAGAAAGGATTGTGAATTTTATCAATGAGTCCATGGGTGGCATTTTTGGGGAGAGAGGGGGGGGGGTAACTCTGTATATGATTAATTGAACACGTTGCTATTTTTCTAACAATTGTGGGGAAATTGAGGATTCATACCTCATATTAGTGCATCTGATAGGATTTGAACCTGGCCCAAACAATTCCATAGTTAGTGATTTTATCTATTAGTATAAGAAAAGTAATGCATCCTCGGTTTTTAGAACTAATGAATTACAAGAAACAAAAGAAGAAAAAAATCAATCTTAAATTGTGACAATTTATTGAATCAATTCTTTTTGTCAGAACGTAGTTCAAGTTTTTTTTTTTTTTACTTTGAACGAAACCGTTTATAAATAATCTGAACCGATATTTTAGCAGTTCTTTTTTACCACAACAAATTATTGATCAATTGATGACTCAATGTGTTCAGTTTTAAGCTATTACTAAAACACGCAGGTTTCAAAGTCTAAGTTTCCATGTGTGTTTAAAAAAGTGTGTATCGATTGATTATTGAATATTTGCACAAAAATAACAAAGAAAGCATTGTGTCAAAAAAAAAGACAAGCCTCAAGCTCAAACAATATGCATCATCATCGTTGTTGTCATCATCATCGTCGTTGTCATCATCATCGTTGTTGTCATCATCATCGTTGTTGTCATCATCATCGTTGTTGTCATCATCATCATCGTTGTTGTCATCATCATCGTTGTTGTCATCATCATCGTTGTTGTCATCATCATCGTTGTTGTCATCATCATCGTTGTTGTCGTCATCATCATCGTTGTTGTCATCATCATCGTTGTTGTCATCATCATCGTTGTTGTCATCATCATCGTTGTTGTCATCATCATCGTTGTTGTCGTCATCATCGTTGTTGTCATCATCATCGTTGTTGTCATCATCATCGTTGTTGTCATCATCATCGTTGTTGTCGTCATCATCATCGTTGTTGTCATCATCATCGTTGTTGTCATCATCATCGTTGTTGTCATCATCATCGTTGTTGTCATCATCATCGTTGTTGTCATCATCATCGTTGTTGTCGTCATCATCGTTGTTGTCATCATCATCGTTGTTGTCGTCATCATCGTTGTTGTCATCATCATCGTTGTTGTCATCATCATCGTTGTTGTCATCATCATCGTTGTTGTCGTCATCATCATCGTTGTTGTCATCATCATCGTTGTTGTCATCATCATCGTTGTTGTCATCATCATCGTTGTTGTCATCATCATCGTTGTTGTCATCATCATCGTTGTTGTCGTCATCATCATCGTTGTTGTCATCATCATCGTTGTTGTCATCATCATCATCGTTGTTGTCATCATCATCGTTGTTGTCATCATCATCATCGTTGTTGTCATCATCATCGTTGTTGTCATCATCATCGTTGTTGTCATCATCGTCGTTGTTGTCATCATCATCGTTGTTGTCATCATCATCGTTGTTGTCATCATCATCGTTGTTGTCATCATCATCGTTGTTGTCATCATCATCGTCATTGTTGTCATCATCATCATTGTTGTCATCATCATCGTTGTTGTCATCATCATCATTGTTGTCATCATCATCATCGTTGTTGTCATCATCATCATCGTTGTCATCATCATCGTTGTTGTCGTCATCATCGTTGTTGTCATCATCATCATTGTTGTCATTATCATCGTCATTGTTGTCATCATCATCGTTGTTGTCATCATCATCGTTGTTGTCATCATCGCCGTTGTTGTCATCATCATCGTCGGTTTAACGTCTGTTTTACATGCTAACATGTGTTTGTCAGCTTCCAAATGATTCCTGAACTAGCCTATCTCTGACCAGGTCTTTATTTATCCCTCTTTCTCTCAAATCCATCCTTATTACTTCTTCCCATCTTTTCCTTAGCTTACCCCTGCAAAATGACCTTGCTTTCTCAACTCTTCTCATCCATTATTTCAATATGGCCATACCATCAAAGTCTGCACACATCTGTCCAGATTTAATTTTCCTCAGACGTCATCAGAGCTAAACCTGTCTCATATCATTTCTTTCCATGTAACACATATCCTCAATCATCACTGGCAAGGTTTTACTTCTATACACCAGCACACAATGAATATAAAAATTTACCAATTTTCATGATGTATAACTAAAAATGCAGGCTTTGAACAAGTGAAAAATCCTTACAAATGTAATGTCATCATGTGATGTCATCATGTGATGTCATCATGTGATGTCATCATGTGATGTCCTCATGTGATTTTAACTTGTGATAGCTCATTTATTTTATGGGTTATTTTAATAAAATTTGAATGTAAAAAATAATCATCTTTTCTTTTTATAAATGTACAAGTCTTTCGTTTGTGCCTTTTTTTTCCAGGTTACTTCAAGTGATGTTACTATTTTGAATGACGGGAGATTTATTTTTTAATGTTGGTGTTTTTCAACTTAATGCAACCGATATTCTGTGTCTTGATGCACATAAAAACTGTCCCATCTTAAAGAAAAAGGGTCACTTGTTAATAGGGTGGGCTTAATATAGGGTTTTAAGTTGTCTTTCACAAAAGAAATCCAGGTTGAAAACTTTAGTGAATTAAATTTTTGCCCCATTATCAGAGTGCATACATGCCTGATAGACTCTTCCCTTGGTCGACAGTGGTAACGCTCTTCTGGTTAGTAATGACAAAAGTGCTCTGAACTTATTCTATCCACTCCGAACTATTTGCTATCATACCAGCACAATCATGAAAAAATAGAATTAAACATTAGAGTAGCAATTTATCTTAATTAGGATATTTGTTAAGAACTAATAACTTCATTTTTAACATGGATTAATAAAATAAAAAATATCATAGATGTAAAGTAAACAGGTTTAGTGGTATTTTAGACATAAACAAAATGTATTCTGGCTGGTAGAAAAAACAATAGAATTAGGTATCACAAACAAAGGTTATGCCAAATTTGGTTGAAATCGAATTAATACTTTCTGGGTCTAGAGTATTGATTTACTCCTCTCCAGGAGTTAGGCACAAGGCCAATTTGTATCTTACTCCCACAAGTAAGATGTGACCCAAGGTTGGGTCGGGAAAGTGGGGTTTAAAAAATTGCCTGGGCAGCCTCGTCGGCATTCCCCGGTAGGGGCGCCTCAGGCAGTAAGCAATAAACTTACTCCTTCCCAAAGAGGGGAGGCGAAGCATGGGAGGGTGGACCTCCTAGAACTGCACAGGACAAACCCATAGACCGGCGTAAATCAAGCCCCGAAGGCCAAGACAATATCAGTCTATGGAGTGCAGTATCCATCGGAACAGATACTACACTTTGATCTTAGCCAAAAGGCCAAGAATACTTTCTGGGTCTAGAGTAGACAAACCGAGAAACAGTGAATACATTTAGTGAAATTCCCTTCGAATTCAACTTGTGATGGCTCATTTATTTTGGGGATTATTTTGATAAAATTTGGATGTAAAAAAATGTTCATCTTTTCTTTTTATAAATGCAAATTCTTTCTCTTTATAAATGTACAATTCTTTCTCTTTATAAATGTACAATTCTTTCGCTTTATGAATGTACAATTCTTTCGCTTTATAAATGTACAATTCTTTCGCTTTATAAATGTACAATTCTTTCTCTTTATAAATGTACAATTCTTTCTCTTTATAAATGTACAATTCTTTCGCTTTATAAATGTACAATTCTTTCGCTTTATAAATGTACAATTCTTTCGCTTTATAAATGTACAATTCTTTCTCTTTATAAATGTACAATTCTTTCGCTTTATAAATGTACAATTCTTTCGCTTTATAAATGTACAATTCTTTCTCTTTATAAATGTACAATTCTTTCTCTTTATAAATGTACAATTCTTTCGCTTTATAAATGTACAATTCTTTCGCTTTATAAATGTACAATTCTTTCGCTTTATAAATGTACAATTCTTTCGCTTTATAAATGTACAATTCTTTCGCTTTATAAATGTACAATTCTTTCTCTTTATAAATGTACAATTCTTTCTCTTTATAAATGTACAATTCTTTCGCTTTATAAATGTACAATTCTTTCTCTTTATAAATGTACAATTCTTTCTCTTTATAAATGTACAATTCTTTCGCTTTATAAATGTACAATTCTTTCGCTTTATAAATGTACAATTCTTTCTCTTTATAAATGTACAATTCTTTCTCTTTATAAATGTACAATTCTTTCGCTTTATAAATGTACAATTCTTTCTCTTTATAAATGTACAATTCTTTCGCTTTATAAATGTACAATTCTTTCGCTTGTGTCATTAATAGTTTTATTTTTAGTTTACTTCAAATTATGTGACTATTTTCATTGACAGACGATTTATTTTTTTAATGTTGATGTTTTTCAACTTAATGTGCACAATATTGTGTGTCTCGATGCATATAAAAACAGTACTATCTTAAAAGAAAATGAGCCACTCGTCAATATGGTGGACTTAATATAGGGTTTCAAGTTGTCTTTCACAAAAAATATCCAAGTTTAAAACTCTAGTGAATTAAATTTTTTGCCTAAATTGTGCTTCCATCGTTTTTTACATGGTCCAAATGTGAGCTTTTTTTTATTGATGTATTAGTAAAGAAAAATCTAGCTTAATGTGCTATGAATAATATTAAGAACATTCAATGTGCTAGCTGTTGAAATGAATATTATATGAACAGTCAAAGCTACAGTTCAATGTCATTTTTGTATGCTTTTTCAAGAGGTAATGGGATTTTGCCCAATGTTTAGGCTGTCTTGATTGAAATATATATATTTCCAGCAAAATTTGAACGGTCATAATTCGGTGACTAATTGATCAACCAAAATAGATTTTGTATCATTGTTTATGTTTTGCAAAGATCTATGTGGCCATATTAAAAGTTTTTAGATATAATGAAAAACATTTTCATTTTGGATACCTAATAGAATACAGTAGGATATCTGTATATTAATAAAATTGTGTAACCACTTCTCGTGTGCCTGTGTTCTGTGTGTTTCTCGCCTCTACGTGAAACACATATTATTATTTTTCATTTATTATTCATCGAATATTTATTGAAATCAAAAGTGTAATAGTGTAAAATAAAACTAAATTTAAAAAATCCTATTTTAAAAAATAATTTAATCATGAAATTAAGTACACCACAATGCATTTCGTTTATTTGTGAACAACTCAGCCATTTTAATCTTTTTTAATAGCTGAAAAAAAAGAAGAATGAATTACTTATTGACTCTTCGAAATGTGAATAGAATTTGGAATCATTTAAACTGTTGAATAGAAAGTCATTTCTGGCTTTAAATTTCTTAACAAATCTTCATGTATTAAAAAGATTGAAAGTTTTGGAAGCTGTTTACATCCAATAATTTTATAAATAGAGATTAAAACAACATTACCATAACAAAATTAATTTTAGTTTTATAACGATTTTGTTCAATTAAAAATTTAATGATCAAACGATGCCGTAATAATTAAATTTAACCCCTAAAAATCCTATATAATATAACAATAATTTTTCACCCCCCCCTAAAAAACAGCATCGTTAAAAAAGAAAAGCGAAACAAATACATGATAAAATATTGTATACTTATCTATCTCATTTCAAATGACAACATACCTGAAAAAGACAGAAAAAGAAAGATTATAAGGAAATTTTCAATCTGAATTTTGAAAACATTAAAATTAAAACAAAAATGTACATTTGCATTTTAACTTTATTACTGGCCATCACCTGGAGAGACAACAAAATCAGTCACACCCCTGTCCTTTCCAGCATGTACTCTGTCCTGAGACAACGACATCTCCAATGGCTGGATCACATCCAGAAGATGGAAGACAGACTCTGAGCAAATCCTCATATATTAGGTCGTTACAAAAATAATGGCCGCCTTAAACGCTGGGTTTTAAAAAATCATTTTAACACATAATTTGTAGTTTATTTCTAGTAAATTTTAACATATATAATAATTAATGTGTTCTCAATAATAATTTGTAACTTTTTCATATAGAAAGTATTTTTAAAGCATAGAAGGCCCTCAATGATGAACATGCCAAAACATGACACTTGCTTTCTTATGTTGCATGAGTTCCATCTTGGGCATAATGCCTCCGAAACTTCTGCCAATATCAATAGAGCACTCGGAGATAGATCTACAAGTGATCGAACAGTACGAAGGGGGTCCAGAAATTTTGTAGTGGAGATGAGAGCCTTTAAGATGAAGAAGGTAGAGGACGGCCGTGTAATCTTGACAATGAACAATTGCAAACACTTGTTGAGCAAAATCTATGTCGAAGTGTCAAAGAAATCTCTCAGACACTTGCTGTCAGCGCTGCAACAGTTTCATGTCATTTACAGAGTATTGGAAAAGGCGAGAAAATTTTCATCAATAAATGTATGTTTCTGAAATCGGCGATTATTTTTATAACGACCTAATAGTGAAAAGATTGAAAGTTTTGTAAGCTATTTACATCCAATGATTTTATAGAAATTAAAACAATATTACTTTAACAACAGTTAGTTGTCCGTGATTGAATAAAGAAACCTGTCCATAACACCATATTACCGTTTTTATTCTTACGTTTTACATTTTATAAGATGCAATTTTGGGGGTGAAGTCGAAGGATATACTCGGCATTGATTGGATAGACACTTGGAATGTGGTAGATGCTGAATCTGAATGTGCTCAATGCTATAGACAGAGCAACACGCTACCTGAGAGTCCAACATTCAAACTCCTTGACCTAACATTCACAGGTAACATGAATTAGAACAAATACATAAAAGACATTACCAAGGCTGTTGCAAGGAAAATGGGCTCCCTCTACTGTGCTAGAAATCTTCTCACACCAACCAGTATCCTATATCTCTACAAGGCCACCATCCGCCCATGCATAGAGTATTGTTGTCACATCTGGGCTGGTGCACCAACCACTAGTCTCTCCCTCTTAGACAAGGTTAAAAAAAGAGTCGCTAATCTAATAGGTCCCTCACTCACTATCCGCCAAGCTCCAGCCCATGTCCCACCGCCACAATGTTACATCCCTGTGCTTGTTTTACAAGTACTTCAATAGAATGTGTTCCAATAAACTTGCTGCTCTGGTCCTCCTTGACGTAAATACACCCGACCAACTCGACAATCAGTTAAATCCCATCCATTCACTGTGGAAATCCCGAGATGCCGGAGAGCTTTCTAGTCTAATAGCTTCTTTCACCGAGCTGCCAGCCTTTGGAACTCTCTCCCTGCTCCCTGTTTCCTTGCCTGTACCGACATGCAGAAATTTAAATGTAATGTAAACAAGCATCTTGCCGCACAACTCATCTCTTAGGATGCCCCCTTTAATTTCTGGCCCCTAATCCTCAGCAACCCCTTACGTTTCAGTGGCAATGTGCCCCCTTGTCTGGGGTGAACTCAAGTTAAAAAAAAAAAGTATGTGTTATAATACAGTACCATAGAGCCTCCTCCACTTCCTCGAAGGCTGGAACAGAAACCATTTCAGCAATGACAGCCCTCTGAGGCAAGCTATCTATCGCATCAGTACTGAATACCGACTGATTAATGAACAGATCAGTATAATAATATATATCTATCAAGTAGCTTGCTTGGATCCTTAATCGACTCTGTGCCATCCTTGGATTTTAATGGGCTAACACTAGAATGGCTAGGACCATAAACTGTCTTCATCAGGTCATACATTGCGTTACTGTCCTTTATATCAGTGGCATACTGAATATAATAAGTCTTCTGTCGCCACCATTCATCCGTCATCCGTCATCCGTCATCCGTCATCCGTCTGCAACTCTGATTTAATAGCTGAGTATGACTATTCTGAAAACATCATATATATATATACAGGGTGGGCCAAAATAAGGGTCCTATTTTTAAAAATTCATAACTTTTTTATTTATTGATTTTTTTTTTGATTTTGTTTTAGAATAAGTAAAGGACCCCTTCCGAAGCAAGCATGAGCCGTATTAGCCCTAAGGAACGTACCCTCATTTAGAAAACATTATTTTTGCTTAAAATACTCAAAACAGTGTAAAAAAAAATACTTTAGTTTTTGTAAGTTTTAAGAAGTGTTTTTCGGCTAAAATTTGTTTTGTTTATTTCAAAAAATCTCGGAAGGGTCAGTCTACACACACATAAAGTTTGGTGAGTTTAACTTTTATTTTGTGGAAGTTATTCAAATTCAAGTTATTCAAATTTAAAGATAGGACCCTTATTTTGGCCCACCCTGTATATATATATAAAAAAATACATGTATATATATATATATATATATATATATATATATGGTACGTCAATGAAAATTAATAAGACCTGCAAATGGAAGCAAATCGATATCTTCAGTTGTTCAAAACAAGGAGCAGTTTAGTTAATAAAAAACATTTATTTTTCTTCTCTTTCATTCCTTAAACCAGGCTTTTCAAAGATTAAAATCTTATTATCAGAGGAAAAATTATGATTGATAAGTTGACAGGATAGGACTGTCAAAGTTTCAAATTTGAAAGAGTTGTTTTTTTGCCTGGGAATACGCTTAACTGAAAACAGGAAGAATATTGTTTTCCTTGATATGGCCATTTTTATTTGATCCTTCTCCGAGGACAACAGACCTGAGTGGAATCGTCGTCGTTGGATTTTTATACAGATTCCTCTGGATTTACCAATATTTCTGAGTCCCACGTTTTTTTGGATTTCGTTATTGGTGATTCCCATGCCCGTTTGAACTTTAAAATTTTTTTTAAAAACTCTTTCAAATTTGAAACTTTGACAGTCCTATCCTGTCAACTTATCAAACTTTTTTATCGTTGGAATGTTTTTTTTATTACAAATAATCAAATCAAACTTTTTGTTGTGGGGGGCTTCTACTTTTTTAGGCGTTTACGTGTGGTTTTATAACCTTGCCACTCAGACTTAGGGTTAGTGGTAAAAAATTGGTTAACTCTCTTAACAAAATGTTTACAAACTAGTGAAATTAAAAAATTCCGTCAAAATCTAAGCGTTAGAAAATTATGAAGGACTGTTTTCAGATAAACCTTGCTTGTCAATTTCTGATTTCAAACCCGGAAGTTGACTTTTACGATTTAACCCATTTTTCTATATAAAAAACTGTCATAAACACAAATGAAGACGGCAGCGAAATCCAGAATAATCTAACAATGGCCGACCGAAAAATTTATAGATTTCATAAATTTTTAAACATTTCATGAAGTCTCTCCGTTTTCCACAAATTACAATATTTGTTTAACAAAAAGGTTTTCATTACTACTGCTTGCCTATTAATTTTTAACTCCACACAGGAGGTTATGTATTTTGTCGAATTTGTAATTATGTATGTTTGTGTACAGCTTGACCAATCGTCATCAAATATAGAGAGTAGAAAGTGGACCTTGGTTTAACTTTCGGCAGCCTCGTAACTCTTGCTTCACTTATTTTGTCTTTTAGTCCTCACATTCCATGAGCGATGTTTCTGACAAAGGGGGAAGAATCTATCCATCTAACACTTATCGTTGGCTAGTTTTTGACCTTGAAGTAGTATTTTCTTTAGCTACTTACATTAAGTGGCTCCATGTATTGTCTGGAGCGATTTCCATTTAAAAAAAATATGGCCAAAATATCGGTCATGGTCTAACTTAGGACTGATTTAATTTGAGAATATCTAGACCAAAGGTCAAGGTCACGGAAAAGGTTAGACTCACACTTTTGGTAATAACTTCGGTTCTGGGCAAATGTGTAGTTCAGGTGACAGTTATGTTTTCCGGAAAGACAATATACACTAGCTCAAAAATTGTATATGATTATGACCCGCTAAATGTATTGGAGTTGAAATCAATTTTCACTTGTCAAATCCTGCATTTTTAGTTATACACCGTGAAAATCTTTTATATTTCCAACAAACTTTGAACTGTCATAATTTGATGGCTAATTGTGCTACCAAAATAAATGTTATACCATTCTTTATGTTTTGAAAAGATCTATGTGCTCACAAAAGTTTTGAGACATAATGAAAATAAAATGTTGATTTTGGATACCAACTTATACCCTTGGGAAAGGTATGAATCAATTTTTCCTCACCCCAGCTATAGGTTAAATAGTAGGGTAGACTAGACTTTCAAGCCTTGATTGAGCAACTAGTTTAGGAGAAGGAAAATTCAAAAAATAACACCAGTCGTAGTAGTTCTAGGGCCTACCTCTACCACTCATATTGTATATATTCCTTTTGAAAGGAATGAAGACAGGATATAATTGCCAAGGGTTCAAGTCACTTTCGGTTTTGTATCCTAGTGTTCATACTACTCAAGGTATTCCTTTAACATCATTCTGGAACCTATGGTCTGGCTTGATCCATCAGACACTTCTTTGTTGGGATGGAGTAAGGTACGGATCAGTCCTAGGAGATGCCCCCTTCCAGGCATAACCTTTGAGAGCTGGTAGTCTGGGGAATGCCGACAGGTCTGTTCTCGGTTACTTTTTTTTACCTAACCAGAGTGCTTCCTCAGAGGAGCTGGTTTTCCTCGCCTCCTGACTTTGCGTCACATTTCGCTGCAGTAGGAAACAATTAAAAAGGGTAACGAGTTCGAGAGATGAAATTTCATGCACAGAAAACGTAGGCATACGATGAGAAGCGGAAATCAGGAACCATGCGACCAAGAAGCTGAAGGGAGAATTTGTTTTAGAAGCAAAACATATACACATGTTAGCATGTAGCTCTTAAAAAAATAGCCAGTGTTAGACACTGACTGTCTCTCTCTAGCTATCTCGCTGCGCAAACAGTCATCATCATCATCATCATCATCATCATCATCATCATCATCACCATCATCATCATCATCATCATCATCATCATGGTTTTTGATCATTCCTGGAGGAGGCACCCCTCCCTAATTTCCTTCCACCTTGTTTCATCCCCGGCTAGGTTTGGCCATGTAGGACCCAGTTGGCTGTGTCGAGTTGGCTCTCCACCAGTTTTTTGGCCTTGTTTTTTTGTCTTCTTCATTGCCTCGGGATCCATTCTGTCGTTCTAGATGTCCATCTGTTGTCTGTAGATCTCGAAACGTGACCTTCCCATCTATGCTTAGCCGTTTGTATGGTGGTGATGATGTTGTTTACTCCAGTGTGTTGTCTGATCCAGGTGTTTCTTTTTCTTTCATGTAGAATGACGCTGAGCATAATGCATTCTATTTTGCCTTGTGCCACTCTTAGCTTTTCTATCGCTGCATTAGTGAGTGCCCATGTTTCGCTACCATATGTCATAACAAGGATCCTCATCATAATCTTATAATTTCAAACATTCATGCTTGGAGATATTTTATGTAAGGAACTCAATAGAGTCAATGTGGTATTATGGTAATTGTGCGATATGGACAAGAAGGGTTAAAGCCGGCCCCTTTAAGAGGTGGGGGTAGGTGGGGGGGGAGGTGGAGGGGGTAGGGGTCCAGCCCCCCCCCCACACACACACACTTTTTTACTCGGCCCCCCCACTTTACGGTCATCAATAATGAAGTTATATATGCATGTGTTTAACCGGGCCCCCCCCCCATTTTTTAGGAGAGCCCCCCCCCCCCACTTTTATAACTGTGCCGCCGGTTCTGCTTGAGTTTGACACTCAGTAAGAAGGGGGCTTGAATGTGGATTAAAGAAAATGTTCCATTCGAAATTCCCGAGTTTGACATAAAGATTCCCGAGTTCGACAAGATGCACCTAAAGAAGGGTACATTGGCCGAAGCTTGGCAATAATAACATCTAAGACGAGAAAAGTAGTCGAAATAATGAACGCTTTCCATTTAATGTTCATAGAATAAAGAATGAAATATTTTTTTTATATGGATGCCTTTGTGTCAGTTAATTGTAATTAATGATGACTCAGCCACAAACAGGCCTCCCCGCACGAAAGCACTAGAGACGTATCCAGCCCAGCAGAACAAAATCAGTGAACCGGCCAAGTAAGCCTTTCAGAATCTTCCAGTTTTCATCCCTTAATCTATTCGTCTCATGGGATCATCATTGTATGTCAACGATATCAGGTTACTTGAACAACTATATCATGAAAATTATGAACGGCTGATGACGGAATTGCTTGCAGAGGCGCGGGTGTTGCCGACCTCCAGTTTTGAAGTTAGGGCACTAAACATTAGAACAAAAATCATATGATAATTGTCAGATTTGGTTGGTCTGTTTTATGTCATATCAACTCTTTAGGGGTTATTTAATGCCCAAACACAACATCTATAGTCAGTGATTCATTCTAAACCATTAATTGAACATAAGTTGCTAATTTCTTCGACTGTACTAACGTGCCAAAATTTAAATGTAATCTGAAAAAACATTTCGCTGCACAACTTCCCACTTAAGATGCTGCTATTAATCTTGCCCTTAACTCGCAGTAGCCCCTTACATCAGAGTGGGAATGTGCCTTGTTTGGGGTGAAAGTAGAACAAAGAAATATATATATATATATATAAGACATTATTTCTTGATTAACAACTTGTACCTCCTCAACGTAAATACTTCCCGCCTAGCAGCAAAATCCTACCCCTTCACTGTAGAGGTCCTTAGATGTTGGAAAATTTTCTACTATAATAGCTTCTTTCCAAGGACCGCTTGCCTTTGGAATTCCCTCCCTGCTCCCTATGACAGTACCAACATGCAGAAATTTAAATGTAATGTAAACAAACATCTTGCTGCACAACTACCCCCCTTAGGATGCCCCTATAAATCTGCCCCCCCCCCCCTAGTCAAATAGTTCTTTATGTCTCAGTGGCAATATGTCTTGTTTGAGATGAACAAAAGTTTTTTTTAAATTATGCAGCGTTTGGGTGGGACTATTGTGACATTAGTAGACAATTGCACGCAATATTAAGGAGGTAAACATGATTATACAAAATTAAATACGTAACAATAGCAATATTTTTAAGCTAGTGTACACCTCCCTAAAAAATTACGAGAAAGAAATCATGCTCCGCCAGTGTTCGTACTAATATTCATATAAAACCATAGAATTACGTCAGTAATTTAATTTTTTATATGTAAATTATTATTATCATTTCTGATGACCTAAAGAAGAAAAAAAACTTTATTTAGAGTGAAGGATTTCTTTCCGGATTCCTTTCAGACAGTGAAGTTGTCTGACTTGCTATTTGTTTTTTCGCTTCCCCTAACCACTTGAAATGGTTTTGTCCGGAATCTATAAAAGGGCATGTGTTTTACCGGCTAACTTAACTTTTGTGATATATTATATTTATTTACATAAAAATATACAAATAAATACTCATTGGTCTTTATTATAGAGTGAAAGATGTCTGGAAAACAATATAACAAGGCAATACTAGCATAAAAAGTAGAGAACCATGGTTTTAAAAAAATAAAAAATAAAATCAATAAGTGACAATAACAATATCATCGAATTGTCAGAATATACTATAACCGGGTAAGAGAGATATAGGTAAAAAGTAAGTATCATTCAGTATGTCATAGCAAAGTAAATAATAAAGTAATTAACAATGTGGGTTAATCCAAATAAATTAATCCACAATGGTAACTAACTAATCTCCCGACCTATGAATGAGTGGAAATACTGTTGGTAAAATAAAAACAGAAAATAAATCCTAGCTGTTGATGAGTTTTAGTAAGAAATAAGAAATAATTTATGCATACCAGAATTCAACATTGTAGACTAAGAATAAAAGACTGCAACAATATAATCTAAATAATAATATAATATATAAAATAATAAAAATAATAAAAATAATAAAATAAAATTTTTTTTAAAATAATAATAATAATAATAATAATAATAATAATAATAAAAATAAAATAATAAAAATAATAATAATAATATAAAATAATATAAAATAATAAAAATAATAAAATGATAAAAATAATAAAATAATAAAAATAATAAAATAATAAAAATAATAAAAATAATTAAAATAATTAAAATAATAAAAATAATAAAAATAATTAAAAAAATAAAAATAATAAAAATAATAATAATAATAAAAATAAAAAAAAATTTAAAAAATAAAAATAATAAAAATAATATAATAATAATAAAAATAATAAAAATAATAAAAATAATTTAAAAAAATATTAATTATTTTTAAAATTATTTTTATTATTTTTAATAGAAATAATAAAATAATTAAAAATAATAAAAATAATAATAATAATAAAAATAATAAAAATAATAATAATAATAAAAATAATCAAAATAATAATAATAATAAAAATAATTAAAAAAATAATAAAAATAAAAATAATAAAAATAATTAAAAAAATAATAAAAATAATAATAATAATATAAAATAATAAAAATAATAAAAATAATGAAAAAAATAATAAAATAATAATAAAAATAATTTAAAAAATAATTAAAATAATAAAAATAATAAAATAATTAAAATAATAAAAACAATAAAAATAATTAAAATAATAATAATAATAAAAATAATAAAAATAATAAAAATAATAATAAAAATAATTAAAAAAATAAAAATAATAAAAATAATAAAAATAATAAAATAATAAAAATAATAAAATAATTAAAAAAATAATAAAATAATAAAAATAATAATAATAGAATAATAATATAAAAGACTGCAACAATATCCATTTAGCCAATCATGCACTCACACTATAGATCTATATATTAAAATTGTCAAAAAACATATTGTCTGTCCGTCGCAATTCACGTTCAAGTTTTGACATGAACTTTTTTTAAAGAATGCTATAATTTTAAACAATTTTATTCCATTGATGTAATGACCGAATGTTGTCGTAAGTAATTTAATTAAACTTCACAAAAATCCGATTTAAAAAAAAGGGGGAAAAGGACCGGTATGCAACAGCATTTAATATATATATATATATATATATATATATATATATATATATATATATATATATATATATATATGTGTATATATATATATATATATATATATATATATATATATATATATATATATATATATTACTAGTGGAACTTGTATCCCGGCATTGCCTGGAAAAATTGAGGAAACCAAGAAACTCCTGCTCCCACCCAAAACCCCATATTACTATTTTTATTCGATTTTGTTTTACTTTCTATACATGATACAACTATATGTTATATTAAAATCAAAACAATCATTGAAATTGAAAGCAATAGAAACGAATAGTTAATTAATGAAACGTCCCTTTGCAAAGCAATATGCAAATTAGTTAAACTTACGACTTCGATTGCATACACAAGATTGGGATATTAAAAAGATTGTTACATAGCAAAGGCTGTGTTTGGATGAGAGGGTTTGGGTGACACCTTAAGGGTCAGAGGTGACCTCAAAGCGGAAGTTTATGAAGCCAAGTGACTTCTGGTCGGGGTGGGGGGAGTTGTCTTTTTTTGCGGAAACGGATGCGAAATATGGCCGTTCCCCTGAAGAGCCCCAGTGAGGGTAGGGGTGGTTGCGTATACTGTAGCTAGGTGTAACAAAACTAGCGATCTATCTGTCTCTCTCTATCTGATGCAACAGTCTGCATATAAAAGTCTTTGTATCACCCCCATTCTGGGTTTATGAATGGTCCAAGTTATCTAGATTAATAAACGTTTCTTATAAACTAACATCAGCATCCGAGTGTTTTATCTACAGACGATCAAGAACCTGGGTTTATGACGACGAGCTGAGTGTATAAATGGTTTATGTGCCCATCGGTAAGTGAAAATATAACAAGAAATTGTTCTTCTATTCTATGAACTTGAAATCAGCATTTTAATCTCACTGTTAGAATGAGAAATGGCGCATTTTTATAAACATACATATGTCGTACTATGTCTAATTTATCGATAAAAGAAAAAAAAATCTTGAAAGAATTTATGGGATTAAAATTTTAACATTTCATAAGACTTTCTATCGATTTTTATTGCAAAAAAAAACATTTTTTTAATGACACATATTTCTTCATTGAATTATCTTTCCAAAAAATTACACGAAATTAATTCAGAGAAAACGTAGTTCAATGAGTGAAACAAAAAAAGGAAATATAAAGAATCCCACGGGCGACGTCGTATAGATACAGACAGTCTATTATATAAAGGGCAGTTGTGTGTGTGTGTGTGTGTGTCCAGCTAAAAGTCGAAAACTACAAAACAAACACTCACCAAGTTTATATTTTCTTAATCAGTGTTGCCCCGGGTGAATAATATGTAAAATTTAGAAAAACATTATTCATTTTTTGACCCTAAACTGGTACAGATTTCGTCAGGTGAGATCGGTTTTCCAACCATTTCATGTACTAACTGAAGGGAAGTAACTCTGATTTTCTAATCAAGGAGTTATTTCCCTTATGCCGACTCATTCCTCGAGGAATCTATAAAAAGGAGTTTGTGTGTGTCCAGAGAGAGGAATTGGCTGGGCGGAGGAGACAGATAGAGGTGGGGAGAGGGAGGGGGAAAACGGGGGAGGAGGGGAAAAAGAGAAAAAGAGAGAGATAAAAAGTTTTAATAGAAATATGCTACACTTTTGCACCGGGCAACGCCGGGTAGCACTGCTAGTAAAGAATAAAGGGTACTTGAAAAGGGTTTTGACAAAAATAACTTAAATTTTATGCAAATATTCATTCTCTCTCTCTCTCTCTCGCGCACACACTATTTATCTCTCTCTATCTCTATTTATATAAAGTTAGGTATGTGTATATGTTTATATATTTGTATGTACAGGATTCCCTCCTAAAATAATAAACCGATCACTATGAATTTTGGAACACAGCTATTAAGCATAAGGGGTCGTAATGTGGGCTATATTTAGTTTAATTTGGTTCTATGCAAAAAAGACTTTCATGAAAATTCAGATAACTCTGATTTTTGTGAAGTTTTAACAATAGGGATTAGACATCAATTAATAAATATTCACAAAATTTCAATTTCTTTGGAGTATTTTAAAAGGGTTTTTAGGGGCATAATATGGGAACAACCTCCCATTTGAACATTCAGATATTTCAGATTTGCATTGAATTTGATCCTTAATCATTAAACACCAATTTAGTAAGATTTCCTGAATTTCAATTTCTTCGTAAGACCCCCTTAAAATTAAGCCTTAAATTTTAGACATTTTCTACAACCAAAATCATGTAATGGATTTTGATGAAATTTGGAATAAGGATTCTAGATATAGGTTTAATAACTTGATTTTAATCTTCGTAAAGGGGACAAAAAAGTAGTGCAAAACTGTTCTGTTTGGGGAATTAATTTTATCCATCCTGATGTTCTTCTAGTTTGAAAATAAAAAGAACATTGTACCTGACGTCTCTTCAATATTTTAAAAGTAAATGTTTTCTTTCAAATGTCTATTCACTAGAAATCGTAAGTTTTCGCATTTGGTAAATTGATAAAAAGCCTTTTGTCAAATGAAGCAGCCATGTTGTAGATCAAATTGCTTAATCATGGCGGAAAAAACGTCAAGCATTTATTTGTCCAAATTAAAACTGAACAAAGTAGACACCCATAACATCTACTGACAGAAGTTGTGAAAAAATTGTAATTTAAACACAAAAGTTTTTTCTGTAGAAGGAGAGACTTTAATACATAGAATATAAGCATAGTATATGTACCTGTGATCCACTGGGTCATAACAACTACCATTATTTATTCTACTTTGATTTCATTCGAAAATTCATAAATTCTGATATATCTTCTGGTATAATTAATAAGTCTCTTTACTTCTAGTCTATTCTTATTCTTCTTATTAGTAGTAGTATTATCATTAGTATTATTATTATTATTAGTAGTAGTAGTAGTATTCAGGGCCGGCGGGACATTTATAAAAGTGTGTGTGTGTGGGGGGGGGGGGCTCTCCTAAAAAGTGTGGGGGGGACGGTTAAACACATGCATATATAACTTCATTATTGATGACCGTAAAGTGGGGGGGGGGGCAAGTCAATGAGTATTATCATCATCATTATTATTAGCATTATTATTATTATTATTATTATTATTATTATTATTATTATTATTATTATGAACTAAAAGTTCTTCATTATTCTTATATAGAAGTAAAGGGACTAATTATTTTGCAATCTAATTTACATACATGTTTGTGGTGTGTATAGACACATATATGAAAATTAAATTATTATGCCGAAAAAAAGTCACTCTTTAAGAAATATTGCAGTGTTTGAATCAACATAGAGTGAGAGTGGCGAGAGAAATACATAGATAGCAAAGAGAGAGAGAGAGTGAAAGAGAGAGAGACAGAGAGAGAGATGGAGAGAGAGAGAGAGAGAGATGGATTATTTGTTCAGTTAAGTATTAACTATGGCTAATTAGAACAATTAAAGCAGAATATTTTTTCAAACATAACTCAATCCCAGAACTAAGCTATATTTTAGCATGTATCTTATGTTATTAAGGTATATTTTAAAATAGCCTTAAGGAAACAAACGTTGATTAACTCACATTTAGTATAATAAAAGATGAAGATGAAGGTCTTCATTTTAAAAACACGAGAACAGGTATTCTTAAGATGAATTCATTCAAACTTAAGCGCGACATGTTTCGGAATTCTGATTTGGTTTTAAAAAACCTAATTCCTGCAAAAATTTCCGACTCAGCAGTCGTCTGAAAAAATCCGACGTCAGTTTCAAAACAAAATTGCTGACTCCTAACTTCCAACTTTGACTTCTAACTTCAAACTTTGACTCCTAACTTCCAACTTTGACTTCTAACTTCCAACTTTGACTTCTAACTTCAAACTTTGACTCCTAACTTCAAACTTTGACTTCTAACTTCCAACTTTGACTTCTAACTTCCAACTTTGACTCCTAACTTCCAACTTTGACTTTTAACTTCAAACTTTGACTCCTAACTTCCAACTTTGACTCTTAACTTCCAACTTTGACTCCTAACTTCCAACTTTGACTCCTAACTTCCAACTTTGACTCTTAACTTCCAACTTTGACTTCTAACTTCCAACTTTGACTCCTAACTTCCAACTTTGACTTCTAACTTCAAACTTTGACTTCTAACTTCCAACTTTGACTTCTAACTTCCAACTTTGACTTCTAACTT
>OY744529.1:12582364-12659864 GCA_963556195.1 Sepiola atlantica | reverse complement strand
GGCTAATTTAGGGCTAGATTAGAGTAAGGGTTAAAAATAAAAATAAAATTTCGGTTAGGGCTAATTTAGGGCTAGATTAGAGTAAGGGTTAAAAATAAAAATAAAATTTAGGTTAGGGCTAATTTAGGGTTAGATTAGAGTAAGGGTTAAAAATAAAAATAAAATTTAGGTTAGGGCTAATTTAGGGTAAGATTAGAGTAAGGGTTAAAAATTAAAAAAAAATTTAGGTTAGGGCTAATTTAGGGTAAGATTAGAGTAAGGGTTAAAAATTAAAAAAAAATTTAGGTTAGGGCTAATTTAGGGTTAGATTAGAGTAAGGGTTAAAAATAAAAATAAAATTTAGGTTAGGGCTAATTTAGGATTAGATTAGAGTAAGGGTTAAAAATGAAAATCAAATTTAGGTTAGGGCTAATTTAGGGTTAGATTAGAGTAAGGGTTAAAAATAAAAATAAAATTTAGGTTAGGGCTAATTTAGGGTAAGATTAGAGTAAGGGTTAAAAATAAAAATAAAATTTAGGTTAGGGCTAATTTAGGGTTAGATTAGAGTAAGGGTTAAAAATAAAAATAAAATTTAGGTTAGGGCTAATTTAGGGTTAGATTAGAGTAAGGGTTAAAAATAAAAATAAAATTTAGGTTAGGGCTAATTTAGGGTTAGATTAGAGTAAGGGTTAAAAATTATAAAAAAATTTAGGTTAGGGCTAATTTAGGGTTAGATTAGAGTAAGGGTTAAAAATAAAAATAAAATTTAGGTTAGGGCTAATTTAGGGTTAGATTAGAGTAAGGGTTAAAATAAAAATAAAATTTAGGTTAGGGCTAATTTAGGGTTAGATTAGAGTAAGGGTTAAAAATAAAAATAAAATTTAGGTTAGGGCAAATTTAGGGTTAGATTAGAGTAAGGGTTAAAAATAAAAATAAAATTTAGGTTAGGGCAAATTTAGGGTTAGATTAGAGTAAGGGTTAAAAATAAAAATAAAATTTAGGTTAGGGCTTATTTAGGGTTAGATTAGACTAAGGGTTAAAAATAAAAATAAAATTTAGGTTAGGGCTAATTTAGGGTTAGATTAGAGTAAGGGTTAAAAATAAAAATAAAATTTAGGTTAGGGCTAATTTAGGGTTAGATTAGAGTAAGGGTTAAAAAAATAAAAAAATTTAGGTTAGGGCTAATTTAGGGTTAGATTAGAGTAAGGGTTAAAAATTAAAAAAAAATTAGGTTAGGGCTAATTTAGGGTTAGATTAGAGTAAGGGTTAAAAATAAAAATAAAATTTAGGTTAGGGCTAATTTAGGGTTAGATTAGAGTAAGGGTTAAACATAAAAAATAAAATTTAGGTTAGGGCTAATTTAGGGTTAGATTAGAGTAAGGGTTAAAAATAAAAAATAAAATTTAGGTTAGGGCTAATTTAGGGTTAGATTAGAGTAAGGGTTAAAAATAAAATAAAAAATTTAGGTTAGGGCTAATTTAGGATTAGATTAGAGTAATGGTTAAAAATAAAAATAAAATTTAGGTTATGGCTAATTTAGGGTTAGATTAGAGTAAGGGTTAAAAATAAAAATAAAATTTAGGTTAGGACTAATTTAGGGTTAGATTAGAGTAAGGGTTAAAAATAAAAATAAAATTTAGGTTAGGGCTAATTTAGGGTTAGATTAGAGTAAGGGTTAAAAATAAAAATAAAATTTAGGTTAGGACTAATTTAGGGTTAGATTAGAGTAAGGGTTAAAAATAAAAATAAAATTTAGGTTATGGCTAATTTAGGGTTAGATTAGAGTAAGGGTTAAAAATAAAAATAAAATTTAGGTTAAGGCTAATTTAGGGTTAGATTAGAGTAAGGGTTAAAAATAAAAATAAAATTTAGGTTAGGGCTAATTTAGGGCTAGATTAGAGTAAGGGTTAAAAATAAAAATAAAATTTCGGTTAGGGCTAATTTAGGGCTAGATTAGAGTAAGGGTTAAAAATAAAAATAAAATTTAGGTTAGGGCTAATTTAGGGTTAGATTAGAGTAAGGGTTAAAAATAAAAATAAAATTTAGGTTAGGGCTAATTTAGGGTAAGATTAGAGTAAGGGTTAAAAATTAAAAAAAAATTTAGGTTAGGGCTAATTTAGGGTAAGATTAGAGTAAGGGTTAAAAATTAAAAAAAAATTTAGGTTAGGGCTAATTTAGGGTTAGATTAGAGTAAGGGTTAAAAATAAAAATAAAATTTAGGTTAGGGCTAATTTAGGATTAGATTAGAGTAAGGGTTAAAAATAAAAATCAAATTTAGGTTAGGGCTAATTTAGGGTTAGATTAGAGTAAGGGTTAAAAATAAAAATAAAATTTAGGTTAGGGCTAATTTAGGGTAAGATTAGAGTAAGGGTTAAAAATAAAAATAAAATTTAGGTTAGGGCTAATTTAGGGTTAGATTAGAGTAAGGGTTAAAAATAAAAATAAAATTTAGGTTAGGGCTAATTTAGGGTTAGATTAGAGTAAGGGTTAAAAATAAAAATAAAATTTAGGTTAGGGCTAATTTAGGGTTAGATTAGAGTAAGGGTTAAAAATTATAAAAAAATTTAGGTTAGGGCTAATTTAGGGTTAGATTAGAGTAAGGGTTAAAAATAAAAATAAAATTTAGGTTAGGGCTAATTTAGGGTTAGATTAGAGTAAGGGTTAAAATAAAAATAAAATTTAGGTTAGGGCTAATTTAGGGTTAGATTAGAGTAAGGGTTAAAAATAAAAATAAAATTTAGGTTAGGGCAAATTTAGGGTTAGATTAGAGTAAGGGTTAAAAATAAAAATAAAATTTAGGTTAGGGCAAATTTAGGGTTAGATTAGAGTAAGGGTTAAAAATAAAAATAAAATTTAGGTTAGGGCTTATTTAGGGTTAGATTAGACTAAGGGTTAAAAATAAAAATAAAATTTAGGTTAGGGCTAATTTAGGGTTAGATTAGAGTAAGGGTTAAAAATAAAAATAAAATTTAGGTTAGGGCTAATTTAGGGTTAGATTAGAGTAAGGGTTAAAAATAAAAATAAAATTTAGGTTAGGGCTAATTTAGGGTAAGATTAGAGTAAGGGTAAAAATAAAAATAAAATTTAGGTTAGGGCTAATTTAGGGTTAGATTAGAGTAAGGGTTAAAAATAAAAATAATATTTAGGTTAGGGCTAATTTAGGGTTAGATTAGAGTAAGGGTTAAAAATTTAAAAAAAATTAGGTTAGGGCTAATTTAGGGTTAGATTAGAGTAAGGGTTAAAAATAAAAATAAAATTTAGGTTAGGGCTAATTTAGGGTTAGATTAGAGTAAGGGTTAAAAATAAAAATAAAATTTAGGTTAGGGCTAATTTAGGGTTAGATTAGAGTAAGGGTTAAAAATAAAAATAAAATTTAGGCTAGGGCTAATTTAGGGTTAGATTAGAGTAAGGGTTAAAAATAAAAATAAAATTTAGGTTAGGGCTAATTTAGGGTTAGATTAGAGTAAGGGTTAAAAATAAAAATAAAATTTAGGTTAGGGCTAATTTAGGGTTAGATTAGAGTAAGGGTTAAAAATTAAAAAAAAATTAGGTTAGGGCTAATTTAGGGTTAGATTAGAGTAAGGGTTAAAAATAAAAATAAAATTTAGGTTAGGGCTAATTTAGGGTTAGATTAGAGTAAGGGTTAAAAATAAAAAATAAAATTTAGGTTAGGGCTAATTTAGGGTTAGATTAGAGTAAGGGTTAAAAATAAAAAATAAAATTTAGGTTAGGGCTAATTTAGGGTTAGATTAGAGTAAGGGTTAAAAATAAAATAAAAAATTTAGGTTAGGGCTAATTTAGGATTAGATTAGAGTAATGGTTAAAAATAAAAATAAAATTTAGGTTATGGCTAATTTAGGGTTAGATTAGAGTAAGGGTTAAAAATAAAAATAAAATTTAGGTTAGGACTAATTTAGGGTTAGATTAGAGTAAGGGTTAAAAATAAAAATAAAATTTAGGTTAGGGCTAATTTAGGGTTAGATTAGAGTAAGGGTTAAAAATAAAAATAAAATTTAGGTTAGGACTAATTTAGGGTTAGATTAGAGTAAGGGTTAAAAATAAAAATAAAATTTAGGTTATGGCTAATTTAGGGTTAGATTAGAGTAAGGGTTAAAAATAAAAATAAAATTTAGGTTAAGGCTAATTTAGGGTTAGATTAGAGTAAGGGTTAAAAATAAAAATAAAATTTAGGTTAGGGCTAATTTAGGGCTAGATTAGAGTAAGGGTTAAAAATAAAAATAAAATTTAGGTTAGGGCTAATTTAGGGCTAGATTAGAGTAAAGGTTAAAAATAAAAATAAAATTTAGGTTAGGGCTAATTTAGGGTTAGATTAGAGTAAGGGTTAAAAATAAAAATAAAATTTAGGTTAGGGCTAATTTAGGGTAAGATTAGAGTAAGGGTTAAAAATTAAAAAAAAATTTAGGTTAGGGCTAATTTAGGGTAAGATTAGAGTAAGGGTTAAAAATTAAAAAAAAATTTAGGTTAGGGCTAATTTAGGGTTAGATTAGAGTAAGGGTTAAAAATAAAAATAAAATTTAGGTTAGGGCTAATTTAGGATTAGATTAGAGTAAGGGTTAAAAATAAAAATAAAATTTAGGTTAGGGCTAATTTAGGGTTAGATTAGAGTAAGGGTTAAAAATAAAAATAAAATTTAGGTTAGGGCTAATTTAGGGTAAGATTAGAGTAAGGGTTAAAAATAAAAATAAAATTTAGGTTAGGGCTAATTTAGGGTTAGATTAGAGTAAGGGTTAAAAATAAAAATAAAATTTAGGTTAGGGCTAAT
Source organism: Sepiola atlantica (assembly GCA_963556195.1). Classification (NCBI taxonomy): domain Eukaryota; kingdom Metazoa; phylum Mollusca; class Cephalopoda; order Sepiida; family Sepiolidae; genus Sepiola; species Sepiola atlantica. Next base: position 12,655,102 of record OY744529.1, on the reverse strand, counting down.
TTAGGGTTAGATTAGAGTAAGGGTTAAAAATAAAAATAAAATTTAGGTTAGGGCTAATTTAGGGTTAGATTAGAGTAAGGGTTAAAAATTATAAAAAAATTTAGGTTAGGGCTAATTTAGGGTTAGATTAGAGTAAGGGTTAAAAATAAAAATAAAATTTAGGTTAGGGCTAATTTAGGGTTAGATTAGAGTAAGGGTTAAAATAAAAATAAAATTTAGGTTAGGGCTAATTTAGGGTTAGATTAGAGTAAGGGTTAAAAATAAAAATAAAATTTAGGTTAGGGCAAATTTAGGGTTAGATTAGAGTAAGGGTTAAAAATAAAAATAAAATTTAGGTTAGGGCAAATTTAGGGTTAGATTAGAGTAAGGGTTAAAAATAAAAATAAAATTTAGGTTAGGGCTTATTTAGGGTTAGATTAGACTAAGGGTTAAAAATAAAAATGAAATTTAGGTTAGGGCTAATTTAGGGTTAGATTAGAGTAAGGGTTAAAAATAAAAATAAAATTTAGGTTAGGGCTTATTTAGGGTAAGATTAGACTAAGGGTTAAAAATAAAAATAAAATTTAGGTTAGGGCTAATTTAGGGTTAGATTAGAGTAAGGGTTAAAAATAAAAATAAAATTTAGGTTAGGGCTAATTTAGGGTAAGATTAGAGTAAGGGTAAAAATAAAAATAAAATTTAGGTTAGGGCTAATTTAGGGTTAGATTAGAGTAAGGGTTAAAAATAAAAATAAAATTTAGGTTAGGGCTAATTTAGGGTTAGATTAGAGTAAGGGTTAAAAATAAAAATAAAATTTAGGTTAGGGCTAATTTAGGGTTAGATTAGAGTAAGGGTTAAAAATTATAAAAAAATTTAGGTTAGGGCTAATTTAGGGTTAGATTAGAGTAAGGGTTAAAAATAAAAATAAAATTTAGGTTAGGGCTAATTTAGGGTTAGATTAGAGTAAGGGTTAAAATAAAAATAAAATTTAGGTTAGGGCTAATTTAGGGTTAGATTAGAGTAAGGGTTAAAAATAAAAATAAAATTTAGGTTAGGGCAAATTTAGGGTTAGATTAGAGTAAGTGTTAAAAATAAAAATAAAATTTAGGTTAGGGCAAATTTAGGGTTAGATTAGAGTAAGGGTTAAAAATAAAAATAAAATTTAGGTTAGGGCTAATTTAGGGTTAGATTAGAGTAAGGGTTAAAAATTATAAAAAAATTTAGGTTAGGGCTAATTTAGGGTTAGATTAGAGTAAGGGTTAAAATAAAAATAAAATTTAGGTTAGGGCTAATTTAGGGTTAGATTAGAGTAAGGGTTAAAAATAAAAATAAAATTTAGGTTAGGGCAAATTAAGGGTTAGATTAGAGTAAGGGTTAAAAATAAAAATAAAATTTAGGTTAGGGCTTATTTAGGGTTAGATTAGACTAAGGGTTAAAAATAAAAATAAAATTTAGGTTAGGGCTAATTTAGGGTTAGATTAGAGTAAGGGTTAAAAATAAAAATAAAATTTAGGTTAGGGCTAATTTAGGGTTAGATTAGAGTAAGGGTTAAAAATAAAAATAAAATTTAGGTTAGGGCTAATTTAGGGTTAGATTAGAGTAAGGGTTAAAAATAAAAATAAAATTTAGGTTAGGGCTAATTTAGGGTTAGATTAGAGTAAGGGTTAAAATAAAAATAAAATTTAGGTTAGGGCTAATTTAGGGTTAGATTAGAGTAAGGGTTAAAAATAAAAATAAAATTTAGGTTAGGGCTAATTTAGAGTTAGATTAGAGTAAGGGTTAAAAATTAAAAAAAAATTAGGTTAGGGCTAATTTAGGGTTAGATTAGAGTAAGGGTTAAAAATAAAAATAAAATTTAGGTTAGGGCTAATTTAGGGTTAGATTAGAGTAAGGGTTAAAATAAAAATAAAATTTAGGTTAGGGCTAATTTAGGGTTAGATTAGAGTAAGGGTTAAAAATAAAAATAAAATTTAGGTTAGGGCTAATTTAGGGTTAGATTAGAGTAAGGGTTAAAAATAAAAATAAAATTTAGGCTAGGGCTAATTTAGGGTTAGATTAGAGTAAGGGTTAAAAATAAAAATAAAATTTAGGTTAGGGCTAATTTAGGGTTAGATTAGAGTAAGGGTTAAAAATAAAAATAAAATTTAGGTTAGGGCTAATTTAGGGTTAGATTAGAGTAAGGGTTAAAAATAAAAATAAAATTTAGGTTAGGGCTAATTTAGGGTTAGATTAGAGTAAGGGTTAAAATAAAAATAAAATTTAGGTTAGGGCTAATTTAGGGTTAGATTAGAGTAAGGGTTAAAAATAAAAATAAAATTTAGGTTAGGGCTAATTTAGGGTTAGATTAGAGTAAGGGTTAAAAATTAAAAAAAAATTAGGTTAGGGCTAATTTAGGGTTAGATTAGAGTAAGGGTTAAAAATAAAAATAAAATTTAGGTTAGGGCTAATTTAGGGTTAGATTAGAGTAAGGGTTAAAAATAAAAATAAAATTTAGGTTAGGGCTAATTTAGGGTTAGATTAGAGTAAGGGTTAAAAATAAAAATAAAATTTAGGCTAGGGCTAATTTAGGGTTAGATTAGAGTAAGGGTTAAAAATAAAAATAAAATTTAGGTTAGGGCTAATTTAGGGTTAGATTAGAGTAAGGGTTAAAAATAAAAATAAAATTTAGGTTAGGGCTAATTTAGGGTTAGATTAGAGTAAGGGTTAAAAATAAAAATAAAATTTAGGTTAGGGCTAATTTAGGGTTAGATTAGAGTAAGGGTTAAAATAAAAATAAAATTTAGGTTAGGGCTAATTTAGGGTTAGATTAGAGTAAGGGTTAAAATAAAAATAAAATTTAGGTTAGGGCTAATTTAGGGTTAGATTAGAGTAAGGGTTAAAAATTAAAAAAAATTAGGTTAGGGCTAATTTAGGGTTAGATTAGAGTAAGGGTTAAAAATAAAAATAAAATTTAGGTTAGGGCTAATTTAGGGTTAGATTAGAGTAAGGGTTAAAAATAAAAATAAAATTTAGGTTAGGGCTAATTTAGGGTTAGATTAGAGTAAGGGTTAAAAATAAAAATAAAATTTAGGTTAGGGCTAATTTAGGGTTAGATTAGAGTAAGGGTTAAAAATAAAAATAAAATTCAGGCTAGGGCTAATTTAGGGTTAGATTAGAGTAAGGGTTAAAAATAAAAATAAAATTTAGGTTAGGGCTAATTTAGGGTTAGATTAGAGTAAGGGTTAAAAATAAAAATAAAATTTAGGTTAGGGCTAATTTAGGGTTAGATTAGAGTAAGGGTTAAAAATAAAAATAAAATTTAGGTTAGGGCTAATTTAGGGTTAGATTAGAGTAAGGGTTAAAATAAAAATAAAATTTAGGTTAGGGCTAATTTAGGGTTAGATTAGAGTAAGGGTTAAAAATAAAAATAAAATTTAGGTTAGGGCTAATTTAGGGTTAGATTAGAGTAAGGGTTAAAATAAAAATAAAATTTAGGTTAGGGCTAATTTAGGGTTAGATTAGAGTAAGGGTTAAAAATAAAAATAAAATTTAGGTTAGGGCTAATTTAGGGTTAGATTAGAGTAAGGGTTAAAAATTAAAAAAAAATTAGGTTAGGGCTAATTTAGGGTTAGATTAGAGTAAGGGTTAAAAATAAAAATAAAATTTAGGTTAGGGCTAATTTAGGGTTAGATTAGAGTAAGGGTTAAAAATAAAAATAAAATTTAGGTTAGGGCTAATTTAGGGTTAGATTAGAGTAAGGGTTAAAAATTGTAGGAGTTTGTGACATTTCCATTCTATGGACGTCTGGCATGAATGCAGACACCACAATATTATTGTACTAACTTTAGGCAGAACAGCTTCTATACTTTGATCCTAGCCTGAAGGCAAAAAAAATGTATTTTAGTTTGAGATTCATGTTTTACAGAGCAGCGCATCAAGTGAAATTTTTTTAAAATTATTTTTTTTTTTGCATTGTATCTTCGGACGATCCCATCTTTTAAATATAAAAGCAGATAATGTACATATTAACATAAAATTTTCTTTAGCATATTATTATTATTATTATTATTATCTTTATTATTATTATCTTTATTATTATTATCTTTATTATTATTATTTTTATTATCTATTCCTTTTTATGTATTTATTAATTTCTAGTTTTATTTTTTGTTGTTTATTATTATTATGTATTATATGTTTGCGTGCGTGTGTACTACATGGCAAACCTCGGCAGAGGGCCAGTAAACAACACTTTGATCCTGAAGAGTGCGTCTCGATACTTTGATCATAGGGTGAAATGGCCATCTATATGTAGATAAGCTTATAATTTATTTTCACAGGAATTATGCCTGTTGATATTAATTTTCTCCCTTCAAGAACAAATCTGGCATAAGACCAGCCTTAAGGTGGACTCCCTTGTGTGTTGGGGGCCAGGGATACAAAATAGCAAACATTCTTTTAGTTTTAATTAAGTTTCGGAATTTTTGAGACGAGGATGAACAATTTCTATTATTGGGATTACTAAAAACACATGGCGCAACAGATAAAGGTGTTAAGTAACAATCAATTCTAAGTGACAGTCTTCTTGAAAAATTAGCAATTAGAAATCATTAATACTTGTAACTTATGGATCAAGGGAAGAATAAAACTTCGCTAGTTACTCGCCTCCCTATGAAAAGAAAAAAAAGTATCCACTTTTTCTTAAAATACACAACACGAAATATAGAATTGCGTTTAAAATTTGTTTTTTATTTAGTAAATAAAAGTAAAAAAAAAATGATAAATTGTTTTGTTTATTGCAAAACGACAGATTACAAGTCAGCCGATTTTTAAAAAAGCGTATACATGTTAAAAGAAAAGTTGTTTTGTAAATAGTGACACAAAAACCTGTTTTAAAAGAAAACATGTTAATATTTATTTGTTTTATTTATGAACTCTCTGCCTTAAAATAAATATTAACATGTTATAAAAGATCTATTTACAAGTGTTTTGTAAATAGAGACCACGTGTATTGCGAGGTCAACCGGTGATTCTAAAATATGTCCCGCGTCTTGTGTTAATGATCTGGGGTCCCTATTCTTCCCTTGATCCTAACTTATTTACTCAAATCAATTTTTAAAAATCAACATGTTAATTACACAAATTAGTCATTTGCTTTTGAATGACATACTGTACCAAGAATTAATGATAAAGCTTTATATTTATTTCGGAATATCGACTAGTTGACTAAATGGTTAGCAATATCGGAAGCCAAAGTCGACAGAGTGATATATCTATCTTTAACAAAGAAAAACTCTGTTAATACTCCTGCTACTGAGATGTATCATGTTTTTTTTTCTAATTAAAAAAAATGATGAATGTAAATTTTTTTAATTCAGTTCATTGATTTATATTTTATTTAGATTTAAATAAAAGATCGTTTAATTTGGTCAAATTGAAGAAAAAAAAAGTGAAGTGGTTGACCGTAGTCGAGGCGACTCGAAAGCTACTTCTACTACACCAAGATGCAGGGGAGGGCGCCATTCTTTTCCGAGGATTACTCCACTTTTGTTTGATCATTACCTTATAATGCAAAGTGTTTAGCAAGGAGATATCAAGTACCATTTTTTAAGAGATATATTTATTTGTTTTTAAAATTGTATTATTTGTTTTTTCTATCTAAATTATTACTAATTTGAAATGTTATGAATAAAGCATATATCATCTTTCGTATAAATTGGTCCATAGGAAAGCTGAAAAACCTTCCCAACAAAAATGATTTGGCCAAAATTTTTATGAAATTTAAAATTCGCGTAAACATACAATTTTTCAGATTCTACAGAGCGTTACCAGTGATCACTGTCGACCAAGGAAAGTCTATAAGGCATGTGTACACAGTGTGATGAAATAGAAACCTGGCCAGTGTGGGTTGAGGACATGTGTTGCATGGAGAGAAATGATATGAAAATGATACAATGGACATGTAATGTAAGTTTTAAAAACAGGCTTTAATCTGATGACCTCAAAGACCTAGACAGTATAGGGAGATGTGTGCAGAACAGGAGGCTTTGTTGGTATGGTCACGTTAAAAGAATGGATGACAGTTCTTGGGTTAGTAGATGTAGAACAGTTGAGGTATCAGGGTTAGTTCACAGGGGACGGCCAAAGAAAATAGGGGAGGAAGTGATAAGGATGGACTCGAGAGAAAGGAGAATAAATAAAGAGCTGGCTAGGTTAGTTTGGAAAGCAATTTCTAATAGCCGTCTAACACATGCAAGCATGTAAGCCAGACGTTAAATGATGATGATGATGATGATGATGATGATGATGATGATGATGATGACGATGATGATGATGATGACGACGATGATGATCACAACGATGATGATGATGATGATGATGATGACGACGATGATGACGACGATGATGACGACGACGATGACGACGACGACGATGATGACGACGATGATGATGATGATGATGATGACGACGATGATGACGACGACGACGACGACGATGATGATGACGATGATGATGATGACGATGACGATGATTATGATGATGACGACGACGATGACGATAGCGAGGGAGAGAGGAGGAAAGTTTGAGCAAATCTCAATCATTTTGGCATCCCATAATACGGATTTAATTCCAAAACTTTAACATTTTCTAAGCCCATAACTTCATCTATGTCATCTCTAACGTCCCAATTTTCACCATATCAGCATGTTCTTAATTGCTTTGAAATATTAATATATTACATTAATTTCTGGTCTAACCGTGGGAAAGATTTGTCATGAAGTAAAAAAAAAAAGGGGGGGGGGGGAAGAGAAAAATGAGAAGCTGACATTGGAGTAAAGATAATATATCTTTTCGCACATCTTGAATAACTTAGTCTCAACCAAATCTGAAAGTGATCAATCGGCTGCTGGGTTTCTGTGACTCCTTAACTGTGTTATGTCAACGTTATTATCACATAAGACACATCTGTGAACTGTACTAGAAATATATAAGTAATGGAATAAGTTGAAAACAGAAAATTGATTTTCTAAGCTCTTTGGGGAGAAAAAATTTATTAAATAAAAAAAAAAAAAATGGTGCCAGAGTAGAAATCATAAATTGAAAATAGAAAAAACAACTTCTTTGGCTATAACTGAGTTTTAATGAGGAACAAAAAAGAGAGAAAAAATATCAAATAATGGAAGAAGTCTAATTTTTCAAGACAGAAAATAAAAAAAACCCACTAATCTTTGCAATTCTAAATTTCCACAATTTTGTCGTCCATTTTAAATTTTCATGCACTTATTTTTTTTAACCATTAAACTTAAAACAGAAATTACTTTTTATTTTAACATCTGGATAAAATGTCTCCCATTTTGAGAATTATTTTTTAAGAGTTTCTGTACTTGACTTATATAAAAAAAATCTGAGACTAACTTAAATGAATCATAATTCTTCACACATTAGCCAGAACTACATACATATAATTTACACACACACACATATATATAGAGAGAGAAAAAAAATTCTATTATGAAAATAATATATATTAAAGAAAGTCAAATGTTTTAGCTTTAGTTGTATCTTAATGAGAAAAAGATACTTCACCTCAATTCTACAAATATAAAAAGTGAATTATTATGAATAATTTTGTTTTATGTGTTTGTAATCATTTAACAATTTGATTGTTTACGTGGACTTGTAATGAAGTAATAGGGGGTTTTCTTTTGTTTCTTTGTGCTGAAGATGTTTTTATCAAAATTTTTGAAACATAAATATTTGTTGATGTTGCCTTTTTTTGCATCATTACATAATATTTATTATGCCATAAATTTTCTATTATACTGAGTTATGATATATATATATATATATACATATACCCGGAAACAGTTTTTCATGGTAAACAACTGATGATCCCTTAAAATAGTGTTAGAAACAAACTAATATAATAACTGTAAAAAATAAATTGACTTACATGAGTGATTTTCCACTGAAAGACTTGGGACTATAAGTTTTTTTTTGTTTTTTGTTTTTTTAATATAGTTTTAATGGTTGAGAAACTTCCGAGACTATATATATATATATATATATATATATATATATATATATATATATATATATATATAGAGAGAGAGAGAGAGAGAGAGAGAGAGAGAGAGAGAGTAAGATGATACTTTAAAGATATAAATAATATCTTTAACCAGTAGACTATCAGGATAAAAACAAAGCTCAATATAGTGTATAGAGCAATACTATTGATTGAATGGCATAATAAAATGAGAAATTGTGTTTTGGGCCAATATATTGATGTTTTATATACTTTTATGTATTTTTTTATATATTTTTATATATTTTCAAAGCTAAATTTTATTACCTGCAGTAATGTCATTGCGGTAATGGTCCTCTGAGGAGAAGATTTTCTTTGAAAACTCATGAGTTAAGGACGCAATATCACTCCTTGTTTTTGAACTTTAATAAAATCTGATTAATTTCTCATTTTATTATGTCATTCAATTAATATATATATATATAGTTTAGTAATATGTGTTCAAAGATTAATAATGGCATTTAAATTAAATTTTTAAATGAAAAACCCCAAACAAACATGAATTTTACATTCGTTTTACTAGACATTTTCAAGTAATACATGTCAGAAACTGCTCCGTCGTTTGGGTTTCAATTCCTTGAGAAATAAGCGAAAGCAACACCTCAATCAAAAGTCTTTTCCATCTGTCCTGTTGCAGCGATGTCTTCGATAGTTTGGACATGTGGTTCGTCACCCGGAGGGAGAGCTAATTCACAATGTAATCTTCCCTACCTCTGGTGGACCTGGACAACAATCATCAAGGAAAAGTCGGCTGAACTCTCAGGTCCACAGGTGGTCAGGCTTTAATGGTGAAATCGTGATTGGCTAGCCATCTCATGCGACATTGCTCAAGACTGCCAAGCATGGGCCGCCATGATTCGAAATGTAGTGCAAACAAGGGAAGAAGCTGTCTCAACTCGACCAGGGTGAATGCCGTCGCAACAACAAAAAGTAACAAGGTACATTGCCACTGAGACATAAGAGGCTACTGTGAATTAGGGGCCAGATTTATAGGGGCATCCTAAGTGGGGAGTTGTGCAACAAGATGTTTGTTCACATTACATTTAAATTTCTGCATGTTGGTACAATCGGGAAAACAGAGAATAGGGAGGGAATTCCAAAGGTAAGGGGTCAGAGGGAAGAAGCTATTAGAGTAGAAAGCTTTCCGAGATCTGGGGGGCCTCTACAGTGAAGAGGTGGGATTTTGCTTCTTAACAGGCTGGTCGAGGGGGCGGGGTAGTTACGTTGACGGAGCACAAGTGCAGAAAGTTCGTTGGAACACATTCTGTTGAAGTACTTGTAAAACAAGCGCAGGGATGCAACATTGCGGTGATGGCACAGGGGCTGGAGCTTGGTAGACAGTGTGGGACCTATTAGGTTAGAGGTTCTTTTTTTTTTTTTACTCCGTCTAGGAGGGAGAGACTAGTGGTTCCGTTAATGCACCAGCACAGATGTAGCAAACGGTGAACACTTATCGAGATGGAATAACAAATGAAGAAGGAAGATTATTGAAAGTTAAAGAGAAGGCAGACAGGAGAAAGAAAAAAAAAGAAAAAGAAATACATAATTTCCACAAAAATGTTTTCTAAAAATGAGTTCCAAATATTTTTATGACCTCCTCGTTTTACATATCAATTTAATTTTTTCCCACTTTCTTTCAATATTTATTGTAGTTTATTTCACCCCTCCGCCCCGTTTCCAAGCTAACTCGCTCTCTCTCCTCTCAGTTTGATTCTGATTGGAAGAAGCCAAAATGCATTCTGGCGGATTTAATTTCGTAATTATTTTTATTTTTAAATATGGTTTTTTAAATTTTGTTTTATTATACACTATTGCATTTTTTTATTTCAATAAATATTCAATAGTAAATTTAAAAAAAAAGAATTCAATATGCAATTATCAAAGTTACGTTGATACGAGAAATACACGCACAGACACACAAGAAGTGATCACAAAATTTATTAACATAGAGATGTTTTTCTTTTATTAATAACCTAATGTCATATTTTTATTTGAGACTAACTGACCCGACTCGTCACCGCCCGAGATTATGTAGCTTTTTGTATTATGTTTACAAAAATATCAATATGATTAAATCTAATAAGTGTGTGTGCAGAATTATGTTCTAACCATTTTTTAATATTAAATTTATAAATAAGAAGAGGTTTTAAGTAGTGTATATTTTATTTTGTTAAAGTTTTGTAATCATTATTGCAGTCAGTGTCCACCCGGCCTAGATTCTTTCCCAAATCTATTTGTCTAGTTATGTAAATTATGGTGTTCCACATCTATGATAAAACCTGCATAAAGTTATTACGTTGTTTTTTTTTTTTAAGATGAAATAACATGGGACAACAATAATAAACAAAAATTGGCTAGTCATTTGTCAGATGCATTGCTATCCGGATCTAAGTTGAAAAAATCCAAATAACTTGATTTTATATATTAGATACATATATTAGATATGCTCCGTTCTCTATAAGCACTGAGACTTAGTGCTTGCTTTTTATTGTAGTTGTGTCTTAACATTTGATTTGTCAGATGCATTGCTATCCAGGTCTAAATTGAAAAATCCGAATAACTTAATTTTATATATTAGATACATATATTAGATATGTTCCGTTCTCTATAAGCACTGAGACTTAGTGCTTGCTTTTTATTGTAGTTGTGTCTTAACATTTGATTTGTCAGATGCATTGCTATCCGGGTCTAAGTTGAAAAATCCGAATAACTTAATTTTATATATTAGATACATATATTAGATATGTTCCGTTCTCTATAAGCACTGAGACTTAGTGCTTGCTTTTTATTGTAGTTGTGTCTTAACATTTGATTTGTCAGATGCATTGCTATCCGGGTCTAAGTTGAAAAATCCGAATAACTTAATTTTATATATTAGATACATATATTAGATATGTTCCGTTCTCTATAAGCACTGAGACTTAGTGCTTGCTTTTTATTGTAGTTGTGTCTTAACATTTGATTTGTCAGATGCATTGCTATCCGGGTCTAAGTTGAAAAATCCGAATAACTTGATTTTATATATTAGATACATATATTAGATATGTTCCGTTCTCTATAAGCACTGAGACTCAGTGCTTGCTTTTTATTGTAGTTGTGTCTTAACATTTGATTTGTCAGATGCATTGCTATCCGGGTCTAAGTTGAAAAATCCGAATAACTTGATTTTATATATTAGATACATATATTAGATATGTTCCGTTCTCTATAAGCACTGAGACTTAGTGCTTGCTTTTTATTGTAGTTGTGTCTTAACATTTGATTTGTCAGATGCATTGCTATCCGGGTCTAAGTTGAAAAATCCGAATAACTTGATTTTATATATTAGATACATATATTAGATATGTTCCGTTCTCTATAAGCACTGAGACTTAGTGCTTGCTTTTTATTGTAGTTGTGTCTTAACATTTGATTTGTCAGATGCATTGCTATCCGGGTCTAAGTTGAAAAATCCGAATAACTTGATTTTATATATTAGATACATATATTAGATATGTTCCGTTCTCTATAAGCACTGAGACTTAGTGCTTGCTTTTTATTGTAGTTGTGTCTTAACATTTAATTTGTCAGATGCATTGCTATCCGGGTCTAAGTTGAAAAATCCGAATAACTTGATTTTATATATTAGATACATATATTAGATATGTTCCGTTCTCTATAAGCGCTGAGACTTAGTGCTTGCTTTTTATTGTAGTTGTGTCTTAACATTTGATTTGTCAGATGCATTGCTATCCGGGTCTAAGTTGAAAAATCCGAATAACTTAATTTTATATATTAGATACATATATTAGATATGTTCCGTTCTCTATAAGCGCTGAGACTTAGTGCTTGCTTTTTATTGTAGTTGTGTCTTAACATTTGATTTGTCAGATGCATTGCTATCCGGGTCTAAGTTGAAAAAATCCAAATAACTTAATTTTATATATTAGATACATATATTAGATATGCTCCATTCTCTATAAGCGCTGAGACTTAGTGCTTGCTTTTTATTGTAGTTGTGTCTTAACATTTGATTTGTCAGATGCATTGCTATCCGGATCTAAGTTGAAAAAATCCGAATAACTTAATTTTATATATTAGATACATATATTAGATATGCTCCATTCTCTATAAGCGCTGAGACTTAGTTCTTGCTTTTTATTGTAGTTGTGTCTTAACATTTGATTTGTCAGATGCATTGCTATCCGGATCTAAGTTGAAAAAATCCGAATAACTTAATTTTATATATTAGATACATATATTAGATATGCTCCATTCTCTATAAGCGCTGAGACTTAGTGCTTGCTTTTTATTGTAGTTGTGTCTTAACATTTGATTTGTCAGATGCATTGCTATCCGGATCTAAGTTGAAAAAATCCGAATAACTTAATTTTATATATTAGATACATATATTAGATATGCTCCATTCTCTATAAGCGCTGAGACTTAGTGCTTGCTTTTTATTGTAGTTGTGTCTTAACATTTGATTTGTCAGATGCATTGCTATCCGGATCTAAGTTGAAAAAATCCGAATAACTTAATTTTATATATTAGATACATATATTAGATATGCTCCATTCTCTATAAGCGCTGAGACTTAGTGCTTGCTTTTTATTGTAGTTGTGTCTTAACATTTGATTTGTCAGATGCATTGCTATCCGGATCTAAGTTGAAAAAATCCGAATAACTTAATTTTATATATTAGATACATATATTAGATATGCTCCATTCTCTATAAGCGCTGAGACTTAGTGCTTGCTTTTTATTGTAGTTGTGTCTTAACATTTGATTTGTCAGATGCATTGCTATCCGGATCTAAGTTGAAAAAATCCGAATAACTTAATTTTATATATTAGATACATATATTAGATATGCTCCATTCTCTATAAGCGCTGAGACTTAGTTCTTGCTTTTTATTGTAGTTGTGTCTTAACATTTGATTTGTCAGATGCATTGCTATCCGGATCTAAGTTGAAAAAATCCGAATAACTTAATTTTATATATTAGATACATATATTAGATATGCTCCATTCTCTATAAGCGCTGAGACTTAGTGCTTGCTTTTTATTGTAGTTGTGTCTTAACATTTGATTTGTCAGATGCATTGCTATCCGGATCTAAGTTGAAAAAATCCGAATAACTTAATTTTATATATTAGATACATATATTAGATATGCTCCATTCTCTATAAGCGCTGAGACTTAGTGCTTGCTTTTTATTGTAGTTGTGTCTTAACATTTGATTTGTCAGATGCATTGCTATCCGGATCTAAGTTGAAAAAATCCGAATAACTTAATTTTATATATTAGATACATATATTAGATATGCTCCATTCTCTATAAGCGCTGAGACTTAGTGCTTGCTTTTTTTTGTAGTTGTGTCTTAACATTTGATTACCCCTTCCAAACCAAACCCATGTGTTAGTTCTACTTGCATTATTACATTCAACATTGACTGTGCGACTGGATAGTCAGCTAGTATAAAGTATAGATCAAATATCAATAATTTCTTTTTATTGATCAAATATCAAAAGTTTCTTTGTATTCTTTGTATAGGTCGAATACAAAAAAATGTATTTTTAGATGTCTCTGGAGCATTTAAGAATCAACCACTGGCTTGCTAGACAGGTGTCTGGTTTCACCGGAGCACTGTTTAGTCAGCACCCAACGTTTTATGTGAGGTCTTATAGGATAAACTGACGGAAAAATCCCCTTCCTTTGCCCTGCTTCCATCATCTGGGGAATGGGAAACATGGACTTGTGAGTTGAACTTCAGTTGGGCTCATATGTCATCCACCAGCCTTGCCTTAAAACATGCGATATCAGAGTTCCAAGTAAGAGGGAGACCAAAAAAGAAGAAAAAAAAAACAGTTGGAAATACAAAGGAACCCTGAAGATCCTTCTCCTCCTTCTCCTTCAGTTCTTTCTCCTCCTACTACATAATGTTGGTTCTGGGTATGATCTTAGAAGTGGCTAGGTGTAGTGGTTATGAGCATGAACTGGGCATGCAGAGTTCAAATTCTGTTGGGGCTACTGCATCACTCTCACTAATACCCTCGATCAAGATATGAATTCATGTATCCACCTTGTTGATTGGATGGTCCACGAAACTGCAGTAAAGTGTTGAAATAAGCCATATTTATTATTGTTTATAATTCTATATAATAAAGTGAATTTCTTGAAGTTTCTCATCGATACATTCTATCCTAGAATATAAATATTTCATTCTGAATAGCCATTTTATTTTGTTGAATGTTGAAAAATACTGACACTCACAGTTACTAACAAAACAAAGAGAAAGGAAGTTATTCAAATTTGATGTCAGGGTTCAACACACGGGTGGTACTAAATACCCCGATGATGTTAATTGTACTGACTCCTTCAACCCCCCACCCCCCTTGATGGATATGTGATGTCCATTAGCGATTCAAGGCAGCCTATGCTCTGATTTCTTTCCCCAAATTACACATATGCACCTATTATAATAAAGTAAAGTCAGTTGGATTCTTGATTTTTGATCGATAAGATAATTCCTACAAAATCAATATTTCATTTCGAATAGCCATTTTATTTTGTTGAACGTTGGTTCATGTTGTTAAGAACAAAAAAATGTAACTTGAAACTTAAAAGTTAATTCTGAACAGCCAGTTCTTGTATATATATATATATATATATATATATATATATATATATATATATATATATATATATAAGTCTTAAAATACGAAAAAACAAATTAAGATAACTGATTTTGTATAAACAAAAGGTTCCATATTCCTCCGGATAGACCTACATCAATAATAAATGATAATAAATTGTACTTATCGTACCACTTAAATACAGTTTCACTGACTCTATTATTTGAATTATTCAGACTACTGTTCTCATCTTGGATATAATTCTCACAACGTTTCGGCCGATGTAACCTCCGATCTCCTTTAGATGTATCTTGTCAAACTTAGGAATCTGTATGTAATTTCAAACTGAATCCTTTATTTAATCTATGAGAGTAGATTGTTCTCAGAGTAACTTATATTATATTCTTAGTATCGCCTGTAGTGAGGATTGAACCTTCACTCTCTAGAAGACTGTCACTTAGAACTTTATCCGTTGTGCTAAGGGGCCCTTGTGAGCATCCAATGAGAACAGTAGTTCGAATAATCCAATAATGCAAATTGTCAATTTTCATCTGAAACATTTTGAAACATGACTGATTTAACATCTTGGTAATGTCAGTTGGTACACTTCTGATGATCGACAATACTGTGAAAGTAGAATAACATGGTAAGATAAGTTAATTTTAGTATCATTTATTTATATTTATATATATACTAGACCACCCGTGACCCGTTGGGTCAGTTTGTTATATTAGCTATGGAATTCATGTATGAGCGTGACACTTGTGGCATAAAGAAAATAGGTTTTTTTTACATAACAGAAGCATTTCTATGAAAGTATATTAAAATGAAAAAAAGAATATAGATAGATTTCTATGAGTCGTTCTGTTTATTATAATTGTTTTTTTTTTTAAATTACAGTTACTGAATTATAAGTGGTTGGTTAGGGCGATTTGAGAAAGGAAGGGGGAACAGCAGGCTTTCTCGCGTACGTAACGAAAACAGAGGGAGTAGGAGTGGTGAAATCTATGAGAAGGAAAGTGGGAGGTGGTTTCGTTCACCGACCGCTAGTATGGCTGATATTAATAATGAGTGTTGTTTTTTTGTTTGTTTGTTTTTGTTTTTTAAAAGGGAGGAGTTTTTTTTAAACTGCGACAGACTTTACGAAGTCCTCCCGTTGAATGTTTTTAGCCGTGAAGAAAACAAATAAACTATTTGATGAAATTAAATGAAATTGTTTAAAAATTTCCAGAATGAAAAATTTCATGCGTTCGTTAATCATAATAGAGAATAACGGAATTGGAATAACAGATTGAAGACGATGCTATTTACGCATGCGCAACCGGATGTTGAAAACCGGAAAGCTGAAAGCTGATTGCAAACATACAAGAACAATAGAGTTTTAGTATTATATAGATACTAGGCCTGTCTAAAAAGTATCCAACCTTTATTTTTTCCATGCAAAATAGAGACGATAGAGCGGCGGCAATCTACACAGTGAAGGAAGACGCCTTCATGCGCATGTGTGAATTTTATCACCGCCTTCTTGCACGTTAGTCGCTGCCTGTCGGTCGCTGAGTGAGGTGCTACACAATATGTTCGTCGGATTACCGATTCTCTAAAGATGACTGAAGGTGTTGAGCAAAGGTACTGCATCAAATTTTGTCAAAAGCTTGGTGATTCTCAAAGCAAAATAATTCATAAGATTCAGCAGGTGTTTGGAGAAGATGCGATGGATGTAACACAAATTAAGGAGTGGTTGAACCGATTCAAAAATGGCCATACATCAGCAGAGAGTGACCAGTGTTCTGGCAGGCCCCAAACTGTTCGGAGTGCAGCTGTTGTTGAGAGGGTGCAAAATTTGGTGATGGAAGATCGTCATTCTAACCATGCAAGAGATCGCCCAAGAGATCGGGGTGAGTAAAGATTCCGCACATGATTTGAACATGCAGAGTGGCTGCGAAATTTGTGCCCAAGTTGTTGTTGCAGGAACAAAAGGACCTCTGTTTTCAAGTTGCATAGGACGTTCTGGAAACCGTCAACACTGATCCTGGGTTTCTGAACACCGTGATAACTGCAGATGCGTTATGGGTGTACGGGTACAGCCCAGAAACAAAAAGACAGTAGCCGCAATGAAAGCATCTCGAGTCTCCAAGGCCAAAAAAAACGCGACTGATGCGAAGAAAAAACAAGGTGATGCTGACTGTCTTCTTTGATATCCGTGGAATTGTGCAGGACAAACAGTGACAAAGGAGTACTATGAAGATGTTCTCCGGCGTCTCTGTGACGCAGTTCAGCGCAAAAGATCAGGCATATAGACGGCAAAAAACTGGCAACTGCATCACGACAATGCCTCCACACATTCATTCCAATTGATCCAACATTTCTTGGCCAAACATGGAATTCCAGTCGTTCGCCAGCCTCCCTACTCTCCAGATATGGCTCCTTGCGACTTCTGGTTGTTTCGAAAATTGAAGACGCCACTGAAAGGTTCCGTTTTGAGACTAAAGTGATAACGCGGAATGCGACGGCGGAGATAAACACCATTCCAAAAGAAAACTTCCAGAGGTGTTTCTGGCAGTGGATGGATTGGTGGGTTAAGTGTGTGCAAGCATAAGGGGCCTACTTTGAAGGGAATTAGGGTCCCAATCCCGTCAGGTATTTGAAATATTTTTTCTGGCCTAAGGTCGGCTACCTTTCAGACAGGCCTCGTATATATACATGAGAGAGACAGAGAGATGATCTTCAAACATAGACTATTACCAATATTGAGCACACACACTCTCTCTCTCTCTCTCTCTCTCTCTCTCTCTCTCTCTCTCTCTCTCTCTCTCTAAATATAAGAGTAAATAAAACTATATATATAGATTCTGGCAGCATTTTTTCTTCAAGACAGATTTCGTTAATTTGTACAGACGACTTATGTCTGCTTATTTTTACATTAATCCTTTCTAAATGCCTGATTAATGTTCGAATTTCAGGCTGAAATTGGCAGATGAACCTGCCGTACTGGTTGGATACCCTAGTACTTTCGGTTCCTTCTGGAACCATCTTCAGAGGTTTGGAAATAGAGTAAAGAACAAGCTATTTAAATTATTTTAGTGATGGCTTTGGCGGAAACCAAAATAGATATACATAGATATATATATATATATATATACAGGGTGGGCAAAAATAAGGGTCCTATTTTTAAAAATTCATAACTTTTTTATTTATTGATTTTTTAAATTTTTTTTTTTTAGAATAAGTAAAGGACCACTTCCGAAGCAAGCATGAGCCGTATTAGCCCTAAGGAACGTACCTTCATTTAGAAAACATTATTTTTGCTTAAAAAACTCAAAACAGTGTAAAAAACAATACTTTAGTTTTTGTAAGTTTTAAGAAGTGTTTTTCGGCTAAAATTTGTTTTGTTTATTTCAAAAAATCTCGGAAGGGTCAGTCTACACACACATAAAGTTTGGTGAGTTTAACTTTTATTTTGTGGAAGTTATTCAAATTCAAGTTATTCAAATTTAAAGATAGGACCCTTATTTTGGCCCACCCTGTATATATATATATATATATATATATATACAAATCAGTCCGACAGTGGCTTTGTTGCTGTCGGGCTGAAGTATGTACAGTCTTAGGAGGTCCACCCTCCAAGGCTTTACCTTTTCTCTGAGCAGAGGTTAGTTGTTTGCTAATCGCCCAGGAGCTGCTCAGGCATTTTTGGTAGGCCAGAATGCACTTATCCTAGTATACTTCTCAAAACCACACCTGACCTTGTGTCTAACCTCCTGACAAGGAGGTAAATAATATATATATAAAAATATCAATGTCTGCTACTTTAAGTACGATCAGTGTTGGCGGTTTCCAGAAGGTCCTGTGCAATTTGAAAATGGAGGTCCTTTTGTTCCTGCGACAACAACTTGTTCTGAGAATGAGAAAAAATATGTCTAATATTTTTTATCGAGTTGACAATTAGAAGCGCAACCATTTTTTTCTTTTTTGAAAAGAGAAGAATCAAAATTTGTTGAATTCTTCTCGCTCTCATTTTCTGTGATTCATACTTTTTTTTTACATGACACCAAAAATCTGTTTATTTATTCACGATAGCGTTTATTTATTCACGCGTGAAGTTAGAGATTATTTCAAAATAACTTACTAATAAGACCTTAAATCAAAACAAAAGAGCTAAGAAGCGTAAGAAAAAAATATGCGATTAAAAAAGGTAATTGCCCTAAATTTTCAGATAATTGCTCCCGAACGGGCAAAGCTGCGTTTCTTAGCTAGTTATACTCTAAATACTTAGCATTTACGAGTGTTATGAATAGTGTCCCAAGAGTAACATTATACTACATTCAAACAGTAATGAACCATTTATCTAATTCTATTAGGAATGTTACTACATCTCTACTAAGTAGTCATATTACAATGTATTCTTGTTTAATAGGCACACACACACACACACACACACACACACACACACATCATACATTATGACTATGTAATTCCTGCAGCTACGTACTTAGAATACGGAGCTGTTAAACCTGGCATAGTGATATGGGAAAAGAGGGAGAAAGTAGCAACCCTAGTTGAAGTTAGTGTCCCTAATGATGCAGGTTTAAAACAGAGCTGAGAGGGAGAAGTTAATGAAATACCAAGGTCTTATGTACGACATGAAAAGAAATTGGAGTCTTAGGAAGATCTCCATCATTCCAGTAATTATAGGAGCAACCGGACTCATGAAAAAGAATTTCAAAAACTACCTGGCGAATATACCCGGTGAACCAAGTGCAAGAGAGATACAAACAATAGCACTTAAAGAAACAGTAAGAATCGTAAAAAGATCTCTCGGTTAGAGTGTCTGAAATAGTGGTAGGATGCCCCATCCCCAGCAAAAACAAAAAAATAAGAAAATTGAAAAAAAAAGTAATAATAACATGTAACTTGTCTCTCGATGGAAGCTATGAAAGTAGTGTGGTCTAGTGGTTATAGCACGGACTGTGTACTCAGCGTTCCTGGTTCGAGTTGGGCATCACTTTCTCTAATAGCTTTGAGAAAGGTATGAATCCATACATCCTCCCTCTAGCTATGTAAGGCCTAAAGCCTTAGTTGTGCAACTAGTCGAGAAGAAGGAAAACTCTGAAATAATAACACCAATTTTACTCTGCCTAACCTTAAGTGACTCCTTCTTGCACTGCTTGTATGCTTATACGAGCAGGAAAACCCGGCATTGCCCAGGATTGAATGAGGAACCCTATACCATAACACCGTAATATTTTTTTGATTCTTATTTTTGACATTTTTAATACTAGAATTCTAGTAAATTAAATATGACGTCACACCAAAGCTATAATTATTTTGTTATGGTAATGTTTTAAGCTCTATTTATAAAAAAGTCCAAATGGCTCAGTTAGTAGAACCTCAGACTGAAGATCTCAAGGTTTCGATTTCGATTTCCGGTCATGGCATCCGCTTTATTTGTTAGTAATTTATTATTTACTATTGATGCAATATTCTTCATTTCTAAAAGTAGTTAAGATCTCTGATATTTCGAAATTCAGCAATGTATTCATTACGTTTAAAAAAATTGTGATTGACGTACGGACAAAATCTCTATTTATATAAGATTCAATATTTGGGGTAGGGCCCAAGAATATATTCAATATTGATTTTGCGAAAAAAGTGACAATAATTGAAATGCATTTTAGTAAATTTATAGTGTTTAATCCCCTCAAGACATACCATGTGTTTCCCCACCCCTTGGAAATGAATGCGGACCCCATTGTACTCCTTATCCTTATTTTTTTTACTTTTTTATTTTGTTTATGGAAATCGCTCCAGACAAGGCATGAAGCCACTTGATGCAAGGAACTAACAAGAACGGAATATGTTTATCACAAATACATGAGATGCCTATTGGTCTTAGTCTTGTAAAGACCAAGGCTATAGGTAGGAGGAAAACAGTCAGCAGGAAGAGAGTTCCACAAGTCTGCAGTTCTTGGAAAGAAACTACTGGAATAGGAAGCTGTATTACAATGAGGTATCAACACAGCGAATTGATGGAGACCACTAGACTAATGAATCAAACAAGCTGGAACAAAAGAAGCAGAGAATATATTAAGCAATTCTGAAAAACATATGCCATAATATTATTTATAGAAAAGACTGAGACTAGCAACATCACGTCTGTGAGAGAGACGGTGCGGAGTAGAAGAAAGGGTTGGAGCTAATCAAATTACAGATACGTTTCTGCACCTTATCAAGAACCCTCAAATGGGACAGAGATTCACCAGCCCAAATATGACAACAGTACTCCATACATGGTCTGATAGTAGATTTGTAGAGATAGAGAATAGCCTCAGGTGTGAGAAAGTGTTTGGAGCGAGAGAGAGAACCGACTTTACGAGAACCAGAAAGTAGTATTTCGATTCTAGTTTATTGATTTCTTTTTCGTTTTTTCTTCTTCTGCAAACTTGTCGAACTCTCTTTTGATGGATGTCCGATGAGAACACAGACCCCACAATATTGTTGTACCTTCTTTGATCAAAATGAAATATACTTATCCAAGTAACCTGGTTAATGTAATTTAAAAATATATATGCTTATAGGTGTCTATCTAATATATATATTAGCTGATGATCCCCGTGTTAATATTAGATGCTTATGTTAAGGTCTCCTGTTTTTGTTTCACTGTTAGATAGTTAATCCCCCTTTTTATTTTATTTACTTACTATTATATATTTTATTTTTTTATGAATTTTCCAACGAATGTTAAGTCTGCACTATTTTTGATTTAGTTAGTTTCTGTGGGAATTTAAACTGCATTTTCCTTCTTTTTTTGTCCTTTTGTTTAAAATAACTCAAAGCTTCTTTAGACTATATATATATATATATATATATATATATATATATATATATATATATATATATATGGTTATAGGTGTCTATCTAAAAATATATATGGTTATGGATGTCTATCTAAAAATATATATATAGTTATATAATACAAGGTATATCTTAAAATATATATGGTTATAGGTGTCTATCTAAAAATATATATATAGTTATAGGGGTATATCTTAAAATATATATGGTTATATATGGCTATCTAAAAAATATATATGGTTATAGGTCTCTATCTAAAAAATATACACGATTATAGGTGTCCATCTAAAAATATATATGGTCATAGGTATCTATCTAAAAATATATATGGTTATAGGTGTCTATCTAAAAAATATATATGGTTATATGCGTCTATCTAAAAAAAATATATACGATTATAGGTGTCTATCTAATTTTTTTTTGTTTAATTCACCGCAAACAAAGCACATTGCCACTGAGGCATAAAGAGCTACTGTGAATTAGGGGCCGGATTTATAGGGGCATCCTAAGTGGGGAGTGGTGTAGCGCGATGTTTGTTTACATTTCTGCATGTTAGTACAATCATGGAAACAGGGAGCAGGGAGGGAATTCCATAGCTAGCAGTTCCAGGAAAGAAACTATTAGAGTAGAAAGCCATCTGGCATCTGGGGACCTCCACAGTGAATAGATGGGATTTAGCTGATTGTTGGGTGCATTTACATTTGAGAGGGCGACCAGAGCAGCAAGTTTGTCATGGCGCATTCCATGGTTGTACTTGTAAAACAAGCACAGGGATGCAACATTGTGGCGATGTGACAGGGGCTGGAGCTTGGTGGACAGTGTGGGACCTAATTAGATTAAATACTCTTTTTTGGACCTTATCTAACAGGGAAAGACTAGTGGTTGGTGCACTAGCCCAGATGTGACAACAATATTCCATGCATGGGCGAATGGTGGCTTTGTAGAGATATAGGATACTGGCAGGTGTGAGAGTTTTCTAGCACGGTAAAGGGAGGCCACTTTCCTTGCAGCAGCCTTGGCAGTATCTTCTATTTATTTGTTCCAATTCATGTTACCTGTGAATGTTGGACTCTCGGGTAGGGTGTTATTAGCTACGGCAATCAATGGTTGAAAAGGAAGGTTTCTTGTAGTTGCTAAATGTTACCATCCATTTATGTCCCCATTCAACTACAGACTAAGGATTCAGCCATTGCCTTGGATATGTACGCGTCCATTTCACCCACATGTCGAGAGCAGAGTGTGGTGTCATCAACAAATATATCCAGCTTCGACACAATTTCATCATGGGGGTTGTTTATGAAAATCAGGAACAATAAATGCCCAAGGATCGACCACTGGGATTAACCTCCATTAATGTCATGTTGTTTGGATGTACGGCCATTGAGAACAACCTCGATCTTTGTTTTTTTTTGATCGGCAGGATCTAATTATATTATATTAAATATTAAAGCGTATGTACTTAAGAATCAAAAATATTATTCAAGACCAATCGGCACCTAAAGGGAGGGCAAAACTCAGTATTATGTTGAAGCACATCAAACAAAAAGATCAGATTAGTGAGTCGTTTCCTCTTAATAAATTGCACTAATTAACAACCCACAGCATAATTAATATCATGTTTTAAAGACATTAAGATATATCTTCTTTCTTTTAAAAATTACATCTGGACCTAAAGCAAGTCTTTCATGCAGTTGTTGTATTTACCAAGCTTGACTTCAGCGTCAGTAAAAAAAAAAAAAAAAAAAAATCAGACTGACTCGCAACTACGACTTCTGCACAAACTGCTGACTCGAAACTTCTAACATAAACATGTCTCGAGAGGAAAACCCTAAATTTATTCAGCAGTTAAATTAGAGTACAACTGTAACATATGGGTAGGTGTCGCTCAGAGCACTTTCTTGCCTTGACAAAGTGTCAAAACCGACTTGGCAATATGGTTGGGGGGGGGGGGGTTGATCTCTTCTGCTCTCTGCAGCCTCTTACTCACAGAAGAGACGTCGCTAGTCTTTCTCTACTCTTTCATTATTTCCATAGAAAGGTGCTCCAATCTCTGGTCCTTTCTTGTAAAACTTTCACAACAAGAACTCGTCTTTTTACCACAATTGCAAACAACTTTCCTGTATTCCTTCACGCGCATAAAATCAAACGGAATTTCCATGAACAGAGTTTCTTTCCAAGAACTACTCATCTGTGGAACACATTGCCACAAGATTGCTTTCCTAAGGGCTACAACATAGTCATCTTCAAATCTAATTAATCACTATCCTTCAGCTGTTAATCTATTCATTTTATTAATGCCTATTCTCAAGTGGCTTTTAGCCTTGATATGTGGTGATTCAGTCGTAAAAAAAAATGTTTTGATTAGTTTTGAGTTCATTTGGCTTCTGGAAGTAAAAATTATGGGTATTTTTTGTGTCGATAACCATTTGTTATAGTTGTTACTATGTGTCCTGTTTCACAAACCAAAATTTTATTTTCATTACATCTAAAAACTTTTTATGTGAACACATAGATCTTTGCAAAACATACACAATGACAACAAAGTTATTTTGGTAGCACAATTAAACACCAAATTGTGACAGTTTGTTAAAAGAAATTTTAAATTGCCATCTTGTGTGCTATTGGTCCAGAAACCAAATTTCACAGTGTATAACTAAAAGTATCACTAAAACTAAAGTTGCAAAGGAAAATTCCACAGTGTATAACTAAAAGTATCACTAAAATTAAAGTTGCAAAGGAAAATTCCACAGTGTATAACTAAAAGTATCACTAAAACTAAAGTTGCAAAGGAAAATTCCACAGTGTATAACTAAAAGTATCACTAAAACTAAAGTTGCAAAGGAAAATTCCACAGTGTATAACTAAAAGTATCACTAAAACTAAAATTGCAAAGGAAAATTCCACAGTGTATAACTAAAAGTATCACTAAAACTAAAGTTGCAAAGGAAAATTCCACAGTGTATAACTAAAAGTATCACTAAAACTAAAGTTGCAAAGGAAAATTCCACAGTGTATAACTAAAAGTATCACTAAAACTAAAATTGCAAAGGAAAATTCCACAGTGTATAACTAAAAGTATCACTAAAACTAAAGTTGCAAAGGAAAATTCCACAGTGTATAACTAAAAGTATCACTAAAATTAAAGTTGCAAAGGAAAATTCCACAGTGTATAACTAAAAGTATCACTAAAACTAAAATTGCAAAGGAAAATTCCACAGTGTATAACTAAAAGTATCACTAAAACTAAAGTTGCAAAGGAAAATTCCACAGTGTATAACTAAAAGTATCACTAAAACTAAAATTGCAAAGGAAAATTCCACAGTGTATAACTAAAAGTATCACTAAAACTAAAATTGCAAAGGAAAATTCCACAGTGTATAACTAAAAGTATCACTAAAATTAAAGTTGCAAAGGAAAATTCCACAGTGTATAACTAAAAGTATCACTAAAACTAAAATTGCAAAGGAAAATTCCACAGTGTATAACTAAAAGTATCACTAAAACTAAAGTTGCAAAGGAAAATTCCACAGTGTATAACTAAAAGTATCACTAAAATTAAAGTTGCAAAGGAAAATTCCACAGTGTATAACTAAAAGTATCACTAAAACTAAAATTGCAAAGGAAAATTCCACAGTGTATAACTAAAAGTATCACTAAAATTAAAGTTGCAAAGGAAAATTCCACAGTGTATAACTAAAAGTATCACTAAAACTAAAATTGCAAAGGAAAATTCCACAGTGTATAACTAAAAGTATCACTAAAACTAAAGTTGCAAAGGAAAATTCCACAGTGTATAACTAAAAGTATCACTAAAATTAAAGTTGCAAAGGAAAATTCCACAGTGTATAACTAAAAGTATCACTAAAACTAAAGTTGCAAAGGAAAATTCCACAGTGTATAACTAAAAGTATCACTAAAATTAAAGTTGCAAAGGAAAATTCCACAGTGTATAACTAAAAGTATCACTAAAACTAAA
The DNA here is from genome assembly GCA_963556195.1 of Sepiola atlantica. Classification (NCBI taxonomy): domain Eukaryota; kingdom Metazoa; phylum Mollusca; class Cephalopoda; order Sepiida; family Sepiolidae; genus Sepiola; species Sepiola atlantica. Next base: position 12,629,614 of record OY744529.1, on the reverse strand, counting down.
GTTGCAAAGGAAAATTCCACAGTGTATAACTAAAAGTATCACTAAAACTAAAGTTGCAAAGGAAAATTCCACAGTGTATAACTAAAAGTATCACTAAAACTAAAGTTGCAAAGGAAAATTCCACAGTGTATAACTAAAAGTATCACTAAAACTAAAGTTGCAAAGGAAAATTCCACAGTGTATAACTAAAAGTATAACTAAAACTAAAGTTGCAAAGGAAAATTCCACAGTGTATAACTAAAAGTATCACTAAAACTAAAGTTGCAAAGGAAAATTCCACAGTGTATAACTAAAAGTATCACTAAAACTAAAGTTGCAAAGGAAAATTCCACAGTGTATAACTAAAAGTATCACTAAAACTAAAGTTGCAAAGGAAAATTCCACAGTGTATAACTAAAAGTATCACTAAAACTAAAGTTGCAAAGGAAAATTCCACAGTGTATAACTAAAAGTATCACTAAAACTAAAGTTGCAAAGGAAAATTCCACAGTGTATAACTAAAAGTATCACTAAAACTAAAGTTGCAAAGGAAAATTCCACAGTGTATAACTAAAAGTATCACTAAAACTAAAGTTGCAAAGGAAAATTCCACAGTGTATAACTAAAAGTATCACTAAAACTAAAGTTGCAAAGGAAAATTCCACAGTGTATAACTAAAAGTATCACTAAAACTAAAGTTGCAAAGGAAAATTCCACAGTGTATAACTAAAAGTATCACTAAAACTAAAGTTGCAAAGGAAAATTCCACAGTGTATAACTAAAAGTATCACTAAAACTAAAGTTGCAAAGGAAAATTCCACAGTGTATAACTAAAAGTATCACTAAAACTAAAGTTGCAAAGGAAAATTCCACAGTGTATAACTAAAAGTATCACTAAAACTAAAGTTGCAAAGGAAAATTCCACAGTGTATAACTAAAAGTATCACTAAAACTAAAGTTGCAAAGGAAAATTCCACAGTGTATAACTAAAAGTATCACTAAAACTAAAAGTGGCAAAGGAAAATTCCACAGTGTATAACTAAAAGTATCACTAAAACTAAAGTTGCAAAGGAAAATTCCACAGTGTATAACTAAAAGTATCACTAAAACTAAAGTTGCAAAGGAAAATTCCACAGTGTATAACTAAAAGTATCACTAAAACTAAAGTTGCAAAGGAAAATTCCACAGTGTATAACTAAAAGTATCACTAAAACTAAAGTTGCAAAGGAAAATTCCACAGTGTATAACTAAAAGTATTACTAAAACTAAAGTTGCAAAGGAAAATTCCACAGTGTATAACTAAAAGTATTACTAAAACTAAAGTTGCAAAGGAAAATTCCACAGTGTATAACTAAAAGTATCACTAAAACTAAAGTTGCAAAGGAAAATTCCACAATGTATAACTAAAAGTATCACTAAAACTAAAGTTGCAAAGGAAAATTCCACAGTGTATAACTAAAAGTATTACTAAAACTAAAGTTGCAAAGGAAAATTCCACAGTGTATAACTAAAAGTATCACTAAAAATAAAGTTGCAAAGGAAAATTCCACAGTGTATAACTAAAAGTATTACTAAAACTAAAGTTGCAAAGGAAAATTCCACAGTGTATAACTAAAAGTATCACTAAAACTAAAGTTGCAAAGGAAAATTCCACAGTGTATAACTAAAAGTATCACTAAAACTAAAGTTGCAAAGGAAAATTCCACAGTGTATAACTAAAAGTATCACTAAAACTAAAGTTGCAAAGGAAAATTCCACAGTGTATAACTAAAAGTATTACTAAAACTAAAGTTGCAAAGGAAAATTCCACAGTGTATAACTAAAAGTATCACTAAAACTAAAGTTGCAAAGGAAAATTCCACAGTGTATAACTAAAAGTATCACTAAAACTAAAGTTGCAAAGGAAAATTCCACAGTGTATAACTAAAAGTATCACTAAAACTAAAGTTGCAAAGGAAAATTCCACAGTGTATAACTAAAAGTATCACTAAAACTAAAGTGGCAAAGGAAAATTCCACAGTGTATAACTAAAAGTATCACTAAAACTAAAGTTGCAAAGGAAAATTCCACAATGTATAACTAAAAGTATCACTAAAACTAAAGTTGCAAAGGAAAATTCCACAGTGTATAACTAAAAGTATCACTAAAACTAAAGTTGCAAAGGAAAATTCCACAGTGTATAACTAAAAGTATCACTAAAACTAAAGTTGCAAAGGAAAATTCCACAGTGTATAACTAAAAGTATCACTAAAACTAAAGTTGCAAAGGAAAATTCCACAGTGTATAACTAAAAGTATCACTAAAACTAAAGTTGCAAAGGAAAATTCCACAGTGTATAACTAAAAGTATCACTAAAACTAAAGTTGCAAAGGAAAATTCCACAGTGTATAACTAAAAGTATCACTAAAACTAAAGTTGCAAAGGAAAATTCCACAGTGTATAACTAAAAGTATCACTAAAACTAAAGTGGCAAAGGAAAATTCCACAGTGTATAACTAAAAGTATCACTAAAACTAAAGTTGCAAAGGAAAATTCCACAATGTATAACTAAAAGTATCACTAAAACTAAAGTTGCAAAGGAAAATTCCACAGTGTATAACTAAAAGTATCACTAAAACTAAAGTTGCAAAGGAAAATTCCACAGTGTATAACTAAAAGTATCACTAAAACTAAAGTTGCAAAGGAAAATTCCACAGTGTATAACTAAAAGTATCACTAAAACTAAAGTTGCAAAGGAAAATTCCACAGTGTATAACTAAAAGTATCACTAAAACTAAAGTTGCAAAGGAAAATTCCACAGTGTATAACTAAAAGTATCACTAAAACTAAAGTTGCAAAGGAAAATTCCACAGTGTATAACTAAAAGTATCACTAAAACTAAAGTTGCAAAGGAAAATTCCACAGTGTATAACTAAAAGTATCACTAAAACTAAAGTTGCAAAGGAAAATTCCACAGTGTATAACTAAAAGTATCACTAAAATTAAAGTTGCAAAGGAAAATTCCACAGTGTATAACTAAAAGTATCACTAAAACTAAAGTTGCAAAGGAAAATTCCACAGTGTATAACTAAAAGTATCACTAAAACTAAAGTTGCAAAGGAAAATTCCACAGTGTATAACTAAAAGTATCACTAAAATTAAAGTTGCAAAGGAAAATTCCACAGTGTATAACTAAAAGTATCACTAAAACTAAAGTTGCAAAGGAAAATTCCACAATGTATAACTAAAAGTATCACTAAAACTAAAGTTGCAAAGGAAAATTCCACAGTGTATAACTAAAAGTATCACTAAAACTAAAGTTGCAAAGGAAAATTCCACAGTGTATAACTAAAAGTATCACTAAAACTAAAGTTGCAAAGGAAAATTCCACAGTGTATAACTAAAAGTATCACTAAAACTAAAGTTGCAAAGGAAAATTCCACAGTGTATAACTAAAAGTATCACTAAAACTAAAGTTGCAAAGGAAAATTCCACAGTGTATAACTAAAAGTATTACTAAAACTAAAGTTGCAAAGGAAAATTCCACAGTGTATAACTAAAAGTATTACTAAAACTAAAGTTGCAAAGGAAAATTCCACAGTGTATAACTAAAAGTATCACTAAAACTAAAGTTGCAAAGGAAAATTCCACAATGTATAACTAAAAGTATCACTAAAACTAAAGTTGCAAAGGAAAATTCCACAGTGTATAACTAAAAGTATTACTAAAACTAAAGTTGCAAAGGAAAATTCCACAGTGTATAACTAAAAGTATCACTAAAACTAAAGTTGCAAAGGAAAATTCCACAGTGTATAACTAAAAGTATCACTAAAACTAAAGTTGCAAAGGAAAATTCCACAGTGTATAACTAAAAGTATCACTAAAACTAAAGTTGCAAAGGAAAATTCCACAGTGTATAACTAAAAGTATTACTAAAACTAAAGTTGCAAAGGAAAATTCCACAGTGTATAACTAAAAGTATCACTAAAAATAAAGTTGCAAAGGAAAATTTCACAGTGTATAACTAAAAGTATTACTAAAACTAAAGTTGCAAAGGAAAATTCCACAGTGTATAACTAAAAGTATCACTAAAACTAAAGTTGCAAAGGAAAATTCCACAGTGTATAACTAAAAGTATCACTAAAACTAAAGTTGCAAAGGAAAATTCCACAATGTATAACTAAAAGTATCACTAAAACTAAAGTTGCAAAGGAAAATTCCACAGTGTATAACTAAAAGTATTACTAAAACTAAAGTTGCAAAGGAAAATTCCACAGTGTATAACTAAAAGTATCACTAAAACTAAAGTTGCAAAGGAAAATTCCACAGTGTATAACTAAAAGTATCACTAAAACTAAAGTTGCAAAGGAAAATTCCACAGTGTATAACTAAAAGTATCACTAAAACTAAAGTTGCAAAGGAAAATTCCACAGTGTATAACTAAAAGTATCACTAAAACTAAAGTTGCAAAGGAAAATTCCACAGTGTATAACTAAAAGTATCATTAAAACTAAAGTTGCAAAGGAAAATTCCACAGTGTATAACTAAAAGTATCACTAAAATTAAAGTTGCAAAGGAAAATTCCACAGTGTATAACTAAAAGTATCACTAAAACTAAAGTTGCAAAGGAAAATTCCACAATGTATAACTAAAAGTATCACTAAAACTAAAGTTGCAAAGGAAAATTCCACAGTGTATAACTAAAAGTATCACTAAAACTAAAGTTGCAAAGGAAAATTCCACAGTGTATAACTAAAAGTATCACTAAAACTAAAGTTGCAAAGGAAAATTCCACAGTGTATAACTAAAAGTATCACTAAAACTAAAGTTGCAAAGGAAAATTCCACAGTGTATAACTAAAAGTATCACTAAAACTAAAGTTGCAAAGGAAAATTCCACAGTGTATAACTAAAAGTATTACTAAAACTAAAGTTGCAAAGGAAAATTCCACAGTGTATAACTAAAAGTATTACTAAAACTAAAGTTGCAAAGGAAAATTCCACAGTGTATAACTAAAAGTATCACTAAAACTAAAGTTGCAAAGGAAAATTCCACAATGTATAACTAAAAGTATCACTAAAACTAAAGTTGCAAAGGAAAATTCCACAGTGTATAACTAAAAGTATTACTAAAACTAAAGTTGCAAAGGAAAATTCCACAGTGTATAACTAAAAGTATCACTAAAACTAAAGTTGCAAAGGAAAATTCCACAGTGTATAACTAAAAGTATCACTAAAACTAAAGTTGCAAAGGAAAATTCCACAGTGTATAACTAAAAGTATCACTAAAACTAAAGTTGCAAAGGAAAATTCCACAATGTATAACTAAAAGTATCACTAAAACTAAAGTTGCAAAGGAAAATTCCACAGTGTATAACTAAAAGTATTACTAAAACTAAAGTTGCAAAGGAAAATTCCACAGTGTATAACTAAAAGTATCACTAAAACTAAAGTTGCAAAGGAAAATTCCACAGTGTATAACTAAAAGTATCACTAAAACTAAAGTTGCAAAGGAAAATTCCACAGTGTATAACTAAAAGTATCACTAAAACTAAAGTTGCAAAGGAAAATTCCACAATGTATAACTAAAAGTATCACTAAAACTAAAGTTGCAAAGGAAAATTCCACAGTGTATAACTAAAAGTATCACTAAAAATAAAGTTGCAAAGGAAAATTTCACAGTGTATAACTAAAAGTATTACTAAAACTAAAGTTGCAAAGGAAAATTCCACAGTGTATAACTAAAAGTATCACTAAAACTAAAGTTGCAAAGGAAAATTCCACAGTGTATAACTAAAAGTATCACTAAAACTAAAGTTGCAAAGGAAAATTCCACAATGTATAACTAAAAGTATCACTAAAACTAAAGTTGCAAAGGAAAATTCCACAGTGTATAACTAAAAGTATTACTAAAACTAAAGTTGCAAAGGAAAATTCCACAGTGTATAACTAAAAGTATCACTAAAACTAAAGTTGCAAAGGAAAATTCCACAGTGTATAACTAAAAGTATCACTAAAACTAAAGTTGCAAAGGAAAATTCCACAGTGTATAACTAAAAGTATCACTAAAACTAAAGTTGCAAAGGAAAATTCCACAGTGTATAACTAAAAGTATCACTAAAACTAAAGTTGCAAAGGAAAATTCCACAGTGTATAACTAAAAGTATCATTAAAACTAAAGTTGCAAAGGAAAATTCCACAGTGTATAACTAAAAGTATCACTAAAATTAAAGTTGCAAAGGAAAATTCCACAGTGTATAACTAAAAGTATCACTAAAACTAAAGTTGCAAAGGAAAATTCCACAATGTATAACTAAAAGTATCACTAAAACTAAAGTTGCAAAGGAAAATTCCACAGTGTATAACTAAAAGTATCACTAAAACTAAAGTTGCAAAGGAAAATTCCACAGTGTATAACTAAAAGTATCACTAAAACTAAAGTTGCAAAGGAAAATTCCACAGTGTATAACTAAAAGTATCACTAAAACTAAAGTTGCAAAGGAAAATTCCACAGTGTATAACTAAAAGTATCACTAAAACTAAAGTTGCAAAGGAAAATTCCACAGTGTATAACTAAAAGTATTACTAAAACTAAAGTTGCAAAGGAAAATTCCACAGTGTATAACTAAAAGTATTACTAAAACTAAAGTTGCAAAGGAAAATTCCACAGTGTATAACTAAAAGTATCACTAAAACTAAAGTTGCAAAGGAAAATTCCACAATGTATAACTAAAAGTATCACTAAAACTAAAGTTGCAAAGGAAAATTCCACAGTGTATAACTAAAAGTATTACTAAAACTAAAGTTGCAAAGGAAAATTCCACAGTGTATAACTAAAAGTATCACTAAAACTAAAGTTGCAAAGGAAAATTCCACAGTGTATAACTAAAAGTATCACTAAAACTAAAGTTGCAAAGGAAAATTCCACAGTGTATAACTAAAAGTATCACTAAAACTAAAGTTGCAAAGGAAAATTCCACAGTGTATAACTAAAAGTATTACTAAAACTAAAGTTGCAAAGGAAAATTCCACAGTGTATAACTAAAAGTATCACTAAAAATAAAGTTGCAAAGGAAAATTTCACAGTGTATAACTAAAAGTATTACTAAAACTAAAGTTGCAAAGGAAAATTCCACAGTGTATAACTAAAAGTATCACTAAAACTAAAGTTGCAAAGGAAAATTCCACAGTGTATAACTAAAAGTATCACTAAAACTAAAGTTGCAAAGGAAAATTCCACAATGTATAACTAAAAGTATCACTAAAACTAAAGTTGCAAAGGAAAATTCCACAGTGTATAACTAAAAGTATTACTAAAACTAAAGTTGCAAAGGAAAATTCCACAGTGTATAACTAAAAGTATCACTAAAACTAAAGTTGCAAAGGAAAATTCCACAGTGTATAACTAAAAGTATCACTAAAACTAAAGTTGCAAAGGAAAATTCCACAGTGTATAACTAAAAGTATCACTAAAACTAAAGTTGCAAAGGAAAATTCCACAGTGTATAACTAAAAGTATCACTAAAACTAAAGTTGCAAAGGAAAATTCCACAGTGTATAACTAAAAGTATCATTAAAACTAAAGTTGCAAAGGAAAATTCCACAGTGTATAACTAAAAGTATCACTAAAACTAAAGTTGCAAAGGAAAATTCCACAGTGTATAACTAAAAGTATCATTAAAACTAAAGTTGCAAAGGAAAATTCCACAGTGTATAACTAAAAGTATCACTAAAACTAAAGTTGCAAAGGAAAATTCCACAGTGTATAACTAAAAGTATTACTAAAACTAAAGTTGCAAAAGAAAATTCCACAAAAAGTTAACTAAAGGTGCGAATCAGCAACGTCTGAGCTGGACTGGACAAGATGAAAGCAATCTGGAAGTTAAATCTTCCTACCATAATGAAACGTGACTTCTTTAGAGCCATTGTTGCATCAGTTCTTGTACATGGAAGCGGCACCTGAACTTTTACCAAAAGATTGCAGAAGAAAATTGATGGTGTGTGCATCAGAATACTAAGAGCTGCTCTTAACATCTCTAGAAAGCAGCACTTCACGAGCGAGAAACTCTACAGACCAATTCCTCAGATCTCAGCTTTGATCAGACAGAGGAGGACAAAAATTGCTGGACATTGCTGGAGAGCTCAGGATGAAATCATGAGCGATATTCTTTTCTGGATATCAAAACATGGAAGTGGCTCAGTGGGGAGACTGCACAGAATCTACATCAAGCAACTAACAGGAGAGGATCAGGAGGATCCGTGATACTACCATGACTAAACGATGATGATGATGATGATGATGATGATGATGATGATGATGATGATGATGATGATGATGATGATGATGATGATGATGATGATGGTGATGATGATGATGACGACTAATAATGCAGGCTTTGAACAAGTGAAAAATTCTTACAGCTGTAATGCCATCTTATGGTTAATGAAAATTAATCATAATGAATGCAAGAATTATTAGATGAAGCCAGTATAAGCATTAGGCAAACTCCTATTACCTCTAAAAAACAACATATGACACGGAAGTGCAACTTTGACTCTTCATATAAGATTCATTTCAACAGCTAACACACAGAATCTTGGTAATATGATTCATAGCATAGTAGAGATCAATCTGATAAGAATTCCATCTCATCAATCTTTATCCTTGAGTGGCTTTTGGAAATTATAGAAATCAAAATATGAGAATATATATGCTAATACGGTGTTCAGGATTTGCGTGGGAGCACATAAGGATATATATGCTAATACAGGATTTGCGTGGGAGCACATAAGGATATATATGCTAATACAGGATTTGCGTGGGAGCACATAAGGATATATATGCTAATACAGGATTTGCGTGGGAGCACATAAGGATCCTCATAGATTCTTGGGAGTCTTTTTAATTTAATGTTTGTTTTGTTTTATTTGTTAAACAATGGTGTTTTTCACCAAATTATTATTTCTTTATTTTTTAATAGCATTTTGAAAGTTAAATGTAATTATTACGGCATCATTCGGTATTAAATTACTGTTGAACCAAATTATCATGAAAAAATAGCTAATCTTGTGAATGCAATTGTGGTGATACTGGCTAATTGATATGCATAATTAGCATAAGTAGAAATAGATTACTATATAAGTATCTCCTTAAGTATAGCTAGCAGTGGAAGTACACTAGCAACTTGACTAGGTAAATTCACAACTTCACAACAGTAATCTTATTCTTAATCCCTATTCATAAAATTGTTAGATGTAAATTTCTTCCAAAATTCTCAATCTTTTATTTTTATGACTTGCTAAAAATGTTTAAACCAGTTTAAATGACTCTTATTTGACAGTTTCCACATTTTTTTCAAATTCGAAGGGTCACAAAGTAATTCATTCGTTTTAGGTTTTTTTGTTTTTTTCATCTATGAACAAAAGATTAAAATGGCTGACTTGTTTACTAGGAAACCGAAATGCATTATGGTGGATTTAATTTCGTATTTTAATTATTTTTTTATAGGAAACACACACAGAGTCACACGAGAAGTGGTCACACAATTTTATTGATATAGAGATTTGTTTAATCTTTTTTTTTTTTCTTTTTGAGTGGAGGCACTGTTTTCTAAAAATATTTTCATAATCAGAAAAATATTTTATTTTCCAAATTAATAAAGTAAAACTATTTTCGGTTTCTTTTGCATTTTATTTTAGTAACTTTTATTCTGGGCTTGTGTCCATCTTGCAACTTTAAGGTGGGCGTTTGTCCAGTGGATTAATTACTCGATGAAACAATACTTTTTTTTGCCATGTTTAACAAAATTGCTTTTTGCTGTGAAATTCTCATCTTGGTTTTTATTTTCACAACGTTTCAACTGATGCATCTTTTTGAACTCGGAAACCTATACAAAATTTTTGAACTCAATATACAAAATTTTTGAACTCAATATACAAAATTTTTGAACTCAATATACAAAATTTTTGAACTCAATATACAAAAGTTTTGAACTCAATATACAAAATTTTTGAACTCAATATACAAAATTTTTGAACTCAATATACAAAATTTTTGAACTCAATATACAAAATTTTTGAACTCAATATACAAAATTTTTGAACTCAATATACAAAATTTTTGAACTCAATATACAAAATTTTTGAACTCAATATACAAAATTTTTGAACTCAAGATACAAAATTTTTGAACTCAATATACAAAATTTTTGAACTCAATATACAAAATTTTTGAACTCAATATACAAAATTTTTGAACTCAATATACAAAATTTTTGAACTCAATATACAAAATTTTTGAACTCAATATACAAAATTTTTGAACTCAATATACAAAATTTCGAACTGAACCCATTATTTAATACACGGAGTAGTTTGTTCTCGTTCCGTCAGCCATGACGAGGTAGAAGTGTTAATTATGTTGTTCTTAGTTATTATTGAAACTTCAACCTCTGGAAGACTATCCCTTAGTACTGGAGGTTGATGGTTCAATCCTTACTACGGGCGATTATAACTAAGTATGGCATCAAAAGTAATTAACACTTCTACCTGATCATGGCTGATGGAACGAGGACAATCTATTCAAACTTGAGAATCTTTATGCCAAACTGGGAATTTATACGGAATTTCGAAATCTTTTGGTCTGTCACACTTACGTTTGAAATAGCATTTTCGTTGGTCTGTCAGACTTAAGTGTGAAATAGCATTTTCGTTGGTCTGTCATACCTATGTTTGAAATAGCATTTTCATTGGTCTGCCACACTTATGTTTAAAATAGCATTTTCGTTGGTCTGTCACACTTAAGTTTGAAATAGCATTTTCGTTGGTCTGTCACACTTACGTTTGAAATAGCATTTTCGTTGATCTGTCACACTTACGTTTGAAATAGCATTTTCGTTGATCTGTCAGACTTAAGTGTGAAATAGCATTTTCGTTGGTCTGTCATACCTATGTTTGAAATAGCATTTTCGTTGGTCTGTCACACTTACGTTTAAAATAGCATTTTCGTTGGTCTGTCACACTTAAGTTTGAAATAGAATTTTCGTTGGTCTGTCACACTTACGTTTGAAGTAGCATTCTCATTTGTCTGTCACACTTAAGTTTGAAATAGCATTTTTGTTGGTCTGTCACACTTCAGTTTGAAATAACATTTTCATCACCAAACATGGGCTGAGTTTGGATGCCTACTAAACATCATCCTTGAGTGTCTTCGGTTTCTCTGTACAGGGGTTTGTCAGGACAACCTGACATTAGGATACTTCGCCCTACAAATAAACCATTACTAAATGTTCAAAATAACATAGTATTCGAAGCCCAAATAAGATCCCCTTGACATGGCTATGCACTGGCTCATAAGGAATGGTGCACCTTCTCCAAGTAATGTTACCTCAATAATAGCACTAAGCTGGATATTCCACCAGAGAAGATGAATTCTTGTCCTGGAATCTGGCTAAACCAAAAAAAGACCACCAGAGAGATAAGCTATAACATAGTTAGATGATCAGTTGGGGAGAAGGAAAGTTATTTTCTCCACTGCTTTATTAACTCGAGCTTTGAGAGATAAGGAGAATCTTAAATAAACACTCAGATATCTATGTATCACATAAAGAAATCAAGTGCTAACCCAAAGAAAGGGAGGGGGGCTGATTTCTGAGAACTAACTGAAGTAAAATGAAGAAAAAAGGCAGATTGAATGGAAACATCTTATTTTAAAAAGTTTAAGCATAAAATTTTATTAAAGTAAACTGAAAATTCAATTGACATTACTTGTTTTGTTATTTTTTTAATTTTTCTTTGAATTCAAAAAAAATTCACTGAATGATTGCGATTAGATGATGGGAGAAATCAGCAAATAAATTGGTGCTGTGTGACAAAAAAAACAAAAAAACATGGCCCTTAATGGATGTTAGAAGCAACAGCTTGACCTTTAACATTTGTGGTAAAAGCTTTCAAATAAGGTTATATCGCACCCAGGTGGATTCACTGTACCAAAGAGGGAGGGTTAAGGTCACCTGTCCTGACCTCATTACATAGGTGTGTGCGTGCGTGCGTGCGTGTGTGTGTGTGTGATGTTCAGTAACACTGAGGAGTCATGATAAGATGAAAGAGCGGTGTGTGGATGACTACATCTGCTCCCAACCCATGGATTGAGCTCTCTGTATAGGAAATAATGAGTTTCCACTTTGCTCTTCTTAATTATATATCATATATTATATATATTATATATATATATATATATATTATATATATATATTATATATATATATTATATATTATATCATATATATATATATATATATATATATATATATATATATATACAGGGTGGCGCAAAAGTCACGCATTAGTTTGAATCAGTAACAACTTTCACATTTAATAAAATTTTCTCCTTATTTTTCAGAATATTACAGATATAAATATTGATAATTTATCATGGAAAAATATAGCACTGAACAACGAACAAAAATGATTGAACTTTACTTCGGAAACCATCGTTCAATAACCTTAACCCAAAGAGCCTATCGTCAGCATTATAATGTCAGACAATCTGCCAGTCAGACCACAATTGATCGTCTTGTGGCCCGATTTCGGCAGCAGGGTTCAGTCAGTGATCTTCCACGATCTGGCAGACCACGTTCAGTACGGACAGCGGAAAATGTAGCACTCGTTGAGGATAGCATTGCTGAAAATCCAGACACCTTAACTCGAAGACGAGCCACTCAGATTGGGATGTCCAGAAGGTCACTTCGAAGAATTTTGCGTGAATTGCATCTGTATCTATACAAAATTCAATTGGTACAGGCATTACAACCCACAGATTTGCAATTACGCGTAGCTTATGCTGTTCACATTCAGCAATTAGCCAGAGAAAAAAAATGAGTTCATCCATAAGCTGAAAATGAGCGACGAAGCACATTTTCATCTGAACGGGTTCGTAAATAAGCAAAACTGCAGAATATGGGCCATTGAAAATCCAAGAACCGTTCATCAGCGTGAATTACATCCACTAAAATGTACCGTATGGTGTGGTGTTACCTCGGAAAGAGTGATCGGTCCATATTTCTTTGAAGACGAAGAAGGTGTCGCTTTGTGATAACTGCACAGCGATATCAACAAATGATTGAAATTTTTTAAGGCCAGCTGTTCAGGATAACCCAGAAATGTGGTTCCAACAAAGTATGGCGCTCTTAAGGGGATTGTTTGGCGAGCGCTTAATTAGCAGATTTTCTGATTTTAACTGACCTTCACGTTCACCGGATTGAACAGCCCCTGACCTTTTCCTTTGTGGTTATCTTACGGAAAGGGTATATGTGAATAAGCCTACAACGATTCAAGAAGCTTAACAACAATATCAGACATGAAATCCAAGAACTAAAGCCAGTTATTTTAAGAACTGTAATGGAAAATGCCCTAACTAGAGCCCGTCTTGAGGCCGAAAATGGTGCCCATTTAAAGGATATTATTTTTAAAACCTACTGCAACAAAATTACCAAGTAAATGTATTATTTATCAGAAAAGCCTAGTAAATTACTTGAAATGTTGTAGTTTCTATCATCTAAACAAACCAATGCGCGACTTTTGCACCACCCTGTATATATATATATATATATATATATATATATATATATATATATATATATATATATATATATATATATATATATATTATATCATATATATATATATATTATATATTATATATTATATCATATATATATATTATATATTATATCATATATATATATATATGATATATTATATCATATATATATATTATATTATATCATATATATTATAATATATATATATTATATAATATATATTATATAATATATATATGTATATTATATAATATATATATATATTATATAATATATATATATATATTATACATTATATATATATTATATAATATATATATATATATATATATATATATATATATATATATATATATATATATATGATATATATGTTTGTGTGTATGTTTTATTTATATATACTATACAATTAAGATCCATTGAATGGTACCCGGGTTTCACGTAGAAAACCTCCCGCTAGTTCAAAAACTTAGAAAGATGGCTGGTCAGATTGTTTATCAGCAATGAGACTTTGTTCAACGCCGCCACCAGTGAAGATCACTGAACCATTGTTATTCCGTCGAAGAACAATTAGTACCGGCGTTGATGAGGACATTTTATCTCTCTTTTTTTGAGGAGCTTCTAGATCCTTCTTTTCCATTTTGATGACTGATGAATGTTCTGACCCATCGTCTTGCTAAGTTTTTGGACTATTTGCTACGTGAAACCTTGAAGTCTGGGAACAATTCAATGGAATCTTAATTGTATCTACTGGCATGAGGTATACACTATCCCTTTCTTGCGTTGAGCATACTGGTAAGTGAAATAACAACCTGCCACTAGTGTATAAACGCAATGCTCTTTGTGTAAACAAATTGAGCTTCCAGCATTTGACAATGTTTATCATTGTGATTTCACCTATCTTCGCAGCAGCCAGGGGTTATAAGTGTTTACTGTCGTCTAGACAGTCAAGTTTAGATCCCGGCTTGAGACAGTTGCTTCTCTAACCGCATTGAAGAGCTGTTATACAACGAAACAGTCTGTCTGTGGTTAGTTATATATATGTATATATATATATATATATATATATATATATATATATTGTATCTAAATGTATATTTTTATAAAATTAGGTATGTTTATAAGTTTATATATTTTTATGTATAAGATTTACTCCTAAATTAATTAACAGATCATTATGAATTTTGGAACACAGCTACTAGGCATAAGGGGTTCAAATGTAGGCTATATTTAGCTAAATTCAGTTTTATGCAAATGAGGTTAAAAGATGGTGGAAGTGTAAGATAATGAAGAGTGGTAAAAATGAATCGTGGATGAGTCCATTGTGGGTGGGACGTCGAGAAAGAAAAAAAGCGACTTAATAACTGTTAAAAAGGAGAAGGTTCTGCAGTGTAAGCAAGACTTGAAAGGCGGCGGTTTCAGAAACGCGAAAAGCCGGAGCGATTGGTGATCGGAGCATCGAAGTACCGGAAGAATGCGAGTTTACCGATGTTTATGGCACCGATGAAGCTTTATTGGCTATGGTACCCAAGTCCGTCTTGCTGTTAGGTTTTCGTGTCTGCTGACTAAAAATGCGACTGATAAGCAATTGGAAGTGCTTGTGGAACAATTGCTTCAGTTCACGCTCGGATAGACAATGCAGAGCAAATTGCTTTCCAATTGGATGTATATATGAACGAGCTTCTAGCGGAAGCCAAGGATGTGACCTCAGCAAGAAAAAGACTTTCATGAGACAAAAGTATGTCAAAAGATTTTTTTTTATATGTGTGTGCGTAGCCGGCGTAAACCATCCGGTGATGGGAAATAAAGAAAACAAAAGTTTTTCCATATATGTTCTGTTCTTTTGTCATTCTTGTTGGATTTTACTGGGTACCCCGAAAGAACGGGTAATACAACAGAAGCCCTTTGTGGAAATTCAGATATCTCCGATTCTAGTGAAATTTTAACAATAGGTAATAGACATCAATTAATAAATATTCCCCAAATTTAAGTTTCTTTGGAGTATTTTAAAGGATATAGACACAACCTTGCATTTGAAAATGCAAATATTTCAGATTTGCATTAAATTTGATCCATAGTCATTAGACACTAATTAAGAAAGATTCCCTGAATTTCAATTTCTTCTTAAGACCACTTAAGTCTTAAATTAGAGACATTTTCTAGAATCAAAATCATGCCATAGACTTTGATCAAAATTAGAATAAGGATTCTAGACATAAAGTTTAGTATCATTATATCTTAATTTTAATCTTCGTAAAGTGACATAAGAGTGGTGCAAAACTGTTCTGTTCAGAAAATTAATTTTACCCATCCTGGGACGGGTATTCTTAGTCGTCTACAAACAGCTGTTTGCTATTTGCAATTTTGAGTATTTGTAACAAACAGAGGTAACCCGATGTATGTTTCAATCTGTATGTTACTGAAGAAAATCTCGGACTGGATATAGTATGCAATCAATGAAATCGACTGGAATTTCAATTTTGAATAGCAAACACAGAGACCGATAAATGATGTAATTGATTGGCAAGTTAGTATCAAATATTGATGTGTCAGATGCATTGCTATTTAGGTCTCACATGAAAAATTCAAAATACTTAATTTGATATATATATATATATATATATATATATATATATATATATATATATATATATGTGTGTGTGTGTGATGGACTCTCCCGTCGATTTCGACATATGAGTGCCCCACCAGGGGCTGCCCGCGCATGTAATTGTAATTGCAAGGATTGCACAATCCCCAACAACACCTCTCCTGAGTCGACACTGCTTTATTCCAATGGCAAGTAGTTCAAGACAACTGGAAACAATGCCGAGATAAGCAGAGAGCACATACAACACCTGGTATTCCCAAATGGTCACCCATTTAGTACTGGCCAGGCTCGACAATCTAACTTGAACCAGTGTGTCAACGTGATTTTTCAGATTCAGATTCAGAAAATTTCAGATTCATGCGAGTAGTATTTTTTGTGTTTATTTATACATAAATAACACTAAACAATCAAACATTTTGAAAATTTTGCAAAATTCAGAAGGTGCAGGCCACTAGTTTTGGGCTATTTTACATTCATGAAAACACATTCACAGCCTGAAAATAGTCCTAAATTAAAGTACTATATCAGATTTAACCATCTATATCCATTCATAGCTTTTGAGGATGTTTTAGGACCTGCAATGTCGCATGAAACCACTTTTTCACCGAAAAATGATGGATTTTGAGTCCCGTGGAGCCCTGACGGCTATTTTTGGCCTGCACCTTCTGAATTTTGCAAAATTTTCAAAATGTTTGATTGTTTAGTGTTATTTATGTATAAATGAACACAAAAAAATACTACTCGCATGAATCTGAAATTTTCACCCATTACGTCCCACCCCTAATTTTATCCCCATTTTCATTCACACATATATATATATATATATATATATATATATATATATATATATGTGAATGAAAATGGGGATAAAATGATTGGACATAATGGAAAGCTAAAAATAGATATGAGAATCTACTAAATCCAAGTCGTCACCCCATTCACTTCTCGCGTCTCTTGAAATGTACAGACTGCTACTAATACCATACGAACCAAAATCGTGGTTTTCATTTTTTTCCTGTTCTCATCCACAGCCATGCCAAAATTTGGACAATTCTGCATTGTTTCTTCATCCTGAGGAAGTCTTCAATAAAAGACGAAACGTTGATGAATACATAAATAATATAGTTTTTGGCTTTACGTTTTCATTTTCCATATATATATATATATATATATATTAATTTTATACGTACATAAAAGTAATCCATGGACACGTGTTTCTGGCTCACAGCCGTCATCAGCATGGCTAACTTAGACAATCTATAGTCCAGCGTCTTTACCACTGGACCAAGACGCTTATCTAGAAATATGTACGATTTTTATCACCTAAATATTTAATATATTTTTATGTAATTATTTTTATTGGTAATTGCAGCGTTCGTTGTTTTTTGCTTACTATTATTTCGATTGTCTCACTTTCCTAAGTGATTAAGATACAGAAAATTGCATTATTAGTCGCCCTTAACTTTATAGGACACATTTTTTCGTTAATATGTATTTTTATTAATATTATACGTACATATATATATATATATATATATATATATATATATATATATATATATATATATATATATGGCAACTTTTGATGTGAGTTTTTTTCCGTGCCTTTTAACTTGCAATTGTTTTTTACCAGGCCTTCTTCTTGGGCTTTTCTCATCTTCCTTTCTTCTTTTTTGGATTGATATGTTTTTTCCATAACAATTAAATGCACAATTTCTCTGATTATCAACGATGTTAAAATAAAAATTATATATTTTCTTGACTAAGCTGTGAAACGCACATAAGATATAAAAAGTTATAAATTGGAAAAAATAAATATAAATTTTATTTGTAAGACGAAGGGAAAAATACAGGTATTCGTCGAAGTCGGAAAATGAGTAAATTGAGAAAAATAAATAAATAAAAATTATGGTAATGGATTGATTTTTCCTTTGATCACTGGAATATAACAAAAAGTATATATATATATATATATATATATATATATATATATATATATATATATATATATATATATATATATAGGCAGCATCTTCTCTTGTAGGCAGGTATTGTTGAATATAAGAGACAACTCGTGTCTAGATATCTTTTGGTAGATCCTTTCAATAGTCCGAATCAGGATCTTAGTTTCGGAGGGGAATTGGCTGATGAATTTGCCATAGTTTTGATTTGTCTCCGAAATTTTTCCCTCCAAAAACCTTCTATAAATACTAACAGTAACACATAGTCTATACCTGATTAACCTCATCCCCCGAAGATGGACCCAGATGGGTCCGAAAGTACTTGGGAGACAAATCCAAACTATGGCAAATTCATCAGCCAATTCCCTTCTGAAACTAAGATCCTGATTTGGACTATTGAAAGGATTTACCAAAAGATATCTAGACATGAGTTGTCTCTTATATACAACAATATATATATATATATATATATATATATATATATATAACTTTGAAAAACAGACAAAATGCCATTTGTAAACCATGTTTAAGATGAGAATATTTGTATTAAAAATCATAAAACTGACTTTTGACTATTTTTTCTTATTAATTTCGGACAATAGCATGTCCATCCTCAGAGAAAAAAAGTGTCTACTACACACAAAAAGATTAAAGGTTTTACCTTTATTTTATTTTTATTTTTTCGTGATTAGTAGGGTCCTTTCTTCGTGGTGTTGTTTGAACGATGTCCGATGAAGGAATATCTTATATATATGAACTTTTAGTAGTGCGTGGTCGCTATTGGGTAATAATATATACATACCCGCTTTGTGCATGATACTAAACCAGATCCGTATTAAAATTGTCCACGTGCTGAGGGGGAAAAAATTGCCCATAATTGGAGTATATACAATAATTTTACATTTGCCTTTCGCTTTTACCATGTTACTTAAAATAAATAAATGAATAAATAAAAACTTTACCTGTTAAAAAAAGAAGTAAAACAACACCGTATGAAGTGTTCTGGACTTTTAAAAGGGCATTGTTTAATTTGCAGTTATTTACAGCATAACATTCATCCGTTGTTTCAAAGCCATTAAATCCTGTTTATTGTTTTACAATCTACAGCTGGCGGTATTTACACTTCTTTCTATAATTAAAGTGTTTTCTTAATCTGACACGATTATTGCATAGGGTGTATTTATAGAACAAAAGAAGTAATATCTTTTTTTTGCAGTCATCATTAAATAAAAAAGAATTTGACTCACGTCTTGACAGGCTTGAACGGAATTCAGTTTCTTGACGAGGCTTGTTCAAGAAGCCTTTATCAGATGACCATGATACTTTTTTTTTGTGTACAAACGATTCACCGCTTATCCGCAAGGCGCAAAGGCCACTCGAGGATAAGGGTTAATGGTTTGTCAGGAGGACAGTGAGACAACACTGCGATGATTGGTAAAGATGGTTGAGATTGGGCAGAATTTGATTATTTAAGAGGGCGGCTCAACAAGAATTTGCTAACATTGGACTTGAAAACGTAGTCAGCTGGGAAGCAGCCCCGTGGTCTTGTGTTCGACAATGGGTAGTTAAAATGATTTTTAAGTGCCAAATTCTGGAAAACATATATATATATATATATATATATATATATATATATATATATATATATATGGGGTAAGGTACACGATAATTCATGAAAATGAAATGTCGTGATGGACAAAATGTGTGAAAAAATGACGAGCGGAAAACAAGTTAAAGTGCAGGAGAAAAACAAAAACAAGAGATTTTTTGACCGGTTTCGTTCGTGGCAAACGTCTTCAGAAAATGAAGATATGGAAATAATTTTATTTTGAAGGCACATCCCACGTGTGTGCCTTCAAAATAAAATTATTTCCATATCTTCATTTTCTGAAGACGTTTGCCACGAACGAAACCGGTCAAAAAATCTCGTTTTTGTTTTTCTCCCGCATTTTAACTTGTTTTCCGTTTGTCATTTTTACACACACACACACACACACACACACACACACACACATATATATATATATATATATATATATATATATATTAAATAATAACATTTTAAACTAATCACCATGATATATACATAATATCTATCATACTGCTTTATATCTTTACAAGCAAAAAAACTACCCAGCATTCAGCGGTAAATGTATAAGTTACATTATGTATCTTTAATATAAATCTATTGTAATTTTAAAAACTAATAGTTTTCATTCAAATTACCTCCCCTGAAAATTAATGAACGTAATATTTAAAAAAAGGTTTTGGTAATTTAATTTTTTTTATTGAATCACTTTAATTAATTACTGTTAACATCGACAAAATTATTGCACATTTATAGGAAAATAGGACAATACAATTACAAATGAATAGCACCAAACATTAATTTATTATGAACTGTTTTTTAAAAAATAGTTATGCAAATTAGGCATACAAATGGCTATTTTTGGATCTTTGCTCTCTTCTATATATACAGTATTTCAAAAGACTATGTTGTATTATTGATCGGCCTTTGTTCCGATGGATACTACACCCCATGAACTGGTATCGTCTTGGCCTTCGGGGCTTGATTTACGCCGGTCTATGGGTCTGTCCTGTGCAGCTCTAGGAGGTTCACCCTCCCAGGCTTTGCCTCCCTTCTTTGGGGAGGAGTAAGTTTATTGCTTACTGCCTGAGGCGCCCCTACCGGGGAATGCCGACGGGGCTGTCCAGGCAATTTTTAATGGCCAGAGTGCTCACCTTCTCGGGCGCTGGCTTTTCAAGTCCCACTTTCCCGACCCGACCTTGGGTCACATCTTACCTTGTGGGAGTAAGATAAAACTGGCCTTGTGCCTAACCTCCTGGGGAGGTAAATAATAATATGGTGTATTATTGATTTGAATTACAATGAACTGTTTTGATGCTAATAATAATGTCAGTATTATGAATTAAATGATTTATTCGTTTAGATAATTTACTAGCTGGACCTATGCGTCGTTGACCAGGAATCTTTGTACTTTTATTTCTTTTGTTTTTCGCCTTTTTTCTTTTCTAATCACGTAAATATTTTTGATATATTTTTTATTTATTCTTAAATGTATCTGGTGATACCAGATCAGGCTGCCCTGTGGCTCCCTGAGACGAAATTCACCTACATTGACGTTTTTTTTTTTTTTTTTTTTTTTTTTTGTAAAACTTAATTATGTTCTACAAAACCAAAAACAAAAACAACAGCCCCTCTCTCTTTCTCCCTCCCCTTTTTTATTTTATTTTTAGAACTTGAAGCATAAATCTTTTACTATAATGACCAGATTCGGCATTAAATAACCCAAAAAGGGTTGATATGCCGTAAAACAAAACTACCAAACCAAAAACGATGATTAAACATTTGAAGATATAAAGAACTTGAAGCATAAAAACGTTTACTATAATGACCAGATTCGGCATTAAATAACCCAAAAAGGCTTGATATGCCGTAAAACAAAACTACCAAACTACCATAAATGTATAAATAACATATCTATCAGTTGTACGGTATAGATCGTCGATGAAAATGTACATAAATCAAGTAAAAAAAAAAGTAAAATCTTTTTAAAAAATATATAAAACCATAACATTTTACTATTCGCCTGATGCAGCGATTTAATAAGATGGACAAAGAAATTGTTATTGGACCGGATTTTCTGAAATACGATGATAAGCTCCTTGTGTTTTTATTTTTATTTTATAGAAATCGCTCCAGACAAGGCACGAAGCCACTTCATGTACGGAGATAAAAATTAAAATTAAAAAAAATAATAATCACTTCAATGCATGGCCATCCCTACTACAGGCCAGGCAATCATGCAACTGGGGTCTTTTACTGGGGGCCATGTGAATTTTCTTAAATATTCAATATAGAAGTTGCAAACTATATCATCAACTGGTGCGGATCCTTTTTTTTCTTTTTAACCACAATATACAAGTAATTATCTTTTGACATAAGTACAAAATCTCTAAAAAAATCCAACATTGAAATAAAAATTCTTCATTGAAATATGCATTTGCCTTTTTTTATTCAAAATTACCTGTCTCTTCATTTATAGGAATTTGTCAATAATTGTCAAATTTATCAATTAGCTCATTGTGGTTCTTATTATTTGGTATGTAAAACACATAAAACCATCAAACTAATCTCACAGAGGAATTTTACCTTTGTTTGCAACTTCTATATAGAATATTTAAGAAAATTCACATGGCCCCCAGTAAAAGACCCCAGTTGCATGATTGCCTGGCCTGTAGTAGGGATGGCCATGCTTCAATGTCAAAAACTAGTCAACGATAAATGTTCGATGGATAGATTCTCATCCAGAAAACAGCAATTATTTCCCTTTTGTCAGAAACATCGCTCATGAAATGTGAGGACTAAAGGACAAAATAAGGGAAGCGAGAGTTACGAGGCTGACGAAAGTTAGTCACTTTCTACTCTCCTTGTTTGTTTTTCTCTCGTCTATGTTGGCTATTTACTGTTTTTATAAACTTTATTAGGCGTTATCCGAGAGTCTTTTTACTTTCATTTCTTTTTTCTTTAAAAAAACTATGCCTGTTTATTGTCTTTGTTTTTTTTTTTGTTGTTTTTTTTTCATTTTTCTTAAAAGAAGATTCTGAAAATTAAATTTAATTAATAATATTATAGTATAGTTGTATGATTAAATTGTTACCCGAAGCAAATTGTTATAAAACCCTAACTGGTTTTGTTATGGTAATGTTATTTTAATCACTATAAAATTTGCTTCAAAAACTTTCAATGTTTGGTAAACGTTTCGATTCTTGACACATCCGACACGTGTCATTTTATCGGAAAAACTATATGCAGTTACTCAAAAATTGTATTTTCTTTTAGATTATAATATGCTAAACATATTAGCATTAAAATCAATTTAGTATTACGTATGAAATAGAAGAAAAAAACGTTTTAAATTAGTAAATTAGCCGACATACTGGCATAGATCCAACATGGCCGAAAGTCGATATAAAAATGAAAACGAAAAAGAAGTCAAACGAAAATAATTAGTATTTTACTGAGTTATATAAAAATAAATGCTGATACTTATTGTTCATAAGAAACTTTATTTATAACTTTTAAATGTTTTCCTTATTTAAAAAAATTGATTTTAATATGTTGTGAAAACACAATAATTATGTTGTGAAACAAATATTTATATAAATATTTTAACTGTTTTCCGTTCCCATTTTTATATCGATTGCCGGCCATATTGGATCTATACAAGTATGTCGGCTTATTTACTCATCGAAACGTTTACCCTATATTTTAATACACAAGATTAATTAAAGATTAGAATGGCTGACTTGTTTACGAAGAAACCAAAATGCATTCTGGTGGATTTCGTAATTAAATTATTTTTTAAATAGGATTTTTTTAAATTTCGTTTTATTTTATGATACTGCATTTTTTTAAATTTCAATAATGTGTAAGTCACGTAGATGCGACAAGCACACACACACCAACTTACGAGAAGGGTCACAATTTTATTTATATACTCATAGGTACGTGCAAAATGGCCGCCGCTTGTACTGACTATCGTTCTTAAAAGTGTATTTTCTTAATTTTTTAAAGTAGTTTTCGTTTAAGTTTTGATTGTGTTTGAAAAATAAAAGCATTAAGATAATATCTAAAAGGAAACAAATGTCAATTTACGTGTGAAAAAAAAAATTAGAATGAAAAATGTTATCAAAAAAGCGAAAAGTCAGTTAAAACTGCAGATTCAATAAAACATGTTTAAAATTCGCTGGAAAGGTAAATATCAGTTTTCTGGAACTGTTTTAAACATAATTATTAAATTCAAGTCTTAAGAGAGTGAATTACAAAAGAATGTACCTCTTTTCTGTTACTAAAAATTGCTTAATTATCCCCCCCCCCCCCCAAAAAAAAAGCGAAAGTTAGGTGTTCCGGACATCTTTTCGCTGTGTTGTAATTATAAACAGAAAATATGGCTACAAAATCTCAAAGTATGGAAGACGCGAACTACCGTAATAGTTGTTGTTTTTTAAATTTTAACGTTACAAACTGCGTCAATTTTATTTATTATTTTACATGATGATTGATTAAAATCTTGAATAATTACGTTACTCGATTTATTCTTTAAGAATTAATGTAATATTAAATTACATTAATGCTTAAAGGATAAATAACTAATTTATTGTTACGACATGTGTAAGAATTTCTTACAATAAATAACATTCATTCTTTTAAAATAAAGCTAAAAGAGTATTTTTTTATTTTAAGTATGAAAAAGTGAATTAAAATCAATTCATTGAAAAAAGTTAAAACATTAAAAATTATTTATTAATAAATAAATAGAATTCAATTTTGAAAGAAATAATTGATGATGAATTGTGAAATTAACGAAATTGTTGAATCTCTGAAAATAACATTTTGAGAACGGTATGGGGGGAGTGAGTGGTGGTTGGTGAGCTAATCCCGCCTGTTTATTACAGAACAGAGCTACCATACCTCTCCAAGTCAATCGTTAGTAGAAATTATCCAATTTTTTAAATTAATTTTTCGTTATGATCCTGATTCTCAAATTTATCAATTTTTTGTTTATTTTCAAGATTATAAAAAAAATATTCTTACACTGATGATGACACGTTCATGTGCAAAAGAGAAATATAATTACATCGCATTTTATATTTTCACAGAAACTCTAATCATTAAAATCACATGAAATATTTTTTGCAATTATATTATTTTTTTGGTGAAAATATTGATTAAACAATGCTTTATTCAATGATAACATCGCAAATTCGAGAAATTCATTTTTCTTCGAGTTATAGTGATTTTATTAGCACGAAATTTACGGGCCTTTTTCGTAATATATACGAAATAATTAAAAATATATATATATATATATATATATATATATATTAAACATCTACAGTGCTTTATTTTCATTTAAAAAATTTTTTTAATTCATGCATTTTTTTTTATTAATACATAAAAATATAACTTTAGTAAAGGTGTATTTTGTTTAAAAATAATACATTTTCGCTAAGATTAAAAAAAAAAAATAATTTCATTATATTACGTGATCGTTAATTAATAAATACTGAAAATTTCATTAAAATTGGTTGAGTTCCTGAATTTTGGTGAAGGGAGGGTCAAAATGTTTTTACATTTTGGGGATCGGCCATTGATTTTGCAAGTACCCAGAATAGATAGGATATGATTTACAAATTCCTGAATTTTATACAATAAATATTTAGACATTTATTTTTTAAATTTTTTATTTGTTTGATGAAGGTATAGTTACAAAAAACAAACGTCCCTTCCCCTCCTCATTTTAAGAATGGGTTTCTAAATAATAACGTTATAACATGAGGAGGGCGGTGGACCCGTGTTAACTATTCTGTACTTGCATCATTTGTTTGTGTTGTTTTTGTTTTGTTCCTATTTACTTGCCTCCCCACGAGGGCAAAGTTAGACACGGGGTCGGTTTTTAATGTGGGGAAAATCCAGCTCCTCAAAAAGGGGCACTTTGAATTGGAACAAAAAAAAATTAAATTGCCTCAGTCTATAAGGATTTCTCCTTCATTGACCGAGGATAGAATAAACTAAGTGCCGCATCAGAACAGATAATGCACTTTGTCCCGAGCTTTGTTTCACTTAAAACAAATTAATTATTTACTATAATTTTTTTTTTCAAACTTAAAGAAAAGAATAAATAAATAATTTAAAACCAAAAAACTTTCATAAAGCCATTCATTATTTTTTGTACGAGTTTTATTTCAAGTTCAAGAAGGAACAGCTTTGTTGGCAACATTTTAACATTTCTTGATGAAATGAAGTAGTACCAATAAGGAAATTAATATTTATCTTGTCAATCGCCTCACGAATAATAATAATACCCCTTTTTGTCTTTCATTTTTTTTTTACAGTTCGTGAACATATTGACTTGATCGAAGCAAAGAGAATGGTTTCTAAATTTAGCTTGTGATTGGATCCTTCATGGCACCATGTGAGAAAATGGACAACAACTGTCTCGTATAGGACAGCCATTGTTGGCAGTAGTTTCACCTCGGCATTAAGCATTGGAAATATATCATCATGGTTTTTAAATGGACAAAGGGGAAGCAGCTACTGCTATGAAGACGGTGTGCAGAACTCTGATTCGAGAAGTTATTTCCAAAATAAGGAAAGTGCAAGACGCGAGTTATAGCAGCAAAACCCGCCATTTCTAAAAAAAAATGGCATAATTTTTCGGGGGGGGCAACATGACTACAAAAGAAAGGAGAAAAAAAGCCAAAATAGATAGAACTGGAGTTATAGTAGCAGTTGAAGAAGAAGAAATATATTAAATAGAATATATATATATATATATATATATATATATATATATATATATATATATATAAGAAATGTTGTCTTTGTTTAGAAAGCATTGTTTATATGGTAATATTGATTATTAAAAATAATAATGAACAATTAGAACGCCATACAATGCATTTAGTTTTATTAACTTCTTTTTTTCCAATTAAAAAAAAGAAAAAAAGAAGTTAATAAAACTAAATGCATTGTATGGCGTTCTAATTGCTCATTATTATTTTAAATAATTATATATATATATATATATACACACATATATATATATATATACATATATATATACATACATATATATATATACATATATATACACATATATATATATATACACACATATATATACATATATATATATACATATATATACACATATATATATATACACACATATATATATACATATATATATACATATATATATACATATATATATATATATACATATATATATATATACATATAGATAGATAGATAGATAGATAGATAGATAGATAGATAGATAGATAGATAATGTATCTTATGTATGTTTAAAAACAAATAATATTAAACAAAAATAATGGTCTCATTTTAATTCAAAGAGAAACAGGAGAAAAAAAAATGAATTCCAAAATAATGATAAAAGAGAAATAGTCCTTTATATAAAATGTTTGAATAAGAAAAAAATCTCTTGCAAATTTATAAAATAAAATAATGAAAAAAAAAAGACATGTAAATGAGGTTTAATAATAATTTAAAAAATAAACAAAAATAATGGTCTCATTTGAATTTAAAGGAAAAAAACCTTGTTAAACTGATTTTCAAAATAATAGCAAAAGGGATAGACCACTTTATATGAAAAAAAATTGGGCATATATAACGACAGCTAACAGAACGAAAAATGGGTGAAAAAAATAAAATAGGCAACAAATAAATGGTACCAAAGGCAAAAAAAAAATTTTAAAAAAGCAAAATTGGTGTCGAGATGTCACGTGATCAAATCGGCATTTTATTTTTTCAATTCTAACATGGCGTCTAGAAACAAATTTTAAATCCAACTAAAAACGCTTAAAAATAAGTTAAACACACAAATAAATTAATCCAGGTAGGTAGAATAGTAACTTATTTTGCCTTTGGTACCATTTATTGGTTGCCTATTTGATTTTTTCACCCATTTTTCGTTCTGTTAGCTGTCCTTATAAATGCCCAAAATGTTAATAAAAGCAAAGGTTCTTGTAAATTTCTAAAATAATGATTAAATTATTTGTAGCTGCTGTTGGTTTAAGGCTAGAATGTTTATGTTTACAGTAGAAATCCCAAACATTTATTTTGAATCTTTAAAAATAAATAAACAATCAACAAGAAAAATCATCACAGTTTTTTACTGTTTCTTAAATCAAAAATGAATCTAATAATTACATACAAGAAATACAATTGAACCATTGTATTTAAATCAGTTCAATTGTAGCATAGCGACAATTAAATATTTTAATCTTTTAACATTATACACAAATAAACAAATTTGGGGCGGAATTTTACAAATCTGGAAGCAAAATAAATGAAGGGGTTAAAACATGCTAGTTGATAATTTAATAATAAAAATTGTAAAAAGAAATTACTCTCATAGTAATCTTTTTGGGATTAAAATTCAGATTTATTGACGTTAAAAAAACAAAAAACAAAGTAAAATTTATTTCAGGTGAAATACAATATAAGAACAATCATCATGTCTAATTTGAGCAAAAACTAAACGAAATAGGTGAGATATTCCAACAGTTCCTATACTACAATTGAACCTCTTATATTTATACCACACATCGGAAATATTTATTTTCTCTAAACAGAAATTTTTATTTTGTTTTTTGATAAGGAGAAATTTTGTCTCGAAATATCAAAATATATTTTACCATCACGGATTTGAAAGATTTAAACAATTATTAATTAAATTTTTTGGAGAAAAATATCACATATATCAATTATTTGTTTTTATTTATCTTCTCTTTCATCATTCCGTTTATTCTGCATTGCAAATAACCTTATTAAATATGTATACACGTATTTACCAGCAATGCTTCAAGCAAACTACAATACTCTTTTATTTAAATTAAATTCATAAAATAAATAAAATCGATAACACAAATTATTTTTAAGGATTAATAAAAGGAATGAAATTAAAATTAAATAAAAAAAAGTTTATGGTATGTTGTCAGAAAAAAGGATTTTTTTTTATGAAGTGGAAATATTTCTTTATTATTGTTGTAATTTAATTACATTTTTTTTCAGTAATAATTATTATTACTAAACAAGACATTAAGGGAATAATTTATTTTAAAAAATGTACATTTCTTCCTTAAAATTACATTGCAATTTAAGAAAAAGTAAAAATGTTCATAAAAATTTAGTATAATATTAATTCTTCTTTTAAGAGAACTTGGTATTTTTTGCCAAGTTTTATATTTGTATGACACAAGAGTTAGGGTTGGGGTTAATTAAGGATTCTTTTGGCACTAATGTATGTAAACATACTGATGAGATATAATAGTTTATATTAATAAACCAACTGGAAAACTTTAGGAAATACTTATTAATATAAAAATATTAGCGTACACTGAAATTTACGGAAAATAATCGAGTATTTTTATTTATGAAATTCAAATACTATTTGGAGTCCGCCATTTTTAGACATAATCAGAGACTTTCTTTTTAGTTCATATCACTGACTCACTGATTGTCTCCCGGGCAAATGATGAGATTGTATGCCTATTTCTTTGGAAATTCGAATAAAATCAGTGTATAGGCAATAATATATATATATATATATATATATATATATATATATATATATATATATATATATATATAATCTGCGACACTGGCATGTCGATGTTATCGATCTACAACTGTTAGAAGCTAAGAAAAGAATCAGATTTTAATTCTGCCTGATGAGATCTCAGATTCTAACAGCTGTAGATCGATAACATCGACATACTAATGTCGCAGATTATGTACATGTCTGTATAAATAAAAATAATCATATATATAAAAGCTATATTTGATATTGAGCACTCTCTTATATATATATATATATATATATATATATATATATATATATATATATATATATATATATATATATATATATATATAAGAGTGGAGTTAAAAGTCAATTTAGTATTACGTAGTAATAGGGGAAAAAGGCGTTTTAACACTTTTTTCGTCTTGCGCGATACAAAAGAAAACATGGCTCCATGAGCAATGCAAAAACTTGGAACGTAAAAAATGAGTAATGAAACAAAGTAGTCTTGTAGTGAATTATAAAAATAATTATAATAAAGTATTCATAAAAATATTTCTTTCGCAACCTTTTTTATAGATAATTTGTAAACACTTCTTGCGTTAGACATTATTAAATACTATTTGGGGAATGATTAAAAATTGCTTTCTGGGATAATGAAAGTACTTTATTCGTTTCAGGTAACGTTAAATCGGTTTCGTTTTTACATAATACTCTACTGCCGGTTACACTAAGCCCCATTTGGTAAAAAAATGGTGTAAAAATCTCGATTATTCTAACATATTCACACATTTCAAACGTGGTTTCTTTTTTTAGATTACATGCGTAATACTAAATAATTTTTTAACTCGAAATGTTTCCTCATGTAATAATATTAAAAAAGATAACATAAAACCATTTTTATCGCCTATATACAATTTTTTATAGCATTCTGTTTAGGCATACGCTCTTATCATTTACCGTCTCCCCTTGGCGTCATACCAGCGGGTGCTTCTTCAGATTAGGGCCCGAGCTAACTTTGACCCCGTCGTTAGGGTCAGGGTTAGCGTTGGGGGTCAGGGTTGGGGTCAAAGTTAGCTCGATTCCTAATCTGAAGAAGTGCCTACCAGCTTAAAATAGCTAATCTTCTTATACATAACTTAATTATATATTTTTATTAAAATTCTACTCGATTATTTTCCGTAAATTTCGGTGTACGCTAATATTTTTTAATAATAAATAAGTATTTCTTAAAGTGTTACTGTTATTTTATTTATAACTGTCATATTTCACCAGTGTGCTCACATACATAAGCACCGTTCTTTTATTCTCCCATTATTTAGATGTTTGGTTATTTCCTAGTTTTTTTCTTTTTTCTCCTAATATTAAAGTTAGCTAAACAGAATACTAAGTTCTCTTAAAAAAAAAAAAGAATCGATACCAAATTCAATCTTTATGGATGTGTTTTATTCTATTAAAACATTTTAAATCGCAATCTCAAAACTACAAATCGAATAATTAGAACGACGTCTTTTGGGAAAATAATTTGGGACGCTGAAAACGTACACGACCAAAAATTCCTTCCATGTGCGGCTTTTTGTTTTCAAAAAACGAAAATGTCTTCCTTTCGTTTGAATGAAAGCATCGGTTTTCAAAAAGAATGCGAACAATAAACCATTATTTTGCGTGACATTTTTAATTCTGTTTGTGAAAAACAAACAGAATTGACAATGTTTTAATCTTACATCGCAAAGAAAATAGTTGTTAAAAAAAAGCAAGTGCGTGATTAATTCCTAAAACAATACTGAAGCACTAAGTAAATAATAGAAGACGCAATCAGCGCGTCGGTCTATCATTTAAAAATACACTCTCATTAAAATCGAGCAAAAAACCCGTTCTTTAATACGAT
Source organism: Sepiola atlantica (assembly GCA_963556195.1). Taxonomy (NCBI): domain Eukaryota; kingdom Metazoa; phylum Mollusca; class Cephalopoda; order Sepiida; family Sepiolidae; genus Sepiola; species Sepiola atlantica. Next base: position 12,598,461 of record OY744529.1, on the reverse strand, counting down.
AGAGGCGCGTGAGAAAATGAATCTTTATTTCCTTTGGTTCCGTTTAAGAGAGCATAAATGAGCTATTATACTTGACTAATAGTCAACATTTTTTTACGGCATAAAAATTAATTTCGAAGTGTCACGATAGTAAATAAATAAAAGTCAGCCATTTTAATAGCTACCATGTGGTCTAACTTTATTAGGTACTTGTAAGAAATGGGAACCCAGAGGATGTCAGTTTCAAGTATTGACGGAGAATCCAGTCAGTCCCGGAAATGCCCGAAGCAGTTTACGATTGTTAAAGCTACTTTAGGGTTGTTGTTTTTTTTCATGCTTTTAGGGAGTTTTTTCCAACTTTATTTTTATTTATTTATTTTTTAGAAGGGCTAAACAATTTGTTAACCCTAACCCTAACCCTAATCCTTTGCATGCTTAGTGTCGTCTACTTTTTTACATTTTCTCGCGGCTTTCAAATCATAAACTACTTCGGATATTTCCGGGATTGACTCGGGATTCACCGTCAATACTCGGAACTGACTCCATAAGAACTGACATCCTTACAAGTACCGTTTATAATCCTGATAATTCGAATAATTTTGAAGCCTTTAAAAGCTGACGAATAGAAAACTAAATTGAGTTAATCTTTGAAGACAAAAATCAAGTATTAGTGTTCAGATGTGCTCCTAAAACCAAGAATGGGGAAAATAATTAATTTTCGCGCGCGCATCTGTCGTATCAAAGAACAGACCAACTCTGTAGTTTCGTTGTAAAAACATGGGTTACTGGTGTGGGTGAAGAGGAAATAGGAAGTAGATATAAAAATAATGGCAATCTTTCTTTCAAAAATCAAATCTTTTTTTCCAGAGTAGGAGTCCCTATTTCAGTTGCCACCCCACGAGGGCAAAGTTAGACACAGAGTCGTATTTTAGTGTGGGGGAGAATCCAGCTCCCTCAAAAGGAGCAATCTGGGTTGGAAACAAAAAAATAAAATTGGCCCAGTCTAGGAAGATTTCTCTTCCTCTGACTGGGGACAGAACAGACACTGCATCTTGATCACAGCTTGAACAGTAGTCAAGTCAGAGAAATAAAAAAAATGGTATATTGTAGGTTAACATTGGTTTACCCAGCCTTCGAATGATGATCAACGTGTAGTATGTGTAACTGTAATTCTTATTATCATTGCTGCAGTGAATGTGATGGACAAACAGTGAAAGTGTGAAATTGGACGGTGCTTGGACGAAGGGGTGAAAAATGCGTCGAGTTAAGGTAGAATAGAGGGTAAATTTATAGAAGTGCACCTTTCGTATTTCGACCCCTAAAAAAAAAAAGGTTTCTACTTTTTGGGGCAAATTACATATAAACAGCCTCAACAAATATCCGCTATGAAAAAGAAATATGAAAATTTTTATTATTGTAGATTTTAGGAGGGGGGGGGTCACTTTCCTATAATAAGTTATACGTAAAGTGAGCACGCATTTGTTGGCCACCGAATCTCACCACTCGTATTTCGACCCCTAAAAAAAAAAGTTTCAGCCTCAACAAATACTTTTTTTTTTAGGGGTCGAAATACGAAAGGTGCACTTCTATAAATTTACCGAATAGAGAGAGGATCTGATACTACACTTTATCTTTTCTGTCTTCGATCAGTGAAATAGAAATCTTTCTAGACTGAGACATTTAAAAAAAATTTGTCCCAATCCAGAATGCCCCTTTTTGGAGAGTTTGGGTTTCCCCACATTATAATCCGACCTTGTGTCTACCTCTGCCCTCGTGGGGAGGTAAATAAATAGAGACAGGGGATACAGAAAGAAGAAAAAAAACTATTCCCCACATTTTTATTGTCTTGTTTGTAATTTTTGTAAATGGAATTTAATTTTATTTGCGAATAAATAATTCAAAGGGTTGTCTCTGTTTCATCCTCGCTCAAAGGAGGATAAATCCTCCTAGACTGAGACATATTCGCCCTTTGGGCTAGGATCAAAGTGTTATTTACTCCTCTCCAGGAGTTAGGCACAAGGCCAATTTTATCCTACTCCCACAAGTAAGATGTGACCCAAGGTCGGGTCGGAAAGTGGGGGTTGAAAAGCCAGCGCCCGAGAGGTGAGCACTCTGACCATCAAAAATTGCCTGGGCAGCCCTAGGATCAAAGTGTTATGTCCTCGGTCCTGGCAATTTTTTTTTTTATGTTCCAATCCAGAGTGCCCCTTTTGTGGGAGCTGGATATTCTCCATATTCAAAATCGACATTGTGTCTAACTTTGCTCTCGTGGGGAAGCAAATGAAAGTAAAAGTCAGATTTAAGATAATGTTGTTGTTGTTGTTATTATTATTATTATTATTATTATTATTATTATTATTATTATTATTATTATTATTATTATTATTATTATTATTATTAATAATAATATCATTACTACTACTACTACTACTACTACTATTTTCACATAGCATCATCTGGCAACAATGCACACACGATATAAATATACGAAGAAAGAGATTTTCAGATCAGGGTGGAAAAATACGAAGGAAGGCGGACCCTCATCGCAATAAAATGAGTTCGGTGTGTGCTGTTACTGAGTTATACTTGAATTATTCTTATAATTTAATGAATAAAGTATTTTTTATTTTATTAAATATAAAAAAAGGTAAATAACAACAACAACAAAAAACAAAACAAAAGCAGCAATTTTTAGAAGAAGAAACATTTCAATTTCCTTTCTTTGGTCAGAGGTCAAATTATTAAATATAGATTTCAGAAAACGAAAATATACAAAATTTACCTACTGTATATATATATATATATATATATATATATATATATATATATATATATATATATATATATATATATATATATATATATATATATATATATATAAAACTGGCTAACAATAGAATGCTATGTATAATTTTAGCAGTGTCAATTTTATTTGGGTGGGGGTGGGGGGAGGGGGAGGTGTAAAGGACTGAGAGAGAGAGAGAGAGAGAGAGAGGGAGAGATAAGAAGGAAGACAGAGAGAAGGTGGTATTTGATCTCATGGTTAGCAAGCTGGTCGTTACATCAGAATATTCGAGTTCGATCCTCACTGTGGCAACTAAAATTTGACCATGTGCCAAACATTAAGTTTATTTACTTGCGCTTCCCCTACACACACACACACACCACACACGTATACTGCAGTAAAAGGTAGACACGAGGTCTGTTTATAGTTGGGGGGGGGGGGAGGAAGAACATTTGGGAACCATTCAGTTCTACCTTTGGGAACCCCTCCCCCCAAGAAGTGGCACTCTGAATGGTTGCAAAATTTGCCGTAATTGGGCTCTGTCGCCCCCCCCCCCCCCCCCACACACACACCCTACTCAAGACGCAACCGACAATAAACCAATACCTCTCCTGAATAAGGAGATAATGCCTGGGAGGATGGCCTCCTGAGAGTAAACTGAATAATACTCGACTCCGTAGTTGTGGTTTTCTTTTCAGTATGGAGAGAGTATGTGAATGAATAAAAGGTGGAAGATGCTAATATATATATATATATATATATATATATATATATATATATATATATATATATATATATATATATATATATATATATATATATATATATATATATATATATATATATATATATATATATATATATCGTTTATTATTATTATTATTATCATTCAAGTTGTGTCTGACTTACCTTGCAAACTGTGTCCTACTAAGGAGAGGCAGACGCATGGTAAAATTAGCCAGTAGTAAGGGTGCGTCCACATGGCATCAGTGGACGTCGGCTGGCCTCAGCTGCCCAATGCAGCTCAAGCCACGGGGGGGAGGGCGACCTCAGCAGAGACACAACCAGTGTTCCAAGGAGGCTGGAAACTACTGACTACTCTGACTCTACTCAACCCGCGATGAGGGGTTCCAAAACGATTATGATGATTATGATGATGGTGATGATTATGATGGGGAGTAGGAGCTGGAGTAGGAGGCAAGATGCTATTCGAATAGAGAAGTGGCAGGACAAGGTACGAATGTATAACAAAGAGAAAGGATGAGGGGAAGCTTGCAGTAGAAGTAGAAGTTGAAGTAGTATTGCAGTTGGAGATTTTAAAAAAGCTGATGCAGTAGTAATATTTTTTTCTTTTTAGTTACTTACCTTGCGTCGAAACATAGAAACTAAAAATGATAAGCAATTGCATTGGAAGAAGCAAGGAACGTTGAAACAATGAACAACAACAAAAATGTTTATTTGTAAGCTTAAGAAAAATGGTCAAAGAATTTAACTTGAAAACTAAAATTATTTGTGTACCGTATGACAATTTCAATTTCTTCAGATGACATCAATCAATTCTATTTTTTAAATATTTCTGGAACTGCATGTTTTTATTTCAATAAATATTAGATTAATAGCGAATAAATAAATAAATAAAACATTAATCCAATGTTACGTAGTCGCGAGAAAAAAACACACACACAAGAAAAGTTATCTGATAATTTTATAATGTAATTAATATTTTATTTATTTACTATTATTAATCGAATATTTATTGAAATAAAAATGCAATAGCGTTAAGTACCAAAAATAACTTTTAAATATAATTTAATTATAAAATTAAATCCATCAGAATGCATTTCGGTGTTTTCGAAAACAAGTCAGCCATTTTAGTGTTATTAATACTTAAACAGAAAAGGGGCACTTCTGCAGATTATGTACGAGCCGGAATTTATTTGTTTTCATTTTAGAAGAGCTCCAATTTTGTAAGGGGCCGACAACTCTCTTTTTGTTTCAGTTTTAAGTACACAATTTCTCCGAAAATGGAAACTATGATTATTTTTTTTAATAAGAAGTAATGCAAATTCAATTAACTAATAGAACATTTATCGAAGAAAATAAAATTTGGGAAAATCAACAGTATATTGTTTTTCATTTCAACACGAACAGTTTAAAAAAATTAAATTAGAACAGTCATCGTGTTTGGTTTAACACATTATTTATTTTTTTTTTTTTACAGTTTAAAAAATTAATGGCACATGTTCGTCTTTTCCCACAGTTCGTTTTTCACAACTTTTTACTGACCAGTATTTTTTTTCTTTTTTCGGTGTACACTTACCTATCAGGCTGCTAGAGAATTCCGGGGTTTTTGGAAAAAAAATTCAAATATTTTACATTTTAGGAGGGGGGATCAGTTTCCAATGTTAATTCAACGTAGACTGATCCCCCTCTTTTTGACCATCACAATTTTTTTTTTAAATCTTTTTCGGTGTACAATTACCTATCATGTCAGAATTCCGCGGTTTTTGGAAATAAATTTTTAAAAATTGAGATTTTAAGACGGAGGATCAGTTTTCAATGTAAATTCAACGTAGACTGATCACCCTCTTTTTGACCAACTCAAATTTTTACAATTATTCTTCTGCTTACAATTGCCTATCATGTCGTGAGAGAATTACGGGGTTTGTGGAAATAAATTTTTAAAAATTGAGATTTTAAGACGTAAAAAGTTGTAAAAAACGGACTATGGTAAAAGACGAACAAGACTGATGCCCCGTCTTAAAATCTCAATTTTTAAAAAATTTATTTCCAAAAAACCCGGAATTCTCTCGCGACATGATAGGTAATTGTAAGCAGAAGAATAATTTAAAAAATTTGATATGGTCAAAAAGAGGGGGGGGGTCAGTCTACGTTGAATTTACATTGAAAACTGATCCCCCGTCTTAAAATCTCAATTTTTTGAAATTTATTTCCAAAAACCCCGGAATTCTCTTTTGACATGATAGGTAATTGTACACCGAAAAAGATTTTTTTTTAAAATTGTGATGGTCAAAAAGAGGGGGATCAGTCTACGTTGAATTAACATTGGAAACTGATCCCCCCTCCTAAAATGTAAAATATTTGAAATTTTTTTCCCAAAATCCCGGAATTCTCTAGCAGCCTGATAGGTAAGTGTACACCGAACAAAGAAATAAAAAACTGGTCAGTAAAAAGTTGTGAAAAACGGACTGTGGGAAAAGACGAACATGTGCCAAATTAATTTTTCTCTTGTTTTTTTTCCCCCTTGTTTTCTTTTCTCTTTTGTTTTTGTTTTTTAAACGGGATTACAATTCAGAAAAGTGTTCAAAAAGACTTTGCAGGGGGTTAGTGGGGAAAAGAGAGTTGTCGGCCCTTACACTGTTGTAGCTCTTTTAAAATGAAAATAAATAAATTTCGACCCGTCCCTAATCTGCAGAAATGCCGAAAAAAAGAATGAATTACTCGTGACCCTTTGAAATTTGAAAGGAATTTAAGAGCATTTGAACTCAAAGATTGTAAGTTTTGTAAGTTATTTACATCCAATAATTTTATAAATAAAAATTTAAACAACATTACCTGAATAATAATTAGTTACAGTTTTATAATAATGTGTTTAAATTAATAATTTAATGACGAAACAATAACGTAATATTTTTAAAGTTCAAAATCCGATATTTTTTTTTTAAATTTGGTAAAAAAAAAAGTCATGGTTAAAAAAAAGCGAAAATGTACAGCTTGTTTCTATATTAAAAAATGAATTTCAATTTTAGGTGCTTGTATGAAAACTCGGTTATGAATTATGGCAGCTGAATTAAAATGACAACTTTATGAAATACTTCTTATTGAAATATATTAGCGTACACTGAAAATTACGGATAAGAATAGAGTATCTTTATTTATGAAATTCAAATATGAATCGTTATCCAGAGCCGCCGCCATTTTTAGCCATTATCAGAGATTTTCGTCCTAGTTAATGACTCAAGACTCACTGATTGTCTCCCCTTTGGCGTCATAACAGCGTAAAATCGCTAAATTAATTTTATTTTTTATTAAAATTCTAGTCGCTCATTTTCCGTAATTTTCGCTGTACGTTAATATTTTTCAATAACAAGTAAGTATTTCATAAAGTTTTCCTGTCATTTTAGTTTTAATTGTCATATTTCACAAGTGGGTTTTCATACACAAGCACCCATTTTTATTTATTTTCATTTATTATTATTGCTTTTTTTGTGTCCGCAGGGAAATAAAAATTATTCGAAATAACTTATTCTTATGTTTATGTTACGGAGTTAGTCACTGATTATTTTAAAATTTGAAGAAACAACTAATTATTTAACGATGAATAAATATAAATAACTCTTCTGGTTAAAAAAATAAATAGGGTGCTTGTGCATATCAACTCTGACATTGAAATATTTAAAGAAATGTATAAACTTTATTATGTACTTACGTGTTAGCTGAAAATAAGATTGTGCAGAAAAAATTACGCAAATTCATCCAGTAGTTATTAAATTATAAGAAAAAGAAAAAATGATTTTACGTACATTTTTGTAAACAATGGAGACCCCAAACCCCGAAATCGTGAAAATATGAGTTATCGTCCTTGACCCCTGGAAAATGGTGGAAATATCTACCGAGTGATAAAATCGTTTTTTATTTATAATTAAATAAATACTGGATGAATTTGCATAATTTTTGGTGTACAGTCTTTTTTTCATCTACCACGTAAGTACATAACAAAGTTTATACATTTCTTTTGCTATTTTATTTTTAAGAGCGGTCTAACATGTCAGGGTTGATATGCATAAGCACCATAAATAGAAATGAATGACATAAACAACAGAGTAAAAAGAGCCGGTTATCCTACTAACGGTGCTTCCACACAGAAAAGTAAAAAAAAGAAAAGAATAGTAAAATAAGTTTATATATATATATAGAGAGAGAGATATTATCATTATTATTTTTTTTTTTCATATTATGATAGTAGGGAGGTTTTTTTTAGTAAAATCAATGTACTATAGAAAAGAAGACGTGTTAAAAAACTTATCGCCTTGAGGGGAAAAATGTCGAACGATGCGATAGAAAAACAGAATTGTAGACCTGGAGAAACGAAACGAAGCAAAGCCTTGTGTAATTATAAATATATATTATTTAAAAAAATTAAATTAGGTATAAAAATAATTTTGTGTTAAATATTTTTTTTATTAACACTTCTTGTAAACTTTATTGCTTATTGCTTTCTGTGAAGGGGTCGTTTTTTGTTTAACACATTCCGGTTGATCTAAAACGTGACACTTGGCGGACATATTGGACGAATTTGGGATTATTTACGAATTTCTTCAATAGTTCATAGATTTCAACCGTGTTTTTCGCATGTTTTCGTGCGTAATACTACTTTGATTTTAACTCGAAAGGATTTCTCGGTTAATATTATTTAACAAAAACAACAACAACATAATACCATTCCTGATGCTTATACACGTAATTTATCGCATTCTGTGTGGGAGCACCGTTAGTAGGATAACCGAAGAAGCCAATGTCCAAAACAAGCGAAAAATTAAATTGTATTTGTTTTTTGTTTTTCATTTTCATTCATTGTCTCCCAATTTTTGTTCAGGCATTTTTTCTTTAATTAACTTTGTGGTTTTGACTGTGAAGGCTTTTGGCTAAGATCAAAGTGTAGTATCTGTTCCGATGGATACTGCACGCCTGTCCTGTGCAGTTCTAGGAGGTCCACCCTCCCAGGCTTTGCCTCCCCTCTTTGGGGAGGAGTAAGTTTATTGCTTACTGTCTGAGGCGCCCCTACCGGGGAATGCCGACGGGGCTGCCCAGGCAATTTTTAAATAGCCAGAGTGCTCACCTCTCGAGCGCTGGCTTTTCAAACCCCACTTTCTCGACCCGATCTTGGGTCACATCTTACTTGTGGGAGTAAGATAAAACTGGCCTTGTGCCTAACTCCTGGGGAGGAGTAAATAAGACATGTGTACCCCATAGACTTGTATTGTCGTGTCCTTCGGGACTTGATTTACGCCAGTCTATGGGATTGTCCTGTGCAGTTCTAGGAGGCCCACCCTTCCAGGCTTCGCCTCCCCTCTTTGGGGAGGAGTAAGTTTATTGCTTACTGCCTGAGGCGCCCCTACCGGGGAATGCCGACGGGGCTGCCCAGGCAATTTTTAATGGCCAGAGTGCTCACTTTCTCGGGCGCTGGTTTTTCAAACCCCACTTACTCGACCCGACCTGTGGTCACATCTTACTTGTGGGAGTAAGATAAAACTGGCCTTGTGCCTAACTCCTGCAGAGGAGTAAATAAACATGTGTTCTATCAGTAACGTAGCAACATACCCCCCCCCCCCAAAAAAAAAGAATATATATATATATATATATATATATATATATATATATATATACTAGCTGTACATATCCAGCATTGTCCGGGAATCTTTTTACCTTAATTTTTGTTTCACTTTTTCTTTTCTTTTTACCCATACCGTATTTTGATTTTTTTTGGTAAATTTTAGGCGATCAACCGTAACAACTTGGCAGTAAAAATCCCTCCAAAATATTTTAGAATGTATAGTGGGAGATCAGGTTCGCATATAAATTTAACGTAAAATGATCACCTACTTCCGAGCCAGAAGTTTCTAACCGGATAGCGTTTTAAGGGCCTACAACAAAGGGCATGCACAATGAAATCAAAATCTGTAACGCATGCCCATGACAAATATTGAAGGTCTACAACTTCTAAGAATTAGCCCGGAAAACTTGGCGGTAAAAAAAGGGAATCGCATGCTGTCCCTTAACTTTACCACTAACCCTCAGTGAAGGTAGCAACAGACCCCCCCCCCTCCCGAAAAGATTTTATGAATAAGATTTAAATAAAACTAGAAAATGGTTACATGTCGTTCAAACGCTATCTGGTCGAAAGTGGATGATCATTTTACGTTAAATGTATATGCTAAACAGAACCCCTACTCTAAAAACTAAATTATTTTCTTCGATTTTTACCTCCGAGATTTTCATGGTGTTTGCATGTAATCGTTAAAAAAAAAAGAATCTAATTTTTCTTGGAGGGTGAACTAGCATAGGGTCCGAATGGACAACATTTTTTCTGTTTTTTTTTTTTATTTCTATGCCAAATCATTATATTTTTAGTGGGATTTTGAAAGTTACATTTAATTGTTACTATATGGTTTGATCATTAAATTATTAATTGAACCAAATTGTTATAAAACTATGACTAATTGTTATATTAATTAAGCTAATGTTGTTTTAATCTTTATTTATAAAATGATTAAATATAAATAGCTTCCCAAACTTTCAATCTTTTAATACATGGGGATTTGCTATGAAATTTAAAGCCAGTTTAAATGACTTTCTATTGGGAAGTTTAAATGCTTCCAGATTCCTTTTGAATTAAACAAAATAATTTATTCACCTTTTTTTTTTTCAACTATTGACAAAAGATGAAAATGGCTGACCGTAATGCATTCTGGTGTATTTAATTTCTTAATTAAATTATTTTTTAAATATATTTTTTAATTCGTTTTAGTACTTTGTGTTATATTATTTTTTTATTTTAATAATTAATTGATCTTTTCTTTCTTTTTTCTTCTTTCTTCTTTTATAATAAAATAAAGTGATTTTTTTTCTCTATTTTCTTGATGAGCATTGCATTTTGCTTTTTCACCTTCAATAATGTTTACATTTTATCCGGCTTGTCAGCTTCTCCTAAAATAGTCATCTATACAGAAAGTGGAAGGAATTTTCACTCTCACTCTCACTCTCAGATCTATCACTGCCATCCACGTTCACCACAAAGTCTTCTTGATAGGACACATATATCTTCATAGCTACGTGATTATTTCGTATTTTTCAATCTTGTTTTTGTCTGTTAGCTACTCTACATTTTCAAACTAAATATGAATGCTTCCTTCACCTAGATTTTCTTTTTTGAGAGCAGTTTTGATTGGCTATTCCAAAGACTTTCTTTTACATTCTTGATTGATGGAATAACTGATTATCAGAATAGTAAACTCGGCTAATTGTTGATTGACAATAGCTCCATTATTCTTATCTGTTCAGCTTTATTTACTTTTAATGTAATTACTATTGTTGAACCATGGGATTTACGTACAAACAAGAACAACAAAATATTTGCGGGTCAAACCGATTACATTCAGCTACTTATTTAACTTTCTTTTTTCCTCTTACAGTACCGATTTTCAGAGGCTTACAAATACTGCAGTAAATTGTACGTTTTCATTTCATTCTAAAGGCATAGATTTTTCATTTTTCGGAATAGCAGAATGACATTTTTCAAGCAAATAATGGAAGGTCTACTCGAAAAGTTAAAGACTAGGAGGAATACTATGGAAACTAAAAGTCTGGGAGTCAATGTTACGAAGACCAAAGTGATGATCAGTAAATTGTAATCTTCGAAATCCCCTGTTGGATAATGGCCTTGTGGGATCGGACGCATCTTAAAGTGGATGCATTTTAAAGTGGACATATGTGGGAGATCGTTTGGTTTGGCTTGCGCGATTTAGTGCAGGTGGACCCGTACAGTCGAGTGCAAAATAAACTGGTTCTCACAGTCGGAGCTCACAGACGTTGACAGGGTCACCACGTTGACGAGACCTCAGATCAAGGGTCAAGGTGCACCTGCGCATAGGGGATCTGTGACGTCACAGGCTTTTGTGTGGGAAACAGAGTTTTGCCAGTCTGGGTTTTGGAAGCAAGCCGAACGGTTGATTTCTCTATGTAGTCCTCAAGTGAAAAATGGGAATGTATTTCCCTAAGTGAATGCAGGCATGAGATTCCTTCTTCCCCCCTCCTGGAATGGTTAAGGGCTTAAATAGGAATTAACTACGATCAAGCAGTAATTTGGTCTCTTCCTCGACGTTAGTGAGGCATCTCCATGGCTGACAGAAATTTAACGCCTGAAATAAAAGAATCAAAAGTTTAAAAGATTGTTTGTCTCGTGAAAAGTGGTATGAAGGTTTTTGTTGCAGACACAGCAGACGACATCGAGACGGCGCCCCTCCGCGACGAAAAAATAAAGGTACGAGAAACTAGACGACATCGAGACAACACCCCTCCACGCGACGAGGCAAGAGAGAAGGTACGAGAAATTAAAAGGTATGCAACATATACCTTTTTGGTGTTAAAAATGACCAGTTGTTTAAGCGAGAACTACCACGGCCCATTCCAGGACGGGTATACGGTGCGAGTACTGCCGCGGTCTATTCCGGGAAAAGTTCCTCTATTCAGTTTGTGGAAAAAAAATTGTGTAACACAATTTTTTCTGGTACTTGTAAACATTGGGTACACAAGAAGTGCAGTGGAATTACTGGTAGGTTGAAAGATGATAACCAGTTTATCTGCAAGAAGTGAACAACAAATGAAAGTCCAGATGTAAGCAAAGTATACCTGGATGACGAAGTTATTAAGGTTGTTTTGAAATGTTGTCACCTTGGTGATACCATTATAGCAGGTGCTAGTGTGATTGCAAGAGTGGAACTTCTGCCATTACTAACAAGTAGGTTATTACCAGTACCACAGTTGACCAAGGGAATGGTCTATCAAGCATGTGTACACAGTGTAATGATGTATGGAAGTGAAACCTGGCCAGTGAGGGTTCACGACATACATTGGACCTTTATTGTTCCTGATTTTCATAAACGACCTCCCTGATGAAATTGAGTCTGAGATGGGTAGATTTGCTGATGACACCATGCTTTACTCTTTGCATTGTAGGGAAAACAGACGTGCACATATCCAAGGCAATGGCTGAAACCTTAGAAAATGACCTCCAGTCTGTAGTTGAATGGGGGACACAAATGGATGGTAACATTTAATGCCACTAAGACAAAGCTCCTTTCCTTTAACAACTACAAGAAACCTTTTCAATCACCGATTACCATGGATAGTAACACCCTACCCGAGAGTCCAGCATTCAAACTTCTTGGCCTAACATTTACTGGTAACATGAGTTGGAACAAATGCATAAAAGACATTGCCAAGGCTGCTGCAAGGAAAGTGGGCTCCCTCTACCGGGCTAGAAAACTTCTCATACCGACCAGTATCCTATATCTCTACAAAGCCACCATTCGCCCATGCCTGGAGTATTGTTTTCACATCTCGGCTGGTGCACCAACCACTAGTTCCTCCCTCTTAGACAGGGTCCATAAAAAGAGTTGCTAATCTAATAGGTCCCTCACTATCCACCAAGCTCCAGTCCCTGTTCCATTGCCACAATTTTGCACACCTGTGCTTGTTTTACAAGTACTTCAATGGAATGTGCTCCGATGAACTTGCTGCTCTGGCTCCTCCTCGACGTAAATACACCTGACCAACTCGACAATTAGTTGAATTCCATCCATTCATAGGTGAAGTCCCGAGATGCCGGAGAGATTTTTATTCTAATAGACTCTTTTCCAGAGCTACCAGCCTTTGGAACTCCATCCCTGCTCTCTGTTTCTCTAACTGTACTGACATGCAGAAATTTAAATGTAATGTAAACAAACATCTTGCCGCACAACTCCTCTCTTAGGATGCTCGTTTTACTTTCTGACACCTAATTCACAGTAGTCCCTTAGGTCTCAGTGGCATTACACCTTGTCTGGGGTGAACTTCTGATCACTCAATTGTCCCAATTAAGATCAAAACAAAGTGCAATAAGACTTCCGATGTCCCTTTCCATCATGGAGTGTATCGATACTCGATGGTTGACTAGGACAACCTCGGATTATTCATATCAGAAATTCATTTGCATTTAATTTTTGAAAAGAATGTGTCTTGTATCGCATCCAATTGAACTGATTGGTTAATCATTAGTATTGAGATCTTCATACCCTCACATAAATTCCAACAGAAACAAAACAACCAGCCATGGTACACCCTTGTATTGTTATATACCCTTTAATTACTCGTACCTTCTCTTCCTCGTCGCGTGGAGGAGTGTCGTCTCGATGTCGTCTAGTGGTTGAGTTCTTTCTTCGCTTCTGTACTGCCGTAAACATCGCCGTTTGCTGTGTCTGCAACAAACACCTTCATAATACGATTCAGGAGGCAAACAATCTTTTAAATTTTGATTAGTCTTATTCAGGCGTCAGTTTTCTGTCGTTCTTGGAGATGTTTTACTAACGTTGAAGGAGAGATCAAATTACTACTTTATCGTAGTTAATTCCTAGTTAGCTATGCTCCATTTAGTCCTTAGCTATTAGAGGACGGGGTAAGAAGGAATTTCATTATGCCTGTATTCTTTTAGGGAAATAAATTCCCCTGTTAATTTGCAGACTACATGAAGAAATACATCTGTTCAGCTTGCTTCCAAAACCCAAACTCCATTTCCCACACAAAAGCCTGTGACGTCACAGAACCCCTATGTGCAGGTGCACCTTGACCTTTGCCCTGTAAACACTTGTGAGCTCCGACTGTGAGAACAGCCCTATTTTGCATTTGGTTGTACGGGTTCACCCGCACTAAATCGCGCAATCCAAACCAAACGATCCCCCACACATACGTCCACTTCAAGATGCGTCCGACCCCACACGTCAATTATCCAACAGTATGTGCCACCGTTATTGCTCGCAGAAACCACAATTTCAATTGCTTTCAACGAAATAGATGTTCTGAAGCCAAAGCCGTCTTTAGAACTGCCCGCAACCACTGCAAAAGGGTTATAGAAAACGTGAGAGTCATATGCCTAATCCGTTAAATCTAAAGTAGCTGAGCAGAGTCTTGGTTCCTATTAGTTTTGGCAAATAACAAAATCCTCAACAGATGTGAGACCTTTATTCCAACCATCATCAATGGACCAGAGGTGATTTCCTCAGCATCCAATAAAGCCAAACTTTTTGCAAAGTACTTTGCATCAAATTCCACCCGTTGTGATCAGGGCCACATATCTCCTGAATTTCCTCCTATGACTATAAACATTCCTAGCGACATCCATATCTCTGTCTGGGATGTTACCAAACTTATTAAGAAACTTGATACCAGCAAGGCAACCGGTCCTGACAACATTCCAATAACAGTGCTTAAAAAGCTGCAACCGGAACCAGCTCTTATCCTTACAAAGCTGTTCAATCATTGCTTAAAGGAGAAATGCTTCCCATCACCTTGGAAAACTTTGTCAGTCAGCCCAATATTTTAAAATACTGACGATCGGTCTTCCGCATCTTAGTACAGACCAATCAGTCTCCTATGCGTCATGAGTAAGTTGTTTGAATCTGTGATGAATCAAGAAGTTTACTCAGTGACTAGCAATATCAATTTCGTCCTGCAAGATAAACAGCTGATGTGCTGACTATAATATCACACAGGATCAGTGAATCTATTTACCGAGGTCTTAATTTCTAGAGCAGTAGCTCTTGACATATTAAAGATCTATGATAGGGTTTAGCGCAAAGCTATGGAATATCTGGAAATATCTTCTCCATCATCAAATTCTTTTCTCTCTGATAGGTTTACAAAAGTAGTCGTTGATGGGTAGAAATCTGAAACGCATAGCATCAACGCCGGCATGCCTCAAGGATCCATTCTGGGACCAACTTCTTCCTGCTCTTCATCAATGATCTCCCAAATCACATTCTAAGATCATTCGTTGACATTTAAGCAGATGACAGAACCATCTATGGAAACACCTTGAAGAGTATTAATGATCAAGATATTTCTGATTCTCTCTCTTCCGACTTGGAGCTTCTCTCCTTCACCACCAACACTTGGATCCTCACTTTGTTACAATTAAAATGAACGGCTCTCTTCTTGAAGAAGCAACCTGTTTTGATAAGCTTCTAAAGCTGACCCTCACTCCAGACCTAAAAAGGAAACATTACATCGAATCTGTTGCTAAGGCCGCTAGAAAAATGGTTGGATCATTCTACCGCTCCAGACAGTGTCTCACTCCGGGCACAATCCTCTACCTGTATAAGAGTCAAATACGTCCTAAGATGGGGAGGTACTGTTGCCACATCTGGGGAGGTGCAGCTCAGAGCACTCTTTCCTGCCTTGACAGAGTACAAAACCGTCTTCAAAATCTAATGGGAGACGTCCTCTTCCCTTCCCTACTTCTCTTTATCATAGAAGAGAGGTTGTTAGTCTTTCTCTACTCTATCGTTATTTTCATGGTAGGTGTTCAACTGAACTCCAATCTATAGTTTACCCAACTCCCTGTAAAATATTCACAACAAAAACTTGTCTAGCTACGACCACTGTAAATAATTTTCCTTCCTTTCTCTGTATGCCTAAAACTAAACCGAAACTTTTCAAGAATTATCCATCTGTGGAACACAATACTACAGGGCTGCTTCCCAGCTGACTACAATATGAT